>OX376368.1:6643209-7254253 GCA_947369235.1 Udea olivalis | reverse complement strand
TTTGAAGCTTAGGTAATTTAATTTGATTATCTACACATAAATCTATTTTATTTCATTTATATACAAATTTTATGAGGCGCCTATAATGTCGGCTATGTATAAAAATTGTATGTTAAACCTAACTGGCCGTGGTCCTTCGCCATGATACTGGTCTGCCCTACACTAGAGTGTGATTTAAGAGCCGGAGAAGAGGCAAACGAAATGCATGCCTGCATGTGTGCCTGCTTGTTTGCATGTTAATATTATTATGTTAACTTGTTTGCATGCATGCTTGCACTCACGCATGCTTGCTTGCATGCATGCATGCATCCTTGCTTGCTTTTATGCATGCTCATTTGTCAGCTTGCCTGAACGACTGTTTGAAATATATTTTAGCTCTTGTGATAGTAGGGATTATGCATCGTTCGGCCTAATGACGAATTTGAGAAGTGGTAATACAGCGATAAAACTTTAAACTTTAGGACATGTGATGATTGTGCCAATAAAATTAGGACAATAGTTAGTGTGCCAATGATAAAAAGGAATACAAAAAATTTGGCGTTCCAATATAGACCCGATATGAACGCCTCTGTACGAACTGATTTTCAAGTTTTAATGTATTTAACTTTTGGTTTTACATGGTCATTCCTAGCATGCCCACGGAGGACTTCTTGATGTTTTCGTAGTCAATTCACCTGTGCATTGACTTGTAAAGTTGAGTACTTATAATTCCTGCATTAGGTATATAGCTGTTAATAAATAAATAAAATAAATAAATATCTGGTACAATTCACACCAAGATCATCTGACCCCAAACTAAGCAGAGCTTGTACTATGGGCGTCAAAGACTGATAAACATACTTAAATATTTCTAAATACATACATAAATAGATAATAACACCCAGACACACAACAAACACAAATGTTCGTCACATGAATGTTTGTCATGGGCGGGAATCGAACCCACGAGCTCCGGCGCTACAGGCAGGATCGCTGCCATTGCGCCAACAGGCCAGACAAATAAAATTAATATACTTAAATTGAACATAAAATCCTCAATACTCGCGTGGTCGTGCCAGAAAACTCCTCCCGGGCATAACAAGTAACACAAGAAGCATTTTGACAAACGAATAGTAAACTAAAGGTAGAACTTAAGGTCCGTATAAACTCTTAGATAAGTTCACCAAACATCTTGACGCTTTATATTGGCATTTCAAAATCATTATAATGCTTTACACTGTATAACGCTCGGATAACAGCATATAAATATGCTTTTGTAGAAAACAAACCTAGCAAACTAAACTCGGTTCCAAAAATAACGGGTCAGTCACATAAACCCGAATATCTCCAGAACTACGCCATCCTAATGGAACGAAGACTGTTCGATTGAGAATTTAATTATACAGGTAAAAAATAAAATCAAAACTTAGGTGCACCTACAATATTAATCTCTAAATTGAAAAAAACTAAAGTAAGTAAATATTTTAAAATAATTATGCACGTGGAAGACGTTCACGATAGTTTTTTTGTGACTGAATAGATATGGAAAGCATCCATAATAACATGAAGCAAACATATTGTTTTTTTAAATTTTGTTTTTCTGATAGAGTTTTTTTCATCAACCAGTTCATATAATATGTTATTAGAAGCGCAACTAAAAAGTCTTTATTCTGTTTTTTATTTCATTGATCTAACTTTTACAGTTATGGAGGTATTTAATAGAATTTTAAAATAGCAAAAATACTTTATGCTGTTTAGTAGCATAAACATGATTCATTATGACACATTGACGACACGGTTGGCGTAGTGCGCTGTAGCACGGTTTCTCGCCTCAATTTCCGTAGTGTCCCGGGTTCGATTCCCGGTCGGGTCAATTTAGGAAACGATCTTTTCTAATTTGACTCGGGTCTGGGTGTGCTGGGAGACGCCCCTAGCTTATTTTCTTGTGTGGTACCTCGTAACACAGGGATATTAATCCCTACTTCGAGACCATTACAAGAGGTGTGTTGTCTGGCGCATATTTATTTATTTATTATAATGCACTTAAATCCCCTATACAGCTTTCAGCTGTGTTTATTGCATAGGGGTCTTCAATAGCATTTTAAGGTAGTAAGATTATTAATACTAATGATATAACTTAATTTAATACTGAGCAATACCAATATGTTAATTATGCAAAGGTTCGTGCTATATATGCTAGAAATACATAATTGTTTCGATTATTTACAAGCTTTTATATCAAAACCACAATATATCGAAGGCGCTTGAAAATTTTCAATAAAACTTTTCTAGATATTTACAGTAAACTACATTGCGCAGTAATATTTAATGGCATGAAGTAAAATAAGAGAGTCAAAAACTTACCCTGTATTAAAAACTTTGTTTAGGTGATAACAAATAAGGTGCGTTATATATACTCAGTTTTGACCGTCTTCTTCCATTGATATATTGTATTGCGAAAAAAAGTTGTTTAATTTTATCAGTTTGTACCTTGATATTAAGGATGGTTTTGAAATAATTTGGAGTTCATTTAAGTTCTGATTGTGAACACTTGAACAGCTCCAATTATTCTTTTAGTACATTCTGATGCTAGTATAATGCTTTTGTAATGCAATTAACATCTTCACTGTCAATAATATTGATAATATTTATAATGCTTCTGTAATATGATTGGCAACTTCATTGTCCGTAATAACGCTTCTTCAATGCGTTTGGTAACGTCATTGACCATAGTTATGCTTCTTTTAATGAGATTCGTCCATTTGTTGACCACAATAATGCTTAAATAATGCGAATTTAATGCAATTAAACAACTATGTGAACCTATATAGAATCTAAAGCTGTATAATTTGTGCCCAGATAAGCGTTACAGTAGCACTATAGACGTTTATAATGCTACTGTAAAACTAACTCAAAATGCGAAAACAATACAATAATACTGTAAGTCGGCCACTTCACTGCTCTGATGTGTTACTTTCTTAGGTATGGCGGAACGACGAATCTAGAACAGTACAGCTTGTATAATCTGAGTTCTGAAATGACGCGCCCCTCCACCGCATTACGCACACATAAAGTGAAATAAAGTGAAGTAGTTAATTAGCTTATTTACTGTCCCACTACTGTGCAAAGGCCTCCAATATTGAAATCAAGTCATTGCTACAATGGATGGGTATAGATAGATAGATTCTTCATTGTACATCTTACCAAAGAAACTTAATGCTAAGTATTTACATGAAAACAATGTACAACTTAGGCGGCCTTATTGCTAATTGCGATCTCTACCGGCAACCTACAGATAGAAGAAATATAGTATAAGAATGGCAGGTACGTGCATAAATACGTTAACTTAACATAAATAAAATAAACCTAATACTAGTAATATACTATAGTCGTATGAAGATATTTAAATAGATACATATTATAGTATGAATGTAAACAAACCAGTGATACATTGTATAGATGATACAGAAACCAATAACGAATAGGTACACCGAAGCTAGATAGAAAATTAGGAAAAGATAAATATGAATATACACAGCGAATGGTAATGCGATTTGACCTATGCCTTGGATTAGATCTGAAGGGATTGAGATTTGAATAGACTTATACTACTGGACCGATTTTGAAAATTCTTTTACCAATTTTGAGCTACATTATCAGGGAGTGACATAGGCTATGTATGTTTTTAATTTAGGTTGTATTTTGACGGGAAAGATAGTCTACGCCGTCGACACTGACACATAGCTAGTTTGTTATAAGTAGCAATTTGATACGCTTATAGCATCGTTACTAAATGATACATTATAAAACGAAGAAATGTTAACCCTTAGCTGGTATCGCTAAAAAAGGCAACGTAACTGGTATAGGGGGTCAGAAGTGACCCCATATAATATACGCATGATATTAAAACAAACAAAAATAAATAATTAATTTTGTGTTTTATTTATGAAAATAGAACTTATAAACTAACCAACAATTAAGTTTAATTGGCACATTTCACTCAGAGATCACAATTTTTTTTAAATAGCATAGCATCATCTCTCTTTATAATATTTTTGAAGACATAACTTTATGTATTTTTTTTATATAAAAACTAAAAGATAACATTATCAGTCATATTTCTATAGTTTACTTATATAATCAATTTAACAAAAAATAGGAACTGCTTCTCAAATAATTAAGAACAGAAAAAATGACACTCTAAAACAAATCCTCTAAAAAATCTAAAAATTATACTCTAAAAAGTTTAACATTTGGTACAAGTGATGGATATGGCAGTATGTTCTTTAGATATGTAGTGCAGGCATTTTGTACATTTTTTTGAACATTTGACGTCCTTTTTTCGATCACATAAATAGCACCTTCCTCTCTTACGGTTACTCTTTTGGGAATCAGGAGGAATAGTAAGTGTGTTGTCAGTTATTTCAGTATCTTTCTCTTGATGTTCTTTCAAAAAACTTTCGATTCTTTTCTTTAGATCCTCCGAAAAAAAATCTTTCTGTCTATCTTGCACAAATGGTTTAATTAACTCGATTCCAATAGTTTTTATGTATTTATTTCGTTTTAGACGCTTCTCCGGATTTGCTGCTTTCCACAAAATATAACCATTGACCATCGAAATGTTTATCATAGCTGAAAATATAACACATGGCCAACGTTGCGTTCTTCTTGCCACAGAATAATTTGCACATTTTTGATCCAGGGCGTCTACGCCTCCTTTAGTGCTGTTATAAAACATAATAACCTCTGGTTTACCAGTAGTTGAATCAACAGATTCATCGTGGTGCATGGTAGATATCATAACAACGCTTTTATTTTTTTTCGGGACATACGAAGCCAGCGTCTTATCATTGGTGAACCCGAATAAAGTTGAACCTTCTGAGCGTGTTTTATGTGGTAAAAATTCAGGTGGCACCTCGCGTTTGTTTTTCCGCATAGTTCCTACATACGTCAATCCATTTTCTTTTAGCTGGTCAATCAGTTCAACCGAAGTAAACCAATTGTCACCAGTAATATTACGATTAGTTCTTATGACTGGTTCTACCAATTTCAAAACGGTTTTTGTAGGTACTGACAGTCCACCTCTTCTATTTGTTTCCGTTTTTCCTGTATATAAAAAAGCATTATACAAGTAATGGGTTTTAGCGTCGCATAAACACATCACTTTTATGCCATATCTAGCTGGTTTCGATTTCATGTACACTCGGAACAAGCATCGTCCTCTAAACGGACATAACATTTCATCCACAGTCAAATATTCCGAACAGCTATAATTTGTTTGACAGTTTTGGATGAATTTGTCGAATACCTCCGAAATAAGTGCAGCTCTATCAGTTTCTTTTCTTGCGGCTCATCAAACCGTAAAGCCGATAAAAGAAACAGAAACCTTTTTAGGGTCATTGTTACTCTAAAAACGTCACGGCCTGTACCATCTGTAGCCCACAAACTGGCAACGTCCTCGTGTCCAGATTTGAAAACTCCAGCAAGCAACATAAGACCCAAAAACGCTTTCATTTCTGGCAAACTTACATGTTCGGTGTGGACTCCCTGGCTTGTTTACTTCTCAGTATATTCTGTGATTTTTTGGTTTGTATGAAGGCACACAATTTCTATGAGATCATCGGGAAACAGTAATGTCCATGACTCAATCTCAGACATATTCATTTTATCACGCGCTTGTCCTGCGAGACCTGGAAGGTGAGTAATGATGTTATGTTGTCTTATGCGAGATGAGCTTGGCGGGTTTTTAGACCACTTATATCTATTTTTACCTCTGTAAAAACCAGAAGTTTGCCCACTATCCTGTTCTTCTTCTTGGCCTTCTTCTCCTTCACTACTTGAACTCGAAGAATCAGTAACTCCCTCTATAACGCTGTCTTCAGAACAACTGATCACTTCCGCTTCCTCACAATCGCTGATATCCTCTTGTTCGCAGGACTCACAGGCAGCTGCAGTGGAAGCATCCATGGTTTCAGAGCCAGATTCTTGATCTTCGTCTTCCAAAAGTTGTGAAATTTCATCATCGCGTAAAAAACCCGCCATGTCACCGATTTTAAGCTGAAAAAACAATAAAACGTTACAAAATAACTCTTACTATAAAATACACACTTCTGGTATTGGGGGTCATTTTTGACCCCAAAATGTGCATACCTTCTTCCCTAATAACAGTAAAGCGACGCGCGTCCGTCACCCGCCGCACCCCGCGACGTAATGAGATTAGCTAGGCGCGCGGGAGTGTAAATGCTTAGACTGCAAAGTTATGATACAAAATATGAGCTGTTGGGGTCAATTTGGACCCCGATACCAGCTAAGGGATAATGTTGTATTTGGCTTTATATAAATTTTAAATATGGCCCAGTGGGGCGCGTTATTTCTGGTTAGACAAGCTCTACTTACCTATTTTTGTTCTAAAGTACATCACTGTGCACTTTTTTTCATGAATTCCACAAACAAAAAATTAAATCTGTTGTGGTACGTTTATCATCACATCAATAAAGTTATTTATTTATTGTGAATAGTAATGGCTTACAAGTTGCAGTAGTAGCCACCGTTACTTAACTTGAGGTAAAATTATGGTATTCTCTGTCCTCCATCCATCTAATAAAGGCCTATTCAAACCGCGCGGATTTCGCTCAGGTATTCGTCAGTCGACGCGGCTTAAGTGGTGAGTCAATTATGGCTAATAAAAGTAAATCTTCCTCTTAATCGCTCTCCAATACTGAAATCAGATGCTCTACAACGTGCGTGACTGACGTATATATTATTTGGCAACAAATGACTAACTGGCGAAATTATCTTACCTTCCTGAGCGAAACTCGAATACCGCGCGGTATTCTACCCACAAGGATAGCGAAATCCGCTTTGGTGTGAGGTAATATGGTATAGTATGAGGTAGATGGTAGCGAATACCGCTTAGGTCTGAATAGGCCTTAATGTTGATTTATCCTTACTTGTGTCCTATATTTGTCAGGGCTGCGGCTGGCGACTCCCGGACGGCACGAACTACCGAAAAGGTGGTGGTACCTCGAGATCAAAGTTCGGCGAATTCCCTTGGACTCTGGCTGTCTTAGAGTAAGATGAGATAAAAATCAGTAGGTGACAACCCAAGTAGCACAGCGGGCACTTAATAGAGTATGACATCATAACCGGCTTTTAAAAATATATTGTCAATAATCCAGAAATACTTTAAAAAAGGGCCCTATAAAAACATTTCACTTGTTTACTTGCGAAAATCCTTTCTTGAAGGTGTAAAGCAAATAAAAAAACTTGAATAATCTACACAATTCATATAGCAACTTTTGTTAAGAAACCATATTCAAAAACGCTGCCATTCAAATATTTTCCAGAACGTGAAGAAATTGATCGCACATGGCGTCATTTGTAAGCGGTAGTTAGTAGGTAGCGTTTTGAGCAACTCTAAAAATATGATCTCGGGGAGTTTTGTAACTTTCGAAATATTGAGTCATAGTCATATCATTTATTGCTCCATGTAGGTTTACAAGATCTTAAATAAAGAACACCAGTACTAAATGAATGAACCCCGTAGGGGCACTGCAAAAATGCCGTTGAGCACCTTCTCTCTCTCTCAACAAATAAAGTTATCAATACTTAACATCTTATTATTCTAGTATTAATAACATCTTTTTATAAAACATCTTATTATATAACTTATTTGTTATATTAAGTACAAACAACGTAACAAATATGAAGTTTTAGGATTAATTTCAGTTCGAAGTACATATACTCCTGCATACTGTAAATAAATTTGGACAATACCTCTTTATGGCTTTTAGAGAAAACAGAGTCTTTCTCAATATCCTTCAAAAAGGCACACATCCTATATTAGACTTTGATGGCCATATAATACGCTCCATTTCGCACTATGTTCAATTTTGTGTCAGGTAGTAGGTACCTACGTACTTGTCTATTTTGGTTTCTTAAGTTGCGAGGCTTTGAACAGTGATCTTAAGCTTTTGTAAACATTGTCGGATTTCCGCGAATTCATTTGCAAAGTTCTAAAATATCATTTATTTATCAATGTTTCTATTTTTAAGAGGTTTTTCGAAAACACCTCAACAAAAAAATATCAAATACCCTATTGGTCCCCGTAAACTCTTATGTAAGTATAGTTCACTCAACGGAAGGTGCCTTCAGAGTTAGTGTCACACTACACAATGCCGATATACATATATGTTATAGATTTGGTTTAACGAAAGCAATTTTAGGTAGAAGGTGAATGCTCGATGCTTTTTGATAGCCTAAACTCTGACCATTATAATGCATCGTCATACTTTGTACAGCTTCCGGCAGATTTCAATATCTTTGGTTTATTGAAAGCATTCTAGTGGTAATTAGTGGCCAAAGCTGCTCAATAGCATTAATGTTATGTACCTTGGGTTGTACAATAGCACTTAGAAATGTTAAAATAAAAGTTGATTGCCTTTGAAGAGCATAAACTTGTATTTTTGCCCGGCTTCAAAAAAAGTAGGAGGTTCTTAATTCGACTGAATGTTTTTTTTAATGTTTGTTACCTCATAATTTTCGACTGGGTGAACCAGTTATGATAATTCTTTTTTTGGTTGAAAGCTGGTACTTCCCGTATGGTCTCGTTTTAATTTGGTCTACTTAGTTCTAACAGTGGCATCTATGAGAAAACCATATAAGTCTTAAATCTAGATAAACTATATGCGCAACAAATGGACAAATAACTCAATACCACGGCAACCGGTTCAATGCTTCCATTTATATTGGAAAGAATAAACTTCAAAGGTAGTTTGATAAGAGTTTGGTAAGGTTCTGATTATGGGATCCATGACAAAGTAACGGAACTCTTCAATTCTAAGGAGAAAATGAACAATACTTTTCAATGTTTAAAATAAACAAGAACCGATTCGCTGAAAATCAAGAAATAAACAAATATTTTAACAATAAAAACCATCTTCAAAAAAAACTATTCCAACACAAAACTCTAAAAGTAAAAAAAAATGCGTGTTCTTCTAAAACTTATACGATAATATAATGTAGGTCCAATTTTTCTTATTGTTGGAGTCGGTGTCAGACAATGTAGGTTTGGAACTACCCAGATACATACTTATACGTGAGATGTAAAAAAATAGGTATATTGTTGTGTTCCCTTGGCTGACATCGACTCCAACAATAACAATAATTGTACCTACATTACATTAACGTATAAGTTTTAGAAGAATAACTACGCAATAACTTTTTACTCATTAGTGTTTTGTTTTGGAAAAAAGTCAAAACCAAAATATACTAAATACCTAATACAATATAGAAATCTTAACCTAAAATTAATCTAACTAAAAAACAAAATATATATCTATTTATATAAATAAAAGAAATTAAAAATACCGTCAATCGTTGAACAAATCCTGTGAGTGTGGCATGGCAGCAAGGATAGAGGCAGCATTCCCACGCTGAACGGCTATGCTTAGCCGTTGAGCGAGGAAAGAGCCAGAATAGTTTTTTTTGAAGTTGTTTTTTTTTGTTATCTAAAGTTTGTATTTAATTTTATAAAATGCAACTGTGTACTGAACTAAGTACTGTTTAAAATCGAACGGATTTTTTACCAAATAAATATTGTGATGCTTTATGCTAAACAGGTATATGTCTGTTTTACGGTGTTAGGTAGAATACAGAACTTTTCCGAATACATTAAGTTAGTTCGTGGCGGCAGACTATTGAGTGAACTATTACTTAGGTGTGCCTGCTGTGCTACACGGGATAAGGAAAATAAGATGCTAAGATATTGGTGATTTTCGACTCTATCATACTTCGATCTTCATATTAATGTGTATTACCGTTATTAAATGCCTTATAAAATAATGATTAAAATACCATAATAATTTCATACATCACCTTCTTCTGTAATATACTTGCCACTGCTTTTTAATACATACTATCACACCTTTTTCCCAACGGGGTAGGCAGAGTAATTAAGAGTATTTTTTTTAAAGATCGCTATTGTGCCTTTTTAAATGCAGCTGTATTTTTATGGTATATTTCACTCGTAATTTTAGGGTCGTAGCAAACGAAGACCATTACATCTGCGTGGCTACTCTCCTCCACCCGCGTATTGCCCTCTCTGTCGCACATTACTTCCAAGAGCGTCGCCAGTGGCGCGTGCGCGCCGGGGAGTGGAACCTGAACGACGAGAATGAGATCTACGACCACCAAGTCAGTGAGGTCGGGGATGTGGTTTTGCACCCTAAGTTTAATGCGGGTAAGTTTATGTTTATGTACTCATCATTTGTGTCTGTGTGATCATCATTTATCAGTATCTGACCACTTAGTATGAGCTCTGCGTAGTTTGTTCTCAGGTAAACTTGGTAAGGTTTCCCAGGTATTTATTTATTTTAACAGCTAATTATGCTGACTGATGTCATGCATTTCAACATTTTAAATATGTAGTGACTTAAGTTCTTTTCTGGTCTCCGACAACAACACTACATAAAATTATCTACACTAGAAAGTACTAGAAACAATCGTTTTCTGTTGTTTCACAATAGGGATGCTTTGACAAGTGGTTTCCACTGATTCCTTACTCTCTTTCACTTCCGTACTAGGCGTGCTGGACTATTTAGCCCGTACCATAAGATTTGGTTACTTATTTTTTTGTCTTATCATTGAGACGTTGATCGCTCTTCCAGCACTTGGACTTCCTCTAAAGATGGTTCCTGTAAACCTCATATCTGGACCTGAGGCCATCGTGATGAACAAAAAAAGTATCTCAAATAATGTTACTTTCAGGGAACAACAACTACGACATCGCTGTCCTGTTCCTTCAGTCGGCGATCAGCCCTCGTGAGCACATCGGCTTCGCATGCCTCCCCGCGGCTGCGATGGTCACTCCCCCTGGTACGGTCTGCTTCGTCACGGGGTGGGGGTATAAGAAGTTTAAGGACGGGAAACTACAGGCCTATATGAAGATGGTGAGGATAATGTTCATGGGATTTTGTATTTGAAGTTAATTTCCATACTATTCAGTCACGTTATAAAAGCATTGATGCAGGGTAAATCGAAAATCGTTGGGAATAAAATTTGATTATGGATTACTATAAACGATTTTATCATTAGTTATAACTTTCTATTTAGTTAAAATATTTTAGCCAAAAAATCATCGGCCTAGTTATCATCTTTTATTAATTGCAATGGCAAAAAACGCTTACCACTTAACTAGGTCTAGTGTACCTTCGTTAAGTAATACATTTTGCTGTACACTTCGTTACTCTGCCAGAGTAGCAAATCTGTTCTAATACCATTGCTGAGCAGTGGGTTTTTGAGTGTTCCGATCACCATGACGGCAACAGTCACTTGCCTTCGACTACCCCGTTTGGGCTATGGTCGTGATGGAATGTTATATGGAAGTTCCTTTTTTTGCTGACTGTACTATTAATATTAGGTTGTAGATTTTTTGTAAGCGGTATGAATAATAAATGTTCAGAATCAACTAAACCTAGTCTTCCTCAATAAATCGCGATCGGAAAAGTTACACAACCCAGATTTTTTTTAAAATTCATATCTCGAAAACCATTAATAACCGTGTAATACATGGGTTTTTTTGGATCACCATGAGGGTGAGCAATTTGTTTAGACCACTCTGTATAATCTTAAATGTTATGTTGTGTAGATAAAAGTCCCAATGGTCGAAAGGGATTGGTGCTCTAGCCGCATCCGTACGGAGGCGGGTCCGGGGTTCAATCTGCATAAGTCGCACCTGTGCGCCGGTGGTGAGGCTGGCAAGGACGCCTGCCAGAGGGATGGGGGAGGGCCTTTAGTTTGCCCTTACGTGGTAAGTTCCTGCAATTGGCTTTAATTTTTATATTTGGCGTACCTGTTCCGAATTCGATTCCTGGTCTGGTCATACCTATCTGCCCAGAACAATATTTGTGCATCCTTAGCACGATTTCTCGCCTTGACTTGCGTCGTGTCATGGGTTCGATATCCGGTCGAGTCAATTTAGAAAATGATTTTTTCTACACTGACCTGGGATCCATGTCTGATACCTCGTAACACAAGGGGATATTTAGCCTCACTTCGAGACCAGACAAGTGGTGTGATGTCTCCCCTTAACTAACATACTCTCCGCTGATGGAAAACACAGATAATGGCAGAAATCTCACCACCTACCACGCTGGGTTCCAATATACTTGGTGAAAATGGGCCTTCTGAGTGGTCCGTTAACTAGAAGGGAAGCAATAGTCGTGAGCGTTTTTATTTCACCATAACAACGACAAAATAACCATAACATAATTTCTGTTACAGAAAGGAGAAGATCGCTATTACCAGGCAGGCATTGTCTCCTGGGGAGCGTCATGTGGTCTCGAGGACATGCCGGGGGTGTACTCTGACGTCGCTGCTTTGAAAACTTGGGTCGATGACGTTGTTATAGGTAGAGGGTTTAACACTGAAACTTATACACGAGTGTGAAATTAGCTACAGTATAATGGAATACTCGTAGAATATATTTTTAAGTCTCACATTTTGTTAGTAGTTCTTAAGACCTTTAAAAGAAAATTTAAATGAAAGACAAATTTCAAAAACGCACAATTTAAAGAACCATTCCTGCAACATACCACCCGAGGTGGCACAGCAATGGCTGACGGAGAGCTGCGCCAAAGTTCACCTAAATTTTCAATTCGATAATTGGAACTTCGAAAATATTCTTCCTAACATTTTTCATCCTAACAATCACCATTCCTAACTAACTACTCTGTTTCAATGTTCATAAACCGAAAGATCACTCTTCCTAAAACTTTTCTTCCTAAAGTTTTCATTCATACAATTTGTTCTACTACCGACAATGTTCATAACAATTTCGGGTAAGAACTTTAGGTGAGCCAATATGAAGCTGGCTGACGGTGGGTGGCTGTCGGTTCTGCGGTATCGTTTGAGCATTTGTGTTAGGTTAGGTCCTACACTGGTTTTAAAACGTGCATACGGCTATTCTAATGCTGATTTGGGAACGAATTAAACAGCTCAAGGAAGTTGAAAAGTTAACTGGCATTATTGTCAACCAAGTTGCTTGTCGCACTATTGAAGCACTGATATGGTTAATTATGGTGTAATCGCATTACAGAAGCATTATACAAGCACTTTGTTGTAAATAGCTTGTATAATTACAAATAAAATGTAGTAAAATATGATTAAATATGATTATTGTAGTGCCATTCGTCGATAATTAAATTCACCATATTTGGTTGTATTAATTAAAAAATAACAAAATTATATTCCTTTTTATTTAATTTACCTTCTGAAATTTCCGGATATTTGGTATAACGGTTGGAGTTGCACTTGAAGGATATAAGGTGAAGAAGTGATGACTTTAGGGGCCCGTGAAAAATATATTTTTGGATTTTTCAGAATATAATATACAGGGTGACAGGGTAAATAGACCTATTACGCTTTTCAAGGAATAGGTCTATTTTCCCTCACACCCTGTATAGCCTGGGTTTGTGATCATCTACCCAAATTTTCCCATTGTGGCGATTAAGTCAATATTAGTGACTTGATGACTTAAATAATGGATGCCTTTTTTATCATTATCGTGGGGAAATCCTCATGAACACCTCGCCGCCCGGGGGAACGACGAGGTTATGTCGGACTTCTACCGACTAAAACCCCACGGTACTCAACCTCAACACTTCAGCTACAAGGCCCGGGGACCCTAAAAAGTTTCGCAACGCCCCGCCGCCAGTGCTTCCCCGTATTGAGGCCCCCTCCAGCCGACCCCCTATGAAGAGGGGAGGCCACGGAAGCACCTGGAGCACACAGGTACTTCCGCCGTCGCGGTGAAAGCCGTGCATTACGAGCAAAAGCACCCCCCGTACTCAAGCTCGCTTTCTTCCGCCGTGCACAAGGTGGGCCAGCCGCGGATCACTGACCCCCTCCAAACGGTTGTGCACCGCTGCCTTCACCTCGCGCCCTAAGACGCTGCGCCCGTGGGCACGCTTTTGGGCGGGCAGTGGTAGGCAGGCAGGCACCACCACCACCACCACCACCACGCCCGGTGGCAGGCAGTTGGTGGGTGGGAAGTCCACCGCACTGCCACGCCTGAGTTCTCTTAGCTTCCCGGTGGTTCCACCTGCCACCAGTACTAAGCCCCCCCGCCACGACAAGGCGAAGGCTCATGGGGGTAAATAATGGATGCCTTTCCCAACTGTGGGCACATGACAACATGGTATCTAAGCTGATTAGTTTTTATAATGTAAGTGTCTATTTTAGTAACATATTTAGTAATACCACATCATTGCTGCCCGGTAAAACCCAGCATCGCAGATATGAATAAAGTAGCAAAGTACTTACCAAATACCTGTACTTTTTTCCTCATTTTAAACAACCGGAGCCGTATTACCATCTCCTATACTTAGCCAGTCAAGTTAAATCCCTAAACTGAACGTACTGAGCAATTTCCTCAGTAAATAATCCCACCTAGAAGATGCGTTAAGGCCCGTATTCACTTTGCTTATTAGTTAGTGCAGGTGATTAGTGCAGGCGATTAGTGCAGGTGATTAGTTCTGGTGAATAGTGCAGGTGATTAGTGCAGGTGCTTAGAGTTAGGAGAAAACACGTGTGGACAGCGATGGATTGTTGCGAGGGATTAGTAACCAGCGTCGTGGAGTGATTATAAGCGTGTTCTATTCTATCGCACTCATCAATCGCTGTCCACTCGTGTTTTCTCCTAATCACTAAGCATCTGCACTAATCACCATCACCTGCACTAACTACTAATCAAAGTGAATACGGGCCTTTAGTGTAACCACCGACTGAGATCAAATTACGAAATTGCGCGCTATGCTCGTTATCGGAATGAACTTGACAAGTTATGATGGATTATAAAAAGGCCTAAAGTATTCAAAGAAGTCAGTTTACACTCGAGCCAGTAGTCCGCACGCAGCCTTTGGTTACACCAGGCAGCATTTTTATAAGGAAAAAGAAATAAATGATAGAATCTGATACCAAAAAACAGGTTTTAGTTGTGTTGGAACAAAAAGACTTGTGATACAAGGTTAGTACCAAATTAAACTAAAGTATAAACTTAAATCAATCAATACTACACGATTGGCATATCACGCGTTTCTTGCCTTCACTTGCGCGGTGTCCCGGGTTCGATTCCGGGCAAGTCAATTCAGGAAACTATCTTTTCTAAATTGGCTCGGGTCTGGGTGTTCTGGGAGACGCCCTTTTCTTATTTCCTCGTCTGATACCTCGGAACACAGATACTTATTGATACTTCTAGGTCATAAGTAAGTGGTCTGGCGCATCTATAAGTATTTATTTTCTATAATTTTTTCGGGTTTGTGGTGTTAGAAGGTTTTTGTACTTTATTAATTAGTGTATAAGGTTTGATTCAACTAATAAAACTATAACAAAGTCATATAAAAAATGTATAATACCTATTACCAAAAAATTTAGAAATTCTAGAAAAACGCTGACTTTACATTTCCCAAACGCTATTATAACTTTGTACCAATACAATCTTATTGACTCAAAATTATTTAAACTGATGCGAAAGTAACGGTTTTACGCCTAAATTTTTGAAAAAAGGTGGATTTGGTATAGAGATAGATACATGGGCTTATTGCGGTGTGCTCGTCGCTCGATCTGGTAGTGGTGAGTCAGTAGATATCTATGTAGATAGTATGAGCTTATAAGCGCGTCAAAAACGATAGTATGTAAACCACTTTAATATAATCTAAGTAAGTACATACTTACTTATCTACTGATATAAATTAACTTGTCATCGCCTCGAATTGAGAGATACCGTCATCGGATTCTAATAATATTTCGTGGTTTCATTTTCGATACAAATTAACACGTAGTCCTTTGACCTACAAGGCAACATTCGCACGTATATAAAGTTATATTATTAATTAAGCTTTTTATTCATTTAATTTGATTTTTATCGATTCATAGAACTCGATTAAAATGATCGGTATTCCGTCAACCCTACATCAAGTAGCAATGACAGTTCATTCTTTTACCGTGCGAGGCAACGAGCGCACGCGCTCCTACCTTCGGTTTTTTCTTTTTTTTACTATCGGTTTTTTCCTTGCTTTACCGATGCCTAAAAGATCGTTTGACGAGAAAATGGAGTATTACATTAGGAAAATGGATAAATTGAGAGAGAAACACCGTCATAAACGAAGACGTTTACAATCTTTTTCGTCTTTAGACAATGAAAACGATGACGATATTGGACAAGGTAAGTCAATGTGCTAATGTTGTTTACTGTATCGTAAAAGTGCTATTCAAAGTGAAAGTCTTTTACGATATTATGCCATAGATTCTTATTATGAACGCGGCAAAAATTATAGTAACTACCTACCCGCCATAGATTCCTGTGCGAACGAGGCGTTTAATATTTTATTATGTTGTGATGGATTCTAATTTTGAACCATTCCTGATTAAGGCAATTTGCGGTAACAATTATTCAATTTCACTCTTGCCCCCTAGGTGGAGAGACACAAATATGGGATCCAACGGACCCACAAACTAACTCTGGTGAAACCATAATATTACCCGACCCCGACGCTGTGGCTAGCACAGCCAGCCCGGCCACAGAGAAATTGGCGTCCTCAGTGACCCAAAAAAATGACCCACCCCCTGGGCCGGAGGAGTCGGTTTTTCCACAACTAGACCCAGAGATTTTATCTGCCCTCGGAGAGGCGACTGATTCGGGGCCAATATGGGGTCAAGATATCCACGATAACTTGTCACAACTTTGGCTCCCATTACTAAAAAAAGGCATGGATAAGGAAGCCAGAGAAAAGGTTCTGAAACAGTACCTTACTCCAAGCAATTGCACTTTGCTTCAAGCACCCAAGCTAAATTTTGAGATTTCAGCAGCAATAATTGAAATGGTGAGATTGCGTGACAAAAAAGTTGAAGCTACCCAACAACAGCTGGGTACCGGCATTACAGCTATTAGCAGGGCCATGACGTCATTGCTAACAAATGATAATAAAATTGAAGCGATTAGAACGCTCAGTGACGGTTGCCGCATTTTATGTGATTTACATCACTCCGAAACTCAGGCTAGGATAAATATGATAACGCCTGGGCTGGCCAAACCTTTCCTCAATGTGATTTCAGACAGCGAACGTGACGAAACTTTGTTTGGTGTTAGTTTACCGGAGAAGATAAAAGCGTCCAAGACTATTGAAAAGCAGGGGCTACAGATTAAAAAATCTGTTCCACCGGCAAAATCCAACCTGGCGCCAACAACCACAAACCCGGCCCGTCAACAGTTCCAGGGAAACTGGACGGGGCCCTCTCCTCGGTACCCGAGCAACAGGGGAGGGCGAGGAGGCCAGAGAAGGTACCCCTCGACGTCGTCGCGTCGACCCGCTCCGTCGATGTCAGCGCAGCCCAGGGTGAACCACGCCAAGTCTCGTGCGCCCCCACGTCCATAGTACAGGTACATTCGGGACGTGTTCAGTTCTTTTATAACTGTTGGCTTAATATAACGAAAAATGATAATGTTCTTAGTTGGGTCCGTAATGGAGTACCTATTCCGTTCACAACAAAACCATTTCAATCGTACATACCTAGAATTACGTGGTCAGCTAATGAACAACATGAAATGTCATTCGCTATACAAAATTTACTTGATCTGGGTGCTATATCACAAGTTGATCAATGTATTGATCAGTTCATTTCTAGTACCTTTTTAGCCCCCAAATCGAATGGTGGCAAAAGGTTTATTTTTAACTTGAAATAACTCAACAGTTTTATACCTAAAATGCATTTTAAAATGGAGGATTTTAGAACCACTTGTAAGATGTTACAAACAAACTGGTTTATGGCGACAATAGACTTAAAGGAATCGTACCTTCTTATACCTATAGATATGGAGTGCCGTAAATACCTCCGATTTCAATACATCCCGCCCGGCGCGAACGAGATTATTACCTACGAGTTTAACGCAATGCCCTATGGACTTGCTATAGCACCAAGGTGCTTTACTAAAATTGTGAGACAGGTGGTAGCATACCTACGTAGTCGTGGGTATAAGTCTATATGTTATTTAGATGACTTGTGTTGCCTGGCTAGCAGTTATGATGAATGTGTTCGTAATGTGAAGCAATCTATAGCTTTATTCGAATGTTTAGGTTTCGTAATAAATTACGAAAAAAGTCAATTAGAGCCACAGAGAATTTGCAAATTTCTAGGCTTTATTTATGATACGACACTAATGACCCTTTCGTTGCCACAACATAAAATAAATAATATAGCGCGTATGGTTCAAAAGTTTTCTAAATTACCTATGGTAACCATCCGGGAGTTTTCCCAGCTAATAGGTGTTCTGGTATCGGCTTGCCCTGCGGTTCGATACGGCTGGTTGTACACCAAAATATTAGAACGACAAAAATATATTTTTCTAGGCCAGCATGATTCATATGACGCTATAGTGAGACTACCGCCTGTAATTTTGAAGGATTTATACTGGTGGAAGGAGAATATTTGCATCGTAAATAGTCCCATAAAAAACCCAAGTTATGAAATGGCAATTTACACCGATGCATCGCGAACTGGCTGGGGGGCATACTGTAACGGGTCCCGGGTTAACGGTATTTGGAAAGACTGTGAGTTAATATTCCATATTAATTTTTTGGAATTACTGGCTGTATTTCTAGCCCTTAAATGTTTTGCTCGTGATAAATCGCAATGTGCTATTTTGCTCCGCGTAGATAACACCACCGCTATAAGCTATGTAAACCGTATGGGCGGTATACAATTTCCGCATCTAAACACACTCGCTCGAGACATTTGGCAATGGTGCGAGGCGAGACAACTATGGTTATTCGCCTCGTATATAAATACAAAAGATAATAAAGAGGCTGACGAAGAGTCACGTAAAGTCAATCCCGATGTGGAGTGGGAGTTGTCAGACACAGCATTCAATCACATCGTTAAAAAGTTAGGCAAACCGGATATTGACTTATTTGCGTCTCGCACTAATGCTAAATGCCGCCAATACGTGTCCTGGAAACAAGATCCAGATGCAATTAGCGTTGATGCATTCACAATAAGCTGGAATGAAAGTTTTTTTTATGCTTTTCCGCCGTTCTCCTTGTTATTGAACTGTATGCAAAAGATTATCCAGGACAAAGCTACGGGTATCCTGGTTTTTCCTATGTGGCCAGCACAAGCATGGTATCCGCAACTAAAGGACCTAATAGTTTCGGATATAGTAATTTTGGAACCACGCCCAAATTTGGTGTTGTCACATTTCAGACAACAACACCCGCTCCACCGGACGCTTACCCTGGGGGCAGCGCTGCTCTCCGGATCGCGTTCTCCCGGCGCGGCGTGCCGCCTGCCGCCCTGCCTTTGATGATCGCGTCACTGTCGGATAACACCTTACAACAATACGGCGTTTGTTACAAGCTATGGTGGAAATATTGTCAAGACAATAACAACGACGTCTTTGTAGCCTCGATGCCACATATCGTATCCTTTTTGACGGAACTATTTGAGAGCGGCGCTACTTATGGTACGCTTAATAATCATCGTTCAGCTCTGTCGTTACTTCTCGGAAGCAATGTAGCTTCAAATGACTCCATTAAAAGGCTATTAAAGGGTGTATTCAAGATGAGACCATCTTTACCAAAATGTTCGAGTACCTGGGACCCGCAGCAAGTCTTGGGTCATATTTCCGAATGGGTACCAAACAATCGGCTTAGTCTAGAGCAATTAACAAAAAAGCTAGTTATGTTACTTGCTTTGTGCACTGCTCATAGGGTGCAAACGTTTTCATTAATGAAAATTAATAATGTTAAAATTACAAATAACGGTGTTGAAATTGTAATTTCAGACATAATTAAAACTTCCGGGATAGGACGGGATCAGCCAGTTTTGTTTTTGCCCTATTTTCACGAAAGCTTGTCAATTTGCCCGGCTACAACGCTTAAAGACTATATGTCTATGACTAGAGACTTAAGACCTTCTAGTTCAGACCATCTCTTAATAACTGTGAAGCGTCCTCACAAGAACGCGTCAGCACAGTCAATAAGTAGATGGATCAAACAAGTGTTGTGTGCGAGCGGCGTCGATGTGGCGGTGTACGGAGCGCACAGCGCCCGGCATGCCGCCACATCAGCCGCCGCGCGGCCGGCCTCAGTGTTGACCAGATCCGCAAAACAGCTGGCTGGACTTCCTCTTCTAAAACGTTTGCAAAATTTTACCATCGGCCTATTACAAAAGAGTCTAACTTCGCAAAATCAGTTTGTTTGCCCGTTATAAGAAATGGTTCTGAATCTACTTAATTAATAATTACTTATGTTATTTCATATAATACAAAATGTATTATTCTTGTTTTGAATTACAACCTAAATATGTATTTAAGCTTGCAGTAGTTTTTGGGATTACAAGTTGATTGTATTTGTATCTCGTGTTTTATTTGAATTGCATCTAGGACGCAACAAATAGTAACAAAACTTATACTCTAAACATCTACGTGTTAATTTGTATCGAAAATGAAACCACGAAATATTATATATGATCAAACGAACTTCTAAGTGAAGTTCGATCGATATAATATGAGTGGTTTCATTTGAAGATACAAAGCACCCAACCCACCCCAATCCCAGTTTTGTATCAACACGAGATGACTCAACGTGAAGTCGTTACTCGTTACTTTAAAAATAATGAACTGTCATTGCTACTTGATGTAGGGTTGACGGAATACCGATCATTTTAATCGAGTTCTATGAATCGATAAAAATCAAATTAAATGAATAAAAAGCTTAATTAATAATATAACTTTATATACGTGCGAATGTTGCCTTGTAGGTCAAAGGACTACGTGTTAATTTGTATCGAAAATGAAACCACGAAATATTATATCGATCGAACTTCACTTAGAAGTTCGTTTGATCATATATAATTATCCAATATTGTATAAAAATACATTAAAAAAGGGCAATATATAAACTTTTAGTTTAATAACTTAGGTACAATTTATTTTATGGCCCTTCAAACTTGCGTGGGAAAGCCCATTTTTTAAAAGTGAAAATTGAATAAAAAATAAATAACTACTCCAATCGCAAATCTACACAATTTATAACAACTTTTGTTAAGAAACCATTTTCATAAACGCAATGTATAGCTGCCAAACAAAATAATGTTTTGCTAAACACATATCTAGACGTCATTTGACGACACTTGTATGCAGTGTTTGGGCAAGTCCAAAATGTATGACTTAAAATTGCAATATCTCGGGGAGTTTAAGTGCTATCGTAATATTTTTTTCCCAATGTTCATATTTTTGAGAGCTCTTTTGATAACACTTAAAAAAATTGTCAAATACCCAATTATAGACAAATATAATTGTGTTACGAGGGAGCGTCTCCTATTACACCCAGACCCAAGCCAATTTAGGAAAGATCGTTTCCTGAATTGACCCCAGTGGGAATCGAACCCGGCACACTACTAAAGTCAAGGCAAGAAACCGTACTTACCAAATCACACTATGCCAATCTTGTCGTTAAATATATTTTAAAATTCTTTAAAATAAACGTTTTGAAACCTGCGATAAAGAATGTAAGTGAGTCGCGGACGGACTATCGCGCGAGGTATACGTGTGATTCATTTTGGTTCGGAGTTGTTTACTACAAGTGCGGTGTAGGTATCGGCCGCGCACACCTGGCCGGCCGGCTACCGTCGGCCCGTCTTTTGTGTCCTGACATTGGAATGCGAAGCGATAGCACAGTTTAGGTACGATGAATGAGAATAGTAATTTAACTAAAGAAACCGAAAATATAGGTACAATCGGTACAGATAACATATACAATATGATAATGGAAGAGTACGAGGAGGAGCCCTTAAATATGTCACATTTACAAGATGAGGAGATGACTGATATAAAACATTCAGGAAAAAGAGAACGAGAGGAAGACGAAGAACCATGGAAATTAGTTAGTAAAGGGGGAAAGAAGAGGAAGGAAGAAAAGTCAGAACTATATATATCATGCCGGGAAAAGTTACCTAAACAATTTTCTTTGGCGAAAATATTTAAAAACCTTGGTATTATAGAAGTTGAAAAAATTAAATACTTAAGTCCATACAAAATACGAGTGGAAATGAAAGATGAATGCATTGATAAAATCATGATTTGCGAGGAGCTGCTTGAAAAAGGCTGGAAATTCCAAAAGGCATTTGAAGTAACTTTTTCATATGGCATAATAAAGAACGTTGACCTAGAATTAACTGAAAAGGAAATTATTGAAAGTGTGCAATGTCCACTTCCCGGAGTTTTGATATCAGCATTTCGTCTCCAACGTCGTGAGCGAGACGGCTGGACGCCGAGTGAAACTGTGCGGTTATGCTTTAAGGACAACTATTTACCACCCTATGTAACGGTAGATAGTCTACAAATCAAAGTGGAGCCTTACATCTTTCCAGTGTCACAGTGTTCACGCTGCTGGAAGTTAGGCCATTCCGCAAAGAGGTGCCCTACTAATAACATAGTTTGCCCTAAATGCGCAAAAGAGCACGAAAATTGCGAAACGAAGGTTTTCAAGTGTGTAAACTGTGGAGGTAACCATATGTCACTGGTTAAGTCATGCCCGGAATTTATAAAAGAGAAAAAAATACGGAAAATTATGTCGGAGTTTAACTGTACCTACAGGAGAGCGCGTACTATGTATGTATCGACGTCCCCAAAAATAGAACCAAATTTAGCTACTTCTACGCCTGCTTTCGAGTATAAGTACAGGCAAACAGAAATGGTGCTACAAGGAGATAGAGAAGACATAATTGAAGTTGATGTTACACCAGGACCCTCAGCGACTACCGATAATACGGGATCGTACGCGCAAATAACAAAGAGTAAACAGAAGAAGGATGAGAAGAAAAAGAAGAAAAAACAGAAATACGAAATGGAGATGGACGAGGAAGAAACCGACTCGCAAATAGAGGAGAACGGATTTAAAAACAAAAACAACAGCGATAGACGAATTACTTTTAGTGAACTACTTGAGAGATTGAGAGAAATAATTTTTTGGAAGAGTGGCAATATAAAATCGAAGGTTCAGGATATAGTTCAATGTTGTACAGAATGGTTCATCTTGTTGATAACAGAAAATATTGCGGACTGGTCGGTGTTGAAAAAGGTAGCAGAATACTTCAATGGGTAAGACAACCAACTTAAAAATCGGGGTGAACATTATACAGTGGAATGCCCATAGTGTAAATCCAAAAAAAAGTGAACTAGAAAATTTATTAATCCAGGAAAAAATACATATTATCTGTTTAAGTGAAACGTGGCTGGAGCCAAATAGTCATTTTAAGATAAAAGATTATAACATTTACCGTTGTGATCGAGACGATTCCTATGGTGGCATTGCAATCTGTACTCATAAATCTATTAAAAGTCAAAGAATTCCAGTGCGAATATCCAATCCAGATATACAGATCCTTCAAATTCAACTTTACAACTGCTCAGATATAGTACATTTAATTTCTGTTTACTGTCCTCCAGGAGTTAACACGCAGATGAGTGACTGGGAGCAAATTTTTTCTTTCACTAATGAAAAATCTGTTATAGTTGGAGATTTCAATGGGCATCATACGAATTGGTCTCGTAAAACGGACTCTAGAGGGTCCCAAATTTATAACGCGCTGGCGGATTCACCATTCGTCACATTAAATGATGGTACGCCTACACGAATAAGAGTGGGCAGTGGGGGTTATTCTCCAGATATAACTTTTGCATCCTCGGACATAGTACTTAAACTCACATATAGCGTCTTAAATGAAACTCTGGGCAGTGATCATTGTATGATTAGAATATCTTCTATAATTGACCATACAAGCACCTATACGGCAAAAAGAAATTACAAAAAGGCAGATTGGGTCCAATATAGAAATATTTTAGAAGAACTATTTAGTCAGTGGTCGTTTACGGATAACTGTCAAGCTGCCTATAACATGTTCGTGGAGAATATCAATATAGCGGCAGATCTTCATATACCTGTTATAAAATCTAACCCCAACCCTACAACTAAATTTTTGCCTCGTGCATACTGGAGTCCGAACCTAGCCAAAGCAGTTGCTGAAAGACGTTTGGCGCTATCAATATTTAGACGAAATCCAATACCACATAATTTTAATATTCTTAAAGAAAAAATCAAGGTAGCGCAACGTCTAATACGCAAAGCTAAAAGCGATAGTTGGAAGTCCTTTTGTTCTTCACTGGATCACACGTCAAACATGCATGATGTGTATAATAAAATGCGTTGGGTGAAGGGATATAGGACGACAGCCGGGCATGTTAATACAGAGAAAGCTAATGAACTGTTGCATAGTCTTACTCCAGATTTTGTGACACCTAAAACTCCTACATTTACATCCGACAATAAACTGTTGAATTCTGAGATCACTGTAGAGGAGCTGGACAAATGTATACGTAAATCAGATAGTTCTGCGGGGTACGATAACATCTCGTACAGTATGATAAAGAACCTCCCCTATAATGGCAAAATAATATTAGCTAACATGTTTAAGGTTTTCTATTCATCTAGTTATGTCCCCGAACAATGGAGAGAAATGTATGTTGTAGCAATACCAAAACCAGGCAGAGACCTTTCTAGTATTTCATCTTTGCGACCAATTGTACTGATGTCATGTTTATGTAAGGTTTTTCACAACATCATTAAGGGTCGACTGGAGTGGTTTTGCGAAAAGAACAATATTTTTTCTAACAGCACTATGGGTTTTAGGAAATGTCGTTCTACCTACGACAATTTAGCTTGTCTGACTAATCAGATACTAGTGAGTTTTTCAAGTAAACAACAGACTCTAGCCTGCTTTGTAGACATAGACAGTGCTTATAATAATGTTAATATGAATTCACTGCTTGCAACAATGGATCACATTGGGGTAGGAGCTGACCTGTGCCTATACTTATGGAACTTCTTGCATAAAAGAAACTTAAGAATTCGCTCAGATGATTTACACAGGATCCGAAGTACAGGTCGGGGCTTGGCCCAGGGTGACCCTCTATCGCCTTTATTATTTAACATAACCACTATGCAGATCTGTAAACTCATAACAAGCGTTTATATAAGCCAATATGCTGATGATTTTGTACTGTATACTACCTGTAATACATTAGAAGAAGGCAAGTTAAAACTACAAGTGGCATTAACCAGATTTTCTGACATGTTATCAGATTTAGGCTTGGAAATTTCGTCAGCAAAGACTAAGATATGTTTGTTCAAAAGGGGGTTTAGAAGAAGAATAGAAGATGTCAACGTTAATACAACTCAAGTCAAAGTAAATGGTAATGTTTTACAGGTGGTAGACAGTGTGAAGTATTTAGGGGTGTGGTTGGATCAATCACTTAGATGGTCTAAACATATAAATGAGATAAGTCAAAAAGCATGTAAACTAGTTGATGTACTTAAAATGCTGAAAGGCCCTAAGTGGGGAGTTCACCCTAAACACCTGCGGCGGCTTTATATATCACTGGTTCGCAGCAGACTGGACTGTGCCAGCTTTGTTTATGATACTGCCTGTAAAACTAGTCTAGCAAAGCTTGATAAAATCCAAAACGCGTGTATGCGATTGATTGGTGGGTTTATAAAGACAACTCCTATACATGTAATGGAGTCTGAATTGTACTTACAGCCTTTATTCATAAGACGCCACTATCTAGCGGCAAGATTTTGGCTAAAATGCAGATCCTTTGAAAACAACACCAATATTGAGTTATTGAGGACCCTTAATGATTTGTGTGACAGTAGAACGTATTGGCAACGGAAAAAACTTCCCTTGCTGGTACTTATACATAAAGACTTTATTAATAGGCCTATATACAGTAGCAGGCAATTAGAAATGTTCTCACTTGAAATCTGGATACATAAAGTAAATTTAGATAACTGTATAAAAACACACATTGATTATGTTACTGAAAGTAAACACAAATTTAACAGATCATATTTACTTCATTTATGTAACAAGTTCATTGATGACAACTACAAAAACTTTTATAAAATATTTACTGACGGGTCGGTAGAAGCTCAGGAAATTGGTGCTGCGTTCTTTGATACCCAGACGGAAGATAAAATGAAATTTAAAATCAATAATAAGGTTTCTATTATGTACGCCGAATTAATAGCAATTTCTGAAGCTTTATCTTATGTGAGCTCCATCAGCTGTAATAATTTTGTCATCTTTACTGACTCAAAAAGCGCTTTACAACACTTGGCTCGATGTACCTCGACGTATCGAGGAACACCGATAGCCTACTCAATAATACAGTGCATTCGGGAATTAAAAAACAATGGCAAAAATATAATATTGCAGTGGGTACCTGCTCATATTGGACTTATCGGTAATGAATGTGTAGACCGATTAGCAAAGGAGGCCACGGTCGATGGGATAATATACAATTGTTTACCTTATTTTTCTGATCTTCTGTATCTAGCAAAAAAAAGATGTATTAAATTATGGCACGAATATTTCGATGAGCGTGCGCTTAGTAAAGGCATTTGGTACAGAACCATGCAGGCAGAGCCTCCGAGCTTCACCTGGGTGGATGGTGCTGCTATGAGCAGGTACGACATTGTCACCGCGCTTAGACTGCGTTCCGGACACACCCCAGTGAATAGCTTTGCTTACCTTATGGGTAAAGTAGAATCACCCAACTGTACAGAATGTCATGTTACTGAGGATACATACCATATTCTTATGGAGTGTGTCCGAAACGAAAGAGAAAGACGGGACTTTATAACTAAGTTTAATTTTGATGACTGTAACCTAGGCTATTTCAATACTGTGTTATCCTACCCAACGTCTGAAATAGCAAAGTCCTTGTACACATTTGTAAACAAGGGGATGAACCGTAGAAATTAATGTAATTAAAATTGTAGTCCAAATTGTGAATTAAGTTACTATGAGGGTGATGTTTTCTAAAAAGAAAAAACCCTCCTCAAAAAAAAAAAAGAATGTAAGTAATTAACTGTTTACATTCTTTAACGCAAAGAAAAAACGATGAATATTTTTCTCCTAAACGTTAGTTCCAGATGTGCCCAAAATACTTTGGTCCCTTGGTCCTCCTGATCCTATCGATAGGCCTGGGGGGAGATGCTGCCACCCTGCAAGTTATCACGGCGTTGCTTGGCCATCCACTACCAGCACCCAAACGCGATGGTAAAACTGAAAATTAAAACTTTGCGAAAATATAGGTTGAATATACTCAACATAACATCACGACTATATCCCAAACGGGGTAGTCAGAGGCAAGTGACTGTTGCCGTCATGGGGAACGGAGAACTCCGAAGCCTACTTTTCACTAATGATAATTCATAATTCATATAATCGATGCTTCATGTGGTAAGTTACAGGTCTTAAATAAAAATATAGTAGGTACATACACATGAACCCTGCTAGGGCACTGCAAGATATTTTTGAAATAATTAGGTAAGTTATTTACAAACTTATGTTTTCATGCACATTTTAACATGTATGATCAATTTAAACACTTTCAAAATACCCCTGCATAGAATAAAAACAGTTTGGTAGCAAAAATCTTTTGACACTAGAACTAAATAGGGACAAACTATTAATTTATACCCTTTATTAAAAGAGGTAATTTATTAAATACCTTTACCGACATGTGGTATGGTCCCGAACTAACATTATGTAGCTTCGTGGGGCTACCAGTCTGTGCCTGTGACGGAGATTACGGGACTGAGCATAATAGCTATCAGCTTGTGTGTATATTTTTTAACAAAAAAGCACATTTCCAATATGTATAAGGAGGTCAAAGTTAAAATGTTGAATTTAATGAAGTAAGGTCCACATGTTTCTCTCTACGTTATATTAGCTAATATTCGAATACATCGCTTTTGTAGGATAAATATACGATCACTGGTATTCGAGTGTTTCGCCGTAATCCGGGTTGATTTGTTTTTTCATCGATGTTTTCCACGGGCATGGCCAAGTCCTGCCTAGGAATGGCCACGAATGCCACAAAAGCACAAATTAAAATTGAAATTATCATGTATTCTAGAATCCTGGAGAGCTTCAGAGATTATAAATAAAAATATAATGTATATAAACTTCCCTTTCGATTGGTACGAGTAGGCTGCGTTCCACACCACACAATTGCAGCTTTTGTACACGTAATTGTAAGAAAAAAGTTAAATACTTCTTTAGTCTCCGTGGCCGAGTGGTTCCAGAACTCGGCCCAAAAACCCGGAGGTCCCGGGTTCAATTCCCCGACCAGGGAATTGAACAAAGTGTGTTTATTCTGTACCCTAGTTTAAGCTAATTTTAATTTGTGTTTGGGTCAATAAATTGTTTTTCTTTCTTTCTTTCTTTCTTTCTTTTCGGAACATAGCCCGGGTTTGTGATCACCAACCCGCATTTGGCTAGCGTAGTGATTAAACCAATACCCATCCATTGTAGCGATGACTCGATTTCAATGATGGAGGCCTTCGCCCAGCAGTGGGACAGTATAAAGGCTAATTACTTTACTTTACTGTAAAAGGTTTCTATTTATAAAAAAAATTCAAAAAAAAAATTCCCATACCCAATTGTTAAATGTTCAAACACAAAGATTTTGATTCCGGCCAGATTTGAACTCGGGACCACACGATCCACGATCCTAGTTGGGGTGCTTAACCCCTTGGCCACGACGCTCACTATAAATGCTTATACAGCTTATACTTTTTTCATTATTTATTATTGTAATTGTATTCATGTTGACTTAATTTTTAATAAGTATACAATATTATTGGTACCTACATTTTATAGGACAATCACTCATTTTTGGCCAAAAACCCTTCCCAAAATATCACATCGCAAACTAATCTACGCAAATTTTAATTTGGCAAAAAAACATTCCGCGAAAGAACGTTTCGCAAATTTTTAGTTGGCAAATCTCTTTTTTGGCAAATCATTGTTTAACAAATAAGTTTGGTTATGTTTCATTTGGCAAAACATATCTAATCTTCCTAAAAATTACGATTTTGAATGATACCAAAAACGACAATTTAATTTTTCGATATAATATAACACTTTTTTTGCCACTCATGGTCATTTGCTGACAATTCGGTTCTGGCACTCGCCGACCGCTATCGCGGCACGCTCGCTACTTTTTTGTCACTTGTGTTCATTCGCTGACATTTCGGTTCTGGCACACGTCCCTATATCAGCAGAAATAATCATTTGCACACGCTATAATTTGAGCAAGTAGATACTAGTTTTTTGGAGTACAATATTTGCCAAAATGAAACATTTGCCATTTTAACATTAATTTGTCATATTGAACTTTACAAAGTAAAAATTTGCGAAATGATTATTTGACCGAATGAATACTGTGCGAAATGTACATTTGCTAAAAAATAATTTGCGAAATGGAACATTGGCGATACGTTTTTTAGGAAGTAAAATTTGGCGAAAAATAATTTGGCCAAAGAAAGGGATACCATTATGGATAATAAATAATTTATTCATTCGTTGAGAGTTTCACTCTTGTTGATTGTAAACAATTGTTAAATGTCAAATTCACACAATTTAGATTATTTTGAGTATAAATTACTAAGCTGAAACAAATGATAATTCATGATATTAACGTTCAATTTGTTAATTAGCTGTAAATTATAAATATAGCCAATAATTAAAAACAACAATGTTAGAGGTTATAATTGGTGGTCTCATGGTAATAGAATAGAATAGAATAGAATAGATTTATTTTTCCAAAGAAATTTTTGTACATTTCTATTGCAACTTAAATATAGACAAACACTTGTTTAGTTTACAAACTACTATTTTACACAGTAACTACACTAGGAACATAGTAGGATCTTATAATATAGGTATTATCTAACTTCTAAATATGATATCTAAGTATTGAGAATACAAAAACAAAAAGTTAGTATTACAAGTATTGCAAGCTATTAATTTTACTACTTAGGTTAAACTTAAACAATTATTGACGGTATACAAAAATAAGTGAGTCTTTACCTCCCGTGCTAGTCAAAGACTGTGTTACGGCAAGGTAAGATTCTCGCTCCAGTATAATCGACCTAAAACCAATATCAATAAGGACCATACGCTCATTAGGATTGTAATTTTGCGGTACACTATGGATGATAGATAAGAAGTCGGCAGTCATTGTAAACACGTAGTATACGCAAAAAAGTAAGAAACAATAAGTAAGCATATCATTTTTACTCCTAATATTGCCTAAGTACAATATCGGCCTATTTAATTAGGCAACATTAATATTTTTATCTAAATTCTAAATTTGAATATTTAGATGTATTAACTAGATAAGTACTATTTACATAATTATATATTAAACATGGTAATAATTTTAAACATACAACATATAATCATTTTAATTAAATATATATATACATATATATGAATATAATAATAAAAAGAAGTAAAAAGTGATACAGATTTAGTTTATTTAGATAATATAAAATGGCTTTTACATTATACATAATACATTGATTTATAAGTTTAGATTTGGTCATAGATATTATTATTCATTTGCACACTTGTATAAACCTTTCAGTCCGCTCATAATCCAACTCACACAGGAACTCATCCAGGGATCTTTTACAGAGAAATTTAGTCTTAACTTTCAACGATTTGTCCCTACTAATATGATTGTACAGAAAAGGGGCTAAAAAGTACGAAAAGCACTGTGCAAAGGTTGTTTTACAGGACGGGACATCATGAACCTCATGTATTCTTCTAGCCGATTTCTCGGTTCGCTCTTCACAATGTTGCCGCAGTACAATGCGCTTTATAAATAGTTGTTGAACATTCAGGACCTTAAGTTCATTATATAGTTTAGATGTGGGATACCTATAAGGTTTGAGATAAATAACTTTTAAGATAAGTCTTTGTGCCCTTTCTATCTTTAGAAGTATACTCTTACGGGCACCACCCCAAACAGAAATGCCATAAGTAGTTATAGATTGACACAAAGTGTAGTACAACATTTTATTCGTTCTATCATCTTTTAGGTACCTAATTCTTTTGTAAATGGGTATGAGCTTGCGAATTCTAGATTTGAGATGATTTACATGTTGTTTCTAGTTTAAATTTTTGTCGAATTCTATACCTAGATATTCAACACTATCAGCTGGAGCTAAAAGAGAACAACCACAATCATCATGATTAGGGCAATCGGAGGAATGAGCGATCAAAGTAAACTCAGGATTGGGCTGTAAATTTTTTCTTATAATAAATGTAACATATTTTGTTTTTTTTTCATTCAGGGTTAATAAGTTTAGGTCGAGCCATTTTATGACATCGCTAAGGCCTTTTTCAGCCACAGTTTTAACTTGGTCCCAAGACGAGTGCTGAAACACAATGACAGTATCATCAGCGAAAGTCACTACATTTGCTTCTGGTATTTCGATTTCACAAAGACTATTTATATAAATCAAAAAAAGGGTAGGGCCAAGGACTGAGCCTTGAGGCACTCCAAAATTTACATTTACTCTGGAACTCAAAAAATCACCAATCCTAAGAGATTGTGACCTGTCAGACAAATAATCCTTGAAGAGGCTGAGTGGCACACCCCGAACTCCTATGGCCTCTAATTTACGTATTAGTAAGGGGATCGAGACAGTATCGAACGCTTTTGCCAAATCAAGAAAAATTGCTAAGCATTTTTTCTTGTTGTCAAGATTTTTTGCAACACCATTTACCAGATTGTCAATAGCATCCCAAGTAGATTTGTTTTTTCTAAAGCCAAACTGATTTTTTGAGAGAATATTGTTTCTTTCTAAGTAGCTAACGAGTCTGATATTCATTATTTTTTCCAGAATTTTGGCAATAGTGGGCAAAAGTGATATAGGACGATAATTTGAGATATTGTCTCTTTCCCCCGACTTAAAGACTGGTACAATAATGGAGTCCTTCAGTACATTAGGGAACTTTCCAGAAGACAAACATAAATTAAAAATATAGGTTAAAGGTTTTAGAAAGAAATGTATGTATTTTTTTAAGAAGACGGATGATATTCCATCCCATCCCGAAGCATTTGTATTTTTGAGTGACATAACAAACTTAAATACTTCCGATTCGTCAGTTTCCAACATCACAAGAGAATTCAACTGTCGATGTTTATACTTAAAATTCTTAACAAGTTCCTCCTCATTAAGTTCAATCTTTTGTAAAATTTTGTTAGATGTCCGAACCAACGTTAGCAAAAAAACAATTAGCGTAATTGACGGAATCTTGAGCGGTTGACTTGCAGTTTAATAGTTCACAAGATTCATGTAATTCACGAGATGTTCCCAAGTTACAGACACGTTTGATTACATTCCAAGTCTTTTTTATATCATTTTTATTGTTGTACATATCTAATTTATCATGTGTATTTTTTAAACTATGTAGTATATTATTGCAATGATTCCTATATCGCTTGTAAGTAATTGCCAGGTTTTTGTCATGAGGATTCTTTATATGTCTCCTGTGTAATGTGTCCCTAAACCTCATACAGCGTAATAGCCCAGGAGTAATCCATGGTTGGTGGATTTGCTGCCTATTTGGAACTAGAACCGACTTGCTGCTACTTTTAATAATGTTTGCCAGAATCGCGATAAACATCTCTGTTGCTTTGTTGGGATCATTAATTGATATCACATTATTCCAGTCACATTCTTGTAGCAATTTGTTGATCCTACAATAGTCAAGTTTCTTTACTATTTTATTTACTGCTGCTCTTCCTTAAATACTGCCGTCCTATAGGTACCATAAAATAAATACAACTGTGATCAGTGACAAATGTTTTACAAATTATGGTTAGAATTTCAGAACGTGATTTCACAAAACAGTGATCGATACATTTATTTAATCGAGTAGGAAATGTATGACTTGGTAATAGTGAGTGAATAGCAAGAGCATCTAGATATTCATCAGACATCAGCTCATCATTACTGTTGCTGATGTCAATATTAATGTCCCCAGTTAAGTAGACATTTGGCACTTCTTTAAGATCAGACAGGAGTATATCTAGGGAGCAAAGATAATTAGCCGGTGATTTAAACGATGGTGATCTGTATACACAAACAAAGGCATGACTTTTATCAATTTGCATCACTATGCAGTCTGCGTCAACTATATTGGGTTCATAGACAATGACATTTTTTAAGTGACTTTTGTAGTATACGACCACGCCACTATTCTGGTTAATGTGTCTTTTCGTATGAAAGCTCTCGAATTGGTTTAACTTTGGAATAAGATCTGAATTTCGAAGTCAACACTCAGTTAAGATGATAACGTCATAATATTCTACTTTGCTCCTGGACAAAAAGACACTAAAATCTTCGAAATTTTTATTAATGCTCCGTATATTCTGTACCATAATTTTCAATGACAAATCAGTATCGAGACAGTAGTGAGAAAAATCTTCTGGATCCTCAACCAAATAAGATTCACCAACGTTGACATTTATGTCAACATCGGTGATCACTTCATCAATATTATTTGCCATGACAGTACAAATTTATTGCCTAAACAGTGCGATAATTTTGGTCGAGGATAAAAGTTTCTGGATCGTTGGACAATTGAGCAAGACATTAAAGATTTTGACTGATGTAATAGAGAAAGCGTGCAAAAAGAGAATTGATGAATATACATAAATAGTAAATAAAGTATTCTAGTATTTCCTGTTAAGATAAGTGCATAATTATATCTATTAAAACTTAGTACCTCAAAAATAAGCATAAAAAACCATAGGTCAAACAGTTTACCGGATAGTCATGCTGCAACCAAGGCCTCAATCTGACTTAGGGAGTTGATAACAATCACTTGCTGTCCATCATCCTTACGTAGTAAAATGTTCCCACGCGAAGCCCAGCAATATTTGAACGATCCGTTTTTTACCAATTCACGAGCAGCTGATAGCAGCTTTCTTGCCATAGGTGTAAGTAATTCGGATATGTATATTTGTGAATTTGATCCGTTGATTCCCAAGTTATTCGAGCATAATGGGTTCTCTTTATTATCAGAGTTATATTTTTTGGCCGCTCGCAAAAGTAATTCCTTATTTTTGGTGTTTTGAAATTCTACGACGATTGGTGCGTTATTTTTACCTCTTCTAAAGATATTTATGGAGTCATCTGTTGACTTGATATTCAGAGAATTACATATTTTTCCGACAATATCACGTACATCTTCTTTGTCATTCCTTGGGACGTTTCTTATTTCAACAGTATTCTTGGTTAATTGCTTCTGTAACCCGTTAAGCTGAAACTCTAATTCGTCAATGCGTTGCAAAGCTGCCTCATGTTTATTTTCAAGAATTTGCACTTTGTCTTTCATTTCGTTAAAGTTAGCAGTATTCGTCTCTAGTAGTTTTAAAATTAGTTCATTAGATTCAAGTATCTTACTGTTTTGATCTTTTATCGGGTTAATTTCAGCATTCATCATCATCTTGAACGACTGCATAAGACTTTCCTTCAGCTCTTTTAGATCGTCAGGAGTTTTGCGTTTTCTTAAGTTTATATTGCGGATGTCTTCAGGTGTATCTTTAGATAATAGATTCGGCTGCGACGACGATAAGAAAATTGCTCGTGATGGTGATGGCGAACGTAGCATTTTGTCTGTTAAGTTTGCGTATACTACAAGGAACGCCTGCGTCACAAAGTGAGTTAGAACGTAGGAAAATTCACTGTACCAGGCGAAATCGCAACTTATACTTTATGTGATACGGTCGAGAATCGCTTAGTGGATTTTAAGGCGAATTGCGAAAACGTGTTACTTAAACGACAGACTGGACGAGAATATATGTAGGTACATTTAATATAATTACTCCCCATTCTAGTAAAACCAATAGCGGCATGTTTCACAAGACCTTCGAGTACGGAAAGAATCGTATGGGCGGATATGTTCAAACTTAAAGCAGAACAGAAAAAGATATCAATGAAGGATGAGTTTGCTGCGTACTCCAAGATACAGCGCAAAGTAAATAAATTGAAAAGTGAACTAACGGATGGTTCTCAATCTCGTTTGACCAAGAATATTGCTATCAAAAGCTCTGCCCATGTAATTCTTCAAGATATAATAGGGCCCATTCTGACCTTATTATATCTGTGATTTAGTTTCGCTGTGAGCCGGTTGTTGCACTGACAACTGATCTTTACCCTTTGACAGCAATACTAAGTTATCCAAGCTCAATGCCAAATGTTATTTCCACACACGTGTGGGTATTAATTTCTAACGTTTTATTGTGGTTTCTGTTAGAGCCTATTACAACATGCCTAGTTTGTAGTAAGAATTGTTTTAAAAACACATTTAGGTTTGTAAAGGTGATTGATGAGTGTAGTGTAGTTGATCCCCAAAAAAATGTCCATTTGTGCAGTAAATGGGTGGAACATCACAATCAGGACAGTAGTTACAATATTCATTCATGAAACATTCAGTAACATGCTTATTACCTATGTGCAACAAGCAATAATTTTGATCATAAATAGAGCGCCTTTTCGTATGAAACTAAGTATCATCATTGGGATTTCGGTGGCTGAGAGCGGTAGTAGAGTACTTAGTTAGAGCACCCGGATTATGGAAGACGCGGGTTCAAATCCCGCTTGATATCTTCAAGGTCGGAAATTCCAATTTTTTTATATGAAAACAAGCATTGTAAAATGCTAAAAAATTCAAGTAATAGTCAAATAGCATATTTCATATTTACAGAATGTATGGAATTGGCTTGTAACGTAAGCATACACTAGAAAAAATCGTTCGATTTATTGCGATTTCGGTAGCTCAGTGGTTAGAGCAGCCACCCGCATTGTGGGAGACGCAGGCTCGAATTCCGCTAGATATCTCCAAGGTCCGATATTAGATTTTTTCTAGTTGTCTATCTTTGGAACTATCCTTCTGGGTATAAGACACGAAAGTTCAAGTGAAGAAAGAATTTGTAGGTATGTCATGGGCCCTGTCACTGCAAGTACTTGCGCGCGATAATTACCTACCAGCCGCCGGTTATTCCATGACCCATTTGGCAGTTGGTTGTCAACAGCCGCGTAGAGCATTTCGTCACTGACGCCGCTAAGAGGCGAACCTCATTTTTAAACAATCAAATTTTATTGTTTAAAAATGAGATTTGTACGCGAATTTTTGCGGTTGAACTGATGTGTAATATAAGTACTGACTACTGAAATCTATATCGAAAGAGGTGGCCCTGGCAATGTCTGTTACCTAAAATGACGCATTTGGGATTAAGAAAATTTTCATTTTCTATGGATGTGATTTATCTGTTACGTACCTACTAACTATGTGATCTGTGGTTATTTCGTTGTTTAATATTTTTTTATTATGACAGCCTGCACCACTCTCAAGGACGAGGCGGGCGAGTGTGTGCCGTACTACCAGTGTGACGAAAACAGCACTTTTTCTGAAATTGCCGATTTGATTGAAATAAAAAGGTAAGCAAGAAAGTATAGCAGCAGAAAGTATATATATATGTTTCATAATCCTTGCTTTAGTTTGAGACTTGAACTTACAAAGTGACATTCCATCAACAACAGAGATTGCAAGCATTAACAGCCTACCTACTATGTTAAAATCTAAAACAAAAGACACAAATACAACGGGTAATTATAAAAGAAACATACAATTTCTTATCGCTACAGAGCGATCTCTGCCAGACAACCTTGAACTAAACTAGACTTCAAACCAACGAAAAATTATACTAATAATACCTACTGAACAAAATATTGACAGGCAAAGTGATAGATCACTAAACATCACAAAATGGTAAGAAATAAAGAAAGAAAAATAATTTATTACCCAACGTAAACAATAATACAAACAATTAAATACATGTATATATATATATAAGTAGTATGAGAAACTTTATTTTTCAAATTTCGAAGTTGGTTCTAGAATTAAATTTGTTATTTAGAAGCAGTAAAATCACCTCTCGAAAATGAATTATAATGAAAAAAATACACTCAGACTGTATTCCAAACAGCCGGATCAATATGATGTATTATAAAATAATGATTGGTAAAACATCATATGTATTATGTACTATTATTTTTAATATATTTAAGTATTAATATCTGAGATTTGTTGTTCTCGCTGCCATTTTTAAATGTTGCACAGCCCAAAATTCAATTTTTTCTGTTATACCTTGCGGTTGACTGGTAGAAAATGCCTCTAGACATTAAGTCCGCTAATTGTACTTTACTTGTTTGTGCAATTAAGAATAAATAAATAAATTATACAGTAAACAAGTACAAGATACACCACTTATTACGAAATGTATAATGGGAGGCCACTTCCTCAGCATGTGTCCCTGCAGCACAAAACTAGAGACGCTGGTATTCGTCTGGTACTGGCAATCGTCAAAATGCTTCGCCCGGGGCCTTAATAAAACCCCTAAAACTCGTCGAGTTCATTCCCAAAGGCATCGCCAAGGGAGGGGAAGCTGCAATTGACTAGTTTAATTTATAGTACAGTTGAAACACATGCAGCTTTACATTTGGACTTTGCACCGTTTTTTTATTACCTACAATCGGCTTACCGACAATTCATCCTTTTACTGGGCCCCTGGGCCATCGGCTGTGGACGCCCTTGTTCATTCCCTAACTAAACTAAACGTTGCGAACAATTTCGTAATATGATCATTCATTTCCAGCCAGTCAGCGGCTACCTGGCATTAACGCATCTTCAAGGCTGGATATTTACTGATGAAATTACTCGCTGTTTGGGGAAATAACGGGAATTAATTAAAAGCGATTGAAAAGGCACATAAAGTTATAATAATTTCATTTGGTTTTTTCAGCTTTCCTGTCAGACCTTGCGAGTCCTATCTTGACATCTGCTGTTCGCCAGCAGACAGATTGGCTGATGAAAACCCTGTTACAAAAGGTACACATAACCCGCTGATATGAGATACACCGAACCGGAAAATAAAAGAAAAATAAGAAAATATTATTTGGAATAAAATAGAGCAACACAGAGTGCGGGAAAAATATATATAAAAAAAAAAACTAAATAAGATAATAGTACTCAGTTTGCGGTGCCCAAGGTGCCCGTGGCTAAGTGACGGCCGCGGATCGGCAACGATCCGATGTTAAGCAACGCCAGTCAGGTCGGGTTATGGATGGGTGACCATCCTGACCAAAATTAAGTGATGTGTTTTTCGGGCATCTCCGTGCTTCGGAAGGCACGTTAAACAGTTGGTCCCGGCTCACGTCGCAAGATATCAGTCGTAAAGCCTAGTCAGAGCCTTGATAACATCGGACGGTAAGGTTTATCACTGGCCTTACATTCACCTCTCCAACAATCCGCACTAAGCCCGCGTGTTGGAGTATGGCTCGTACCACCTCATAGTTGAGGTTAGGCCTGTGCCCAGCAGTGGGACGTAGAAGGCTATATTTGCACTCAGTTTGTATAAATCTTGACCTAGAATGTACTTTTGAAAGATGTAGACAAACCAGAAAACAAGAAAACCCAATGGGAACAATAAAAATAGAATCTTACTTTTTACTATTGTAAGAATAGACGTCAAGCGCTAGGTCATCTACCCCCACCGCTAGCTACGCCGATGCCGCCGCCGCGCCTTCTCGAAGGCCTCAGGGGAAGAAGCCGAAGTGTCCGAGGAAGGAGCCATGCGATGAGGAGGGTTTCGTGAAGGTTGAGAGGAAGAAGAAACCCGCCAGTCGTAACCATCGAGGCTCTGCACCGACTGAACTGGATTGCGCCCTGCGTCCTGAAGTACCGGCGACGCAGCTGTACGTGTCCAGATTACACTGGACTACGAAAGTCGAGGACTTTGTAGACTATGTGCGAAGAAAGTCCAATTTCACCCTAAGGGTCGAACGGTTGGAATCTAGCCGCAAAGTGCATTTTAATTCTTTTGTGGTGAGAGGGCCGACCCTTCCATCTGGCGACCTTCATGAAGGAAGACTTTTGGCCCCAGGGAGTCGTGTTCCGGAAATTCAGAGGACGGCTGCCTGCTGACAACGCGCGATACACGTCGCTGACTCAACGTGTAAATTAGTTTTAGAATTAATTATTATAACTCATATGTATGTTAGTCTGTAAGGTATTTGTCTATGGGCCTCTGCTAAATGTAACTTTTGTTATGTATAATATTGCCTGAAATAAATGATTTATTATTATTATTATTATATTATTACTACGAGTAATCCTACTAATATTATTAATGTGAAAGTCTGTGGGCATGTATGTTTGTTCCTCTTTCACGCAAAAACTACTGAACGGATTTGGATGTAACTTTACAGTATACAGGTTATTTATACATCAGAATAACATAAAAGTGCGACCATAATGTATAACGAAAACGAAGGCGCGGGTGATATTAAAAGGCTCATGATTGTATTTTCTAATAACTAACGACAATTAAATTTGAAACTTTTGAAATTATTAACCCCTTTTTTAATAAAACAGATTTTATGTGGTTTTTGAATCTGTGCAGCGGTAACATACAAATTGCCTGAGGAACTTTGTTGTAGTAGTGTACACCTTGCCCCATAAAGGATCCCAAAACTTTTTGTAATCTGAACAATGGAAGCGCAATTTTATCCTTTTCAACACACTTCAAAAAAAGGAGGAGGTTCTCAATTCGACTTTTTTTTAATGTTTGTTACCTCATAACTTTCGACTGGGTGAACCGATTTTGATCATTCTTTTTTTATTTGAAAGCTGGTGCTTCCCAAATGGTCCCATTTTAATTTGGTCTAGTTCTGACAGTGGCATCCATGAGAAAACCATATAAGTCTTAAATCTAGATAGACAAAATGCGCGACAAATGGACGACAAATGGATGAATAACTTAATATTACGCCAAACGATTTTGATAATTCTTTATTTATTTGAAAGCCGATGATGCCCGTGTGGTCCCATTTTAATTTGGTCCAGTTCTGACAGTGGCATCCATGGGAAATCCATATAAGTCTTAAATCTAGATAGGCAAAATGGGCGACAAATGGACGGGTAACTCAATATTACGCCAACCGATTATGATAATTCTTTTCTTTATTTGAAAGTTGATGATGCCCTTGTGGTCCCATTCTAATTTGGTCCAGTTCTGACAGTGGCATCCATGGGAAATCCATATAAGTCTTAAATCTAGATAGGCAAATTGCGCGATAAATGGACGGGTAACTCAATATTACGCCAACCGATTTTGATAATTCTTTTTTTATTTGAAAGCTGATGATGCCCTTGTGGTCCCATTTGAATTTGGTCCAGTTCTGACAGTGGCATCCATGGGAAATCCATATAAGTCTTAAATCTAGATAAACCATTTGCGCGACAAATGGACGAATAACTCATTATGACGCCAACCGATTTCGATGCTTCTTTTTTTATTGGAAAGCATATACTTCAAGGGTAGTTTGATGAGTGTTAGGTTCTGATTAAGGGATCCATGACAAAGTAACGGAACTCTTCAATTCTTAGGAGCAATTGGATGAATACTTTTTCGATGTTTAAAATAAATAAGAACTATTCCCTGAAAATCAAGAAATAAACAAAAATTTTAACAAAAAAAAAACCAACTTATTGTCTCCAACAATAACAATAATTGTACCTACATTATATTATCGTATAAGTTTTAGAAGAATACGCAATTATTTCTTTACTTTTTAGTGCTTTGTTTTGGAATAGTTTTTTTTGAAGTTGGTTTTGTTTTTCCTAGTATTGTTGGCGTGTTTATCGCAGTGTTTTGTGAAAAGATTGATATTCTTTTTCACCAAGACAATACAGTTTTAAATAAATTGGGAAGCCACTGTAAGAATCCCGATTTCCTTGAAAAGCTCTCTGAGCGAGGCTCGTGCACGAAGCTTATAGATAGATCTGATCGCTCGCTTTTGCAGGATGAAGATGGTTTGTATATCCGCCGCCTTACCCCAAAGTACAATGCCGTAAAACATTACACTATGGAAATAGCTGAACTGTGGAAATAGCTGAAATAAACAGAACGAGCAGTATTAACATCTGTTAATAACCTTATTTTACTGACAGCTAATGTTAATGCTAATGTGCTGACGGCAAACTAAGTTTGACCGAAAGGGCATTTATATGAGGGTTCCATTGCAATTTCGAGTCTAGTGTAACTGCAAGAAAAACAAAGGAGTCTACTAACTCCATAGCATTATTATCAATTTTCAAATCAATTTGGTTATCTTTAACATTAGGCAATTTGAAATTAATGCATTTAATATTTTTTGCATTGAGCTTTAGATTATTGACTGTAAACCATCGTAGTCGTCATCATCGTCATCGTACCTTTATAAGCGTGTCATTTACGTCGTCAAAAAGGTTTTTATTTCTATCAATATTAAAAACTTATCATCTGCGAATAAAACAAAATTGAGTTCTAGAGCTCAAATACGAAAAAATAAGATCCAACGCAGTATCCTTCACACTATAATAAGAGTAACGTGATCAACGCAATCAAAAGCTTTAGATAAGTCATAGAAGACGCCAAGAGCGTTCTGTGAATTCTCCCAAGCCCGAAAAATATGTTTCAGGAGCGCAATACCAGCATCAGTAGTGAATCCGTATTGTTCACTGTGGGAAAGTCTGTTCTCACAAAAGTGGCTTAACAGTTGTTCTTGTATATTTTTTCAAATATCTTACTTAAGGCTGGAAGAATTGATATAGGCCTAAAGTTGCCTGGGTCATTTTTGTTGCCTGCTTTGAAAAGTGGTACAACTTTACTGTGTTTCATTAAGTCTGGAAACACTCCTTTATCAACGCAATCATTAAATATTACGGCTAAGTAAGAGGCAATTACGTCTATTATATGGCTAACAATTTTAACTGATTTACCCCAAAGATTAGTAGTATTTTTAAAATTAATTAACTTAAATGATTTTATAAGTGAATCCACGTGTTTAAACTTAAACAAAACATTGCAACATGATACATTATCTTTCAAAAACTGTCATCATCAGCATACATGAGCAACTAGGGCGGTTGCTCGTGGTGGTCTCGGATGTTGTTTGACAGAACGTCTAATATTACGCTAAGCACGGAAACGGGCTAAGCACGGAGCCTCGGTGTACTCCAACAGTGATAGGGAAGAGAAGCGTGTCACCAACCGCAGTCCTAACTATGAAACTGGAATCGTGGTACATGTCCCGGATAATGTCAATAAAGACCTCGGGAACGGCCTTGGACCGCAGCGCCCAGCCGATCATCTCACGAGGGACACAGTCGAAGGCCTTCTGCATGTCTAAGAAAAGGAGATGCAGAGGTGTATTCTTCAGTCTGTATCCCTCCATGAGCGTTCTTAAGGCAAATACGGGGTCCATGGTCCCGCAACCCGGTCGAAACCCATACTGACACTCCGAGATTGTACACTCCTGTCGAAGCCGAGAGTCCACAATGCGCTCGAGGAGCTTCATGGTGTGGGACATCACCTTTATGCGATATTTGCTGCACTCCTGCACAGAGATCTTGCATTTGAAGACCGGCGTAATAATGCTGAAGTTATGTAAGTGTAATACAGTTATCATACTAGGTGTAAAGAATAACATATATCTAAACGAACTTAAGCTTAACTCTTTGATGAAGAACATATGTTAGAACTTCCCTAACTGCTTTTATGTAGATCAAAAAGAAATAGGTGTTGAGTTATGTATAAACCAAACAGTTTAAGGAGACTTATAAAACCCTAAAGAGCCGCAAGGTGGCGCGCGCTATTGTCCTGTACTGTGATGTATTTGGTCGGTTATCCTCTCTCTCTGCTAAAAACAAGAAGGCTAGAAACTAAGGAGAGATAACTCCCGAAGTGGGGGTAAGCTTTCGAGGGCCGAAAGTCGTATACTCTGTGCCGGGCAAAACGCTGTATTGTGCATGTGCAGCGGCAGCTATTTGTCATTTCATGGTCACATGGTTTTGTTTTGAACGGTGTCACGTGCGACAGTTGTTGTTTTTCGAGGTTGTGTTGACCAATTTTGACACTTCGCGAGGATCGCGGCAAAGAAGCGTAATGCGCATGCGTCACTGTGGGATACGGATTTAGTCCAACCCTTTCCAGGGAGTTATCTCTCCTTAGTCTCTAGCCTTCTTGGCTAAAAATGTCTGTCATGTCATTGTAATTCTTTTATAGTAATAAATCCACAGTTTGCTCAGAAATCTTCTTTTGTTTTCGCTCTAGCCTAACAATAGGGCCACCATACACCTATCCTTCTTTTCTATTGTGTAAACTTGTAAATTATGTCACCGACCAGATTTATTACGATAATACATTTTTAAGATACAACCAGTTAAAACCACTAGACGAACACATTGTGCCCATGGTACCTGTAGACAGAAAAAACAATGATTTCTTACCTAAAAAAGGCACAATACCTTACTACTTCTATAAAAATAATCTCGGCTACTGTAGATAAACAACACAAAAACTCTAGTAACAGTGACTTTTTTCGTAGCTCGGATCCCACAAAGTAAAAAACCGTATTTCATGGTTATGCACCAGGATATTGCTGGAGTATTGTCTAAAAGAGATGTTCTCGATGTAGCCTTATCCGAATTACAAGGCAAAAATAAACAACCAGACCTAATTTGTCTCTCGGAGACATTCATTGCTTCAGGAAATGAGACTAACATAAAACTAGCTGGATATGATCTGGCTACGTCATATTGCCGAAAAAGAAAACAGCACAGAGGGGGTGTATGCATTCTCATTAAAAAAGGTCTGCAATTCAAGAAATTATCCTATCCTAGATACCTACGCGGAGGATCAAACTTTTGAGTGTTGAGGTATTGAAATTCCTGTCTATAACATAATACACACATCAAAAGTGTCTAGGGATCAAGCATTTTTATGCGGATTTCTTGAGATTGAGATGTGGCTTTGTAATAAATTTATGATTTTATAAATTTATATGGATCCTTTTTGGTGCATTTCATAATTTGAAACAGGAACTGTCAATCAAATTCGAGTAAAAGTTGAAAATCAGCTGTCAATATTTTCCCTATAAAAACATACAACGCATTGAAGACATTATTAGTGCTACTGTTTCCCTACTACTGATTAAAACCAACGTTATTATGGAGCTGCGACGTCATTTAAGCAGGGAAGAAATGCTCAGAGCCGTGGGAATGATAGAAGCTGGTTCCCGGCAACGTACTGTGGCTTTAGCTCTGAATACAAGTCAGAGTGTTATCAGTCGACTTTGGACACGTTACCGAAGCACTGGTATCGTGGCTGAGCGCCATGGAGGACGGTATCGCTGCACCACACGGAGACAAGACCGATACATTCAAATCACAACTCGAAGAGCTCCAACAATAACCGCCATGATGTTAGCCGTGAGGCTTCATCACTCTTCAGGGAACTTAATTACAGTCAGAAACAGTCAGAAACCGCTTGCATGAAGTGAACTTTCATTCCCGAAGACCGCTAAGGGTACCACCTATAGCAATGCACAATCGTAGGATTCGATATTAATGGGCTCTTGAACACAGAAATTGGGCAGAAGAACAATGGCGTTTCGTGTGCTTTTCTGATGAGTCTCGTTTTGGTATGAGACCGGATACAAGACGTATACGACACTGGAGAACCCCTGGACGCCAACAGCGATTAAAATCCTGCCAGGAAGTCCATCCTTATAGTGGTGGAACCATCATGGTATGGGCGGGTATTTGGATCGGCGGAAGAACTGAGTTGATTTGGATCAGAGGCAACCTCAACGCTCAAATTTATGCTGAGACGATTGTATCAGACGTCATCGTTCCTCTACAAGTTCAAATCGGTCCCTTATTTCAGTTAATGCATGATAATGCACGACCGCACACCGCAAGAGTTGTAAGACAGACTCTCGCCGCAGCTAACATCAATGTCCTGCCCTGGCCTGCTCAGTCGCCAGACTTGAACCCGATTGAGCATGCATGGGATATGCTACAGAGAAGAGCTCTGCCGAATATGGAGGGTATCCAGTCGCAAGAAGACCTTTTTTTGTTGTTGCAACGAACATGGGCGGCCATTCCACAGCGTGATTTGGATGAACTTATTTTGAGTATGCCAAACCGATTTTCTTGTGTTGTTAGTGTTCGCGGTAGAAACACGGATTATTAATTGTTTAAGTTACCCAATAAAATTTTAAAGAAAACTGTTATTTCAGTCTTTTTTTCGAACTTTAATGTTAGTGGTTCAAATGTCAAAAATCCCTTTATTGGGAAAATGGCAAATTTCTTTATTAATGCAAAGGTGACTTGGTTTATCGTTACTGTAGACAAACGAAAACACTTTATTTGATGAATCCTTAAAGAAAATTTTAATTAATATCAATCAGGAGAAAAGTTATTGCAAAAATATATGTTGATCCCTAGACACTTTTGATGTGTGTAGTTATATGCTTGTACCGTATACCAAAGTCTAATGTTAATGTTCTGCTGTATAAACTAAACTATATTTTACATAAAATATCTCAAAAACCAAAAAAGAAAATTATATTAGCAGGGGATCTAAATATAAACACTCTGAAATCATGTGACGCTACAACTTATCTAAAAAACATAGCTAAAAATTATAACTTGATGTTTCACATTACTAAACCCACGAGACAGTCAAGCTGTATTGATCACCTATTGAGCAACATCAAAGACTCATTTGGTGAGCTGTTAGAACTTGGACTGTCAGACCACAATACTGCACAAATGTTAAATGTCCCGATCAAACGGAAATTCACACAGCCAGCGGATTACTATATATTTATAAAAGACTATAGCGATGAAAACATGGAAAAATTCCGTAATTGTTTATCTCAACTTACAATTAACGAAGTTTACAGTGAACAAAACACTAACCATGCCTTGGAATGTTTATACGAGTGGTTTACTTTACTCTACAAATTGTGTTTTCCTATGAAGAGAGTAAAGATTTCGCGCGCGCAATTGGCTCAATCCGCCCGTTGCATATAATTTTAACTTAGGTATATACCACCGGAATTGAACACTTTTTCCGTTCGTTTTGAGGAGATTGCTGAAAGCATACAGCACATAATTGACACGTTCCCTTCCGATAACATAATTTTAATAGGTGATTTTCTAAAATCGGACGGGATCTAAACACAGGGTCTAAAGTTGTGGTTGATGCTGCCTCCAAATTTGTTGATCACATGTACTTTCTGGGTTTAAATCAGTACAATTTAATCTGTAATTCATCTGGACGACTGTTGGACTTATGCTTTTGCAGCACTCCATACATAGTATCACAATGTTTACAACCGATTATCAGGGAGGACAGCTATCATCCAGCGATAAGTATAGCTATACTAGACCTACACGTATCCCCTTTATCGGAAAATAAAAGTTCAACCCCTAACTTTCAGAAATGTGATTACATTGAAATAAATAACTACCTGAAAAGTATCGACTGGAATGGGTTAATATCTTGCGATTCTGTAAGCGATGCTGTTAATATTTTTTATGAAAAATTGCAAACATGTATTTCTTTATTAGTTCCTCTTTCAAAAAATAAACATCGTATCCTTCTTGGTACAGTTCGGCTCTAATTAAAGTCATCAATGAAAAATCAAAAGTACATAAGCGCTGGAAAAGACATGGTAACCCTAGAGACTATGATGAATTTATGCTACTGAGAGAGAGACAGCATCGTTTGCAGAGAGCTTGTTTCCAGTATTTTATTAATAAATCCGAAAAACTAATTAGAAAAGCACCTATGTTTTTCTGGAAATATGTTAAAAGTAAAAGAGGGTCCAGTGCCTACCCTTCAAAATTCGCTCTTAATGGTACTAACTATACTAGAGCTGAGGATATTTGTAACGCGTTTAGCAGGTTTTTCGAAAGCGTATTTCTCACTGGTACGGAAGGGGTTTTACCACTTTTTACTGATTGTGAGACCGATAGTGAACATTTGTCCCAAATTAGTGTAGATAAGGGAAAAGTTTTAAAATTATTACAGTCCCTTGACAAGAATAAGGGCGCTGGCTGTGACGGAATTCCTCCATTATTCTTCGCATCTTGTGCTGATAGTCTTTGTTTTCCAATCACAATCCTGTTCAAGCGATCACTTCAGGAATGTGTTTCCCTGATATTTGGAAAAAAGCTCAAATCGTTCCCATCCACAAAAAGGGATCTAAGTCCTTAGGAAGAAATTATACCACTAGCAAAATATTTGAAAAACTAGTTTACGAATACATTTACTCCACTATAATATTGCTAAGCATATTCCACAGTCCCAGCACGGGTTTTTGCACGGCCGTTCCACTTTATCCAACTTAGCATTATTTTCCAATTTTATTCTTGGTGCGATGGAGAGGGGCGGGCAGGTTGACGTGGTCTATACGGACTTTGAAAAAGCTTTTGATCGCGTGGACCACGGCATCCTTCCCCAGAAGCTTCACTGCCTTGGAATACATGGAGATTTATTGCGCTGGGTTCGTTCTTACCTAACCAATCGTTCTCAGACTGTTGTTATGGGCGGATATAGGTCAATCTTTGTTTCTATTCCTTGTGGGATCCCCCAGGGATCGCATCTTGGACCTCTCTTCTACAACGCATATATTTATGATATGGGTATTGTTCTCAAAAAAACTAAACACTTATTATACGCCGACGACAAGACACATCAGACATGACTGTTCGTTCGGCTGATGACTGGAGCTTTTACAACATGATCTTAATAATCTATATGAATATTATGTAAAAAATAAAATAACTGTAAGCATTAAAAAATGCCAGTGTATAAGTTTCACACGTAAGAGGAATCCAATAGTCTATGAATATAACTTTGACGGCGTCGTGATTGAGAGGGCAGAGAAGGTTCGTGACCTGGGTGTTTATTTTGACAGTAAAATGCTAATGTCCACTCACATTGATACTATCATAGGTAAAGCTTGTAGGAATCTAGGCTTTCTCATGCGCACCTGTCACCCTTTCAATAATCCTTTTTGCTTAAAAGTAGTGTATTACGCGTACGTGCGTAGTATCTTAGAATACGCTGCCACTGTGTGGTCTCCACGCTATGATATCTATATTAGACGCATTGAAGGTATTCAAAGAAAATTTGTCCGGCATCTTAACTTCAAGTGTAAGGAAATGGATGTAGGCGCTCCATACGAGGAGATTTGCCGCGCTTACAACCTTCTTACACTGGAAGAGCGTCGACGGGTACTAGAAATGGGTTTATTATATGACGTAATTCGCGGCCGCCTGGACTCTTCGGAGTTGCTCGAACTAATCTCACTCAGCGCCCCCTCGCGATGCACGAGGCAGACTCGGCTGCTGCATGTCAATTGTGGGTAAAGTAATTGCGGTTTATCAAGTCAGTTTCCCTTGAGTATTTGAATGATATTTAAATCTTTGCATTGTTGTTGCACTTTTGTTCATCTCGAGCACCGATTGTAATACGTTGGATAGTCGTAATTGGCCTAAATAATTGTATTTAATTTGTAATTAAAACTGTATTGAGCTGTGTACTATCCATAAATAAATAAATATAATACAACCATTAAATAGCACCAATTCAGAAGGCTATGACCAAATATCAACAAAGGTGATAAAATACTGTAAAATTGAGATAGCTCCAGTGTTAACTCATCTTATTAACTAACACCTCCTTCAAAAACGGCATTTTCCCTGACTCATTAAAAATCACCATAGTGAAACCCATTTATAAAAACGATGATAGTGAAGAGCTTAGTAATTACCGCCCTATTTCCATGATACCAAAATTCTCTACATAGGCGGATCCTTTGCAGACAGGTTTAATAGGTATTATTAAACCTGAACAGTATGGCTTTCAAAGCCAGAAGTCTACCACTCTTGCTGCCTACGATTTGGTAAGCGATGTAATGGGCTCTCTCAATAATAAAGCTCAGACTGTGGGTCTATTATTTGATATGACAAAGGCTTTTGATTTTGTCTGTCATGAGACTCTATTATTTAAACTAGAGCAAGTCTAGTCATAAGGGGACAAGCATTACAGTGGCTTGCTTCGTATTTGCGTGGAAGAACTCAACACGTAGAAATAAGGTATCTTAATCTAAAGTCCACGATAGAGATACATAAATCGCAGTGTATAGCTAGTCTCTGCGGCATTTCTCAAGGCAGTGTTCTTGGGCCTCTACTATTCTTGCTCTACATCAACGATTTACCTGACGTTACTAATCATAAATGTATACTGTTCGCTGATGACATCTCAATTATTTTATCCAACTCCCATTCTGAAAAAAACAAATATAACAATACTGACAACTATCAAAATGTCATAAACCATACAATTAAACATGTAATAGATTGGCTGACACAAAACAACTTAAAAGTAAATTTGTCAAAAACGAACTTTATTATATTTCAGAATTACTGCGCAAAAGATTATAGCTTGAACATAACTTTAATAATGATATTATAAAAGAGGTTGATCAGACAAAATTCCTTGGCATAATAATTGACAAGAATCTAAATTGGAAATCTCACATTGAGTACATCGCCAATAAACTGAATCGGTTTGTCTACGTGCTCAAAAGATTACGACAAACGTCAGCACCTGCGACTGTTCTGGCTGCGTACTATGGATGGATATAATAATAATAATAAATCCCTGGACATTATTCCACACAGCGCCATCTAGCCCCAAAGTAAGCTAATTAAAGCTTGTGTTATGGGATACTAGACAACGGATAAACATACTTAAATACATTTTCTTTTGTAAATACATACTTATTATACATAGGAGACACCCAGACCAGTACAAACAGACATGTTCATGCACACAAATGTTTCTACTGTGCGGGGATCGAACCCGCGACCTCTGGTGTAGTAGCCAACTTCTTAACCATTACACCAAGTCGGTCGTCAATCGATATGTGCACTCTGTTCCTGAATATGGTCTGATGTTGTGGGGAAACTCAACGAATTTTAATAACGCGTTCATAGCCCAAAAAAAGTGCATAAGAGCGATATGCGGGAAGGCCCCTTTCGAGTCATGTAAGCCACTCTTTACAAAATTGGGTATCATGCCTCTCCCATGCATGTACACATACGAGGTAGGAAATTTTGTCAGAGCAAATCTTTATCGCTTCAAAAAGGCACTGAGATATATCCCCGTAGTAGGAGAAACCGTGATAGATTGGTTTATGATATTTTGCCGCAAACAACAATGTATCAGAGACAATGCTACGCGATGTGCATACAAATGTACAATGCCATACCAAGCGACATGAAGGGTCTCCCATATTTAAAATACAAAAAGGCACTCAGCAAATGGCTCAAAGACAAAAATTATTATTCCTTATCAGAGCTGATAAAATGACTAGTTGTATCTTAAAATGTAGACTAACTTGACATGTAATTATCTCTGTAACTAATTCTAATCTTATTTGCTAACTCTAGAATAATGCTGCTTGGCTTAAGTTTTTAATATAGATAATAATGTTGACATGTACGTGCAAAATTGTTCTTAATACCTATTATTTCACTAAACAATAAATAATTTTGCATGCTAAGTGAATTAGCTAAATGTGCTGTGTAACTGAATAAGAAAAATGTCATCAATAATGTACCACATTTAAAGCAAAATAAACATATTCTATTCTATATTCTATTCTCAGTCTCCATTAGTCAGGTATCTTCCCGGTGAGGAGAATGCGGTTGAAAAGGTGAGTCAGTATGCTCACACCACGAGATACTATCGATTTTTACGCTTCGATATGACTTCATCGGGTTCGACAGCTTTCCGGTTTTCATGCGGCGAAGAACCGACTGGACTTCATCAGGCGTTACCGGGGGCAGTAGTCCCTGATTCGGAGGGAGTTCAGGTGGCTGCACCTCTTTATGCTGCTCGTTGAGCAGCCTGTGGAAATACGAGCGCCATCTCTCCTTCACCGCGCGTTCCTCGCATGCAGGTTACCGAGAGTGTCATTTACACAGCGGCACATGGAAATATCCTGGGCCGCTTTGACTCTCGAACGTGCTAACTTGTAAACGAGCTTCTGCCCCATGAATTTGGTTAAGTAACGGGAGCCAACAGGTCTAAACAACTGTAGGTACTCGTATCCAGTCATGCTAATTCCATAAACTGAGCAACTTCGTCAATAAATATCAAGCCTGAAAGATTCGTTAAGGCCAAGTAACCGCTGACTGGCTGGAAATTAAAGGTCATATTGCAAAGTTGCGTTACGCTCAGCTTAGAGAATTAATTTGACAAAATATAAGTTTCGTAAAATCATACAGTTCACTTTGTATTGGGGTTTTAACCAGACTCGTTATTTTTCGTAGATATTAGGTATGTGCCCATAAATGGCTGACATTCTAGCACACTTTTGTTTGAAATTGATTCAAAAATGAATTTAACACTGAAGCCATAGACTATCATAGTCTCCTTGTCAAACTGCCTTAAATTAAAAAGCTCAATTTCTAAAGAAGAGGATCCAAAAATATTGTATAACTATTCACCTTTTTCATTGTTATTGATAACCTCATTGGATAATTTAGTTACATCTTAAAATGTTAAGGTATGATTTCGTAGCCGACTTCACACAACACCAGCAGACGACGTGTCGCTACATAAGGATGGTACTTCATAGAAATATATTACATAGACACCAGTAATACTACTGGTTTCTATTCTGTAAATGGTATGAGGTGTCCGTGGCTAAGTGACGGCAGCGGATCGGCAACGATCCGATGTCAAGCAACGCCAGTCAGGTCGGGTAATGGATGGGTGACCATCCCGACCGAAATTTAGTGATGTGTTTTTCGGGCATCTCCGTGCTTCAGAAGGCACGTTAAACAGTTGGTCCCGGCTGACGTCGCAAGATTTCAGTCGTGAAGCCTAGTCAGAGGCCTAAATGAAATGAAATGAAATTAAATGAAAATATTTATTTCTCAGAGAGTGGTAGTAAAAGGATTTACATTAAAAGATGTCCAGCACAATCTGCCACTAGTGGCGTAGAAATATTCATATTACCCAACTACTTACAGGTGATTACATTAAAATTCATTGTTTACATACCTTGCTACATTAACGTTAATTCACAATCATTATTTTATTTACATATAATTCAAGGATAATACAATACTGTGCAGAACAGCCTACGTAGGCTAGACAATGATAACAGTGATAACAAGATTACGAGTTAATTGATTATCGTGAAGTATTGTATTCTGCGCACATAGTAGATATTGTTTATGTGCCTAGTGATTATAGTTTGGGCTAGATTCATTGTGTTAGTTAACTTATGTATTACGGAGAATACTAGTTAAGAATCAGCCGTTTTATGTTGTATATAGTGAACTTTGTAAAACCCAAGTGATTTCTATTCTATTATGTTTGTTATTATGATTTAGTTTTCTATTTACATTGTTGTGAGTTTCCCTAATAAAAGATATGAATAATAGTGTTTCATTGCGAGTTAGGTAGAAATAAGTAAATAGGAATAAGTTGTACATAGTAGAATAGTAAATAGGTTTAAGTTTTAACAATAAATACATAACTTTCTGCTAATATTGCCAGTACAGGGGGGAAGATAGGTTGTCTCGCTCGCACACTTTTCGCGCATCGCGTTATGTGGACGCGATACGATTTGCGCGCGGCATTAGTATACTGATTGCGAGTAAGATATTGAATACAAATATAGGGCCATAACAGAGCCCAGCGAGTTTCAACCCCTTAGTAGTCGAGGCGGCAAGATATTTGCCAGACACAAATAGTGTCTCAGGGGGACGGCGTCGTCCGCGGGACGTTTTATACGACCCGGACGACCCTATTACCCTGGCCATCGCCAATCACCATAGACTGACCGCGCATTCCACACATATACAACCGAGCTTCCGTCCGCGCCGGCGCGGGCCCGCGTCGCGTTTTCCTTTGAATTCCTTTTCTAGATACCGGCACGTGCCGGGTAGATTCTCTCCCCAAAATGTCAGATTAGACTCAAGTAACGCTCTGAGTCGAGGTTCTACCCCACAAGGGGGCCCTTAGAGTGATACTTTAAATATTAGGGTTGAGAGCCTTCTGCGCTCACCCTACAGACCGGTGAAGCTGCTAAGGCCGTCGAGGCCAAGCAGCGGCGTCCATACAAAAAAAAAAAAAAAAAAAAAAAAAAAAAAGAGCCCAGCGAGAGTCGCTCTTGAGCCGTTCTCGTGCGCGCACGTGCTCTTTCGCGATATCGCTCTCGTATACGTCGCTTACGACGATTCTCCTTATCCGCGCCACGCGTCTCCGACGCCGCCCCCAACTAGTAGCGGTTATTTTAACCGTTACAAGACTGGGAAGAGCTAGATAATTGCTTTTTTCAAGGCGATTACTAGTTATTCCAATAGTTTCTAACACGTTCGTGTTGTTTTGCGTGTAAGCAAGCGACACTTACGCGTAACGGGACTAGAATAGAGTATTTGTTAAATCCACAGTTTCGTGGTCGACAGGTGGATACCTTACGGTGCCAACGAAGCCTGTCGGGTGTCGCCCCGAGACATCGGCCTTGCCCCTTCAGGGCAAAGCCTAAATCGGAAGGGACTACCACCACCGGCCTTGGGGGAACTCCTAGCCGACGGTAGTTTTCACCCTCCCGCCCTCACCCCTCCTTTTTCCTATTCTTTGAGTGTAGTTTGGGCGTTCGGGGCTACCGCTCTGAGCCACCCTCTGCACCCAAAGCAGTTAGGCCCCTCTTCGCACATTAAGATCGGCGAAGAGGATTACAAGCTTAGGGCTCACTACAGGCACACACCCTCCCCGCCTACCCCAGCGGGGCGAACAGAAATCGACACACCCCCGGGCCCAGCCTACCCGGGGTTAACGTTGTTAGGTAGGTAGCGCGACTGCTGCACAGTTTCTTGTAACTTCTTCTGTGCGGAACGCGACGCGAACGAAGTTACGTAGTTTATCGTGTAGTTAGCGAAATAACTCTCCGCGGTCGGACGCCATGTCGCGCTCCGACCGCATTTTGGCCAAACTCCTCGGAGTTTTGGCCAAATCCTCCATAATGGAGGACTTACTGCTGGAGGTGCCGGAGCTCAGGGAGATCCATCAGGATCCCCCGGCTGCGGTGCCCGCCCCTACCCCTCTCCCCGCGGTACGCGAACGCCATAGCGCACGCGTTGTCCCGGATTTCTCGGGCGCGCGTTCTCGCTCGCGTTCCCCTACCGAATTCCGTAGGGATGCGATCTCTCGATCGCATTCACTCGATGTTCTCGGGTCTCCGCCCTCTGAGCCCGGCCATTTCGCCTCTGACGGCGAAATGGAATTTTCAGACGCATCGTCTGTTAAGACTACCTCGGATGAGGAACCCTTCACCCTGGGGAAGGGTAAAAAACGGGCCAAGCGCCCAAGTACTGCGGCCAAAAAGGCCAACCTCTCTGGGGTAGTCTTCCCAGGCAAGGCCCCTGCGAAATCCGCAGCCCCCGCCTTCCCTGCCAAACCCGCAACCCCCCCCCTCCCCTGCGAAATCCGCAGCCCCCGCCCGCTCTACCTCTACCTCAGAGGCAAAAGAGGCAACCCCGCCCCCCCTTTTTATACAGGATAAAACCCTGTGGACCAACGTGTCCAAGCGTTGCGCCAGTTCAGGCGTCAACTACATTTCTGCCCGAACTACCCAGCAGGGCATTAAGGTCATTGTTCAGACATCCAATGACCACAGGCGATTCACCCGCCTTTTGAAGGACATGAAAGTGTCCTTCCACACTTACGCCCTCCCGGAGGAACGCCTCCTTAGGGTCGTCATTCGTGGCGTACCCAAGGAACTGGCCAACTCAGAAATCCTCTCTGACCTTAAAGGTCAAGCCCTCCCGGCCCTAGAGGTGCATCGCATGCACCGAGGCCGTCCCTCTACTCCGTACGACATGGTCATTGTCGTACTGGAAAAGTCCAATGCCGGAAAGGCAATTTTCAACATTAAAACGGTGTGCCAACTATCAGGCATAACCGTAGAAACTCCCAAGAAGAGGGGAGTTATAGGGCAGTGTCATCGCTGCCAGTTATACGGCCACAGTGCGCGAAATTGCTTCGCCACGCCCAGGTGCGTTAAGTGCCTGGGTGGCCATGGCACCGCAGACTGTCCCCGTCCCAGGGACTTAACGCAGTGCACAGAGCCTCCCAGCTGTGTGCTCTGCGGGGAAACGGGCCACCCTGCCAATTATCGCGGGTGCCCCAAAGCCCCAAAAACCCCTCACGCTGTCCGTGTGCACGGTCAGCGTAATTCCCAGAAGGCCCCGAAGGCACGGCCCTCAGCCGCGCCGGAGGGCTCCCCTTCGAACCCCCCACTGCCTAAAGCAGTTTCGCCTACAATCCCCCCCCTACTATCGCCAGCTTGGGTGCGTAAGCCCCAAACGGTGCCTCCCAAGGGGGCCGCGCCTCTCGCGCCCCAAAAGCCCCAACCTAAAAAGGTGGCCGCGCCTATCGCGCCCCAATCCCCTCCGAGGGTTGCGCCCCCCGCGCCCCTCGCCCCTCAGGGGGCCGCGCCTTCTGCGCGCCACTCACTCCAAGCCGACTACCAACTGGTGTCGGACTTTGTAAACTTTATAGACTTTTCTCAAGTCCGAAAAGTCTCAAACCTCATAAGGTTGGCTCAATCGCAGCCTTCCTTCCTCGTGGAGGCGGCCCTTCAGGTCGAAATCCTCCACGACCAACTCTCCCTTTTTAATAAACAATAATGTTTATTACACCCCAGAATAGCAGATTCAAACCGAAGTCCCTTAGAATAGGCTACTTCAACGCTAACGGTTTATCCGATCAGCGGGCGGAAATCGCCAATTTCTTATCTACATATCAGTTGGACGTATTCCTTATTCAGGAAACGTTCCTTAAACCCAGCCGAAGGGACCCTAAAATTGCAAACTATAAATTGGTTCGTAATGATAGGGTCACCGCTAGTAAGGGTGGTACTCTTATATATTATAAGAGGTCCCTTCACTGTACACCTATGGATACCCCTCCCTTAGATTGGATTGAGGCCTCCGTATGCCGTCTGGCTATGACAGGTCATCAACCCATAACTCTAGTTTCCGCATACTTAGGCCCACCGCAACCGGACAGGCCCAAAGAGCTAACCCACAATGACCTTAGGACATTGATGGAGCTAGACAATTCGGTCATAGTTGCAGGCGACCTAAATGCCAAAAACAAATCGTGGTGTTGTCACTCTGACAACCCGCGCGGCATTATTCTAGAGTCTTTGGCAGAGGCCCTAGAATTCGATGTTATCGCACCCATGTGCCCTACCCGCTATCCTCTACATCCTAATCAACGACCCGATGTTCTAGATCTGGCCCTTCTCAAGAACATAAACTTACGTTTAAGCTCTATAGAAGTGTACCACGAGCTAGACTCGGATCACAGGCCTGTGATCATAGAGTTCTCCCCCCGCATAGGCCCCCCTGACACAGGCCTACCCCCAATGACAAAAGTCTTAGTGGACTGGAGTAGACTAGGCACCAGCCTTAATGCTACCTCCTCTCCGCATCTAGACTCCATTCCCGGAACTATAGTTTCTGTTCAGGACACGGTGGGCGCGATCGGCTCCCTCACCAGTCACGTGCAGAGCGTCATTGAAAACTGCTCACGGCGGGTACCAGAGACGGGTCACCTTCGATGGAACCTGCCGCCTGATGCCTGTGCACTCTTGACGGAGAAGAACGCTGCCACTCGTGCATACGATTCTTATCCTACCGAGGCCAACCGGGTCCGCTTGCGGGCTTTACAGCGAGCTGTGAAGCGACGTATTAGCGAACTCCGGCAAAATCGATGGGAAGAGATGATCACTAACTTAGAGCCCTCTCACCAAACCTTCTGGAAACTGGCACAGACGCTAAAGTCTGACACAGTCTCCACCATGCCCCCTCTCGCTCGCCCTAATCTGCCCCCAGCATTCGATGACGATGAAAAGTCAGAGTGCCTGGCCGCCAGTTTAGAAGCGCAGTGCTCTCCCAGCACTCTACCAGTAGACCCAGTTCATCTCTCTGAAGTGGACAATGTAGTCGAACGCAGAGCTGCCCTACCTCCCTCCGATCCGCCTCTGGAAAGAGTCACGGTCGAGGAAGTACAATCGATTATTAAGAATCTCCATCCCCGAAAGGCCCCTGGCCCCGACGGGATATCAAATAGAGTTCTTAAGAATTTTTCAACCCACCTTCTATTATAACGCGTCGCGTTTTCCTTTGAATTCCTTTTCTAGATACCGGCACGTGCCGGGTAGATTCTCTCCCCAAAATGTCAGATTAGACTCAAGTAACGCTCTGAGTCGAGGTTCTACCCCACAAGGGGGCCCTTAGAGTGCTACTTTAAATATTAGGGTTGAGAGCCTTCTGCGCTCACCCTACAGACCGGTGAAGCTGCTAAGGCCGTCGAGGCCAAGCAGCGGCGTCCATACAAAAAAAAAAAAAAAAAAGAGGCCATGATGCACTCATCTGGAAGACTCCGAGCAGTAAACAAGGAAACCTGAAGAAGTCAGCAAGAACCTGAAGGAGTCAGCAAGTTGCCAGAATTAGCTGGCGAAGGAGTGGAAGCCTGGATCAGCGTAGCCGTCCAGACTGGGACCTGAACGAATCGACGCATACTGGGGAAACAACATATCGTGTAACTGGCAGTATTGGCAGCGGGTTCGCTTTTATATAAACCTTGTCTATTATTGATCCCAACCACGTAATCCACCCGAGTCAGTCGCCGGCCCCCGAACGTACCCATCGTACTGTTCGTTTGTTTCTATGCAAAGGAGTGAGTCTCGACAGTGTGGTGCGGTACATTTTGGTCCTTCGAGCCGGATCATTTGGATTGGCTTGGGTTTGGTAGTGGTTACTGGTTGGGAATAGTGGTCAACATGCCGGTTACACGCTCCACGTCGGGTCGTCCGTCAGGACGCGCTACGCCCAGCGAGCGTAATGCCACGCCGTCAGCCGCGATTGAGCAGCCCGAGGGCTCACTTATCGCCGCCTCCACCGTCCAGCCAGAGATGCCGTCCGTCGTCGCTGCTGCAGCCGCCGCCGCCGCCGCCGCCACCGCGGCCGGGCCGCGTGCCGCCGCTGCTGCAGATGCTGTCCACGCCGCTGGCGTGTCACCTCGAGGGCCTTCCGCACCTGATGGGCCGCCGCCCGCGGGAGTTATAGCCTCGGAGGGGGCGCGCACTGGGGTCTGTCCGTCAAGAGGGCAGGACCTCTCTCCGGTCAGCATCACTACGAGCCACGACACGACGAGCACGCGAACATGGGACCATGGAAGTACAACTCAAACAACAACACGAGAGTGTCATCAAGATGAAGCAGGGGGCCCGCCCAGCGACCCCTGCCACCCGGAAGCCGAGAGAGGGGCGCCTCCTCGGTCCGCCCGACGATCGACCAAGTCTCGTCGGTCGTGGCTCGCCAAAGCGAAACAAGAGCTGTTGCGCCTCCAAGTGGATCTTGCTGCCGCCCGTGTCACCGCCCTTGAAGAAGAAAGCGATGCGGAGAGCGGAGAAGATGGAACAGTAACTACGAAGCGGGATACAGCGCGACGGGTTACGGACTGGCTGGACAAGAGCCAGACGATGGCCGAGGCTGAACAGCCGTTCATGCCGACGCGGACGCCTGCTATCAAAACGATGCCTGCTGCTACACCGGCGGGAGAGGACGCAGCCGGACCCCAGCGACCGCAAACCATAGACCTGGCGGAGCTGGCGTCCGCGATCGCACTCGCCGCCAAAGCTGGACAACAGATGGCGCCGCCGCGTCATCTATCGGAGCTGCCGCCATACAACGGCGCATATCAAGATTGGCTATCCTTCCGTGCCGCCTACAATGAGACAGCAAGCCTGAATACCGACCAGGAGAACATCGCACGGCTTCGTCGCAGCCTACGGGGAAGAGCAAAAGAAGTCGTAGAGAGTCTGCTGATTTTCAGTGCGAAGCCCGAAGAAATAATGAAGACCCTCGAGACACGCTTCGGTCGCCCTGATGCCATCGCCCTCGCTGAACTGGAGCGTCTGCGGGCCCTGCCGCGCCCGTCTGATGCACCCAGGGACCTGTGCGTCTTCGCGACAAAGGTGGCAAACATCGTGGCTACACTTCGCGCACTTGAAAAACTCTACTACCTCTATAACCCGAAGGTCACCAAAGCGACTATTGAAAAGCTGACGCCGGCGATGCGGTATCGATGGTTCGACTTCGCCGCTGAACAGAAACTCGAAGAGGCCGATTTATTGAAACTATCTCGCTTCTTACAGCGCGAAGCCGACCGCTGCGGGCCTTACGCACAGCCGGAAGAGATACGAGAATCAGCGGGGCCTACGCAACCTCACCGCAGAGCGCAGAAAACATTCGCGACATCGGAGGAAGCGCAGACTGAAAAAGAAGACAACTGCCCCGTCTGCAAGAAGAGCGGCCACTACGCCTGGAGCTGCAAGCAGTTCACCGAAGCGGAACATGACAGAAGATGGGAATTAGCGAAACACAAGTCGCTATGCTTCAGATGCTTACGTCACAGAACACGTAAACACAGTTGCAGGGAGAAGATCTGCAACATAGATGGGTGCAGCCGACTGCATCACGCCCTGCTCCACAACAACAACAGAAAACCGATGGAAGCCAAGATGGAAGCCGCCAGCAGCAAGATCGTCGCTTCGACATGGACGCCCCGGCAGACGCAGGCCTATCTTAAGATAGTGCCGGTGCGCATATCCGGGCCTAAAGGCGACATAGACACACACGCGCTACTGGACGACGGATCGACGGTCACGCTCATCGACGCCGAGATCGCCAAACTGACCGGCGCCCGAGGGCCGGTCGATCCTCTCCACATCGAGGCCATCGCGAACACAGAAGTGGATGCAGCCAAGTCAAGGCGTGTCGCTCTCACCCTACATGGGGCGACCGGAAGATGCAAGATACAGGCGCACACACTCGACGGCCTGCAACTGTCGGCGCAGCGGGTGACGAACAAGCCGCCTCCCCGCATCTAGACTCCATTCCCGGAACTATAGTGTCTGTTCAGGACACGGTGGGCGCGATCGGCTCCCTCACCAGTCACGTGCAGAGCGTCATTGAAAACTGCTCACGGCGGGTACCGGAGACGGGTCACCTTCGATGGAACCTGCCGCCTGATGCCCGTGCACTCTTGACGGAGAAGAACGCTGCCACTCGTGCTTACGATTCTTATCCTACCGAGGCCAACTGGGTCCGCTTGCGGGCTTTACAGCGAGCTGTGAAGCGACGTATTAGCGAACTCCGGCAAAATCGATGGGAAGAGATGATCACTAACTTAGAGCCCTCTCACCAAACCTTCTGGAAACTGGCACAGACGCTAAAGTCTGACACAGTCTCCACCATGCCCCCTCTCGCTCGCCCTAATCTGCCCCCAGCATTCGACGACGATGAAAAGTCAGAGTGCCTGGCCGCCAGTTTAGAAGCGCAGTGCTCTCCCAGCACTCTACCAGTAGACCCAGTTCATCTCTCTGAAGTGGACAATGTAGTCGAACGCAGAGCTGCCCTACCTCCCTCCGATCCGCCTCTGAAAAGAGTCACGGTCGAGGAGGTACAATCGATTATTAAGAATCTCCATCCCCGAAAGGCCCCTGGCCCCGACGGGATATCAAATAGAGTTCTTAAGAATTTTTCAACCCACCTTCTATCTCTCTCTCTCACTCACCGCGATATTCAACGCGGCTATGAGAAATAATATATTCCCACAAGCGTGGAAAGAGGCCACTGTTATAGGTATTCCCAAGCCTGGCAAGCCTAAATCCGATCCCACCAGTTATCGCCCCATAAGCCTTCTCAATTCAATTGGGAAAATCTATGAGCGATTAATTCTCAAACGGCTTAAAGACTATGTTGAGTCTAAAAGCCTAATTCCTAACGAGCAGTTTGGTTTTAGAGCTAAACACTCGTGTGTCCAACAGGTGCATCGCATAGTCGAGCACGTAATGACCGGTTTCGTTAGGCGTCGTCCCCATCGAACCGGCGCTCTCTTTTTCGATGTGGCGAAAGCTTTCGATAAAGTTTGGCACAATGGCTTGCTATACTGCTAATAGTAGAAGGGAGTTTATTATATATCTTTTCACCCCACATGCTCGACAATGCCGAATTATGTCATGTAAACCTTACCGAAAGCAAGACATTATATCTCTTGGCTTTAGCCGGGTTATAATGTTCTATTATAACCCGCTGGTCAATAATGTGATTTTCACTTTCATAATTCTTATTGCTATGTCCATAAAGTCTAATTTCACTAAACAGAATGTGTCCTCAGCGGGCCACGCCAGCTGAAAAAAGTTGCTATAGCCGTAGCTAGTACTACTAGCTTTAGAAGATTCTTTAATATGCTGTAATAAACACTATCTACTAAGCCTGGTTTTTTATTGTCTCGCTTAAAGTGAGAAAAGTAGAGTATAGGTACACCACCGGGATAAAACTGTTTTTTTCTTGGGCGCTTGAATCCCTCACTGCACTCAGGACTCAATCTTAATTCCCTCGCTTTGCTAGGGAATTAACTTATAACACCCTCGCTGCGCTCGGGAGTTAAATTTGGAGTCCTTCGTTACGTTCAGGATTCAATGTACTGCCGTCCACTAACTATAATGCCGATAAGTGTCAAAACTACACTTGGAGAAAAACGGGTTTAAAGAGCGGGAACTGAAAAAAAATTGCTGTTTGAAAAGTAAAAGAGTAATTTGCAACTAACCTATACCATTATAAAGGTACTTTTAAGAGCTTTAATATACTAAAACTCCCTCATCGCTTATTATTATAGGTTTTAAAATATTCAAATTTTTACGTTTTAATTTAGTATTGCGTATAGAAAAACTCAAAATGAACACAACTAAAACGCCACTATGACTACCCTAACGGCATTTAAGTGTTGGATCTTGAATATTTTTGATAAATTTGTAAAACGAGTTTCTAACTAATAATTCTACTTAACTTAAATGCCGTTTAAAAATATAACGGCGTTTTACCTCAGTAATCCTTTTTTTATTTGATGAGACATTACTTGCCTATACTGCAGCTAATCTCAGTTAACGTCATTTAAGTCTATTAATAAGTCGTAAATTATGAAGCTTTTGGTAAGCATATTTGATTCGTTTTTATTACAAGACTTAAATGCAGTTAAAAACAAAACCTTTCACCACAACGGCATTTGAGCTAGGAATTAGTTACTTGATATTTTAGAAAATAAAATAAAAACGTATTTATGTCACAAGTAATAAAACCTGTTTTAGTATTAAACATCACCTTTTATTTAAAAAAAAACAAATCCATACTATTTTCATGACTCCTTGAGATTAATTATAACAAATTTTATTCTAACTTCTTAAATTTAGCAGTTTAAACATTTTCTACTTCTTAATACAAATATAAAAACAGAAACTTGCACTAATCAACAACTGTTTCTAACAGCCTTACATTAATGTTATTCTTACGTAGATTCGTAATACTATTCAAAATCCAATTTAATTACCATTTTCATGATTCGTTGAGATCAATTAAAATGACTATTTATCGTTATCCTTAAACAAAGCAGTTTTTACAATTTTCTGCTATTATTATAAAAGTAGAAACTGACTGACAATCATCAACAACTGTTTTTTCTGTATGGCGATAAAGGTTTTTAATCATCTGCCAGAATCTATAAAGATCTTGCCGTTGCAGATCTTTAGGAAGAAAATACACGCCTTATTAGTAAAAAACTGCTTTTTTTCGATTGAGGAATACTTTGACTTTAGACACTTTGACCTACCCTCATAAATTGTAATGATCGGAATATTGTGAATATGTAAACTGTTGCATGCTTGGTGGAAAGGCAAAATATGGCTGGATGTTTATAATTTTAAGATCATTTGTACCTGTATTTATGCAATAAAGATTATGATTTATGATTTCTTACACAAATATTATATGTAGATTCTTATAAAAGACAAAACAAAATAATAGCACTTGTTTGCATTATAAAGACAATTAAACTTATCGTCACATAATGAAAAGTAAAAAATTATCAAAAAATATTAACTAGGTAAACACCTTGAATATCACAATTAAATTACTAAATTAACTTTGCACTAGGTACTTACTTTTTAATATTACTAAGTAATTGAGTGAATAAAAAATCAGTCTTATAAATTCCTTATTATTAAGTCAGTCTCTTTTATGCATTAGTGTCTGTTTTTTATCTTTTTTTACGGGCAAGTTTTTCCAAAATAACTGCTTGTGCTGGGGTATTATACTTTTTATAGTTTTTAAAAAGTCAGTTTTTCTGTTCCGTTCGATGCCTTTTGGTTCTGACCTGTGTTGTAGAAGCTTATCAGACGGGTTTTTTAAAAAAAAAACTCGTTCAAAAAACGCAGCGGCATATATTCGTCCTCAAATTCGTTCTTGTACAAATGGGCGTAACTTTTTCGGACAAAACACAGTTTTGAATTCTTCTTTCAGATACATAAATTGGTACATCAATAAAATCCTGAATTCCCATCGACATCACGACAACTTTCGAATTATTGATGGATGCTACAGCATTTTCAAAATCAGCAAAATCGTAGATTTTTTTCCTATTCTTAATAGCTAGTTCTACCTGGTGATGCACCTGATCACAAGACATGAAAGTATGCCCTGGTTTAAAATAATTAAGAATGACTTGTTGGGTTGAAATGAGATCACTGTTGATCAGTGAGTAAAATAGCCAATTTTTATTTTGTGAGGTGCAATTAACTAACCATAAATGAATGTTTTCAACATCTCTGTGACGAATGAAGAAATGATAGAAAGCGGACAATATGTCATTCAGCTTTCTTCCGGAATTGCATCATGCCAAATAACGGCAAAGGTTTAGAGTGCAAGGTAATTTTTCCAACAGGAGCAAAGATTTCATTAAAAGTCGTTGACAGAAGAGAATAGATTTGAAACTTTCCATTCTTGGCAACATTAATGACTTTTTCGAGATCTACGCTGAAATATTTTTCAAAATCACCTTCGATCGCCTTGTGTTCATGATTTGTTGCCCTTGCTTTTTTATATTTGTCGCGATGTTTAGCCCTGTCCACACAAACAGCACATTCTTCAACAAGCTGAAATGTGGCATCGTGTCGAGTTTCCTTTTTTATGCAAAGAATAGGCTTCGCATACCTCGCATTCTTCATTGCCAAGATGAGTAAAACTTATATTCATTTCTGTTACGTGTTGTCTGTATGTTTTATATGAAACTTTTTTATCTGGGTAAGTTTCAAGAAAATGCAAATGCATGCGTCTTAAATAATTATCATTTTGCAAATACCGTCGCAACGGAGCATGTTCTCGTCTATAATGAGGTGCTAGTGGGTTGAATGATTCTACATGTTGAGTTGATTCTAAATCCCGGTCAAATGGAAGCGTTTTTTGATGTTTTCCACGTTTATCTTCAGATTTTTGTGTGAAATCATTATGCAAAGGCCTGTCGTTTGTTTTTTTGTAGCCTAAGGTAGTGAGAAAGAAATGTTTATAAACATCTACTTTAACATTATTACCATTTTTAAGTATGAAAGCTCGTTTTGGTTTTCTCATGGGTTCGGCTGTAGATTTTCGACGACGCCGCCTGAGCATTAGCGCACTCTTCATTCAACTTTTCATTACATACTTATACTACTACTATTGCGGTTATGTTCATAACCGCACTATAGTTAAGAAATGTAGGTTAACCGCATTCAAGTCGTGTAAACATGTACAAAATACGTTGACTGTTACATTTAGTTAGCGTTAGTGGGCAACCCACTATTGCAATTTTAATAAATATAGACATCAAATATAACGCTTAAATGCCGCTATTGGACTTTATTTACGTTTTTGTCTAGTATTTTACTTAACGGCGTTTTAGTCTTGGAATGTTATACAGACGCTTTGCAGAGAACAGCTAAGCAATATTATCGTTAAAGTACTTTAACGATTGTATTGAGTAGAAATTTTTAATAACGGCATTATACTTTTGTATTTTTTGTAAGATTTTCAGCACTTTTAATATTCAAAAACCCTTAACCGCGATTTAGCTAAAAAATGTAATGTCACTGCATTTTAGCTATGTAATCACGCTAAAGCAAAGCAGTTAGCGGCATTTTTATTTTTTTTATCTCAGGAACTAAACTATAAACTAAACAACATAGAAAAATATGGATAAGATGGTTAGATACAGCATTTTTTTCTGATTCAGATGGTATTAAAAGGTCAATATTGACCAATTTTCGGTTAACGGCATTAAAGTTTGAGGACGGCAGTGTAGCGCCCGTGACATAAAACAGTGCTTTATCCCTGTACCGCACCACACTGTCGAGACTCACTCCTTTGCATAGAAACAAACGAACAGTGTGATGGGTACGTTCGGGGGCCGGCGACTGACTCTGGTGGATTACGTGGTTGGGATCAACAATAGACAACGGGTTTATATAAAAGCGAACCCGCTGCCAATACTGCGAGTTGCTACTTTAAATATTAGGGTTGAGAGCCTTCTGCGCTCACCCTACAGACCGGTGAAGCTGCTAAGGCCGTCGAGGCCAAGCAGCGGCGTCCATACACCAAAAAAAAAAAAAAAACTGCCAGTTACACGATATGTTGTTTCCCCAGTATGCGTCGATTCGTTCAGGTCCCAGACTGGACGGCTACGCTGATCCAGGCTTCCACTCCTTCGCCAGCTAATTCTGGCAACTTGCTGACTCCTTCAGGTTCTTGCTGACTTCTTCAGGTTTCCTTGTTTACTGCTCGGAGTCTTCCAGATGAGTGCATCATGGCCTCTGTTATGGCCCTATATTTGTATTCAATATCTCACTCGCAATCAGTATACTAATGGCAAATCGTATCGCGTCCACCTATCGCGATGCGCGAAAAGTATGCGAGCGAGACAACCTATCTGCCCCCCTGTACTGGCAATTTTAGCAGAAAGTTATGTATTTATTGATAAAACTTAAATGCTACTTTAAATATTAGGGTTGAGAGCCTTCTGCGCTCACCCTACAGACCGGTGAAGCTGCTAAGGCCGTCGAGGCCAAGCAGCGGCGGCGTCCATACAAAAAAAAAAAAAACCTATTTACTATCCTACTATGTACAACTTATTCATATTTACTTATTTCTACCTAACTTGCAATGAAACACTGTTATTCATGTTTTATTAGGGAAACTCACAACAATGTAAATAGAAAACTAAATCATAATAACAAACATAATAGAATAGAAATCCCTTGGGTTTTACAAAGTTTATCACTATACACAACATAAAAACGGCTGATTCTTAACTAGTATTCTCCGTAATACATAAGTTAACTAACACAATGAATCTAGCCCAAACTATAATCACTAGGCACATAACAATATCTACTATGTGCGCAGAATACAATACTTCACGATAATCAATTAACTCGTAATCTTGTTATCACTGTTATCATAGTCTAGCCTACGTAGGCTGTTCTGCACATCACTCCTGCCGTGCGTCGTTCTTGGGCGTCGCATCTTCTATGGTGCACGCAGCCGGCTCCGTAGGCAGGATCACGAGTTTCTTCGTGGGTCTGCGAAGGGTCCCGCCGCGTGTGCGCACGTCGACAGCTCTCGTCACTCCGTCGGGGCCCGGGAACACTGCAGTCACCAGTCCTCGCGGCCATGTGTTGCGAGGTAGTGTCCCGTCCGCGATGAGCACGACGTCGCCGATCTTGATGGGGGGCCCTCGTCCATGGGGCTCCCGCCGGTGTTGCAGCTCCGGCAGGTACTCCCGCAGCCACCTGGCCCAGAATAGGTTGGCCAGGCGCTGCGATGCGCGCCAGTGTGTGCGCCCGATGAGGTCTGCGTCGTTGAAGGCCCCGGGCCCCGGTGTTGCAGCTGATCCGCCAAGTAGGAAGTGGTTTGGCGTGATGGCTTCGGGGTCCTCCGGTTGCACGGAGACGTGGGTGAGAGGCCGGCTGTTGACCGTGTACTCGGCCTCTGCCAGCAGCGTAGCGAGCACTTCCTCGCAGGGGTGGCGTTCGTGCAGCGCCGTCGAAAGCGCCACCTTGACGCTGCGTACTAGGCGCTCCCAGGCCCCACCCATGAAGGGGGCACCGGGAGGGATGAACCTCCAGTTGATGGTCCTCTTGCTCGCCTCCTCTTCTGTGGCTTGATCCATGGCCCGTCGGAGCTCCTTGTCGGCACCCTGTAGGTTGGTGCCGTTGTCCGACCAGATCTCAGCAGGACACCCTCGTCTGGCTATCATGCGCCGTAAGGCCATGACCGCCGAGTCCGTGCTGAGCGTCGCTGCGACTTCCAGATGAACTGCCCGTGTAGTCAGGCAGGTGAAAAGCGCGACGTACCACTTCTGCGTCGCTCGGCCCACTGTGATGGTGAGGGGCCCAAAGTAGTCGACCCCGGTGTAGGTGAAGGGCCGGTGGTGATGCGCCAGCCTACAGGCGGGATGATTGCCAGTAGGCGGCACTGGCGGCGCGCTCCTCTTGATGCGGCACGGTAGGCAGCTGTGTATGACCGCCCTTGGCGTCGGTCGAAGTCGCAGGATCCAGTAGTGCTGTCTGCACTCGTTGATGGTGGCCTCCACCCCGGCGTGATGTAGCCGGCGGTGGATGTACTCGATGTACAGGCGTGCGAGGCGGTGGTCTCCGTCGATCACAGGCGGCCTCTTCATCTTCTCGATGATGTCGTTAGCGGCATCTATGCGTGTTTTGAGAGTTATCACGCCGCTCGTCATTTCCGTCGCCAACTTTTGTAGGCGGCTGTTGCTGGGTGGTCTCTGGCCGTTGCTTATCAGTCTTCTTTCTTCATGAAAACTATCTTCTTGGCTGGCTTTTACCAGCAGAGCTTCGGCGGCACGCAGGATGTCTCCTGTCTTCTCCTGGTCGGTATTCAGGCTTGCTGTCTCATTGTAGGTGGCACGGAAGGATAGCCAATCTTGATATGCGCCGTTGTATGGCGGCAGCTCCGATAGATGACGCGGCGGCGCCATCTGTTGTCCAGCTTTGGCGGCGAGTGCGATCGCGGACGCCAGCTCCGCCAGGTCTATGGTTTGCGGTCGCTGGGGTCCGGCTGCGTCCTCTCCCGCCGGTGTAGCAGCAGGCATCGTTTTGATAGCAGGCGTCCGCGTCGGCATGAACGGCTGTTCAGCCTCGGCCATCGTCTGGCTCTTGTCCAGCCAGTCCGTAACCCGTCGCGCTGTATCCCGCTTCGTAGTTACTGTTCCATCTTCTCCGCTCTCCGCATCGCTTTCTTCTTCAAGGGCGGTGACACGGGCAGCAAGATCCACTTGGAGGCGCAACAGCTCTTGTTTCGCTTTGGCGAGCCACGACCGACGAGACTTGGTCGATCGTCGGGCGGACCGAGGAGGCGCCCCTCTCTCGGCTTCCGGGTGGCAGGGGTCGCTGGGCGGGCCCCCTGCTTCATCTTGATGACACTCTCGTGTTGTTGTTTGAGTTGTACTTCCATGGTCCCATGTTCGCGTGCTCGTCGTGTCGTGGCTCGTAGTGATGCTGACCGGAGAGAGGTCCTGCCCTCTTGACGGACAGACCCCAGTGCGCGCCCCCTCCGAGGCTATAACTCCCGCGGGCGGCGGCCCATCAGGTGCGGAAGGCCCTCGAGGTGACACGCCAGCGGCGTGGACAGCATCTGCAGCAGCGGCGGCACGCGGCCCGGCCGCGGTGGCGGCGGCGGCGGCGGCGGCTGCAGCAGCGACGACGGACGGCATCTCTGGCTGGACGGTGGAGGCGGCGATAAGTGAGCCCTCGGGCTGCTCAATCGCGGCTGACGGCGTGGCATTACGCTCGCTGGGCGTAGCGCGTCCCGACGGACGACCCGACGTGGAGCGTGTAACCGGCATGTTGACCACTATTCCCAACCAGTAACCACTACCAAACCCAAGCCAATCCAAATGATCCGGCTCGAAGGACCAAAATGTACCGCACCACACTGTCGAGACTCACTCCTTTGCATAGAAACAAACGAACAGTACGATGGGTACGTTCGGGGGCCGGCGACTGACTCGGGTGGATTACGTGGTTGGGATCAATAATAGACAAGGTTTATATAAAAGCGAACCCGCTGACAATACTGCCAGTTACACGATATGTTGTTTCCCCAGTATGCGTCGATTCGTTCAGGTCCCAGTCTGGACGGCTACGCTGATCCAGGCTTCCACTCCTTCGCCAGCTAATTCTGGCAACTTGCTGACTCCTTCAGGTTCTTGCTGACTTCTTCAGGTTTCCTTGTTTACTGCTCGGAGTCTTCCAGATGAGTGCATCATGGCCTCTTTTTTTTTTTTTTTTTTGTATGGACGCCGCTGCTTGGCCTCGACGGCCTTAGCAGCTTCACCGGTCTGTAGGGTGAGCGCAGAAGGCTCTCAACCCTAATATTTAAAGTAGCACTCTAAGGGCCCCCTTGTGGGGTAGAACCTCGACTCAGAGCGTTACTTGAGTCTAATCTGACATTTTGGGGAGAGAATCTACACGGCACGTGCCGGTATCTAGAAAAGGAATTCAAAGGAAAACGCGACGCGGGCCCGCGCCGGCGCGGACGGAAGCTCGGTTGTATATGTGTGGAATGCGCGGTCAGTCTATGGTGATTGGCGATGGCCAGGGTAATAGGGTCGTCCGGGTCGTATAAAACGTCCCGCGGACGACGCCGTCCCCCTGAGACACTATTTGTGTCTGGCAAATATCTTGCCGCCTCGACTACTAAGGGGTTGGGGTGGGTCTGAGCAGATACAAAAAATTGGGTTGACAATTGCTTAAGGTACTGCGATATAGTCGGCAGTCCTAAGTCAATATGAAGATTTTCATTACGTAAATACCACGGGGCTCCCGTCGCTTTACGCATGAACCTATTCTGAATCACTTGTAACCTATGGATATGGGTTTTAGCGGATTGTGCAAACACAGGGCTTGCGTATGTCATAATGGGTCTGATGCAAGCCAAGTAAAGTCTCACCTTATGTCTAAGGGACAGTTTACTGCGCTTGTTTATAAGAAAGTAGAGGCGACCCAGCACGAAGGCTGCGCGGTCGCGTACTACTTTGACGTGGTCTTTGAAGGTCAGACCGCAATCAAGGTGGACCCCTAGGTAACGGACTTTCCTTTCGAAAGGAATGGATCGTCCGAACATAGTAATCGGTGGAATGTGACGGTAAGAATTGCGCTTAGCGCGATTCTTGAAAATAATGGCGGCGCTCTTGGCCGGGTTGACTTCTATCATCATGGCCTTTTTTTTTTTTTTTTTTTTTTTTCTACATGGCATGCATTGTTAGCCGCTGATGGCTTTTACAATTTCACCGGACAAGTGGGTGAGCGGAAGGCTCTCAACCCTTATATTTAAGTAACGTGCCTAAGGGTGCCCCAAGGGGGGACACGAACCTCGGCTTAGGGCGTTACTGGGAGATAACAAACGGACGTAGGTTTGCGGAGAGAAACGACCCGGCACGTGCCGGTTACGCGAATCTAAATATGACTGGGGTCGCGGCGCGCGTCCACGCCGGCGTGGACGATAATTCGGTCTGGTGTAGTGTTGGTTCTGCGCGAGTTGTCTGGCGGTGGCAATGGCTAGCGTGATAACATCGTCCGGTTCGGTAAGTGCGTGCCTAGGGCGGCGCGCCTTACGAATGGTGTTGGGGTTGGGCGTGTAGTTACCAGCCTCCACTACCAAGGGATTGGGGTGGGTCTGAGTAGAGTCGAAAAATGTTTGGGACAATTGCTTTAGGTGCTGCGAGATGGTCGGCAGACCTAAGTCAATGTGGAGATTTTCATTGCGTAAAAACCAGGGGGCGCCCGTAGCTTTTCGCATGAACCTATTCTGCAGGGCCTGTAACCTATGGATTACTTGTTTGTTGACATGGGCAAAAACGGGGCTAGCGTAGGTCATAATGGGGCGGATGCAAGACGTGTAGAGTCTCACCTTATTTCTAAGGGTCAACTTACTACGCTTGTTAATGAGATAGTGGAGACGGCCTAACACAAAGGCGGCACGATCTCTTACTATTTTGATGTGGGCTCGAAAGGTCAAACCACAATCAAGGTGGACGCCTAGGTAGCGGACTTTCTTTTCCCAAGGGATAGATTGTCCGAACATAGTGATGGGAGGGAGGTTGCGGGAGCGTTTACCCCTCTGGAAGAGGATGGCAGCGCTTTTGTCAGGGTTAACTTCTATTCTCCATTTCCTAAACCACGCTCCGATGGTGTTGGCAGCGTACTGGAGAGACTTGGTGATAGAGTCTATGGTGCGGGACGTACAGAATAGTGCTGTATCGTCGGCAAATAGGGCTATCCTGACTGTTAACGGCTTTGGCAGAAGGACGGGGAGATCGCTGGTGTATAGCGTAAACAGGTGAGGGGAGAGCACGGAGCCTTGAGGGACTCCGGCTTTGATGGTGTGCGGGCGGGACAGGGTTCCGTCCACTCTGTAGCGGAAGCTTCGATCGGAGAGAAAGTCTCGAATGATGAGCACAAGACGATCGGGTACTCCTAGTTTGTATTGTTATGGATGCTAAGTAAAAATGCGTAATGAGCAATGATGATGATTTTTATTTCCAAAACATACTTCCTTATATAGGTATACGAAAGAGAAAGAACGCTGATACCGTCTTGCTTCGCCGCAATGTTACACGCGCAGACGGTGGCCGTAGATTCTTCAACTTTCGAAGTACCGTCGTACTCTGTGAGATTGAAGGAGACCGAGCATGTATAGCTCTCGCACTCGCACCATATAAATATACTGCGCGCAGACTGCTGAATCAGTCTTGCAGGAAATGCGGCAGTGTATACACGTACGTCTCCATATCACTCCCCCTCAAGCGAAGCGTACAGTTGGCTTCGATACGCGACCATACTTCGTCACGTAGGCTGAGCTTGATTTTTCTCGGGAAGCAACGGTCGAAGAAGGATTTTCCGCGTCGTCTTGCAGCAGGAAGGCGGGCTTGAGCCTTTCGATGGTGACAACGGCAGTTCGATTTGGTAGCTGAATCTTGAAGTATTTTTCGTACCTTTTGATTACTTCGTACGGGCCATCGTACGGTGGAATGAGCGGCTTTCTGACGGTGTCGTTTCTCATGAAGACGTGTGAACAGGTGGCGAGATCCTTGTGAATAAATGGCTTCGTTTGTTGTGATGTGTTAGTTCGGGTGCTCGGTGAAAGTGATGTCATTGTTTGTACGAGACAGCGTACGTAATCTGCGTCGTCGACTTTAGGCTTTGTTGGCACGAAAAAGTCAGCGGGTAATCGTAGCGTCGAGCCATACGTCATTAATGCTGGACTTATGTTCTTGTGACGTAATGTTGTGCGTAATCCGAGTAGCACCGTGGGTAGCTCATCGGTCCATGTTGTCGATGCGCCTCTCGCCATCAATGCAGCCTTAAGAGTGCGGTGCCATCGTTCTATTTGTCCATTCGATTGCGGGTGAAATGCAGTGGTTCGGATTCTGGTTATGCCGAATCTTTTCAGCAGCGCATTGAACAGTGAAGACTCGAACTGTTTTCCCTGGTCTGTTGTGATGCGTAGTGGACATCCGAATCTGGCTATCCAATTTTCGTACAAGGCTCGGGCTACCGTCTCGGCTGTAATATCTCTTACAGGTACCGCCTCTGGCCACTTTGTACATCGATCTATCATGGTTACACAGTAGCGGTGATCATTTGATATTTGCAGCGGGCCGACGATGTCTATGTGTACGTGCTCGAATCTCTGTGAACTGGGTAGCTCTCCGATAGGGGTGACGACATGTCTATAGACTTTCGATCGTTGACAGCTCGTGCACGCTTTAGTCCATTCTCCGACTTGTTTATTCATAGCGGGCCAGAAGTATTTAGCTACTATCTGAGATCTCGTTGTACGAACGCCAGGATGACACATATCGTGTTGTGCTTTGAATGCTTCAAATCGATATGCTGCGGGTAGGTATGGCCTCGGTGTGGCGGAAGACATTTCGCAAGTAATCGGCTGGGGTAGGCCAGGTAATGCGATTTTGATAAACTTCAAATTGTGCTGTTGTCTTAGTTTTCGCAGTTCGTCATCTTCTTCTTGATCTGCCGCAAGTCTGCTATAGTCGATGATAGTAGGACATTGTACTTCCTCTATGCGGGAAAGGGCGTCAGCGACTGAATTTTCTTCTCCATGTATATATTTGATTGCAGTGCAGAACTGGCTTATGAAATGCAGCTGTCGCTCCCGTCGTGGCGTATCGCTGTTGTTAGGTAGTCTAGTTAGAGCGTGCGTCAGTGGTTTGTGGTCAGTAAACACGATGACGTCATTGCCTTCAATTAGACGACGAAAATGCTTTACAGCCATGTATATCGCTAAGAGCTCGCGATCATACACGCTGTAACGTCGCTGCGTTGGGCTCATCGCTTTTGAGAAAAACGACAGAGGTTGCCAAGTACCGTTTAAGTGTTGATGAAGAGCGGCACCGACGCTGTGGTCAGACGCGTCGCTCATGATGCAGAGCTTTGTTCCAGGAACCGGATGAGTCAATGTTGTCGCTTGCAATATGCTTTGTCTGCAACTTCCGAAAGCTTGTTCCGCTTCATTGTCCACTCGATGATCGTCTTATCATTTTTTTTTGAATTATGTAGGTAGGTATTCAGATGCGCTTGCAGCTTGGCTTGTTGCGGTAGGCAATCTCGGTAAAAGTTGATCATGCCCAGAAATCTTCGCAATTCCATAACGTTCTTTGGCTTCGGATAAGTGGAAATAGCTTCGGTCCTTTCTCGCGTGGGGCAGATTCCTTCTGCTGACACCTCGTAACCAAGAAAGTTAATCTTCGCTTTTCCGAATTGACATTTGTCGACATTAAGGCTGACTCCATATTTATCTAGCCGTTGTAAGACTTCGTGAAGCAGGGTTTTATGGCTTATTTCATCCTTCGAATACAGCAGAATATCGTCGACGAAGCAATAGCAGCCTTTTACACCTCTTAGGACCTCGTGCATGAAGCGCTGGAAGGTCTGGCTTGCGTTACGTAAGCCAAACGTCATACATTTAAATTCAAAAAGGCCGAACGGTGTAATTATGGCCGTTTTCTGTGCATCTTCGCTATTTATCGGTATCCAATAGTAGGCCATTTTTAAATCCAGCTTAGAAAATATCTTCATGCCATGCAATTGGTAGGTGAAGTCTTGAACTCGCGGGATAGGATATCTATCTGGTTGTGTCACAGCATTCAATCGGCGGTAATCACCACAAACACGCACTCCTCCGTCTTTTTTCTTGACAATATGTAATGGGCTTGCCCAGGAGCTTTTCGAGGGTTGACAGATTCCCATTTGTATCATCCGTTCAAACTCCTCTTTTGCCACTTTATATTTGTCAGGAGGCAGCGGGCGGGCCCTGGCGAATAGAGGTGAGCCACTGGTTTCAATGTGATGAGTCACGTTGTGCTTAGCAGGCGTCTTGAGTGACATGGGGCGAAAAACATCAGGAAACTTCTTCAAAATGTCGTAGTAAGCCTGGTCGCTGCTTATGATATTCACCGTTTTGCAGGCAACGTCGATGGAATCTATGGATATGTTTGTAATTCCATCTCTCAGTTTCTTATGGTGTAAGTCGACCAATAACTTATAGTGACGTAAAAAGTCTGCGCCCAATATTGAAGTCTTCACATCTGCCACGACGAATGTCCAAGCGAAAGAACGGCGTAGCCCCAGGTTGAGTCGTAAGGTGCGCTCGCCGTAAGTATGTATCGGTGTATTATTCGCTGCATATAGCTTGTAGGCACTGGGCGTAGGTTTTTTCTTATGTCTGGCAGCCAAAACAGATATTTCCGCGCCGGTATCCACAAGGAATCGCTCTCTCGTATCAATATCGTAGATGCATAGGCGGTTATATGAAGTAGGTACACCGACGCCCGCCACTGACGGTGATGCAACTAGTTTCCCTGGTTGCCTCTCTTTCTAGCGCACGGAGATTCGCAGCGTCGTGCCTTATCACCGAACTTGTAGTGATAACGACATTCCCAATCAGCATCGCCCGGTTTCTTTTGTTTTCCATTTCTTGATTTCGAACGGGAACGTTGCCGCGAGTGAGAGCGAAAGGGACGGCGATATTTTTGTCTTCCGTGACGTAACTCGGCGATCTCCAGAGATAACTTTTCGATTTGTTTTGATAGTAAATCAAATTGGCTGGTCGATGCTTTCTCGGCACTAGTACTCGTGTGATTAGTGGTTGATGCCATGCTTGAAATCGCCGCGATGTTGGCGGGTTCATTCTGCTCCATCATCTGGTCAGCCATCGCAGCTAGGGTAGTCAGCGTTGCTTCTTTATTAATCGCCAGCACAGTCCTTACATATGTAGGCAACTGGTTCATCCACATGACTTTGAGAGCGTCGTCAGGAACCATACTACCGCCTAGTTCTCTCATCCGTCGTAATAGTTGACTTGGCTTTTGATCTCCCAACTCCAGGCCACTGATCAATTTCTGGAACTGTTTCGTTTCCGACTCTTGGTACACGGAGAGTAAGCGTTCTTTGACTGCATCGTACTTCCCTCTTTCTGGGGGATTCAGAAGTAGGTCACTAATTTGCTGAATCTCTGCGGTTTGTAGAACTCCTAAGACGTATCTGAACTTCTGGTCATCTCCAATCTTGAGCGGGTTGACTAGGGTCTCGTACTGAGCGAACCATAAACGGGGATGGTCGCGCCAAAAGGGTAGAATCTTCGACTGGATTGAAATGCCAGCCAAATCGTACTTCATGTCTCGATTTGCTTCTGTGTTGCTCGCTTGACTCTCGCTGTTGCTTGCATGATCCTCTTGATTTGACATGGTTGCGTAGATCGGGGTCACCAGCTGTTATGGATGCTAAGTAAAAATGCGTAATGAGCAATGATGATGATTTTTATTTCCAAAACATACTTCCTTATATAGGTATACGAAAGAGAAAGAACGCTGATACCGTCTTGCTTCGCCGCAATGTTACACGCGCAGACGGTGGCCGTAGATTCTTCAACTTTCGAAGTACCGTCGTACTCTGTGAGATTGAAGGAGACCGAGCATGTATAGCTCTCGCACTCGCACCATATAAATATACTGCGCGCAGACTGCTGAATCAGTCTTGCAGGAAATGCGGCAGTGTATACACGTACGTCTCCATAGTATAGCTTGTAAAGCAAGCCATTGTGCCAAACCTTATCGAAGGCTTTTGCCACATCGAAGAAGAGAGCGCCTGTTTTGTGGGGTCTAGTCCTAGCAAACCCGGTGTGCACGTGCTCGACTATGCGATGCACTTGCTGGACACAAGAGTGTCTGACTCTGAAGCCAAACTGCTCATGGGGAATAAGGCTCTTGGACTCTACAAAGTCCTTAAGTCGGCTAAGGATGAGTCGCTCATAGATCTTCCCGATGGAGTTGAGAAGACTAATTGGGCGATAGCTGGATGGTTCTGAGCGGGGTTTGCCAGGCTTAGCAATATCATCATGGCCTCTTTTTTTTTTTTTTTTTTTTTTTTTGTATGGACGCCGCTGCTTGGCCTCGACGGCCTTAGCAGCTTCACCGGTCTGTAGGGTGAGCGCAGAAGGCTCTCAACCCTAATATTTAAAGTATCACTCTAAGGGCCCCCTTGTGGGGTAGAACCTCGACTCAGAGCGTTACTTGAGTCTAATCTGACATTTTGGGGAGAGAATCTACCCGGCACGTGCCGGTATTTAGAAAAGGAATTCAAAGGAAAACGCGACGCGGGCCCGCGCCGGCGCGGACGGAAGCTCGGTTGTATATGTGTGGAATGCGCGGTCAGTCTATGGTGATTGGCGATGGCCAGGGTAATAGGGTCGTCCGGGTCGTATAAAACGTCCCGCGGACGACGCCGTCCCCCTGAGACACTATTTGTGTCTGGTCATGTCATGGCCTCTGTTATGGCCCTATATTTGTATTCAATATCTCACTCGCAATCAGTATACTAATGCCGCGCGCAAATCGTATCGCGTCCACCTATCGCGATGCGTGAAAAGTGTGCGAGCGAGACAACCTATCTTCCCCCCTGTACTGGCAATATTAGCAGAAAGTTATGTATTTATTGATAAAACTTAAACCTATTTACTATCCTACTATGTACAACTTATTCCTATTTACTTATTTCTACCTAACTTGCAATGAAACACTGTTATTCATGTTTTATTAGGGAAACTCACAACAATGTAAATAGGAAACTAAATCATAATAACAAACATAATAGAATAGAAATCACTTGGGTTTTACAAAGTTTATCACTATACACAACATAAAAACGGCTGATTCTTAACTAGTATTCTCCGTAATACATAAGTTAACTAACACAATGAATCTAGCCCAAACTATAATCACTAGGCACATAAACAATATCTACTATGTGCGCAGAATACAATACTTCATGATAATCAATTAACTCGTAATCTTGTTATCACTGTTATCATAGTCTAGCCTACGTAGGCTGTTCTGCACAATCCCCTTGGTGTATAATCTACTATTATGGCCTTGTAGTACACATTATCAGAACACATGTTTAGCTTAGTGAGTGGCAAATACTTATAGCTTATTTTTATCTCTTCTTCCCCTGTTTTCACCAGGCCCTTCGCCCTTTAGAGGAAAGTGGTGTGGGTTTTTCTTAACAAATAAGCAAATGTCAAGTATGTAGTGACATGGCAGGGGTAACATTTTAAGTTCTTTGAATAATGGCGTACAGTGGTCAAGGTAGTCGGCACCGCATAAAGCCCGAACACATTTCTTTTGAACCCTAAAGACTTTTATTACATCCACCGAGGCACCCCACATAATAAGACCATATCGTAGAATTGAGGAAACATCCGTGATAAGCTAATAAAGCAGTTTCTTGAGTGGCTATGAGCCTTAACCGACGTACGACGATAAAAAGGCGGCTTTATAACATCTGACGGTGAGGTTTATCACTGACCTTACATTCACCTCTCCTACAATCCGCACTGAGCCTGCGTGTTGGAGTATGGCTCGTACCATCTATTAGTTGAGGTGAGGCCTGTGCCCAGCAGTGGGACGTATATAAGGCTTTATTTGTAGCGGTAAATATCCAGTCAGAAGTTAGGCTGTTAGAGCCAGGTAATCACCGATTGGCTGAAAATAAAATATCATAAGTATTACGAATATTGCTCGCTACGCTTGTTCAGGAAATGAACTAGTAAAACAAGTTAAAAGAGATTCTAAAAAGACCCCTGGCCTGACTCTTTATTATTGGTTATAAACTTTATTTAATGTGTTTAAATTATGTATTTTTAATTCGTCACAACCTGAACAAAGGCCGAATGGAGGAAAATCCTATTTCTAGATTATTTAATGAATGCAAATTGCATATTTGCTTCATGAAATTGATAATAGGTACAATTTGTTTGCTTTTATTATGTGGTAATTATAGTCCTTAAATAAACGTGCAAATACAAGTTGTTATCACTAGCTTGTTTAGTCCTTTAAGTTAACTGAACTACGTTAAATTTGAGTGTTCGAGTAACTTTTTATTTGATTATTTATTTGAACAGCTCTCATTAATAATAAAAAAACTCTATAGCACTAAAACTCTTCGAAAAACTGCAATTTTTGAGTCCGTATTTTTTGGTCTCACGCGAGAAACACCTACCTAGTAGTTATCAATTATATTTTAACTCGCTTAATCAAATTAGCACCTGCCGTTCAAATAAATGTTGACAAGTACAATCTTAATAATCAAATAGCGAGTGTTCGTTTCAGTGCGGTTGGGGTATGAAATTGGTTAGCCCTGCAAACTTTTGCTTTTGCAAAAATTACAGTAGGTACAGCGCATGCGTTAAAAGTAAAAGTGCTAATTAAATTTTGATATTTTAGTAATAATAGGATTAGGAAAAAATCAGATGAAAAATTATAATAACTTCTAGATTTCATATCAAATGTTAAACTGTGGACTTCCATAATTACAAGGTAAATTTAACATCTTAAAATATCTACGGGTACTTTACATTTCTGTTAAAGTTAATATAAAGTCAATTAAGGCCTTATAATTAGGTATTTATAACAGACCGGCATCATCGCGCAACACTAGCGAAGTCACGTTATCACATATCGTATCAGCTAACAACACTTCACAAACAAGCGTGGGGTGGCTCGAGTTGCGCTGTGATTCGCGGGATTTTCTTTGTTGCCTCGTAATTAGAGAGTTATTTTAGGGTTAGCAAAATAACCAACCTACTTTGCATATTAATTCATTTTGTTTGAACCTTGTCGCTTTACCTAAACGTATAAAAAACTGTGACTGATGTAAAACTGTAACTTAGTTTCCATATTTTTTTGGAAATGTCAAATGTTTAAAAAGAAACAAGAAATTTCTGTATTTGAATGTAACAGCATCACACAAAAACTAGTAGTATTTTCTTAAAAGTTAGTACAATTATATCTACTATAAATCTCCAAAATATAGGATATCGAGTGCGTTACTTCAGCAGGAAAGTAGCTTCTAGAGTGATTTGAGTGGAACGTAAAATTAGTGAGATATATGCTGTGAAAAATTAGTGGGCGTTGTGGTTTTGGAAAAAAATGAAAAAAACGATTCCTGCTGCAGTAACGTTGTTCTAGCAGGAAAAATCTAAACGAATGATCGAAGAGAAAAATGTTGTACATTGGCAGATAGCTTACTTCTGGGGAAACATGTGCGCCAAAAATATAATATGTGGGGCTTCAGGTTTTCGAAATATTGCGTTTCCTGCTGGGGTAACGTTTTGCGGAATCGTGTTTCTCTCAAACCATGGCATGTGCGTCTCTTTAATAAACATTCACTTGTAGCTCTTGATTTGTGCTTGCGGCACATATAATAAGATTTTGAAAATTATTCTTACATTTTCAGTAATTAAGGTGTCTCTAAAATCTGAAAAAGAATCACAGCGCCTAAATGAGAAACTGTATCAACTCGCTGAAAACTGCATTCGATTCCGCTTTACACATCTAATGGTCAGAAAATGTTTCAAAAGTTTACATACATGCTTTATCGAATAAGAGATCGAAATAACAAAACCACCGGTACATAACTTTGACGTCAAAATATAAGAAATCAGTTCATCCTGAGATAAGTGAGTGTTAACCAAAAAACAGTGAGTTTCATAAAATAACACTGTGAAAATTTTCAGCCTCCAATGTTTCGTATTTATAGAGAAATAAACAAAAATCAAAACCTTTCAACAACGACTGATTATCCGACCAAATTCGAATGACTACGAAAAAGCGACGGCTTCATACATATGGATGACCTTCTTTACTGGACGTATTACACTAAACTCTTGCCCGTACAATCGCGTTCAATCGGTTTTTGGAAATAATTAGAACCTCATCTTAGATTAGAGTAAAATTTAAAAATATGAATGAAAGCTTATACCTATGAGCCTATATGAAAGAGCTTAATTTTAAATTGAAATTCTCATTTTATCCTCTTAATTTATGTTCTTAAAGTAAGTATGGCTTCGCCGGCCAGCTTATAGTATCAGCACCAAACCCGTAAAGACACCTTAAAGTATCGATATTAGATATCAGTATTTGGGTCACTTTATTTCTCATGTAGTCATTTATGTCCGAATTTTGACAACATCGTCAGATGCTCAAAAATTATTTAATGAATGTAATCAAAAATACATTAAAAAGGGGTCTAAGGGCCTTTTGTTTACTCATGTACAGTTCATTTTATAGCCCTTTAAACTTGGTTAGGAAATTTATAGAAACATTTGTTAAGAAACCACATTTCTAAACGCAAAATTTAATATAGCTGCCGAACGAATGTTTTGCAGAACGCAAGGAAATAGACAGCAAATGACGTCATTTGACGGCAGCAGTTTGTAGCTAGCGTTTTGGGCAAGTCCAAAAATATGTTTTGTTGCGATTGAAATATATTTTTTATCAATGTTTCTATAAGACCTCAAAAAAAAGTCAAATCTCCTATTCTTCTCATTGCATAATAATCGTTTGTAATTAAATCAGGTTTCAGTGACAGAAAATAATCACCGGAAAACCTACTTCACATAGTTTTGTCTGCCCTACCCCAAAAGTGTAATTCATAGCCGCGTAGCTAGGCGCGTAGGGACGACGCGGCTTGCGAGCTGAAGCTGTCCGCAGGCCAGCAAGCGGAAGCTGTGGAGATGACTGAAAGCCGTCTGCGACGATTGGCACGCGCGGAGTCCTGCAGCGCCGGAGGCATCAAAGCCACGGATTTACTTGCCTGCGCAAGGAACTTATTTCCTTTCAATACTTACCTACATTAAGCACCAAGTTGGATTTTGGTAGAAATGAAACAATTGTAATATAAAATCAGATAATATTTATTAAAACATTACTCAAAGGTCATTTTACAATTTGAACAGAACACTAAGCTAATTTCGTACTAGCTGCTTTTTGTAGATCAGCGCGTTCAGGCAAACAAAGACAAACAAACTCTTCAGCTTCAAGATATTAATAGTAATATGACATATCAAGTTCGACCAAGTTATCATTCGGAGAAATTATGTTTATGGTAAAAAACATCATGAGATGTTATATAATGAATAAAAATATTTTAAGACAACCTTTGGTATATCGATATTTAGAAATATGGGTAGGAACTCATAATATTCGGACTATTCGGAGTAGGTATAAACTTTCTGTTTAATAAGGGTAACACTTTAATAAATTGGGAATTAAACTCATACGTGATGTATTTAGAATTTTAAACTGTTGATAACCTGTAAATGATTTTCATGTAAGGAAATGCTTATAATTAGATTCTTAAAGTTATTAAGTCATTAAATCACACCTATAAACATAGCTAAAGTCTTTGTCAGTTAGCGATAGAGTTGATGTGCCCGTACGCCAATAATTTCCCTTTAATTTGGTCGAATTTCCCTTAAAAACGGCAATCGCCGTAGCAATGGTAACCCTGGCCCAGACGCACTTCATATTGAAAAAACACTTCGCATGACTGATAATAATAGAGAGGCGTTCATCTACCGCCTCTTTTCCACTAATGCCGCACGCTTACTAGCTGTCTCACTCACTCCAAGCTAGACAAAGCAACTCCTTGTGACGCCAGCAGCGGGTAGCGCGGGGCCAATGGGTGCGAAACAGCGGCGAAAGGTGATGTCAAAAAGGGATTAATATGGTAGGTATTGATGGATGCTAATAATTCATCTTGCTTGAAGCATAAATCAAAATATATACTTTATGTATGGTTTCATTGTTGTGTTAATTGGTTTTTTATTTATAAACTGTATCTGCAGGTTTATTTTTGTAATAGGTATTCGTCACAAACACGTCTTTATTCACAGATATTTAAAAAATATAGTTTTAAACATCTTCAATAAAATGTCATAGATTAGGTACAAGTTTATTTGTTTAAGTTGAGTTTTTCTACTTCAGTGTACTTAGCCAAAACTATCTTGTGAGTAAGTTAAGAAGGTCATCGATATGTATGAAACCGTCGCTTTTTCGTAGTCGTTCGAATTTGGTCGGATAATCAGTCGTTGTTGAAAGGTTTTGATTTTTGTTTATTTCTCTATAAATACGAAACATTGGAGGCTGAAAATTTTCACAGTGTTATTTTATGAAACTCACTGTTTTTTGGTTAACACTCACTTATCTCAGGATGAACTGATTTCTTATATTTTGACGTCAAAGTTATGTACCGGTGGTTTTGTTATTTCGATCTCTTATTCGATAAAGCATGTATGTAAACTTTTGAAACATTTTCTGACCATTAGATGTGTAAAGCGGAATCGAATGCAGTTTTCAGCGAGTTGATACAGTTTCTCATTTAGGCGCTGTGATTCTTTTTCAGATTTTAGAGACACCTTGATTACTGAAAATGTAAGAATAATTTTCAAAATCTTATTATATGTGCCGCAAGCACAAATCAAGAGCTACAAGTGAATGTTTATTAAAGAGACGCACATGCCATGGTTTGAGAGAAACACGATTCCGCAAAACGTTACCCCAGCAGGAAACGCAATATTTCGAAAACCTGAAGCCCCACATATTATATTTTTGGCGCACATGTTTCCCCAGAAGTAAGCTATCTGCCAATGTACAACATTTTTCTCTTCGATCATTCGTTTAGATTTTTCCTGCTAGAACAACGTTACTGCAGCAGGAATCGTTTTTTTCATTTTTTTCCAAAACCACAACGCCCACTAATTTTTTATGCCGCGCACATCCACAGCATATATCTCACTAATTTTACGTTCCACTCAAATCACTCTAGAAGCTACTTTCCCGCTGAAGTAACGCACTCTAGGATATCAGATTCACAGACAGACATTTATTTTTAATCTAAGTCCACGACGACTAAGTCTTTTAGTATGTAACGATAAATATTGACAGCCCTAACTCGAACAACCATAGCAACCATTAAAGCACGTGAAATATTCCCCCTAATGACTAAGAATGGCTTGCTAAATCTTGCAGAAATTAGCGTTATTTAGATTTGAAGCCAACTTTAGCTAATGAGGTTTGTACAGTTAACCGCATCGCGAACATAACTACGCATTTTGATACGGCTTAGTATGCGAGTTCGTAGTGATGAGGGGTGCCCAAAATGGCCCCTACAAACGGACGCAAGTTAGTGACGTCACATCTCGCAGCTTCAGTTCATTTACTTAAATAATTTATTAATTCATTTGTATTTCTTTGAAATTAAAGGTGAAATTTCTACGTCACTTACAGATAATGTCATATCTGTTTTGTAAGTCTATTGATAATTACGTGGTATGCATATGTACGGGCTGCTGGAATTTTATTATTTTTCCGGATTCGGGCGTAGGTAGTCAGTGTTATGTCACCTTAAAGAATCATGATAAACAATAGATCGTAAAAATGCTATGAAGTAACTATTCAAATGAATGTGCTGTAACTATAGTTGGCTATAACTATTCGTACGTATTATGTTCAAGTTTCAATTCAATAACCATGTATAGGATCAACCCTTCATGTTGTGGGAAGAAAGTGGTTAAACGGAGACGCGGGCAAAAGCTAGTGCTAGTATAGCTGCTGCGCCTGTCGAGCCGCGGTTACATCTGTGCGACGATGAGGGCTTCCAAAAAGTGGTAAGAAAGAAGAACAAGCCCGTTCGCCGCAATCTGTGTGGTGTTGCGCCGACGGGACCGAAGCTGCTGTTGCGTGCTGCAATACTGACGACGCTGATGTACGTTTCCCGCCTCCATTACTCTACGAAGGAAGTTCACCACCAAAGCTAAGTCCACTCTGAGTGTCAGGGGTTGATATCCTTTTTGGGGAAAAATTGCATTACGCACTATCCCGGTACCTACATACATTGAGACTACATTGAGAGCGTCATTAGAACTGCATCCCGTAAACTCGGAGTCCTGAACCGAGTGAGACGATTCTTCACGCCTGAGCAGCTCTGTCTCTTGTATAAGACACAAGTTCGCTCGTGTGTGGAATACTGCTCTCATCTCTGGGACGGTTCCGCTAAGTACCTACTCGAAGCTGCTATCCGTATTATTGGAAACCCAGAGGCAACTTTGACCCTTGAGCCTCTCCAATTGCGTAGAGACATTGCCAGGCTAAGTGTTCTCTATCGCTTCTACAATGGGGAATGCTCTGACGAGTTATTCCAGCTTATCCCACCCTCACCTTTCCACTCCCGTACCACGCGTGCTGGACTACGGCGTCACCCACACACAATTCAACATTTGTTGGCCCGAACTAAAAGGTTCGGTGACTCGTTTCTTTGTCGTACCATCCAGACGTGGAACGCTCTTCCAGCACATGTGTTTCCTTCCTCTTATAGTCCCGGGTTCTTCAAGCGGGGTGTGAAAAGGCATTTCTGCAGGCCTTCAAGGTGAGGATGGCCAGCCTAGTGATTCGTTTGAATGACTGGGCTTGTCAGCCTCATATCTGGACCTCACGACCGCTTTCCATCAGGTGGAGTGAGGTCATCTTGACGGGCAATATATATTTAAAAAAAAATACCTGGGTGGAGCAGCGGGGGAGTGTAGGACTCTCCGTCACAGAAGGTGATGGCATACCCACTTAAAAGACCCCCGGGATATATCATCGACTTGACGGGACGACATGGTGCCTAGTTCGGATTACCGTGCCGTCCCTGGCGGATGGCCCAGCCTTCACGCCGGGCCTCCTCACGCATCAGAGGCATCCCGGTATACGGCGACACCGCCAGACAGGAGCACCGTGCAATGGGGTGAAAGACCCCCGACTTTCACCCCGGTGCTGCTTTTAGGGAGCAGAGAGAAGGCGTGCAAAGCGGTTGGTATCCTGCCATAATGTGAATTTTAATTAATTTGTGGTGAAGGTGCCGACTGAACATCTATCGACCTACATGAAAGAGGAGTTTTGGCCGAAAGGTGTCATTTACCGGCGCTTTCGAGGTCGATTACCGGACACCATGATGCGTCGCACGTCGCCGATTGACCTTACGTGTTAGTAAATAAGTTAATTGTATTATGTTATGGGCCGATTATGTTTAGTAAAGATCTTTAAATGTAATTTGTTGCCTGATATGATATTCCATTCTTATAATAATTCCACAAAGTTTATTTTACTATTATTTAACTCTTGAGGAAGATTATGTGCAAACAAAATGTAGATTTCATAGATTTTGTGACCCGACTGGTCTGATTATGCGCTTAATCCACATGCAAGGTTAAATCTCGATTACCTTATCATTGACTATCGCGTTGCAGTCTTTATTTATTTATTTATTTGTTTATTCTTTATTGCACATTATTAAAAATATGTACAATTGGCGGACTTAATGCCTAGAGGCATTCTCTACCAGTCAACCGCAAGGTTTAACAGAGAACATACGAATTTTGGGCTGTGCAACGTCTTATGGAATTTGTTGCAAGAAAATACAAACAACAAATTTGTCACCTAACTAAAACTTTAAAACCTACTAATACTCAAACTAACAAATACCTAATACAATTCGTAAACTTAAATAAATCATAATATAGATCATAGTATACTACATAAATACATATAAATTATATATACTTATCATGTCAACAAATATACCTATCTAGATACATTTAAAATAAATATACTAATATAATATCTTTATCTTTTTTTCGCAAACTGAATTTATGGTATACTTAATTAAAATTTTCCTATTTAAAGTAGTGTATGTCAAGAAAAAAACATTTATTTGAATTTCATTTATTAATTGTAATTTTTTTGGTCACAAACGCAGAGATAAGATAATATATTCCTTTTTTACTACAGAAATTCTCAGAAAAAATACTAAGAAAGTTAGTAGAAATCTTAGCATTCTACCCATACTTCCCGATCAAGGGTAAATAGGAACCCAGTAAATCAGTATGTCTACCATGTGTTTCAATAATAACAGCCTTATGTCCGACTGTACGAGACGTCTGTCACCTCAGGCACACACAGGCATAGTTACTACGTAACAGATAACCGGTGGTTTGGAACCCGTACTAAGCACAGTACAGCGCACCGGTTTGCTATAACGGATCCAAAACAAAGGATAATGTACATTCGCCCATACATTGCAGCCTAAGAACCAACAATCATGAAAAATACCTCTTAGGGTTCATAAATACATACACTTTAGTGTCAAAACGTAGTTTATGGACGGACACTTCTGAGAACTCGTTAAATATCAAAAAACGGAAATTTTTTGAGGTTATATTTAATAATATATTGCGAGGTTTTATTAACGTGAGTGGGACTAATGTACTTCAAGCACATATTTTGTTGATCTGCCACTTCTGTCAGTACCATGGAATCACTAGCTGAGCCACAATACACACAAAATGTTGATTCCATTGCGATGATCGTCAATCCGTAATTATTGCTGAGTTACCTATGTGTAGGTTACAAAGTCTTTAAATCTCAAAGGAGGTAGGTCACTACAGAGAGCCATCAATGTCCGTTTTTTACACCGAGTCGTAAGAATATAATTATCAATATAAAACAATAACATACAGGCAGCGTTGCAAATTGAAAGCGAAAAATACAAGAGAGATGCCGGCATTTTTTTTTGCGACGAAGTGTCAGGTCAACCAATCTTCTTTTTTTTTGGCTTCGCACAAAGCTGATTTAAGCCAATGCATAATCTAATTTAAAATAAAAAATAAAATAAACATTTATCGCATTGACAGTAATGTATTAATATAGGTGACTGATGTCATTTGTGACCCCAAAATGCCGATCAAGCTGAAGGGGCAGGTCTGTATAACCAGCATTAGGCCTGTCCTTTTATATGGCAGTGTATCATGGCCGTTACTAGAGCGACACAAGCAGGAGCTGCGCGTCACGGAAATGGAGTGCCACCTTCGTTGGTATGGTCATCTCTCACGGAGATCGGCCAACTAAGTGGGCAACAAATGTCTGGCCATGCCGCCCCCGCCAGGTACCGGTAGAAGAGGTCGACCCAAGAAGCGCTGGCTCGACGTCGTTAAGGGTGACATGCGTGCCAACAGACTCACCACTGAGGATGCACAAGACCGCGCGAAGTTAAAACGCCATTAAATATTTAAAAATCAATGGCGTTTTAACTGCATTCTACATTAGCTTTATTTATTTATTTATTCTTCATTGCACAAAATTAGAGATACAATTGGCGGACTTAATGACAAAAGGCATTCTCTACTAGTCAACATCACGATCAAACTGATAAATTAAACACGGTGCACGAGATTAAACTAAATAAATTACTTTTATAAAACAACAACAGATGCTAGTTATAAAATACCAAAACAACAAAATAAACTTCAACATGAATCGATAAGAATAAACATACATAAATAGAAGGCATAATCTAAATAGAACCAACCAAACCAACAATTGCTTGCCACAAAATCCTACAGTTCATTTATTTATTCTTTATTGCACAGAATTTAGAGTACAAATGGCGGACTTAATCCTTAGAGGCATTCTCTACCAGTCAAACACGGTCAAACGGAGATATTACAGACAGTGTGAAAGATGATAAGTAGTTAAAAACTGCGTTTTCTAAAACATTTGAAACAAAATAAGAAAATTATATTAGCATATGAAATAGCATACAAATACAAAGACTAATTACGCACTGAAAATAAGGTACAAGAGAGGGTCAATAGCATTACCAGATGAAGATAGATGAAACGGAAAGAGTGAACAAGATAACAGAGTTCATCAAGTATGTGTAACTAAAGGCATGGTATCGAACACATAGGAACAGAAAAAGTGTGCTTGACGTCATTTTTAGCACACTTTTTCTTAATGTAATAGCAGAGACAAGAGAAAACTATACATTAGAGTTGCCACGAATAGTGATTTGGCCGAATACCGAATATTCGGCAACGCTGTCGGCCGAAGCGCCGAATTTTCGGCACAAAATACTTGCTTTTCGAGCGCGTAGGTAAACAAGAATAAGACAAGTCGCAACCTGCCTCCCTCGTTGCGGTGCCCTCTCGTCTGTCGGCCCCTTAAAAGGGGGTGGTGAGAGGTTATTTTAGGAAGCTGGTATCATTTACGACGAAAATCGTAATCATTTGCTACCAACAAATGCTGAAAAACTTACCATTGATCAATTTTATTTACTAAAGTATTGTAATTTGGTGATAAATATATATAATCTTGAGTAATATGACGTGTCTTTTTTCATGATTAGGTATTCGGTATTCGGCCGAATAGTACGTATCATTCGGCCGAATAACGAATATCAAAAAAAGTGGCCGAATAGGCCTAATACCGAATAGTTGCCGAATATTCGTGACATCTCTACTATACATACCTTTTCAAAGACTGGAGATATTCTCCAGCAAAGTTTACTATAATGCTATTAAAATATATTCTAGGCTTCCCGCTAGAGTCAGATCATTGCCGTTAAATAAATTTAGATATACCCTAAATAACTGGATTAAGCAAAAAGGTTTCCATTCCATTAAAAAATACCTTGACATAAAATTAGATAAAACAATGTTCAACTGTTAGCTGATGGATGACTCAGGCGGGAATATGTGATATGACGATTTTTTTTTTTTAATTGTGTATAAATAAATAAATAAATATGCGCCAGACAACACACCTCTTGTGATGGTCTCGAAATAGGGATTAGTATCCCTGTGTTACGAGGTACCACACAAGGAAATAAGCTAGGGGCGTCTCCCAGCACACCCAGACCCGAGTCAATTCAGAAAAGATCGTTTCCTGAGTTGACCCGACCGGGAATCGAACCCGGGACACTAAGGAAATCGAGGCGAGAAACCGTGCTACAGCGCCAATCGTGTCGTCAAATGTCGTGTGTATGTTGAATATTTTTGAATTGTGACCTAATAATTAACCTATAATCGAATAATTTAAATTGTGTGTGTTTATGACCTAATAATTTAAACTGAATTCTAGTTATTATATTTCTACGCCAACAGAAGGTGGCAGAATATGTGGGACTTTTCATAGCTGCTAAGATCATTGTAACCATATTATTGGAAGTAAATGATATCTTATCTTATCTGATATCTTTTCCTTGTAACTAAGAAAAAGTGTATTCCTACTCCTTTCATTCACACACACATGTTATAAAAAGCCAAAAGGTAGTTTGTCACTACTGCAAGAGCAAGCTTTTCAACTGGGTATTAGACAACATCCATCGGGTTCTACTAATTAATTAATAAAAATAATTATGTGAAATCAATAATAAAATTTAACTAATCATTAATCATTATAAACAGATTATAAGTATTTGCTGTGCCCTTGCAGGGTCATGTTTGTGTCCAAATATATTTTATTAACATCTTTGTAACAACATGGTGCAATAAAGACTTTGAACTTTGAACTTTAGTTTTTCAATATTATGGAAAAATACAATAAAAAGGGCAATATGAAAACTTTTAGTTTCAAAAGTAAACTAAGGTTGGGAAACCCATGCTTTAAAAGTGTGAAGTGAGTTAAAAAATACACACATCTAAAGTGTCTAGGGATCAAGCATTTTTATGCGGATTTCTTGAGATTGAGATGTGGTTTTGTAATAAATTTATGATTTTATAAATTTATATGGATCCTTTTTGGTGCATTTCATAATTTGAAACAGGAACTGTCAATCAAATTCGAGTAAAAGATGAAAATCAGCTGTCAATATTTTCCCTATAAAAACATACAACGCATTGAAGACATTATTAGTGCTACTGTTTCCCTACTACTGATTAAAACCAACGTTATTATGGAGTGGCGACGTCATTTAAGCAGGGAAGAAATGCTCAGAGCCGTGGGAATGATAGAAGCTGGTTCCCGGCAACGTACTGTGGCTTTAGCTCTGAATACAAGTCAGAGTGTTATCAGTCGACTTTGGACACGTTACCGAAGCACTGGTACCGTGGCTGAGCGCCATGGAGGACGGTATCGCTGCACCACACGGAGACAAGACCGATACATTCAAATCACAACTCGAAGAGCTCCAACAATAACCGCCATGATGTTAGCCGTGAGGCTTCATCACTCTTCAGGGAACTTAATTAGCGACCAAACAGTCAGAAACCGCTTGCATGAAGTGAACCTTCATTCCCGAAGACCGCTAAGGGTACCACCTATAGCAATGCACAATCGTAGGATTCGATATCAATGGGCTCTTGAACACAGAAATTGGGCAGAAGAACAATGGCGTTTCGTGTGCTTTTCTTATGAGTCTCGTTTTGGTATGAGACCGGATACAAGACGTATACGACACTGGAGAACCCCTGGACGCCAACAGCGATTAAAATCCTGCCAGGAAGTCCATCCTTATAGTGGTGGAACCATCATGGTATGGGTGGGTATTTGGATCGGCGGAAGAACTGAGTTGATTTGGATCAGAGGCAACCTCAACGCTCAAATTTATGCTGAGACGATTGTATCAGACGTCATCGTTCCTCTACAAGTGCAAATCGGTCCCTTATTTCAGTTAATGCATGATAATGCACGACCGCACACCGCAAGAGTTGTAAGACAGACTCTCGCCGCAGCTAACATCAATGTCCTGCCCTGGCCTGCTCAGTCGCCAGACTTGAACCCGATTGAGCATGCATGGGATATGCTACAGAGAAGAGCTCTGCCGAATATGGAGGGTATCCAGTCGCAAGAAGACCTTTTTTTGTTGTTGCAACGAACATGGGCGGCCATTCCACAGCGTGATTTGGATGAACTCATTTTGAGTATGCCAAACCGATGTTCTTGTGTTGTTAGTGTTCGCGGTAGAAACACGGATTATTAATTGTTTAAGTTACCCAATAAAACTTTAAAGAAAACTGTTATTTCAGTCTTTTTTTCGAACTTTAATGTTAGTGGTTCAAATGTCAAAAATCCCTTTATTAGGAAAATGGCAAATTTCTTTATTAATGCAAAGGTGTTGGTTTATCGTTACTGTAGACAAACGAAAACACTTTATTTGATGTATCCATAAAGAAAATTTTAATTAATATCAATCAGGAGAAAAGTTATTGCAAAAATATATGTTGATCCCTAGACACTTTTGATGTGTGTATATTAAAGCATTCGATAACCCACATAATTTATGGCAACTTTTATAGTAAAAATCATTTTCATAAACGTAGCTGCCGATCAAGATGTTTTGCATAACGCCTATGCGTTTACTATTAATAGAACAGAAGTAGAAGATAGGGGATGTGACGTCACTAACTTGCATCCATTCGTAGATACGAGTAGCGTTTCAAGCAAGTCCAAAAATATGACTTTTTAAATTGCAATATCTCCGCGAGTTTTAATGCAATCAGAATACATTTATAAAAATGTTTTTATTATTATGAGCTCTTTTAATACCAAATCAAAAAACAACTCAAATACCCAATTGTATGATGTAATTAAATGTAATAAAAAAATCTTTGATCACGAATTAAAAAGCAAAACAGCTAATGTCTGATTTCTAATCTTCGCCGAAAAATATATTGAACTAGCGCCTTCCGAGATTGCTTTGAACAAAACTTGAACTCACATTCAGCGTTTTTTCTTATTATTAAAACTTTGTATCTAGACAGATGAATACCATTCGTATGAGGAAAAAGCCTGAGAAACATGTTTACCGGAGAGGCGACTGGTTGTGTGATGTCATCCTGCAAAAGTTTGTTTAATAATAGTGGACTATAGATAATTCCTTGTGAGATATTACTTTATTTTAGTGTTGTGTTGAAAAATTACAGGAAAAAGTAAGTTTGTATTACGAATCTTAAAATGCTTTGAATCATTTTCCCTTAATCGTGAAATTTGTTCAATAAAAACAAGAGCCCAAAGCGCGTTTTGTTGTAAAAAATACAGCCTTGTCAAAAAAAGGTAATCTAAACAAGTAGGCCGCCAGTGCGGAGTCGTCCTACATTGCATTGAATGTGAAATAAATCATAAAATCTTGAACTTAACTACAACAAGATCATCTAACCACAATCTAGGCAAACCTTGTACTATGGAGGACGGGTCCATATTGGCTCACCTAAAGTTCTTTACCAGAAATTGTTCTTTCTACCGATTTAAATCCACTTTGGCTAGCAAAGAGCGGGTTAGGTTGACATAAACGCTATGTTGTTGAGTTAGTACATATGTTCGGATTATAAATCGGTAGGAAGAACAGTTTCGGGTAAAGAACTTTAAATGAGCCATTAAGGACCAGCCCTCCATAGTATGTCGGACTGAAAACCAAGTTCACCGTTGAGGGGCGAACGGTTGGAGAGCCACAATGTTAATTTCAATTGATATGTGGTGAGGGTTCCAACTGAACATCTGTCGACCTTCATGAAAGTGGAGTTCTGGCCGGAGGGTGTGGTTTACCGGCGGTACCGAGGCCGGTTACCTGACACCATGGTGCGTCACGCGCCGCTGATTACCAATGCGTGTGTGAAATAAGTTTTATTTCGTTTTATATTAAATAGTAGATATGTATGTTAGTCTGTGGTATTTATCTATGGGCCAATTATGTTCTTTAAGATCTTAAATGTAATTTAGATGCCTGAAAATAAATGATATTATTATTATAGTATGGCATGGATTCTTGCAACTTTATTCGATTAGAAATTTTGAGCCTCACCTGTTGATATATTTTAGAACTGTGTAAGTTTATAAAAAAGAACCCGGAAATATTTGCAAATGCGATTGCGGATCCTTGTAAACACGTGCCCCTAGATCCATTGCTTAAAAAAAAATTAAAAGGCCTTACTGCCGCACGGAAATGTTCCGCTTCAGCCCGTATTGTACCGCAATGAGAATATTTAATAATTTACCTCACAATTTAAGATTTTTTTAAAAAAAAAAACAAAAAAAAAATATAAAAATATTTCTAAACAAATTGAAACGACTGTTTAACTCAAAATGCTATTATACCCTCAACGAATTTTTCTCAGATTCAAACTTCACTCCTAAAATTGTTATCCATCTCACGCTCAAATTTTTATTTTTATTATTTTGTCTTGTATATCTACATGTTTTTGTTGTTACGCCCAAATGGGTAACATGATGTAATGATGAAACCACCACAACTTCCATCAAATCGTAACATTCATAAAAGCAAATAAACGTATTGAATATTGAGTACTACAAATTGTATGAATGAAAACTTTAGGAAAAAAAGTTTTAGGAAGAGCGATCATTCGGATTATGAACAGTAGAAACAGAGTAGTTAGGAATGGTGATTGTTAGGATGAACGATGTTAGGAAGAACATTTTCGGAGTTACAAATATCGGAGGTAAAAATCTAGATGAACTTTGGCGCACCCGTGTCAGACACTGATATTTTATGATACTTACATTTTTATAAATATCTACTTAAAAAGATATTGACACGAAAAAGATAAATGATCGGCTATTACTGTTTGTCATGGATGGCGATCGTACTTACGACCTCCAGAGCTAAAGGCAGAATCGCTAACATTGCGCCAAGGCATGTCAGTTATATCCAATCTCGAACTTTTTACGCTAATGGACTCCGCTCTTCACACTAATGTGCTATAGCAAAAAGGTTTATTATCTTTAATTCATAAAAAAAACAAACTCGATGAAAAATATTTTATCATCCACCTAGGATTTCCACGATGCATGTACGTACGCGTAACATATTTGCATATGAGAATTTGTTCTTTCTATCGTGAATCAGTTTTTCACGCTATCAAACCCTTAAAAATACAATAAAAAAGTCAACATAATAATGTACAAACTCATTTTACAAATAAACTGAAACCACTGGCCGTTGTAGTCAGAAAAATTACGAAACACCGACGACAATTAAAAAAATTAAAAACATTTTTAGAACAGTTCTTGTTTATTTTTGGCCTTACTAGCCTGTTCAAAATCAAAAAGGTAATAAATAAGAGAAACTCATTTCTCATTATCTGTTATAACACGATTCTGTTTTTCAAAGAAAATTTTTTTTAATAAAATAAATTTAGTATCGGGTAAATGCCTTTTCACACTACCGATTGGTCGGCGGCTGTTTCGCGGCGTGTACGCCGCTAAATAAGAAGAAAAAGTTTTTTAGTATAGTTAGCTTAATATTTATTTTCCATCTATGTGTCTGTAATTAAATAAATTAAATGAGATGAATATTTGAATACAACAACTTGCATGCATGTTATTTTTGGTGTCCTAATTTTTCGCATATTTTTTTTGTCATAATTTAACATAGCATACTTTTACTTATTCTAATAATGGTTACGCAAAATATTAATTTGGCATAACTTTTTTGGAATATTTTTTTAAGCATATTCATTGTTAAGCATACTATTCCAAAGTCTGAATATGCTTACGCATAATAATATTTCAGTATAAGTTTTATAGACATAAATGCACTCAGGGAGAAGCTAAGTTTAGGAAATTTCGTGTTTGCATTTAATAAAATACTTTTCTATATAAAATAAACATGTTGGCGGCTTAGGGGTGGCCACCCCCGCTGCACCCTAACCTACTGTTACATTATGGTGTCCTAATACCTACAATCAGGAACAAATACTTATGGTTAACTAAAGTATATAAGTAATATCCATTTTGACTTTTGATCTTTATGCCTAATTAGACAAACAATATGCCTTATAACTTTATGCGAATCATAATTAGGCCAAAAAATACTATATTTAAGCATACTGTAATAGTATACCAAAAGACAATTATGTCAAAATATTATGGCAAAAAATATGCCTACGCGTTATGCCAAATTAAATTAGGACAAAAAAAAATAGTCGAAAAAAAGGGATCCCATTATTTTTAGTTCATTACTATTATTATTAGGCTGGAGGCACTGTACCGAAATCTCATACACAAAAAACTTGACAACAGACGCCAGCGACTGTCATCGGCGTAAACTTATGGTAGGAGAACAGTAGTCTACCATGAGTTAACAGCAATGGCGTTGACGTTTCCGTGTGGGATTACAGCAACGCCCAGTGATTATAAATGGAACCAAAAGTGCCATCCAAATATGACTGATATTGCCTGAAACCTACAACATGTTCTTTTCTGACATCGATATATTTACCACATATAAAGCTGTATTTAAAGCTGCAGTTCATAAATCGAAGTCTAGTAATTAATTTAGTCATCATATCATATTACAATCAATTAATTTCTAATACTATCATTACTCATTTCGAGCATCCATGTAAACCAGCCACGCACGACAATACGCATAAGTACACACTACCACACGCTTCACTCCTGCACGTTATCTTGCGATATTCAATTTGATTTGTGCCTCTCATTTGTAACTTGAAAAATTAACTACGTAATATACTATTGTTAAATATTTTAGGTAACAAAGTATGTTCAATCATCTCATTCAAAATTATTTGTTGTTCGCTCCATTCGTCTGTGGAATTCCTTACCTTTACCCATCCGCAAATCTCAGTCCTTACATGTCTTTAGATCCCAAGTCAAATCATACTTCCTCTCTCTGTACCTGTAACCTAGTATTTTATTATGTCTCATCTTTTATTTTTCAGTCCTTAAAAATGGAAACTGGTGATCCTATTGCAATACCTATATGTATTTTATGTAACACAATTCATTTAGTTTATTATTTAAATATCTCTTACTTATCCTTTATTTTGCACAGCCTTACCCGTTATATTATACAAGTCTCTCTTCAGAAGGTAGTCTGGAAGAGATTGCTTTAAAGCGATAAGACCGCCTAAATTGTAAATTTTATGTCTGCTTACTGTTTAACTGGCTGTATTTGTTTGTTTGTGCAATAAAGATTATTTATCTCATCTTAACTTATGTTTCTTTAACTGGCTGATGTTTTAGATGTGTTATCGTCTATTTCGTTATTTAAACCCTTGTTACGAGTGCAAGCCTCGTCTACGTCACTGCTATGCGTCACCAGTGTATATGTGTTGTGCAAGTGCAGGTGTTGAAGATTGAGCAATAGTACAAAAAGTGCATGGTTAGCAGTGTTCGTTCACATTGGAACTTTAGGACAGTTTTCGGGTGCCTATAAGCTTCAATCGTGGAAGCGACAGGACGTTAGTTAAGACCAGATCAATCGGGATGAAATTAGCATAGTAATACTGTAATTAAGTTAAACTGAATTGTCTAGTTTTTAAAATCCTACGCCCAATTCCGTAATTCGCAGTTGAAACATTGTTGAATTAAAATAATAATTTCTGAAGTCACCTATCATTTTTTTTAAAGATGTTTGTTAACCTTTCATTGCAGATGACTCACTTGATGCTGCTGGTGCTGACGGTGGTCTACATGCTGCCGGGAAACCACGGATGGAAGAGTCAGACTGATGCAACCGGTACCTGCGTTTTTTAGTTATTATTGATGTAAGAGAGTGAATAATAGGAATAATAATAGGAATAATTTGACGACACGATTGGCGTAGTGTGCTGTAGCACGGTTTCTCGCCTCGATTTCCGTAGTGTCCCGGGTTCGATTCCCGGTCGGGTCAATTCAGGAAACGATCTTTTCTGAATTGACTCTGGTCTGGGTGTGCTGGGAGACGCCCCTAGCTTATTTCCTTGTGTGGTACCTCGTAACACAGGGATTTATTAATCCGTACTTCGAGACCATTACAAGAGGTGTGTTGTCTGGCGCATATTTATATTTATATTATTTATATTAGTAATAATGACCATCTTTAATGTGAATGTACCTACATATTATTGTTATTCATATGCGAAAGATTGTAAGGATGTACGTGGGCAACAAATGTCTGGCCATGCCGCCCCCGCCAGGTACCGGTAGAAGAGGTCGAGTGTCGACCCAAGAAGCGCTGGCTCGAAGTCGTCAAGGGTGACATGCGTGCCAACAGACTCACCACTGAGGATGCACAAGACCGCGCGAAGTGGGCCAAGAAAATAAGGAAGGCGGACCCTGGGTTCACGCACTAGTGTGGGTTCACAACCGGGTTGACCGCACGGATGATGATGATGACGATGACGAAAGTTTGTAAGGATGCATGTGTGTTACTCTTTCACGCAAAAACTACTGAACGGATTTGAATGAAACTTTACAGAAATACAGCTTATACATCAGAATAACACCAGGGCTACAATTTATAGAAAATATATGTCATTTGGCCATAATATATAACGATAACGAGGGCGAAGCCAAGGGCGGGCAGCTAGTTATATATAAAATGCTTTTCCTCGGCCCGTGATAGAGCAATTAGTACCTCTGCCATGAGTATGCCAAACGGAAACTATGATCAACTTGAACGCTATTTTAGTACCGTTTCTATTCACTAGAAGCACTGTACCAAAATTCCATTCAAAAACGTCACCACAAACGCTAGCGACTGTCATCGGTGTACTATCGAGGTCTCTCGCGCCTTACCACTTTGTGGAAAGGTTCCTGTGAGTTCATCGCACCGAGCATTAGCTCCACCTGCCACTGATTGGTTACGTATTTTTACTACGTTTTACTATAACCAATTATATTCCTGCGAATTGTCGGCGACACGGAGAATTGTTTTTTTATAGATGCATAATTTATGTAAACTATGAACCGTATTTTCATTGAATAAGGTTAATTTTCCTGTGACGCAGACAACTGTCACAGTGATGATCTTATTGAAAGGGTTTTAGAGGCAATAGTTGTTTACAAACAAACACGTTTTTTTGTAACCGTCCTTGGGTCAGTCTGTCATTTCTTCCTAATAACTCATTTGCGACATTGTCAAACCGTGATCGATGCGCCGCTTGACCCGAAACATGAATGGATGGAGGGCGTGGCTTAAAGTGAGCAGCAACACGGTATGTGCAAACGATTTCAGCCCTTAGACTGGTAAGGCGCGAGAGACTTCGATAGTACACTAATGATGAGGATACAGCTTAATCGATCATTCTGTGCAACTCTTCATACTTAATCAATATTTCCCTCACAGCATCAAAATTCGGGACAACAACGCCGCCTCCTCTTCGAGGTTCAACATTAGTTTCATGGAAAGGCTTAACTCCAAGTAAGTATTAGTTAATAACTAAAGATAGAAATAAGAAAAATTACAATTTCAGACCTTGATGACCTTGAACGGAATCGAACCCGCGTCTTCCACATCCCGGGTGGATGCACTGAGCTACCTAGACCCCAATGGACCGAACGAATCTTTCTAGATTCTATAATTATCTGATTAACCGGGACAATTCAATTTTATTTATTTATTCATTTATTCTTCATTGCACAAAATTAATGATACAATTGGCAGACTTTATGCCAAAAGGCATTCTCTACCAGTCAACCACACGATCAAACTGATAAATTAAACACGGTGCACGAGATTAAACTAAATAAATTACTTTTAAAAACAACAACAGATGCTAATTATCATAAAATACCAAAACTACAAAATAAACTTCAACATAAAAAGATAAAAATGAACATACATAAATAGAAAACATAAAATAAATAGAACCAACCAAACCAACAATTACTAGCCACAAAAAAAAAACTTGAAAATATCCATTTAAACCCCTCAGAATAACCTCGTATTAACTTTGAACCACATTTACCTCACAGTGACTCAAGGACCCATCCCTAATGCGTGACCACCGATTCGTAATGCTTTCGAACAGCCACTTTAAACCTGTATTTATTATTAGATTTTCTTATTGGAACGGGAAGTTTGTTCCAAAGACGAATCGCAGATACAGCGAAAGAACTAGACATGAAACCGGAAGAATGAGAGGGCGTAAGAAGGGAAAGAGTATCTTCAGAACGCAACTGACGACAATGTGAAGAATGAAGAAATTGAAATTTAATTTTTAAATAAGATGGAGAATTAGGATCAAAAAGAATAGAAAAGAGAACATTTAAAATTCGAATGGACCTACGCTGCCGGATAGGCATCCAGTTAAGTTTAAAGCGGAAAATGGAGACGTGGTCATATTTGCGCATTCCAAAATGAAACGTATACAGTTATTTAGAAGTCGATCCATATCGTTCAAAAGCTCCTGCAATTTTGCAGTTAGTCCGCCACTTGTAAGTTTCTTAAAAAAATGAATAAATTTCATAATATACGCGTAACCATATGGTAGTATAACTTTTTTTTTCTTTTGTTGAACTGGCATAACCTAACGTCTCATCTGATACCCGATTGACGAAGAGTTTCTAGACATTTTATTTTTCCCAGGCGACCACTGCACGAAGGAGGACGGACGCGAAGGGCGCTGCGTGCAGTCCTACCTGTGCCTGGATGGCCGTAAGATCAATGATGACGGCTCTGATCTCACTGATGAACGGTATTGTAATTCAAATAAAGCCTTTAGCGACGCAGTAGAGTTCATTCACTAGTTTTCACGAGATGGCTGAAGATACGAGTAGTACGAACGTTAAACACAAGATTTTAGAACATAAATATTTACACAAAAATAGAAACTAGAAAAATTCCACCGGATTGTGAAATGTCGCGGGTTCGAATCCCGCTTGAGTGTTAATGCTAAAAACAAAAAATCTTATCCTTTAACTAGTTTCATCTTAATCGAAAGTCAAATATTAGCAAAAATATTTCTTTCGGGTTTTAAAGGCGCTGGCCTATAACATTGATGAAACAACGTTGGCTTACAACGTAAAATACACTAGGTAAATTCGCCAGGTTTGGCAACGGCCTCGGTAGCTCAGTTGGAAGAGCAGTCACTCGGATTGTGAAAGGTCGCGGGTTCGAATCCCGCTTAAGTTAGGTTATTCGACCTGCTGGGGTCAAATTTTTCTAGTTTCTATCTTTGTGGAGAAAAATAGAGCATTGTTTCAACAATTAATTAAAGCTAAAAATAAAAATTCACTTACTTAAATATTTTTTTCCTATGCTTTAGAAAGTTTACGTAATCTTACAGGACTCTAGAATGCGAGGCCCCTGCGGTGTGTTGTCCACTCAATGAGAAAGTGGTGGAAGCGACAACCAAAAAAACTAGTGTAAGTAAAGTAAATTAGTTTACGTGCAGGGTAAAGGATTGCAATATTAATCACAATTACTAAATAGTTATAGGCTTATACGCCTGTAAATTATCATCCCGGATCATGGAAATATCCGAAACGCGTTTTGTCCAAACCACAAAAAAAAGTACATTGTTCACCGAGAGGAGAAAGATACCGATTACCGTCGAGGGTGTCGTTTGAAGCCCGAGCCGTAGGCGAGAGCTTTAAAACACCCGAGATCGGGAATCGCACTTTCTCTCGAGTGATACATAGTGCTATAAACTACACTTAAGTACGAGGAAAATAAAAAACTAAATCTTTACTAATTGAAATTTATATTGAAATTGTTGCAGTTAGTGAAGCTTAATGTACTCGTAACACTTTTTCCTTCTTTATTATTTTTGCTGTTTCCTTCAACTGCGGCGGAGTTAAAAAATCTTCATCATCACTATCACTACTTATCATTTTGATAGTTTTATTTTACTTTCTACGAAAACTGAATCCTCAAGCAACACACAAATTGAAAATGGCGCCAATGGCGTCTACAATTTTCACATGTTCTTTTTTCAAATTGTTTATCCTGCCGCCGCAGGGTCGCACTGCCAGCCCGACACCATCCGACACACAGCTAGTGGCCAGCGTCATTTTGCGAACTTGGAGATAAAAACTCACTGTAAAAACTTTTTGGCTTTTGATATTACCGGCGCATGGTCTTACCCAAAATTAAAAAAGAAAAACCACGTGAGAAATGGATTTTCATACACTTTTCTCTCCCGCTCAGATGCGTTTTCTCCCCGCATATTTGTTCGATATGCAATGACGTACTTTCTACCGTAAATTTGATAAAGTATCAAGGTACTTTCCGACCAGGTGTAGTATAAAACATTTTCTTTGCCTGTAACTGAATAAAATAAAGACCTTTACAATCGAACTATAAAGTCATAGTCGAATCTTTCGCGGCAATCCTACACAATATTTTCATTTTTGTTTGGCGTCCTCCTATTGTGTTATATGTAAGTATTTGTCTCCCTCGTGAGACGCTTTTCGTCTATGGTCTGAATTTGGCGGCAAAATCAGCTGTCAGAAAAAAAACCTTTTCACACCACATGCTCGACAATGCCGAAATATATGTCATGTAAACCTCACCGAAAGCAAGACATTATATCTCTTGGCTTTAGCCGGGTTATAATGTTCTATTATAACCCGCTGGTCAATAATGTGATTTTCACTTTCATAATTCTTATTGCTATGTCCATAAAGTCTAATTTCACTAAACAGAATGTGTCCTCAATGAAACTTTGTCATTGCGATAATGCATAATTAGTTTAAAAGTTATAACATTATTTAAAATGTTTATTGAAAACTTAAAAAAAAAGCTGGAATTTTTTCGATCATTTTTCTGTCGATAAAATTGACTATAGTTTCCTACTTTTTAATATGTGCACTATCGAGAATCACACCTTATAAAGATTTTATGTAGGTTATTTGGCAAATATTAAAACTTCCGTACTTTAAATCAAACTACAATGAGAAATAGAACTACTTTAGCTTGTAAAAAGATTTAAATGGTTGGTCAATCTTTTTTAAACTTTCAATAATTCAGGGAATTCCTGTCCTACTTCTTCAGGTTTATAACGATAACGCGGGCGAAGCCGCGGGCGGAAAGCTAGTCTTCTATAAGTGTAGTGTGGATAGTACAAATCCATTGAAAATTCTGTTTTAATTAGTTTTAAAAAAACCATGGCTTGTCTGCTGAAAATGTCATATTCCGAAACTGAAGATCTCCTTAAATAATTGAATTACTTTGAATATATATGTTTATATATATATATACATATATATTCAAATTTATAAATTCATATATATACAAATATATGTGTTTGTTTGTACACATATACATATATATATATATATATATATATATATAAATATGTGTATATGTGTACAAACAAACACACATATACACCACACACACACACACACACACACACACGTTATAGTCATATTTAAGTTAGATAAGTTGATTAAGTCAAAAATGTCGAGGAATCACTGACACTGATAATACAGTTTTTACTAGTCTCAATGTCAGGGATTCAACCTCCTAATGCAAATGTATATCTAACCCGGCCTACACCATGTATCAGCTGACCTTGTAAACTAAAATTTTTGGGTTATGAATAAATGATTATTATTATTATTATTATTAAATTATAATTAAATTTGTGATTGTTAGTGATACTTATTTACTTAATTGGCATTTGAGTGAGTATGAGAAAAAGTTATTGGGTCCGAAAGAATAATAATTTACCTAGAAGACAGAGTTAGCAGGATAGCAGATGAGCCAGCGCTAGTTTCACACAAACAAAGCAACTCCAGTCGATTGCTGATCGCTCGCATTTTGACAGCTTGTCAGCCAATGACGATGCAGTATTCGACGCCAAATAGCAATTATCGCTTTCAAAATTGCGATTTTCTTGCGATCGACGTTTGTGAGCCCAGCTGGAGTGCAGTGGAAATTTAGGTTATAGTTATAAATAAATTTAAATGTTTGTATTCATGATTCTTACATTATTTACAAGTATGATTATTAACCTAATAATTAATAGGTTATAGTAATGGTTCCTCATAATGAAACTGAAATGTTAGTGTGAAAAACTTATATGTCACAAACAGTCCTTATAATTTGACGATATTTTCCCACAGACCCTAGTCCCAGGGGTTGTGACCAAGCCCACTGGCCCCGGGCAGGTCTGCGAGGCCTTCGACGGCTCCTCGGGCCGCTGCCTCTATCCGCATCTGTGCACTAATGACAGCACAGTGATCGACGGCTCAGACATTTTGGATGAACGGTAGGAAGGTTTTTTGTTACTTTTTCAATTTCTTATTTTTTTTTCTAGAGTTTTTATAACTGCCATGGATGTAAATGCATAAAAATCCACTAAACCTAGTAGTAGTAGTATTTGACTGGCCTGTTGGCGCAATGGCAGCGATCCTGCCTTTAGCGCCGGAGGTCGTGGGTTCGATCCCCACCCATGACAAATATTTGTGTGACGAACATTTGTATTTGTTGTGTGTCTGGGTGTTATTATCTATTTAAGTATTCATTTAAAAATATTTAAGTATGTTTATCAGTCTCTGACGCCCATATTACAAGCTCTGCTTAGTTTGGGGTCAGATGATCTTGGTGTGAATTGCCCCAGATATTTATTTATTCATCTAAGGTTTGAAAAAATATCAGGCATTTATCTCAATAGGTCGCGCCACAATGACCATTAAAGAGACTCAACCCAGAAAATTTTAAAAAAAATGTAAAGAAAATTAATAAACTCGAAAACTACAAAAAATCAGGTAACGGACATTTGGGTGTTTTTACGAGTAGATACCCCTGAGTGTAAGGAAGCTAAAAAAATAATATTTTCGTATAAGTTTGGACCAACCTGTATAATAATATAATACTTGGCTATAATTTCACGAGATAATGAATAGTCCACGCCAGCATACCGCTGGTAAAAAAAAAGTAAAAAATCATTTATTCACTTATGCTTTTACAAAGAAGCACTTATGAAATGTCAAAATTCACAAAAAATATATATAAACGATAATAGACGTAAATAAAATAATACAATAATAGTACATATACTAAATAAACATAATGCGAATCTACCACCGGTTCGGAAGTTGCTTCTTATCGAGAAGACTCCGGCAAGAAACTCGATAGTTACTCTTTTGAACTTTGTTTTGTTTTACAACAAATAAATTCAGAGTACAGTCAAAAGAACAATAAAAATACATTATTTGAGCAGAGGAGCAGATTATTCCTACTATGACCACAAATTCTTGTCGTTCAAGTAATCCTCCACGTTATAATAACCTTGTTTTATCAACTTTGTTTTAATTGTAGACTTGAACTTGTGAAGAGGTAGATCAACAAGACTTTGAGGTATTTTGTTAAAGTAAGTACTTTACAGATTGACCCACAAAGGAATTTCCTACCTTAAGTAGCCTAAGACTTGGAGTAATAAGTTTGTTTTTATTTCTAGTATTGTGTGTATGAGTATCACAGTTTTTTTTTAACATATGCAAGTTTTTGCGCACATACATTATGTTATCGAAAATATACTGAGCGTGCACAGTTAAAATATCAATCTTCTTAAATACTTCTCTGAGCGAGTCGCGTGGCCTAAGGTTGTATATCGACCGAATAGCTCTTTTTTGGAGTACAAAAATGGTGTTAAGGTCTGCAGCTGAGCCCCACAACAGTAGACCATACGACATAACGCTATGAAAGTAACTAAAATACACTAGTCTTGCTGTTTCAATATCAGTCAGCAGTCTAATTTTTCGGACAGCACAAGCGGCCGAACTAAGTCTCCCTGCCAGAGCCGTTATATGTGGACCCCACTGTAACTTAGAATCTAGAGTAATTCCTAAAAATACCGTAGAGTTCGTAATTTCTAATGTCTCATCATTCATGTTGATAATGGTATCAACCTGTTTAACATTAGGCATAGTGAATTTAATACACTTCGTTTTCTTTGCATTTAGTAATAAATTGTTGCTTGTGAACCAACATAGTACTTTTGAAAGAGTATTATTTACATCGTCAATGATTTTAAAAATCAACGAGGTATCATCAGCAAATAATACTATTTCACAAATATCTTTGACAAAGTAGGGAAGGTCATTTATATAAATAAGAAAAAGCAGTGGGCCCAATATCGATCCCTGGGGCACTCCCATGCTAATGGTGGCACCGGAAGAGGTGGTTCCGTTTATACTCACTTTTTGTGTTCTGTCTGTGAGATAAGATTGTATAAGTTTAGACGAAATATCCGAAACACCGTAATGTCTCAGCTTAATCAGTAGGATTTCATAATCCACACAATCAAACGCTTTCGAAAGATCCCAAAATATTCCTATTGCATCCTGCTTGCCTTCCCAAGCATCAAATATGTGTTTGATAAGTGCTACACCTGCATCAGTAGTGCTTCTATGTTTAGTAAAACCAAATTGTTTCTCATGTAGTAATTTATTTAAAGTAAAGTGTGTAAGCAGCTGATTTAATATAATTTTTTCAAAGATTTTACTAAGAGCTGGTAGTATAGAAATGGGTCTATAATTAGATGGGTCACTTTTGCTACCAGATTTAAAAAGCGGGATGACTTTACTAAATTTCATTAAGTTGGGAAACTGACCTTCGTCAATGCAGTTATTAAAAAGTACTGCTAAGTGGGCTGAGATGATATTTATGATTGATTTAAGTAGACTTATCGAAATACCCCACAGATCTTCGGTGTTTTTCATATTAAGTTCCTTAAACACCTTGATTATGTCATGAGAATTTATATGAACAAAGTTGAACTGAAATGAGCACTCATCAACACTAGATGTGAGCAGGGACCTAGCTAGCGGTGCACTAGAATTTAAGGTACTTGTAGTTACAATGGGTATATTAGAAAAGAATGTTTCAAAGGTATTAGCTATGTCAATTCCAGACTCAATTAAATTATCTTGAATTTTAAGAGCCAATGAGTGATCTCGAGGTTTCATTTACAAGTTTCCTTATTAATTATGTTCCAAGTAGTTTTAATTTTATTTTTTGCTTGTTTTATTTTGTCACGCAAAAATATAGACTTAGCCATATGGCATGATTTCTTAAAGATTTTTGAGTATAATTTGACATAATCTACTAGTTTTTGACACTTAGAATTAGCTTTTAAACCATATAATTCGTATAATTTATTTCTACTTTTATGGATGCCTGGCGTAGCCCAATCACTAAACTTAAACTTAAAATTATCGACCTTTAATTTCTTCTTAGGAAAAATAAAATTATGTTCCTGTTTAATTATCTCAAAAAGACGCATATACTGATCATCTATGTTGTGGCATTGGGGTAGTAGATTAGAAAGGTTTTTATTCATATTACTCTTGAACTTTTCTACTCGATTCTTAGTAACCAGTCTATAACTAATATCCACTGATTGAGAGACGTGACGGTGCTCAAATTTAGTTAATAGACCACAGTGATCTGATTTCAAACAATTTATAATTGATTTTTCAATTGAGATATTTTCACAAAAAATATTGTCCAAGCAGGTGGCTGATGTGTCAGTGATCCTGGTTGGTTTATCATATAGATTTAGTAAATTAAATGATTTGAAAAGATTTAAAAATCTTACAGAGGTCTGAGAAGAGTCTAAAATGTTAACATTAAAATCACCGCATACAACCACCTTCTTGTTTGCTTTACAAACCTTCTTCAGCACTTCTTCCATGGTCTCTTCAAACCGACAATAATCGGCCGAAGGGGGTCTATACACACAAACAATAATAATCTGCTCTAACTCTGCACATGAAAGTTCAATGGTTCGCTCAATTGAGAGTGCTACTATGTCTTTTCGCTCTCTACTTTTTGGTGCAACGGTAATAAAAAAAATATATCTGGGATAACGTATACAAGTGAGTAAATAAATAAATAAAATAAATAAACATTATTCATTTTAGATATTCATCATAAGTTAGTTTTGTTAGTGGTATTACATTATTTTTTCTTAATGATAGAAGCTAGAAATATTCCTATGATCCTAGATTAATCAGGATTCCGCAGGATCCCGCAATTTTTCACAATCCTAATAATAATAAAAAAAACTCAAGTCTAGTCTCTAGTAATTAATTTTAACCTTGCTTGTTTTCCACTGACTTTGCAAAAAAATTCACTTCAACGTGTAGTGGTTACATACTTCTCGTACTTAAAATGGGCCAAAATGCGTCTCATAAACTCCTTTATTATAGGTATCTCGTATATCTAAAATTGAGATGGGAATGCTAAGATGGTTTGGGCGTATGGAAAGGATGGATGAAAGGCGATTAACGAAACAAATTTACAAGGCGAGGGTGGATGGAGCTGTTGGAAGGGGAAGGCCTAGACGGACGTACTTAGGACAAGTCCAAGACGTGCTCAGTAACGCTCAGGTCAGGAGTACCCATAATCGACGAGCATGTATGAAAGGATTAATGAGAGGGGAAGAAGCGCAAGAGGTGTGTCAGGACCGTAGCAAGTGGAAAGATGTGGTCTCTGCCTACCCTGTTGGGAAAAAGGCGTGGTGGTATGTATGTATGTATGTATCTCGTAGGAGTCGTAGGTGGATTTATTTTGTGAATTCAATTTAGTTTTTATTGCAGAACTATAGACCCCTGTCCAAACTGGCAAGGTGCGATCCAAATATGCTGTCCGGAGTCGTTTTGGAAAGGGAAAATCGATGAAGGTGATAATAAGGTAAGTCCAATAATTTTAAACATCTGTTTGATCATCATTATGCTTACGGTCGTAAGTCGCGCGTACACGGGCTTATTGCGGCGTGTTCGCTCAAACTGATATCTACTATGTAAGTATTATACGAGCTTATAAGCGCGTCAACGCTAGTAAGAGTTACGCGTGTAGCAAAATACGTGCTTATACGCACCTACATGCTCTTCAAAAAATGAGCTCGTATGTACGCGCGTACCAAACGCTAGGCTGAAACAGCTTTCATAAAACGCGAAACTATTTGTGTCAATGTACAGCACTAGAACATGAAAATTTTAATTCAAGAGCGCAATATTTCGTTTACAATTCAATAAGTTCCATGTAGATAATATTTTGGAGGATTACTAATCTATGGCCAAAAAACTTTTCCCAAAATATCACATGGCAAACTATTATTTTATTTGGCAAAAAAACATTTCATTTTGCGAAATATTATTTATGCAAAAGTTTCATTTGGCACAAAATTCCCAAAATGTTGTATGGCATACGATTTTGTCCACTAAATTATTTACATAACAATTAGAGTGGTACATAAAATACAAAGCAGTTTTATGATTAAATAATACTAAAAACGACAATTTAATTTTCCGATATACAGGGTGTCCCTGGAAGTAAGGATGAAATTGAAATAGCGCATAGCATGGGTCTTTGCTGACCTTTTTAACCCCATCAATATTGGTCCGATCCTTATCCATTAAAAAGTTACGATCAGTTTCAGATTTTTTCTTGCAATATTTTAAGTTTTTATATTTTCATGGATTTTCTAGCTCAACAAAATAGTTATTCAAAGTAAGATAAATCACCTGCGAATCTTATGCTTTCAAATAATTATTTTTGTATGGACTCAGGTGATTTTGACAAAGTAAAATTTTGCTAAATGATAATTTGACCAAATGAATAAAGTGCGAAATGAACATTTGCTAAAGATTCATTTGGGTTATAAAAATTAAGCAGTAAGTTTTTTAGGAAGTGAAATTAGGCGAAAAATAATTAGGCCAAAGAGGGACCTAACCTATTTTGAATTTTAATTGAAAAAATATATGTAGTTAGCTTTGAACATGTCTCAAGATGTCTGTTACTAGTTGATTTTTGACAAAAGATGGTACTATTGGATTCATTTGTTACAGATGACGACACCAGTCCCGAAACCAGATGACAAAGGTAGGTAGTTACATCTATTGGCAGTTACGAGGTGCATTCAATAAGTACCTAGCCTCATCGCCAGAGGGCGCTGTAGTTTCAAAAGAATTTTACCACAGTGTAGCACATTCTTTTTTAATACTTTTTTCAAATTTTCATTCCAATCCCTTCATTTGTTTTAATTTGACAACTTATGGAAGCGAACGTGTCGATCGGTTTTACAAAAATGGAAAAAGAGCAATATCGTTCGGTGATTCGATTCCTATTTTTGGAAGGGAAAACGCGCATCGAAATCAAAGAGCGCTTGGATGCTGTGTACGGTGACTCTTCTCCATCGATGGCCACCGTCAAGAATTGGTTCAACGAGTTTGCACGTGGCTGTACGTCGGTTTTTGATGAACCACGTCCAGGTGCACCGAAAACAGCTGCTACGGAGGAATTGCTGCCCCATCCACCGTATTCTCCAGATTTGGCCCCTTGTGGCTTCTTTCTGTTTCCTAATCTGAAAAAATCACTCGCCGGGAATAGATATGGATCAAATGAGGAGGTGATCGCCGCCACGGAGGCCTATTTTGCAGAGTTTGACAAAAACTATTTTTCGGACGGGTTAAAAAAGTTGGAGCATCGCTGGGCTAAGTGTATCGAACTAAAAGGAGACTATGTTGAAAAATAAATTGCCACTATTCCAAAATTTTCGTTTACTTTTTGTAGGCTAAGTATTTATTGAATGACCCTCGTAGTTGTTAACATGTACATTTCTTAGTTTGTAATAGGTGTAAATTGAACACGGTTAAGCTTGTTTAAGCTGAAATCACGCGCCCCTCACCGCATTCACGGACTGCACGAATATACCTACATTTTAAATATGGACGCAATGCATACAAAGAACTGACACTGTAATTGGTCGTAGGGAGCCGACTTGGACCGAGATGGACTCGAACCTAGAAATTGGTGTCGTTTGTTCGCAAAAGTGCACTCGGCACATCTAAATCAACAAAAAAGGTAGTGGAGCGCGTCATTTCAAATTAGGCAAGTAATCTGACGACATGATTGGCGTAGTTCGCTGTAGCACGGTTTCTCGCCTTGACTTCCGTGGTGTGCTGGGTTCGATTCCCGGACAAGTCAATTCAGGAAGCGATCTTTTCTAAATTGGCTCGGGCCTCGGTGTGCTGGGAGACGCCCCTGGTTAACTTCCTTGTCCGGTTACGAGCTAGCACACCAGGAATTTATCAGGGATTGATCCCTACTTCGAGACCATGGCAAGTGGTGTTTTGTCTTGCACATATTAATTGAAGTTCTAAAATCAATGACCAAATCCCTTCCAGACGAGATCTGTCAGACCGCGACCCGCGAGGCGGGCTTGTGCGTTCCGTTCTACCAGTGCGAACGCGACGACGACTTCGACGGCGCTGACGTCATCAACGTTCGGTTTGTATTCTTTTCAAACTTTTTATTGCAAATAGAATTACCAGAAACGTGCATTCAATTGGCTCTTGGTATCACGCGGGACATGAACCCGCGATCTTTTGATATTCATGTGACTTTTCTCTTTTGTAGTTTTTTCATCTTGGACGTAAGGGCTTTATTTATTAATTTATCTGGATTATTAAGTTAGTTCTAGGTGGAGCTGTTTGAAGGGGAAGGCCTAGACGGACGTACTTGTCCTAAGACGTGCTCAGCAAAGGTCAGGCTCCAGACTTCTGAACCAAATTTCGCCGGATTGGCATTACATTACTGTCACTAAAAATGTAACCTTAACTTTTTGGAATAGGGTTCATAAATGTCTTGTTTGACATTTCTGAAATGCTTGTCCAATGAAATTCTGTTTCAGAGTCAGGCCCCTGGCCAGGAGTACTGATAATCGTCGAGCATGTATGAAAGATTTTCAATAAAAAAGACGAATTTCTGTTGTTTTTGTATGTAAATTTCAAAATTCTGATTTTCACTCAAATATTTTCTACATCACCGACTGATTATGTATGCCACATCAGTTTAAGTAAATAGTCGGTATAAATGTTTATAAGCGTATGACAAGTACTTTAAGTGTTATTTCTTTCTATATTAAAGAATTTTTTAATGCAGACTGCGCATGACTTAATAATCATTATTTTTATTTTTGATTGCATTGTTTTATTTTTATTATTATCTTTGACATGTTTTTTTTTTCATTTTTTTTTCGGTTTGGACATTCTGTTTATTGTATTAATTTTAATTTGTGAGTATAATAATTTTGATGATCATAATGCAAGTTCTTATATGTGACATCAAATGTAATGTTTATTGTAATTTTGTATCATGAAATAAATTAATCTTATCTAATCTAATCTATAGCTACACAACGGTGAGGGAGTGCGGCTTCACTAAAATGTGCTGCCCTAAATCCAGTGTGGACAAAAGCAAACCACCTCCTACACCCGCTCCAAGTGATGTAAGTAAACCAAGGAGATGTCTCATTTCTGGCCAAGTCTATGTACACCTATTAAAAAAATTAAGAAAAATCTACAGATGAAAATAAAAACAATAAGAACAATTACTTTATTTTCTGTTTTGTTTTAATAAAAATGATTCAGTATTCAAGTCCTATTTCAGTATGGCTATTCACTTGTCTATATACATCAGAGCGAACTGTCACTGTCACTAGTGTCGCTTGTGTTGTGTTTTTGCTTATTTTGGCTTTCGATTTTATGATTTGCATTAATATTTGTCTCAGCTCAGCTTTTGTATTGAAAACTTAGAACTTCTAACGCTTTTCAGGCAACAAAAACCACAAAAGTTGTTCATAACAACTGATTAAGTGAAAATAAACTCCGTGTTGTTGTAGTCTTGTCAAATTGACACCGCGTAATCTGTGTTGACACATTTCCGCCATGAGGTTTTTCGTTGTGTGTTGCAATGGTATTATTATTGGAAATATTGTTTGAACCAAGTAAATAAATAAATAATAAATATCCCTGGACATTATTCCACACAGCGCCATCTAGCCCCAAAGTAAGCTAATGAAAGCTTGTGTTATGGGATATTAGACAACGGATAAACATACTTAAATACATTTTCTTTTGTAAATACATACTTATTATACATAGGAGACACCCATACCAGTACAAACAGACATGTTCATGCACACAAATGTTTGTACTGTGAGGGGATCGAACCCGCGACCTCTGGTGTAGTAGCCAACTTCTTAACCATTACACCAAGTCGGTCGTCAAAATAAAAAAAAAATGAAAATAAAGTCACTGCAAAATAACATATTTTCACTTAAATAGTTACGACATCGTTTACTGAGTTTGCCAACTATGCCATATCGTTTCTGCAGGTCTTTTGATAACCACCCGGTGTAAGAATAAATTATAAACGTATATCCCATTCCAATCGATGAAACAATCTATACTAATATTATATAAAAAAAAAAAAAGATTCTTTTTTTGTTGTATTCAATAGGCTCCGGAACTACTGGCCCGTTTTTCTTAAATTTCTTCGCCATTATAAAGTTACACCTACATTAGATTATTAGAATTAACAAAATCAAATTTTGCTCAAGTACAGGGGGCCTTCTCCGGTATTCAATTCATGAAACTTTGTGAAATTTTGGAAGGCATATGCTATAGTACACGAAAAGTACCTAGTGTGAGATATGAGCAGATAAAAAAGATTTTGAACAAGACAATATTATGATAATTGGAATAAAAAATAACCGGCCAAGTGCGAGTCGGACTCGCGCACCGAGGGTTCCTTACAAACCTGTAGGTATATTCATTCAAAATATTTTTATTATATGATATAACTAAAAATTTACGGTGTTCGCAATTTTTTCTTTATCTGTGCTATAAGATGTTGCTTCGTACCAAATTTCAAGAATCTACGTTCACGGGAAGTACCCTGTAGGTTTTGATTCCCTTGCGAGTGTCGAAAAGTTGCGGAAATTTGCGGCATAAACGGCTGTATCTTTTGATTGCGTCATTTTAGAAATTTGATTTTTTCACAGCTCCAAGGGAAAGTAGACCTGAGTATTTGATATAAATTCCAGCTTGATGACTCCACGTGTTCCTGAGAAAAAGGGTCTAAACAGACAGACAGACGGACGAACGGACAACAAATAAATAAATAAATATGCGCCAGACAACACACCTCTTGTCATGGTCTCGAAGTAGGGATAAATTTTCCTGTGTTACGAGGTACCAGACAAGGAATTAAGCCAGGGGCGTCTCCCAGCACACCCAGACCCAGGCCAATTTAGAAAAGATCATTTCCTGAATTGACCTCACCGGGGATCGAACCCGGGACACTACGGAATTAAAGGCGAGAAACCGTGCTCCAGCGCACTACGCCAATCGTGTCGTCAAAACAAAGTGATCGTATAAGGGTTCCGTTTTTCCCTTTGAGGTACGGAACCCTAAAAACAACACGAATTTTGAACTGGAAGTATCTTTTTTAACGTCTTAATATCTACGCTACTACATGTTCGGACGGAAGGGAGTAGGCCCCTTGTTTCTACATTACCTGGTGAGGGCAATATTATTTTCACAATCACTTTTTGTTTTGATGTGTCCAGAAATGTGGCGTGGCGAACCCAAATGGTATAGTCTACAGGAACATCACTGGCAACACCAACGAGGCGAGGTACGGCGAGTTTCCTTGGATGGTTGCAGTCAGGTATGTCGTCCGAACCTTGGGATTCGTACTTCGTAACGACCATTAAAAGCTAAAAACTAAAATTATGTTGTTTCACTGCTTGGTTCGAAGTACGCTAGAGTACGGTTCTATTGTATGGCAGCCGCACTATGCAAGTCATACGCTCAGGCTAGAGAGATTCCAAAAAATATTTTTGTGGCATTTGGCTTTTGCTGAAGGCGAAACTAAAACTAAGATTGTACCTCGCCAGATTAGAAAGGTTTGATATGATCAGTCTGGATATACGTAGAGAAGCACAAGACCTAACCTTTCTATTCAAAATGTTGAGAAACAAGATCGACTGCCCACAATTTCTCAGGAAATTTAGTTTCAAAGTTCCTTTTACCTTCTCATGCTCTAAAAGTACGCCAATATAGCCCTACGAAGCGGGCTAAAATGCCCACCCTGGTCTCTAGAGACTGAAAAGTAATTAGTTTTTTAATTTCCTTCATGTGGCATAGACAAACTCAACCAGCCAGTAAATAAGTATACTATTATCTGTGGAGTGTGGACCATCTTCATTGCGAATTGAAAATGTTGAGAGTTTTAGTTCCATGGTTTGTCCGCAAAGAAGGTGGCACCATGTATTTTAAATTGTTAATCTGTGACCGGTTTAAAAAAAAACTGACCGCGAAAATTTCAGAATTTTTGTCGAGTGTAAATTTGTTCGGTTATATGTTTTTGTACTAAGTTCATTATTTTTCTCGCCCTTAAAGTGTAAAGTACAGTTCGCACCTCGAGACTAAACTCCAACTTATTATATCCTCGGTTTCGTTGACTCCCTCGCACGCTCGGGAGTCAAACCACCTCTGGTATATTATATTATGGCCTTGTTTAGTTACTCGATATGAAATATATTATTGCGGTATCTGCGTACTTAGTATAATTTGTAATGTACTTTGTCCGCCACATCGAAGGATGCAATTTGGCGCTAACTCTCCAATTCCAAGTCTTTGCAAACTATATAACGAATTCAGTGAACACTTGGATGTTCACTTTGACTCCATCCACCGTTTCAAACATACCATGCTGTCCCAAAATTTGTAACTCAAATGTGTTGCCGTCTACTGTTGTTTTATGTTTGTGCGCTCCTGTATTGTACTTTTATGTTGCTTTTTCGGTGCATTGCTTTGCTAATTTTGATACTGCAATGTCTTCTGTTTTCTTTTATGCTATCCGCTGCTACCATGGTATCCGTGAAATATTAGATTTTATTTAGTTATTAGAATACACGTGTGTAGTTTAAGGAGCAGGTATAGTGTTTATTTGTAAATCCGTCGTGCTATAATTTTAAGTGCCATACTCATGTAACGTTAGATTATGAACCACGGTTGATGAACCTTATAAAGAAAATTTAAATTTAAATTTGAATCCCTACACCAATGATACGAGTAGTCGCTCTAGCATTAGTGTTGACCTTTTTGTATAGGATTTCGGTACAACGCCTTTAGTTAATAGAAAAGGAACAAAAAATTAAATTTACTGCTCTCTACATGGAACAGGACCAGAACAGGTCCCGGCGACAGCTTCAACACCACCGGCGGCTCCATCATTCACCCCTGGGTAGTTCTCACCGCGGCGCACTACGTCGCAAGGGCGGTAGATGAAGATGTGCGGGTGAGTATTGTTTTTGAGAATGTACTTTTAGCAAAAGCACTGGTTGGCATGCGATACGACGTTATTTCAACCTGTCAACACAAACCCTAGCTATACTGTCAGGATCCCTAGCGTTGCCTTCAGTGAGAACTAAATAACTAGAAAAAGGCGTCTGACGAAAGTTGCCGTAGTTCTTAAGAGGATACAGAAGCGCCATTTTTCCATATAAACGTAGTCCCCTGTTTACTCCCTGGATATTGCTAGTAGAGGAATAATTTTTTCCCCAAAAATCTATGGCCGCTATTAGTATGTCTCCATGTTTTCCTTTTTTTGATTAACTAATTATCAAAAGAGATATGACCTTTCGAAAATCTAAAAAATTGGTAAATTTTCCGCTGTGTTCAAACATACATAAAATTAATTTGATTAGATTATATAAAAAAAGGAACAAAGGAACACGGCCAAAGCCTTTTTAAAATTTTACTGAAGAAAATAATTCAATCGGTCAAGTTTTCGAAAAGGGATTAGGGGACTACGAATCTCCGGTTTTGTGTACTTTTGATGGGTAATTTCGGTCCGATTTGCAGTTGCCAGTTGCATCTGCAGGGGTCTCGAGGTTTGCAAATCAACAATAGATTTTACAAACAAGTAGGTACCTGTTTTTCTATTTTCTTGCGTTGACGTTTTTACCGGTTTTATTAGTGTTTTATTAAATGGGCTTTATCTTACAATTTTTATTTTGAACCATGCATTACTTACATGAGAAATATTGACAGACATTTTCCAAAATATATTTTCACTCGACACAGTCACATGTGACCCACAACAATTTTACTAATAGCATTGAGTTTTTTATAAGGTCGTAGAAGAAACGCTGCTGAGGGAGGAATAAAAGGCTAATTAAGTTTTTGGTTTATATTATAATAATAAAAAGTAAAATCTTAATTGAAATTTTTGCATGAAACCATAGAATGCGTCCTAGTTTCCACACTAGGATTCCCTGTGTTGTGGCAAATTGCAAATTGTTTATGAACGTAACTTGCTTAGAAGGACGCTTAAGAGGACATAGCACGGTCAAGAGAATTGAAAAATAGGTATTTATAAAATCTTCTGCAAACCTCGAGCGCCCCGCAGAGTGCGATAGAGATAGATTCTAATCGGGCCGAAATTACCTATCAAAAGTACACAAAATCGACGTTTCGTAGTCCCTTGATGCCTTTACGAAAAAGAAAACCGATTTAGTTACTTTTTTTATGAAAAAATTAAATAATTACTGTAGGAGTGTTCCTATGTTTTCCTTTTTTTTGAAAAAACTAGTCAAATTAGTTTTCTGAATGTTTGAACACAGCGGAAAATCTGGTTATTTTTTTCGATGTTGAAGGTTCATATCTCTTTTAATAATTTATTTATTAAAAAAAGAAAAACATAAAAACATGCCAATAGTGGCAATCGAATTTTCGGGAAAAAAATTGTTCCTCCACTAGTAATATCCAGGGAGGAAACAGGGGACTACGTTTGTATGGCAAAACGGCGCTTCTGTATCCTCTTAAATTGTGTTAAGGCCTACCCTACCAAGGAATTTCCAATGAGTCACAGAATGAAAATACTAACATACTTACTTGTTTATTCCTCTCTATTTTTATATAAATTTTAATATTCTATTTTGTGATTTTGAGCCTTGACATTTTATATTTTTTTATTTTGTGACTTTTTGTATTAAATTTGTTTTTTTGCGTTATTTTATTTCTTATTTTTGTTTTCATTTTATTCTATTTTATTATTTTTTGACGATCTTATTGTGAAAATCCATTAATTGACCATAAACAAATGTAATTTAATGTGAATTTTTGTAATAAGAAATAAATAATCTAATCTAATCTAATCTTAGTACTTCTGGTATTGCACGCACGTGTCGATAGGCGGTTTTACTTATTTACAAATTACATAAAAACTACAATTACAATGTCGTCAAGCTTTACATGGCAATTGTTTTTTAAAGGTTGACCTGTCTTCATCTGTACAAGTTAAATTTACTAGTGGAGTGCCTGAGAAAACACCGTAACTCAAAGCAGTTTGAAGAATTCATGAGTTTTCAGGTCCGCGGCGGAGAATGGGATACCCTGACCAAAGACGAGCCCCTGCCATATCAAGAACGAAACGTGAGGAAAATTGTTCTGCACCCAGAATTTAACAACCGTGAGTACACTTTATTGTGAAAACAATATTTAAGTAAATAAATTTGAGTTTATGTAGATAAAATATCCCTTCTAACAGCACCCGATTTGTATTACTTATTATTTAATACCATTCCCAAGTTTTATATGCTTAGAAAGAATCTTAGCTAATCCCTTTAATTGGCCGATACAGTCTACTAGATTAGTTTGAAGATAGAAAAACTGGAAAAAAACGATTTCGGACCCTTAGGTTTCAGTAGCTCAGTGGTTTAGAGCAGTCACCCGGATTGTGAACCCACTGAGCTACCGAAACCTTAGGCTTCGTTACCTCAGTGGTTTAGAGCAGTCACCCGGATTGTGAACCCACTGAGCTACCGAAACCTTAGGCTTCGTTACCTCAGTGGTTTAGAGCAGTCACCCGGATTGTGAACCCACTGAGCTACCGAAACCTTAGGCTTCGTTACCTCAGTGGTTTAGAGCAGTCACCCGGATTGTGAACCCACTGAGCTACCGAAACCTTAGGCTTCGTTATCTCAGTGGTTTAGAGCAGTCACCCGGATTGTGAACCCACTGAGCTACCCAAACCTTAGGCTTCGTTACCTCAGTGGTTTAGAGCAGTCACCGAAACCTAAGGTTTCGGTAGCTCAGTGTCTTAGAGCAGTCACCCGGATTGTGAAAGACGCGGGTTCGATTCCCGGTCGAGATCATCACGGTCGGAAATCGATTTTTTCCAGTTTTTCTATCTCTAGAAATGAAAAACAAGCATTGCAAAATGCCAAAATAATCAAAGTAATAGACTAGTCTATTCATGAGAAAACCCTTCGAAAAGTCCCACCCCGAAATCCTGACAGTGCGATTGGTTTATTACTTCGGTCCCTACAATCTACGGCTAAAGATCTATAAATTTCCTCATTAAATTACATAACACTGAGAATACAATTTTTGTTTTATTTGATTAAGTGTGCACAAATTCACAACAGGACTCAGAAGTAGTAAATATATATAATAAATATGAGCCAGACAGATATTGAAATCAAGTCATTGCTACAATTCCCTATTTTGATGGGTATCGGATTAATCACCACGCTTGCCAAATGCGGGTTGGTAACCACAAACTCGGGCTATATTCCGAAAAATCCGACAGCATACTTTGCCCGACCTTGATTTGAACCCGGGGCCTCCGGGTTTCGGGGCGAGCGTTAAAGTAAGTAAATAAAATAAAATTTTAATATGACGGGGTTTAGAACCTTTCAAAAATGACGAAATGTCTCCTTCCTTACCGAGCAACCACGGATCTAAAGAGCGCAGGGCGTACTTACTGAAAATCTGTATACATGTGAACACCAGGAAGATATATTAATTTTTATTCAGAGCATTAAACAATGCACTATGTTAAAGGCGCATGCCTATAACATTGATGAAAATACATTGGCCTACATACAACGTAAGATACACTAGATAAATTCGCTGGGTCTGTTGACGGCCTCGGTAGCTCAGTTGGAAGAGCACCCGGATTGTGGGATGGTCGCGGTTTCGAATCCCGCTTGAGTCCCTAAGACCAGGAAGATGGTTGATTTTCTTACTTTTATTTATTATTATTCATTAACAAGAAACTAAAAAAAACTACTATTACTAAATCTTCTCCAGGTAACAAACACAACGACATAGCTCTCCTATTCCTCACCACCGCGTTCACACCAGCCCCGCACGTAGGCGTGGTGTGTCTACCACCGCAGGGGCAGCGAGCCCAGCCCAGTACCGATTGCGTGGCGAATGGGTGGGGGAAGGACAAGTTTGGGAGGGAGGGACATCTGCAGAACATACTCAAGAAGGTAAGATTCTTCTTAGGTTCGTGAAAAACAGTCTTCTACCCGATATACCGCCACAGAGCAGCGAGCCCAGCCCCATTGACTGCGTGACCAACGGGTAGGGGAAGGACAAGTTTGGTAGGGTTTTTTTAAGTAATAGTGTGTAAATTGGTTAGATTACAGCATCATCGGATTCTAAGATTTATTTATTATTAATAAAAAATACATTAAAAACGGGCTATATTAAAACTTCGATAAAATGGGATTTATTTTATGGTGCTTCAAACTTCGGTGTACGAACAAATTTAAAAAATTAAGTTTGTAATAAATATATATACCTACTACTGGATAATTCACACAATTTACTTTAGCGACTTTGGTTAACAAACCATATTTTAACTATAAACGCAAAATTGAATATAGTTAGCTGCCAACAAAATATTTGGTTCAGGTTCGAGACCCGCTGAATCCAAATCCCGTTGTTTCCAGTTTATAAGTACCTCTTAATCATAAAAACTTAAAGAGTGCTTCAAGTACACTTTGCCAAGCAGGTATGTTAAAAAAAGCAGATGAAATAACGGAAGCTTGTGCTCTCATAAAATTATAACCAACTTCCCAGTAACAGTAAATACGAATCACTTAAAGAAATTTAAGAAACGTTAAAGTAACTAGGTCTCAAATTGAGCTCTAAAGTCTAACGCTACAGCAATAGATACAGGGAACGTCCACCGTGTCCGATCGCCAGCCGAAAAAGGTAGCGGTGCGCCGGCGCCGCCCGTTGCTATGACGAACGCTCTTCATAACCCGTCAGCCAAGCGGAGTGCAGATACAAACGTCACAGCTCTGTCAGGGGGCGCTTCTTGCGTTTTTTCTTCTAACACTGTTTAATTTTTATGGATAAGGGGGTATGTCTTCATAAGGATAACAAATAAAAATAAAACTTCGAGATATATTTTATTTTCGTTCCCCAGACCGTCCTCCCGGTAATGTCCCCCGCGGACTGCCAGAGCCGGCTCCGCAACACGCGGCTGGGGCCCTTCTACAAACTCCACGCCGGCTTCATGTGCGCGGGCGGCGAGCGGCTGGACACTTGCACTCAGGACGGAGGGGGGCCGCTGGCTTGCCCCACACTGGTAAGAACACACACAGTATAAACTTAGGGTGTACTGACTAAATTCGACATTTACTACAGAACACGAGATTCTAAACACAAATTTAGAGAAATTACTGGACTTCAGAGAGAATTGCAAAATAATAATAATTAAAGCAAAAAAATTACAATCTAAGCAGAATTGTAACTAGACAGATGGCCGCCTAGACTCCAAAATGTGTTCCATGAGTGTTTCAGTATTTATGCCTGTGACTCCTAACTTGTTATAATTTTGTGGAGATGTAGACGGGTAAATTAAGCGACTATTATCCAAGATATTGGGATTTATTATTTACAATTAGAACGTGTACAGATTTTAGAATAAAGCGAAATGAGAGAGGACGATGCCCCCTGCGGTGCTTTATTGACATCACGTAGTAGATCGGTGCTCGACGATAGCATGGATGGTCCTGGGTTGATGTTTCGCGAGCGCTCCGATAGATGGTTCTAAACAATGAGTTTCCAAAGCAATTTGTACGCCATTTTGAGTTATATTTCAATGCACTAGGTGCTGTGCCGCAATCCCATACAATAACGTCAACACTGACGTTGCGAATATCACTGTGAACTCATGGTAGGAGGAACTGCACTCAGGGGGAAAGAGTAGCTAGCTTGCCTTCTTCTGGTAATTAGACAGGTCTTACGATCAGTACCCGCACCATACGTTACGTCGACGATAGTCGCTAGCTTCTGTAGTGAAGTATTTGTATGGTACGGTAGAGCGCCTCTAATGAATAGTAATTAACTAAACATGAATATGAGGTGGCCGTGGCTAAGTGACGGCAGTGGATCGGCAACGATCGTATGTTAAGTAACGCCAGTGAGGTCGGGTAATGGATGGGTGACCATCCCGACCGAAATTAAGTGATGTGTTTTTCGGGCATCTCCGTGCTTCGGAAGGCACGTTAGTCCCGGCTGACGTCGCAAGAAATTAGTCGTAAAGCCTAGTCAGAGGCCTAAAAAGGCGGCTTGATAACATCTGACTGTTTATCACTAGCCTTACATTCACCTCTCCAACAATCCGCACTGAGCCCGCGTGTTGGAGTATGGCTCGTACCACCTCATAGTTGAGGTGAGGCCTGTGCCCAGCAGTAGGACGTATAAGGCTGTATTTGAAACATGAATATACAAATTGCGATAAGTAGTCAAATATCGTAATCTGCTTGACGCACACTTCTATAAGTGTATATATTATAGGATATATATTCTATAGGAGTATATATTCGTGTTTATCATCATGTATCAAATTGTTTGCAATGAAATTGCAATGGAAGCTTGCAAATGTGCAACCTGTGCCCATAAAAAGCAGTCGAACCGACCCCGACAATTTAATAACTAATCGCAATCACCTTGCGTCCGAAGCAAAAAACGCTGCCAAAAAGCTTGGCATCCTCTTTAAGGTTCGGCGATACTTCACACCGGAACAGCTGCTCCACTTGTATCAAGCACAAGTTCGGTCGTGTATGGAGTACTGCGGCCACCTGTGGGATGACTCTGCCAAATACCAGCTGGATGCATTGAACTCAGTGGACCGAAGAGCCAGGAGACTCATTAACGACGAGAGTTTGGAGCAGTCTGTCTATCGGTATTATAAGTTGTATTTCGGAGAGTGTGCTCAGGAACTACATAACCTGATACCGCCCTCTACTTTCGACCACCGGTCCAGTAGACGCTGAGAGGGCTTCCATCCCCATATGGTTGACTCCCCAGCAATCCGCACCCAACGGTTTGCAGCGTCTTTTCTGGTCCGCACCGCTAGGGACTGGAATGCTCTCCCTGCGTCTGTGTTTCCGGATACTTACAACCTTGGTATCTTGAAGGCCAGAGCCACCACCATCGGCCTCGTCATCGCTAACCACCAGGCGAGACTGAGGCCAAACGCAAACCCATTTCAAATAATAAAAAAATGTGATCATGGCGCTTGAAGCAGTGCCGTGATAGCGGTCACTCATAATAAATAAGGTATCATAAGGTACTTCTACGCTACTAGATGATGCTACGTGGTAGATACTTTTTTTTAACTTTTTGTTTATTTCAAAAAAAAAAAACTGATCACTTATTATGATGATGGTGATGATGATGGGATTTCGGTAGCTCAGTGGTAAGAGCACCCACCAGGAATATCGAAGACGCGGGTTCGATTCCCGCTCGAGATCATCAAAACAGGAGATTACCTACAAGTTTTTAATGGCAGGTGCTTTCTCACAGAATGACCCAAACCAGTACGTACAGCACGGCATCGTCTCCTGGGGCATCGGCTGCGGTCAGGATGGGGTTCCTGGGGTCTACGTTGACGTGGGGCAGTACAGGAGCTGGATCGACCAGGAAATTGCCAAAGAGGGATACAAGCTGGATGGAAATGCTGAAGAATATTAGGGGAGACTTTTTTCTTGTCTTTGGCGAGAGTTGTTATACAGGTTAACTTAGTTAAGCCGCTCGAAGAAATATATTTAGAAACGACAATGAAAGAAATTAAAATTAATACTAAAAATAATGGGCCTATACTCTTTTTTTCTATCAGCTCTCGCCAAATTGATGATACTCCACTTTTACACTTTCAGTCGATATTTGTAAATAAAGAAATAAAAAAATCTTTTTTTATTTAAAATACTTTTTTAACTAAATTCTCTATACTACACACACCGGCAGAATTAGTGGAACATAAAAAAGGAATGATTGATGTATTTTTTTCGTGACACAGGCCCCTTAAACTACTTTTTTTAATTAAAAGTCTAATTTGAAAATGGAACATCAGTCGACAGTCACTTTTTTCATTCGTTAATTAAGATTTTTCATTCATTCATCTTTGACCACACTGCTTTTAAGTTAATTTTTAGTTTTCATAAAGTTCGTAAATTTATTAGAAAAACATTGTATTGCAGTTTTATGAGGCTTTTGTGTATTTGTTGGTGTATATAAGACCCTCGCGTTTCTTTAAATATATTTCATTTGATGACACTGTTCCTAGGTAACGCTTTTGTTTCGAAAACATTTAGTAAAAAATAAATAATTCTGTTATACTAACATCCTAACCAATTTTAATTTCCTGATCCCTTTTTGCATAACTCTAGAGTTTTCTCTTCTATTGATCAGTTACGAGCATTTAGGTACGCCTGATTTAACGCAATCAGTAATCATTAGGGCTGATGAAATGAGAAGAAATGGTAAATTCTACAGATCTAAGTAAGACATCGTCGATCGCGCACAATATTTTTCAAATGAAATTTACGAACTTTAAGAAAACGGAAAATCAATTTTGAAGCAGTTGTTAAAGATAAATGAATGAAAAATCGAAATTATCGAATGAAAAAATGACTCTCGAACTCGGAAAATGTTCCATTTTCAAATTAGAACTTAAATTTAAAAAAAGTAGTGTAACTGGCCTGTGTTACGAAAAAAATACATTAATCATCCCATTTTTTATGTTCCGCTGATTCTGTTAGTGTGAGTCTAAGTAGTTTAACGCCCAGCACAAAAAAATATACTGGTCTAAAATCCTTTGCTGGGGGCAGTCCTGGGGCATTAGCTCTGGTCAAGACGGGGTTCCTGGGGTCTACGTCGGCGTGGTGCAGTAGGAACAGGAGCTGGATCGACCAGGAGATTGCCAACTTTCCCTTTGCGAGAGTATACTCAGAAACGAAAATAAATTATAAAAATAAGGTGCCTGCACCCATTTCTTTTATCATCTCTCGTCAAAATGAATTCAATGAGTAGTAAAACGCCGTAAACGCAAACCATCTTTAGTGTAATGTTATTTATTGTCGTTTCAAGATTCCACTTTATATTTTCAGTCGACATTTTCTGAATAAAGGAATACGTGAATTTTTATTTTTTTAGCATATAACAACGCTCAATTTTCTACACAAAGATAAAAACTATAAACACTCAACCTGATCCTGGGGATTCAAGCGGGATTCGAACCCGCGACCTTCCACAATCCGCGTGGCTGCTCTTCCAAAAAGTCAACTTTTTGCAAAAATAATTCTTTGGAGTGTTAAAGGCGTATACCTATTACATCGATGAAACAACGTTGGTTTACAAGGTAAATTACACTAGATAAATTAGCTGGGTCTGTTAATGGCCTCGGTAGCTCAGTTGGAAGAGCAGCCACCCGGAATTACACGATTGGCGTAGTGCGCTGTAGCACGGTTTCTCGCCTCGATTTCCGTAGTGCCAGAGGCAACTTTGACCCTTGAGCCTCTCCAATTGCGTAGAGACATTGCCAGGCTAAGTGTTCTCTATCGCTTCTACAATGGGGAATGCTCTGACGAGTTATTTCAGCTTATCACACCCTCACCTTTCCACTCCCGTACCACGCGTGCTGGACTACGGCGTCACCCACACACAATTCAACATTTGTTGGCCCGAACTAAAAGGTTCGGTGACTCGTTTCTTTGTCGTACCATCCAGACGTGGAACGCTCTTCCAGCACATGTGGTTCCTTCCTCGTATAGTCCCGGGTTCTTCAAGCGGGGCGTGAAAAGGCATTTCTGCAGGCCTACAAGGTGAGGATGGCCAGCCCAGTGATTCGTTGAATGACTGGGCTTGTCAACCTCATATTTGGACCGCACGACCGCTTTCCAACAGGTGGAGTGAGATCATCTTGACGGGCAATATAAAAAAAAAAGTGCCCTGGGTTCGTTTCCCGGTCGGGTCAATTGAGGAAACGAGGAAACTGGGTGTGCTGGGAGACGCCCCAGGCTGATTTCCTTGTGTGGTACCTCGTGACACAGGGATATTAATCCTTACTTTGAGACCATTACAAGAGGTGTGTTGTCTGGCGCATATTTATTTATTTATATATTTGCAAAAATATTTATTTCGGGTGATAAAGGCGTATGCCCATAACATTGATGAAACCACGTCGGCTTACAACGTAAAATACACTTGATAAATTCACCGGGTCTGTTAACGGCCTCGGTATCTCAGTTGAAAGAGCAGCCACCCGGATTGTGGTTGGTTGCGGGTTCGAATCCCGCTTGAGTCCATAAGTCGAATTTTAGTAGTGTCTATCTTTGTGTAGAATAAAGGGATACCTACTTAATAATACCTTTTATGTTATTCACTTTTTTATTTATATTCACTGTTGCTTATAGTCTATAAATAAATAAATAAATAAATAAATATGCGCCAGACAACACACCTCTTGTAATGGTCTCGAAGCAGGGATTATTAAATCCCTGTGTTACGAGGTACCACACAAGGAAATAAGCTAGTGGCGTCTCCCAACACACCCAGACCCGAGTCAATTCAGAAAAGATCGTTTCCTGAATTGACCCGACCGGGAATCGAACCCGGGACACTACGGAAATCGAGGCGAGAAACCATGCTACAGCACACCGTCAAACTAAAACTAAAACTGTCGTCAAATGGACGCTATATATATTGCTTAACGCCAAGCACAAAAAATAACAATAACTTCCAGTCTCAAATCCTTCGGTATACTGTTTTAGACGTTTGGCACACATAGTGATTTGTTGACGATCGCGGCGCGGATGCGGCGATTGATGCGGCGATTGATGCGGCGATTGATGCGGCGTAAATGGATTAATTGATCATCGGCAATATCATAGTCATAGTCATAAATATTTATTGCTTCATGTGGTTTAACAAGTTAAAATAAAGTTAAATTAATAAAAGATAAAGATGCATTTATTTGTTCGAAACATGTGTGCAAATATGATAATAAATGCATGAACATTAGTTTTCAACATGTCGTGCCTCTGCGGCATACAAATTAAGATACGTTACTACTATTAAAAAAATGTCAAATCTAAGGCATTCTAGAAAAAAAAAAAAACAACAATAAGTAGGTACATGTCAAATTAATACAAATATAAAGTCAATCCGTAATTACATCAAAATTTGTCACTTAAGAAGTCCGGCGTATTATAATAGCATTTTTCAATTAATAAATTCTTGAATTTCATTTTAAATTCATTGAAATCTAAGTTTTTTAATGTCATTGGAATTTTATTGAAAATTTTAGGTGCCATACCTAAAATGCTTTTACTCTTTAGAGCTGTCTCTGATGGGGGCAAACGTAATCTTGTGTCGTCGCGTCGGTCTCGACTAACCGCATCTGCCAAACGAGGGAAAAATGACGGATTGGCTTTTACAAATAATGCTATTTCCAAAATGTACAAGGACGGAAGTGTAAGAACTTTATGCTTTTGGAAGAATGGTTTGCAACTATCAGTTGGTTTTAGTCCAAACATTGCTCTTATGCATCGTTTCTGCATTTTAAAGATTGTTTCTTGTTAATTTTTAATTAAGTTAAAACAAGTTAACACCACAACTCGCTGTGTGCACGCCGCGATCTAGCCGCGGAGAATCGCTCGTACTGCTGCTGGCTTAGTAATTCCCGTAAGTCAATTCCAACCCCCGTTCGGTCATAATCTGGTCTATCCAGTCGCGGGCGTGGGCCACGTTCGCGAACATGGTGGGGGTGCCGTCGGTGCCGTCCGTGGACGCGAACACCACAAGCCCGGTGAGCATGTGCCGGTCTGGCTGTTCCTGGAATATAGTGTTTTTTTTAATAAAAAGTACCTATTTGGTGCATTGGTTGACTGGATGAGACGTTAAGGGCCTCGGGTTCGATTCCTGCACCGACAGACATGTCTGTTGATTAAACACTTAGAATAGGCCTGTTGTACAGCGGCAGCAATCCTGCCTTTAGCGCCGGAGGTTGCGGGTTCGATTCCCACCCATGGCAAACATTCATTTGAAAATCATTTTTGTTTGTTGAGTGTATGAGTTTTGAAATCTAAGTATTTCTGCATTTAGGAATATTAAAGTATGTTTATCAATCTCTGACACCCATAGTAAAAGCTCTGCTTAGATTGGGATCAGATGATCTTGGTGTATATTGTCCCGGATTTATAGAAGCTACTCCGAGATTCCGTGGTGAAACTTTTGGTAGGCGGTGCCAAAATCAACAACAGCTGTCGAAATTGTTTTTTTTTTGGTTATATTTTGTTGACTTGTTTAGTATTTGGCATTACTGAAGTTGTTTCAACCATAATGCACAAATAAACATTTCGTCGGAGCTCTGAGCACAAAAACTTGACATTGAGACAGTAAGGTGGTTTCTATGTGTCATCTTAAAGTTAATTCTTAGATTAGAAGTGAACATGTTTTAAGTTTCATATCATTTCGTGCAAAACTTTTTAAAATCCTAAATGGGTTCACGTCTGGCCTCAGTCCCGCCTGGTGGTAAGCGATGACGAGGCCGATGGTGGTACACTTTTATCCAGAAAATGCCTATTCACTCTCGCCTTGAATACAAGGTTGTATGTATCCGAAAAACTGACGCAGTAAGAGCGTTTCGCTTCAGAAGGGACGCTGCGAACCTTTTAGTGCAGATTGTTGGAAAATCGACTAAGTACATGCGGGCAGAAATCCCTCCCTTCCAGTAGTAAAAAGTAGAGGTGCAGGTTATGAAGTTCCTCTTTTCGCAAAGTAAAAACTTACCTCAATCGGGCAGACGAGCGGCGAGCCCCCCGAACCCTTGCAGATGTCCATCCACTCCCCTCCAGCGCACACAAAGCTGGGTAGCAGAATGTAGTCTGGACCGAACTCAGTCCTCCGTAGCAGAGCCTGGCAACGTTTGCGGTTCACTATCGGCACCTCGGTCTGTAATCATGATCATTTTAAACACCAAGATGGAAACTAGAGAAATCTGACCTGCTCAAGCCAGAGTGGGACACAATCAGGGAACTCTTCCAACTGAGCTATCGAGGCCATTAACAGACATGGCGAATTTGTCCAGTGTATTTTACGTTGTAGGCCAACGTTTTTTCATCATTCATGTTATGATGCAAGCGCTATTTTACACTCAAAAGAAAAATGTCTGCAAATATTTGACTGTCGATTAAGATGAAACTAGCATTGATAAATTAAAAAAACACTTATCATCATCACTTTTTTTCTACGACCTAAAGCCGCTCGATGTGGCGTTCTATGGGTAGGGGAAGGAAGCCTATGTCCAGCAGTGGACTTCCATCCAAAGGCTAATGATGATGTTGATGACAATAAGATAAAATACTCTTTAATGCTTGATGTGCATTCACAAATAACACTTAAATGCGGACCCTGGGACCCCACACACCAGTGTGGGTTCACAACCGGGATAGACCGCACGGATGATGATGACTTAAATTCTAATGTAGCAATTTAGGTGGTCTTATTGCTTGAATTAATCTCTTTCAGACAACCTTCAGATACAAGAAAAAAAAATATGCGCCCGACAACACAACAATTGTCATGGTCTCGAAGTAAACATAAAAATCCTTGCGGTACTAGGTACCAGACAAGAATTAAAGCCAGGAGCGTCTTCCAGCACACCCAGACCCGAGCCAATTTATTAAACCATTTTCTGAATTGACCCGACTGGGATTCGAAACATCACGCAAGTCAAGAAACAGTGCTACAGCGCAGCAGCGCTTCCGCCAAATCGTGTCTAAAGAATTTATATATATATATATATATAATTAATATTACCTTAGTCAGGACATGCTGAAAGACCTTCTTGCAGTCCGGTCCCCATCCCGTGAAGAAGCAGCTAGTTCCGGCCGGAACTGCCTCGTTCGGCCGCGGCAGGCACACGGGAGCCCCGTGCTTGATGTTCACAGGCTCAGAGAGGAACAGGAGGGCGTAGTCGTGTCCTCCAGTTGCTATAGGACATGATTATGATTTACTAAGGACTGCTATAGAAACTTTTATACTGGCACTGTCCACACCAAATGCGCGTTACGTATTTCATCTTTTTTATTTACCGGGTATCTATAGTCTTAAGGTGCTCCCTCACCTGGAGCATTTCCTGTAATGTAACGTTACAGAGTCGAACATTACATCAGTGAGGGGGAAGAACCGAGCATTACAGCGCGCAAACTGTAATGTTACAAATTCGAGCATAACGATGGTGAGGGAAAGGCACCGAGCATTACAGTGCGCAACTGAATGATACAATGTGTGATAAAAACTCGGTGGATGTACAAAGGGCCTTTGTAGCCCAGAAGAAGTGCATTAGGGCTAGCTGCTGCTGTGAAGCGCATTTTATGGAATCATGCAGACCTCTTTTCCTAGAATTACAAGTACTACCTTTGCCCGGTTTATACATTAAGAATCTATGTATATTTGTAAAACAGTACCCAAATTATTTTGTTAAACGGGGCGATCAGAGAAGTAAGCCAAGTTGACAGCACCACAGACTTGTATTGCCAAATATCAGACTACAACTTTACAAACGCAGTCCTTATTGTACGGCAGTAAAGGTTTTTAATCATCTGCCAGAATGTATAAAGATCTTGCAGTTGCAGATCTTTAGGAAGAAAATACACGCCTTATTAGTTGAAAACTTGCTTTTATTCGATTCAGGAATACTTTGACTTTAGACACTTTGACCTACCCTTATGATCGGAATATTATGAATATGTAAACTGTTGCATGCTTGGTGGAAAGGCACAATATGGCTGGATGTTTATAATTATGAGATCATTTGTACCTGTATTTATGCAATAAAGATGATTTATGATTTATGAATATTTTGAAACAACTACCCTGAAGTCTTGTAAAGTAGTATTGGAATGAAAGGCTCAAAATCGAATCTGATTGTACATTACAGGCGAATATTCGTCCTGTCAAGGAGGCAGTTCCGTAATGTCATGCTTAAAATCGAATCTGAAACGTTACAATATTACAGTAAAATGCTCCAGGTGAAGGAGCACCTTCACAAAAACGATTTGGCATACTCAATATGTGATTATGGTAACTATGTTAGTGAAAATTAGATGTTTCAATCGACTTTAATTTAAGGTTTTCGAACAAAAAATACTGACTGTTCAACTGGTTTTGTATACGGGGTTTGGTTTATTGCAATATCTCTTATAATTTAGATAGTTGGTCAATTTCGTTGAAATGCACAATGAGATACATGATAGAGAGGGCCAAGTTACAAAAATAGTTGCTAGCTTGACCTTTTAGGCGTTTTCTTTAACCCATTAACCGCCGGAGTTTAATACACAACTTATATTTTTTGTGCCTCTGGCGCCGCAGCAGTTGCGTATAAACCACTAATGTTTACGAAGTAATTTTTAAGGATATCCGAATTTCTAAAAACGATTCTCGCAATAACCTTTTTTGATCACTTAACTTTCAAATTAAAAAAAAGGCCACGTTAAAAGTAAAGGTTGCAAGGATAAGTTGATGAATGTTTACTAATAAATAATTGAATAATGTTTTAAGCTGTCTGTTCCTGCCATTTTGATAGCAGATAATTTCTTTGTTTCATAATTTATTTAAAAAAACAGTTGTAATATTTAAGTTTTGCTGTCTTACATACACAATTATAATTAGGTTTTTATGTCATTCATTCGTTTGAATGACTGGGCTTGTCAGCCTCATATCTGGACATCACGACCGCTTTCCATCAGGTGGAGTGACATCACGACCGCTTTGCATCAGGTGGAGTGAGGTCATCTTGACGGGTAATAAAAAAAAACTTACTTAAATTGAAATCCGGGTGCTTAACCACTTCGTCAACCGGCAGCACCAGTTTATCTTGGGTCTGGTCTGAGGTGTCGTAATCGCCGACCGCCACATAGAGTGCGATGGTTTCAGAGTTCCGGAGCGAGTGTAATGTGGTCAGAACCACCTTAGAATGGATAATAGCCCCGTTCCCGAGGAACGCGAAGGACGCTGTTGCTTCAGCTGCGTTCTCCACTTCGCTTTCTACTCCTCGTTGCCTGCAATCGTTGCTCTAGGAATTATCATGTGTAAAATCAATTTATTTAAATAAATAAATATCCCTGGACATTATTCCACACAGCGCCATCTAGCCCCAAAGTAAGCTAATTAAAGCTTGTGTTATGGGATACTAGACAACGGATAAACATTCTTAAATACATTTTCTTTTGTAAATACATACTTATTATACATAGGAGACACCCAGACCAGTACAAACAGACATGTTCATGCACACAAATGTTTGTACTGTGCGGGGATCGAACCCGCGACCTCTGGTGTAGAAGCCAACTTCATAACCATTACACCAAGTCGGTCGTCATTATATTATTTGTTTGTGTATTTTTATTTTTACATTTAACAATGCACTATTTTCTACACAAAGATAGAAACTAGATAAATTCGACCTAATCCTAGGGACTCGAGCGGGATTCGAACCTGCGACCTTCCACAATCCGGGTCGCTGCTCTTCTAACTGAGCTACCAAGGCCGTTAACAGACCCGGAGAATTTATCTGGTGTATTTTACGTTGTAAGCCAACGTTGTTTCATCAATGTTATAGGCAAGAGCCTGAAAGAACACCTGAAAGAAATATTTTTGCAAATATTTGACTTTCTATATTATGATGAAACTAGTAGGATGATTTTTTATTATATACAAAAATGTTTAATTTTTGTATATAATAAAAATCCAAGCGGGTGACTGTATGGTTTTAGAAACCATACAGTCACCCGCTTAGATTTTTAATTTAAAGTTGAAAATTTAAGTCTTTATTCATCAACTGTACATTTTTGGTTTTATACCAACATTTTCATCATTTTGGTCAAAGTTATGAAACTGATTATTTTATGCATCAAAGTACAATTAAGGATGATTCAGTTAGGCAAAGAAAAAAATTGAAAAGTCTTCTACTTTTTAAAAAATAAAAAATTGTAACTTTTAGGTCCGAAATTCTCAGAAATTCCGAAAAAAAATCATAACTCGAAAACTATGAACAACCGCGGAGCATACATGGGGGTGATTCGGGTACCCCAAGGGGTGCTCTATCTGTAGGCTTCCGCTTGACACTTCTTTTTGGGACATCCTGTTTATGAGGAAAGTGTTTTTGTTTGTTACGGATGAATCACCACCAAGCAAGCACCAATATCAAGCTACAGGCTATTCATTGTAACGAGAAAAAACGGAGGAGTCAAAATCGTGAAATTCAAGCGGGCGACGGCGAAATTACTTTACTTTACTTTGATTACTGCAATATTTAATACATTTTCCATGAAAATGGACTACAGGAATATTTATTCAGGCACTTTCTCACGAACTGGCGCGAGGGTCTATCTATGAAACAAAATCAATTCCAAAATTTTGTCATCATCCCTTTTGTATTTCTCTCGTTGTATTATAATGCAATATAAACCAGCTTTATATAGGTGCAAGCATTTTAAATTAGTTACAAACAAATAAAATGAACCTAGCAGAAGAGTGGTTTCAATGCAAATGCATGTGTGAATACATACAAGAGGACGGCAGCCATCCAAGGTATTTCCCCGCGAGCCGCGAGGCCGTCGGTTCCTTCTAGCTCTCGTCTCCAGCCGCAGGGCGTCTGTCAGGCCAAATTAAAAAAATGTAAATACCGGATTATAATATTTTTTACCGTAAGGAAAATGATACAGCATATTCGGTGGGTGAGGTAGAAACTACCTACTTATATTTTCAGATTTTTTCATTTTTTACATTAAGTTTTGTTGCATTCAGTGCCTGTCTGATTTTGTGATGTCAGAAAATATTAATATTTAAATTGTGCTATATTAATTATTTCACACCACATGCTCGACAATGCCGAATTATATGTCATGTAAACCTTACCGAAAGCAAGACATTATATCTCTTGGCTTTACCCGATATTGAAATGTGATTTTGAATTGTGATTTTCACTTTCATAATTATTATCGCTATGTCCATAAAGTCTAATTTCACTAAACAGAATGTGTCCTCAGCGGGCGCGGCCAACTCGATTTTCGAAGACCGAGACCGAGGCCGTGGCCCACTAGATTCGCACTGAGACGAACTTCATTTGTTTGTCAAATCGAGTAGGCTACGCCAGCTGAAAGAAGTTGCTATAGCCGTAGCTAGTAGTACTACTAGCTTTAGAAGATTCTTTAATATGCTGTAATAAACACTATCTACTAAGCCTGTTTTTTTATTGTCTCGCATAAAGTGAGAAAAGTATAGTATACACCACCGGGATAAAACTGTTTTTTTTCTTGGGCGCTTGAATACCTCACTGAACTCAGGGCTCAATCTTAATTCCCTCGCTTTGCTCGGGAATTAACTTATAACACCCTCGCTGCGCTCGGGAGTTAAATTTGGAGTCCTTCGTTACGTTCAGGATTCAATGTAGCGCCCGTGACATAAAACAGTGCTTTATCCCCTTGGTGTATAATCTACTATTAATTACTATGTCAAAAATTCGTTTATCGAAGTATCTACGAGAAAGTCTGCAGTTGTTTAATAGGCTTTGTCAGTTAGAGAGAGAGAGAGAGAGATCGCGTCATGCTTTACAAACTTACACCACAAGATGGTAATATTAGATTAGATCCATTTTGAAATGGCTTTGTGCAGGTTCACACCTCTCGCCCTCCGTAGATACCTACCATATTCGGTGCCGATGCCGGGGTGCTGGCAGTACAGCATGTGAGTGGATGAGGACATGCTATAGGAGTATGTTGCCTGTAAAAGGAAGTTTACGTTTAATTACTTTTTTAGTTTAACTACTTTCGTAATTTTAAGTTTGGTTCGTCTATGCGTGGTGGCTATAGCGCGCGTGTGTGCATCGTGTTTTATTAAAAAAATGGGATATTTTTATTACCATTTTAGGTCTAATTAACTGATTGGATTGTAAATCAAAACTTATATTTCGATGAAATGAAGATATCGGGTACTGACATAAATTTTAACTGTACTTAATTATGCTTAATTCAAAACCAACATCTGTCGTAAACTAAGGCTAATTATTCGGGAAAATTGAGAATTTTAATTTTTTTTCTCACACTTTTTGTGAATTAATTTATTCTGGTGCATTAAGTATTCGTCATGTGTCAACTTATGTCTTTTTAGGCGATACCTAAATGCGATAATTTTTGGCCTTGGGTATTTTTTTAAAAAATCAATGTTTCTTTCTTCGATTTCAGACTAGCGTTTTATACGCGCGTATAAGCTAGTTTTTGGAAGCGCAGGTAGGCGTGAATAGGAGCGTTGACGATGTAGCGCGCGTGTAAGCGCGTATGCCTGATGCGGAAACGACCGTTCGTGCGCAGGAAAAAACACTAGTCAGAAATCGCTCTAATGCTAGGCCCAAGGTGATCTCTCACTTAAAGCAATTTCCTGTAATGTAACGTTACAGAGTCGAGCATTACATCAGTGAGGGAGGACAACCGAGCATTACAGTGCGAACTTGTGTAATATTTTGATTCAACTTTCCTGAAGTTTTGTAAGGCAGTAGGTATACGAGTATGTTATGTGATGCTCAAAATCGAATCTGAAACGATCCATCACAGAAAAATGCTGTAGGATTCAAAAATTGGTATTTGCAAAATCTATTGCTGTCTTTTGCAGAGCTCGAGCCGCCCGCAGAGTGCGATAGAGACAACTGCAAATCGTACCGATATTTCCTATCAAAAGTTACACAAAATCGAGGTTTCGTAGTCTCCTAATATTTTTTTGAAAATGACTGATTGAATTCTTTTCTTAGTTAAAATTAGAATAAGGCTTTGGCCGTGTTTCTCTGTTTTCCTTTTTTCATATAATAAATAAATAAATATCCCTGGACATTATTCCACACAGCGCCATCTAGCCCCAAAGTAAGCTAATTAGAGCTTGTGTTATGGGATACTAGACAACGGATAAACATACTTAAATACATTTTCTTTTGTAAATACATACTTATTATACATAGGAGACACCCAGACCAGTACAAACAGTCATGTTCATGCACACAAATGTTTGTACTGTGCGGGGATCGAACCCGCGACCTCTGGTGTAGTAGCCAACTTCTTAACCATTACACCAAGTCGGTCGTCAAAAATAATCGAATGAAATTAATTTTATCGATGTTTGAACACAGCGGAAAATCTGACCATTTTTTGAAGTCATATCTCTTTTGAAAATAAGTCCATCAAAAAAAGGAAAACACATGGACATGCTAAAAGTAGCCATAGATTTTTTGGGAAAACATGATTCCTCTAAGTACTAGCAATATCTAGGGAGGAAACAGGGGACTACGTTTGTATGGAACAACGGCGCTTCTGTGTGCTCTTAGGCCTCAGCCTCGAATTTTGCGGGCAGCGGGGCGGCAGCGGCGGCGGGCGCGCTAGACTGGTATGAGTACCATAATGTGTAATGCATTGTGCATTGTGCTTTGTGGCGGCAGGACCTACCGCAGATGGTCCCTGGTACACTTCACGGTGTGCTAGGAGTAGTGTGCCTTTCTGCATAACCGAGAGGTTGGTTGAGGGGGCCACTAAAATAAATCTCTGTAGTTTGGGAATGGGACTTGCCCGCCGCCGCTGCCGCCCCGCTGCCCGCAAAATTCGTGGCTGAGGCCTTAAACTTCGATCAACGTGTTATTGTTGATAAGTATATTTACTCTGCGGAGATGTCGCTTCTGGCATCTATCAGGTTGGCACCGTCATAGCCCGTGTCTTCGCATGTATACTGGCACTTGCCGTTATTTTCATCGCTGTCTTGGCATAACTTACCCACTGAAATAAAGTAGTGTTAATAAGGTGTTTCATTCTTCCGAAGTTGTGATTTTCACTTAGAACCACAAGTTTAAAAGAGTAACTACTGAATTTCTCGCCGGGTCTTCTCAGTAAGAATCAACTCCGACGCGGTGGTAGAGGCGCATTATGTTTATTTATATATTCATATTCTTACAGTATATATGTCTATTATTTTGACGACCGACTTGGTGTAATGGTTAAGAAGTTGGCTACTACACCAGAGGTCGCGGGTTCGATCCCCGCACAGTACAAACATTTGTGTGCATGAACATGTCTGTTTGTACTGGTCTGGTTGTCTCCTATGTATAATAAGTATGTATTTACAAAAGAAAATGTATTTAAGTATGTTTATCCGTTGTCTAGTATCCCATAACACAAGCTTTAATTAGCTTACTTTGGGGCTAGATGGCGCTGTGTGGAATAATGTCCAGGGATATTTATTATTTATTATTTATTTAGTATATTTTTTGACTATTTAAAAGTACTGATTAAGTTCATTTAAATAAAGTATTTGAGTTAGAGTTTAACTTTGACCTGCCCCCATGTCTTAGCGTTATAAAAGATTTATATTAAGCCTCATCAACATCGAATAATATTTATAGGTTGCACAAATGCACACTTTGGTCACTTAATAAGTGCGAATTGTCCTCAAATAGGGAAATTTGTAATATTGAAGTGCTTTGTTTTACAATATCAGATTGTCTGTTGATCCTTGTATTCATAGCCATTATTATTTCATATTTATTTTTTACGCATAGACCACTTTCAAGATTATGCGGGTTCCGGTGAACCCCCTGCAGCAACATTTCCACAATTTTCCCGAAACTCAACAAATATGTGACGCCAACATAGACCCCCGTCGAGGCTCCCGTGGAACCCTTGAGGTCCACCTGGACCACTTTGGGAATCAAGGCTCTAAACAAAGTCCAAACGTTAAAAAAAAAATAAAAAAACAAAAAACATATTTGAAACTACTTGAAGAGGGCGAGTAATGTCAGTCAAAAATAATTTTTTTTTTTTTTGCCATTAGGATACCTATACATACATACTCTATATTTGCCTTTTTTACTTCATGTTCCTGCAACTGCTCCATATCTATACTATCTACACTAATATTATAAAGAGGAAAGATTTGTGTTTTTGTATAAAATAAATAAATAAATATCCCTGGACATTATTCCACACAGCGCCATCTAGCCCCAAAGTAAGCTAATTAAAGCTTGTGTTATGGGATACTAGACAACGGATAAACATACTTAAATACATTTTCTTTTGTGAATACATACTTATTATACATAGGAGACACCCAGGCCAGTACAAACAGACATGTTCATGCACACAAATGTTTGTACTGTGCGGGGATCGAACCCGCGACCTCTGGTGTAGTAGCCAACTTCTTAACCATTACACCAAGTCGGTCGTCAATATGTATGTTTGTTACGTTACGTTTAAAACTCAAAAACCACTCGACCCTTAAAATCTTTCAAAAATACTCAGCTACAATATCATATCGTTGTTCTTTTTACCCGAATGAAGAGTCCGACGACCCGAGATAATGTATGTATGTATGTATATGTTTGGCACGCTCTGCAGCCTGAACGGCTCGATGCATTTTAGCTTGAGAAGGGTCGTTATATACGTATTTACTGTGAAAGTGACACGGGGTATTTCTAAATAACATAAATGACGTATTTTTGGTCTTCTACCTAACCCCTTGAGTGGGGTATCAAAATGCAGGGCTTGAAACAGCGATTTCAAGTTATTCAACTAAAAACTATGAAATAAAAAAATATATATTGAAAAAACAAAAAACCCGACTGCAAAAAATGACCACTCTGAAGGAAAAAGTAAGCTCGTTCGGAACGTTTTAAATCATTTCAGGACAAATCAGGGAATAACATAATAGATGAATAAACTTCTACAAAAAAGGATTGTTTATGTTCGATTAATGTTGGTCCCCGCCGAAATGATTTAAAACGTTCCGAACGAGCTTATTTTTACTTTAGGGTAGTAATTTTTTGCAGTCGGGTTTCTTGTTTTTTTAATTATATTTTTTATTTGCTCTATATATTAATGGAAGAAATAGTTTACACGGGCGGAGCCATTGACGAAGAGCTATTTTATACTAATTTTATAAAGAGGAAAGATAAGTATTTTTGTTCTAACTATCTGTACCTACTTGATACAAAAAACAAATTATTTCACATAACTTACCATATTCCTTCAAATTCACTTGGGCGTTTGAGAGCAAAGCACACGAGATGAGGAAGACAACAGATCCAATGGAGTGATACATCTGAGAAATTTCACATGATTTAAGGTAACTAACATAACATTTAATCATTAAAAACATATTCAATTTGTATTTATTTTGTATGCAATTTTTGTTTTTAGACCAAAATTATATTTTTGTTTTTAATTTAACTTACACTTAATAACGCAACATAAATTAAATGTAGCAAAGGAAACAGTTCAGAACAAGCTCAGAATTCGGACGCAAGAGTTTTTAGAATTTAATTAAAATCATTTTTATTCTTTAACATCATTATCATTAAGAGCCATTCCGCATATTAGGCGCATGACGAAATTTAAAAAAAAAAAACTACGCGAATTATGAGCATCTTTTACCGTTTTTTTTTACCGTAAATCAAGATAAATCAGATAGGTACCAAGGCAATGAAGAGAAATACAGGATTTTTACGAAACACACTTTCTTAAGAATCACATTGTACATATTAATAAATTGAAGAAAAAAAAATTATAACATAAAGAAAAAGTACACTAAATAAGAAAAAGAAAATAAACAAAATATTATATCACACACTCGCGTTCACGTCAAGCTTTACATATGGGCACGGGCACCTATGCTGCAGACATGACCAATGACCATTTTGCAATGGTTTTGTAAAGGCTGATATAAACGCGTATGAACATACAATTATTTAATAAGTAGAAAAAATATCTGTTAAATATAACTATACAGAAAAATAAAAAGATAAGTTTAATGATTACTTACATTTATTTAAACAATTGATTTAACTATCACACTTAACGACCCGCGTGCAAATGACTTGTATGCACATTAAGCAATATGTTTTAGTTATCCTCCCTTGTATTGTTCACTATTTCAGCAAGATGACGACCATGGTAGGTGCATAGGGTTATTGTTCGATTTGCCGCAACTATACCGGGTGATAAAATTCATTGATAGAAATGGTAATTAAATTAGAAACATAAATTTAAACTAAAATTATGAAGAAAAAAGATTTGTATTTTTGTGAGTAACAAATTAACTTAAAACTACTAAACATTTTTTATTTTTTTCTCATCTAAGATAAATATACTTTTTCATTACTCACACTCTGAAAGTAGGTCTGAAGTTGCCTGAGGAGCGGGATGAAAGTAATACTTTTCATCCCTAGGGAGAATCACTTTCAACTGACAGCTGTCAAATTATTTAAAAAAAAAACTAGTTCTTTTTCACATATCTATTGAACCATGTTTCAACTTTCTACAGGGTGTCCCGTAAATAATGGTCCAACCGTAAATCCTAGCAAGGTCACTAGATTACCTACAACTAATTTGAACTGTTTTTTTAAATTCCTTAGGGTTGCCAAAATAAAAATTAATATGTTTTTTTTAATTATTTTCTGTCTTAAGTAGATATTTTTTATGCCATAAATACAAATATCAATATTTGTTAAATCTTTTTATGTTAAAATATACCTATATAGGTGGCCTACCAAGTTTTATACCATTTTTGTAAAATGACATTGCATTTCTTTCAAAAATATTGATGTAATTTAATATTTTATTGAATTTAAATTAGATGGCTCAAATAAAAAATTGTGTCATGTAAAAATAAAGTATGACACCAAAGTGTATCAATATTTTAAAAACACGTGCAGGTAATGAGGTTTCTAAATTGGTAAAAAACTTATCGTTAGCTAATAAAGTTACAAACATAATGCCTTAAATCTGAAGAAGGGGCGAACATCTCAAAATAATAATTAAGTAGAATTATTTTGTCCATGCAGTTGGGGTCATAAATCATCAGAGTCTTTCGCTCTCTCTCCCACGCACGGGTCTTATTGTCGGGCAAAGTGATGCGCATTATTGTTTTTGAAAAGTGTCATCGGTGGTGTTTCGTTTAGTTTTGTCATTATGTGGGCTCATAACATAACAATGTCGCACCACCCTTTGACCGCACCGCCGCCGTGTACCTGCCTTCGATGAATCATTTGTTTTTATCGATAATGGCGTTGCGCCTGCACAACATGCTCACCGCGCTAGCCGGGCTGAGGCTGAGCTATGATTTATGACCCCAACTGCACGGACAAATGCTTATTAACATTTTAAAAATGTTGTAACTACAATCTACGTGCCCAAGCATGCCATTGTCAGCATTCCTAGAATCCCAAAATGCCAACAATAGTTTTATGACTTAATTTGGGTATCGTTGCCTGCATTAAAGGTCAGGTAAACAAAGGCTTTAAAAAAGGGAATCACATGTAAAAGGAGATAGCGCGTCTGCGCATCTTTTGTTGTGGTTGTGACATTGTTACAAACCAACCCCGCTCCCCACCTCACCCTCCCTCTAGAAAATTCGTGGCTTGATTGCTGTGTGCTGGCTTATCAGTAGCTTTGGCTTCAGTCGTTTTCTGGCGTTCGACACTTGTGCTCATTCTTTCGTTCCGTTTTTTCTGTAAATAACGACTACTGCTGTGAAATTGGACTTTGCGAATTGCCTGTGGATTTTGGACTGTTTGTTTCCTCATTTGCTAAAATTAAGCTCCAAACCAATGGCTTCAAATTTATTTTTGATTAAAAAAAGATCCGAAAATACAGTATCCACATCACCTCCTAGGATTCCGTCGTCCAAATACCAAACGTTGAATTTAGAAATTAAATTTTTGATTATCGGATTTATAGCCAAACTAAAAATTGCAGGCCCAAGGGGATCACCCTGTCGACAACCTACTTCCGAGGACAGTTCATTAGAACGATATAACAGTTTTGTTGGGTCAGCGTAACTGAGCAGAAGATAATTGTATATTTCCGGTATATGTTGTTTTATTTCCGTCAGCAGGGTATCCCTATAAATTTACCGAACTGAAAGCATTTTTGACATCAATTTCGAGCAACACGTCAGGCTGTCCGTAAGTTAGGAAAGAGCGTAGGGCATGGAAGGCTGCCTCACACCCTCCTTTTACACCGAAGCCTAACTGTACGGGTTCAAATTCCGAATTTAATTTTGGTAAAATATGTCGAACAGCAATTTTGGAGGCCAGACGTCATAGTGTTGATCCAACAGCAATTGGTCTCACTTCTCCGTCCTTTTTGGTGAGGGCAATGAGGTCCGCGCCGAAAAGAATGGGAATAACTTCTGGATTGACATTACCGGAATACATAAAGTTGATTAATTTAGTGATCGAATTTACAAGTTGCTCGCCTGCATCACTCACAGAATGCGATGTTAAGTCTTTCAAATGTTGGGGTGAGATTCCATCCAAACCAGCAGCCGAACCTTGTTTAAAAGATCAAATGGCATCCTTAACATCTTTGTTTTGAATTTGAAGGCATGCTTGCCCTGCTGTTGGTGGGTCGAGAAAATGAGGGTTTACTGGAGCTGTAGGATGTTTTGTCCGTAAGGCCTGAAGGGTGTCAGGGGTATCTGGTGATAGCAAGTCGTTGGAGAACAGAAGGCGAGCGGCACCTTTGAGATCTCCGTCACTGATTTTATTTTCGATCAGTTTGTTGCGATTACGAGGAGCATCATGTTTGGTTAGAGTAGCGGGAGAAGGCAACGAGCTTACAACACAGTTATTCTTAATCTTTTGGGTCAAGGATAAATTCGGTTCATCAGATTTATTTATATGTAGTGTGCTGTATGAAAATAAAAATAGGTTCTGCCAGTCTTGACTACAATTGCATATGTAACATTTCTGGATTAATTTTGACAAATGAGTAGCAACGGTTATTTGAGCTCCTCGAGGGATTCTTTTAACTATGGGTATACTATTTTTCAAATGGCTAAGATATGTGTGGAAAGGAGTTGGATGATTGGCTACATAAGTAGGCGCACTCTGAATGATGGGATGGATGTCTAAGGGTGAACTGTTTTGGCTAATACATTTCCTGAGTGTTTTTGTAGTGTGTATGTTGAGGCCATTCAAAGATTTGAATGACTTGTGGCACAGGGTACATGTATGGGTCGCGTTCGACGTGCCATCACAAGATTGGTTCACGGACTGCATTCACAACAGTTAAATACTTCCACAAAAAATAATAACATAAAACAAATTTTAAAAACACAATAAAGAAACTTAAAATGTACACTGAAAACATAAACAAGTCAAAGTCAAAATATGAAGGCTGCTTGTTTTGGTAACAAGACGCATGCGTTGTAGGTGTGTCACAGTCACAGGATCGTCTTGTAATTGGACGCTGCAGAAGAAGAGCCCTTTGTCATAGCGACGCATGTCGTCGCTATGACAAACGATGGCGACGACTGTTTCACTCACGAACTTTGGCGCAAGCTGTCAAAACGGACAGCCAGGTCGCCTAGCGACGAAATGAACGGCGTCCTGTCATATTAAAATATTATGTCATACACAATCACATGAATTCTTCGGAATATTTCGATAAGAAAAGATCTTGATACAGCCACCACTTCAATTTGAGAGACACTTCTCAAGCTCTGGTAAAAATTAGTAGTAGCGGTTGTCATGCTTGTAGGGTGGATTCTCGATTTTAAAACGGCATTCATGTATTTAAGCATGTTGACAGCCGTGATGTTTTTTTTTTTATTTTACATTGAAAGATTTACAATATTAAAATCGATGTTTGCGCCTTCTTAAGACTAAAATATTGAATAAAAGCACAATAATCTAACGAACGAGCTACATCATTTTCGATTGAAAGAATTGCAAGGGCTGAAAGCCGATCTTGTGTCATAGAATTCCTAAAAGATGTTTTAATCATTTTAAGCCTCGAATAACTCTTTTCAGCAGACGCAACTGTAACGGGTGTGGTGGCAATCATTCTCAGGACTATTTCGATAGTGGGGAGAACTTCAGTTTTTTTTTTTTCTATTACGTATTTCAGCACTGAGATAATGTCGTCGTTGTCTCCATACACACGGATGAACATATTCAGTTCTTCGGACAATTCATGTCAATTATTATCACATGATTCTTTAACTTTAATTCATCATCATCCTCGCTGTTTTGATGTATAAATATAAATATGCCCCTGACAACACACCTCTTGAAAATAGTCTAGAAGTAGGGATTAATATCCCTGTGTTACGAGGTACCACACAAGGAAATCAGCCAGGGGCGTCTCCCAGCACACCCAGACATGAGACAATTCAGAAAAGATCGTTTCCTGAATTGACCCGAACGTGAAATCGAACCCGGGCCACTACGGAAATCGAGGCGAGAAACCGTGCTACAGCGCACTACGCCAATCGTGTCGGTATAAAAAGAAGGTACCTGGTTCAAAAATAGGTATTATTCAATAACACCCTGTACAAGACAGGAAGAATTAACCGTAATAACAATAGACGGAGAGATACTTGTACACCTATATGTATTGCTAGCTTTTTGCCTGCGGCTTCGCCTGCGTGGACTAATATAAATATGTTGCCCATGTTACTCGCTGATATTGTAGCTTTAACATCTTCTCTTCATAATACAATCTTACTTCTTACTAATCTCACTAATTGTAAGGTTGTATATTATGTATGAGTGTGTATGTTTGTTAATTTTTCACGCAAAAACTACTGAACGGATTTGGATGAAACTTTACAGTAATACAGCCTATACATCAGAATAACACATGGGCTACAATTTATAGAGATTTTATTTAATTTGACTACAATATATAACAATAATGCGGGCGAAGCCGCGGGCGGAAAGCTAGTCCCAACTTGTCAAGTTCATTCTCTAAACTAAGCACAGCGACTACAGCGAGCCAATTTATATCATGATGTTCATTTTCAGCCAGTCAGCCGTTACCTGGCACTAGCGCATCTGCAGGCTGGATATTTGCCGACGATAGTTTGCTACCCTCAGTTTAGGGAATTAACTTGCTTGCTAAATAAAATATTTATTTATTTTTCTTGGACACCGTGGGGGCGTGACCCCATGAGAAGACGCCCGGGCCATGAGCAATAGCTCGATGCTTGAAACCGCCCATAGGCGAAGACAACCGATGATGATGATGTCTGTAGTTTCCCATTACGTATAACTTGCGCGTTTTGTGTGTTAATTTGTGAATTTTTACCTCTTTCTCGAACAAAATACGCGATGGCAGACACAGCTGTAGCATCCGAGGCACCCGCTCCGGCGACGCTCGCTAAGAAACCGAAGGCGTCAGCTGCCGGTGCCAAGAAACCTAAGGCGAAGCCGACGCACCCGAAGACATCTGAAATGGTGAACAGCGCCATTAAGGAGCTGAAGGAACGCAGCGGTTCATCCCTGCAGGCGATCAAGAAATACATCGCGGCCCAGTACAAGGTGGACGCTAAGAAGTTGGCCCCCTTCATATTATACTAGGTGCCTCGACAAACTTCATTCTGTCGCGGCATCGGTAAAGCAGCACATCTCGCCCGTGTTTCTCTGACTTGATATACATATACTAGTATTTTTCACTGAATGTTTTGTTCAATCATAATAAAATATGGTCCAAGTCACTCCCTGATAATGTAGGTTCATATTGGTGAAAGAATTTTTAAAACCGCTTCAGTAGTTTCGGAGCCTATTCAATACAAACAAACTAACAATCAAATCTTTCCTCTTTATAAAAATTAGTATAGATGTGTATGGATATTAGTACTCGGATGGGTAAAATAACAGGACAATGACTACAAAATTCTTAGGTCACACAAAAACCCAGTCTGATAAGTATGTTTTACATGTTATTTTTAGCTTTTACAGGAGCGAGAATACCTATAAATGGTCACATTGTAGGTCAGGAGTGGTTGCTATAAGGAAGGAGGGAAAAAGGAATTCATTAAAATGATACACAATACAATTTATCAATATGTTCGCGCGCCCCGCTCACCGGGGCGCTGCTCTGTGGATTGGTGTCCGACTAATCAATCATCAGGTAGCCTAATATTTTCAGCTATAAGTACTGCACCTAACTGATTTATATCAAGTACGATATCTGATGAGTTTAGCTGACTGCGCACTTGCGATTGGTCGCAATTGTTTGTGATATCAATCATCATCGGTAGTGCCTCACAATTATGTTTGTATGTAATGTTTTGTATTTCTTATTACTCACTGTTGTTATTTCGCCTCCCTCAATAGAGGGAGACGTAACAACAGAAAAATTCTGACTGTTCATAAAGGCATGCAGCGCACCATTTAACATATTCCCTGCATTCACTCTTCTATCAATATCACCCTCATGCCTTCCATCTCTCGTGAACCTAGTACGCAGATACACAAATTCTTTCACTTGATCTAGCTTTTCACCTCCAATTAAAACATCACATTCTGTCATATCCTCATCTATTTCAAAAACCATGGTTTTTGTCTTACTTACGTTCACTTTCATATCTCTCGCTTCTAACGACGCATTTATTAATGTTACCATTACCTGCAACTCGTCGGCCGACGACGCCAGTATGACTTGGTCATCAGCGTAGAGAAGGCATTTAACAAGCAACCCATCCATTCTCAGTCCATAATCACTGTCTTTCAGATCTGTCAAACATTCATTCATGAATAGGTTGAACAGCTATGGATGTCAAACCAGTGTGTATACGCCCCGTTTATTCTGACGCCAGCACTGGAACACTCATAGAGTGATTTCAGCGCTCGTATCAGACAGCTGCTCACCCCATGCGCGGATAAAGACAACCACAACTCATTCCTTTTCACCCGATCATAGACTTTTTTCAGATCCAAGAAAATGCAATAGACTTTTTGACAAAAAAAAATCCGCTACGCAACGCAAGGAAAAAACCTGATCCGTACATCCCATTCGAATCTGAATCCGGCTTGCGCATCCCAAATCTTTTCTTCCGTCTTAAATAATATAATAATAATGAATATACATAATAATTATGCAGTATAGAAACATAATGCGACTCTACCCGCGTCGGAGTTGTTTCTGTTCTAAGGAGACCTGGCGAGAAACTCAGCTCAGAAGGGAAGCTCAAACTTTAATCAATTTTTCTGGATTCGGGCGTTATATCTATCAATCAGAAGTAAATTAAGTTCCTCAAAATGTATCCGATAGCCGAACCAGCCGATAATGGTTAATTTTGTAAATGTAATGGCTCCTCGATACAGACCTAGAGTGTAGTAGGCCGCTGTTAATGTGCATGTACAGTTCAACAATTGAGACATGGAATTTACAAATGCACATGCACTGCTCCATGAAAGGTAAAATTTTAATTTTGCTTTTTAGGGCACTTCACCCATTTGCAAATTCCATGCCCAAAATTGAGGTCAACATGTCCTATACTGTTACTATTTAACTTATCAAGTACGGCAAACCAGACACAATTGAAAATCTATTGTTACGATCGCCGGCGATCGTAGCCGAGCGCGACAGGAAATAAATCAATCAGAGAAATATAAGATTGCCCTTCGAGGATTGTAATATTCTCTTCAATGATTATGATGTTAGAAATTAATTGCAAATCAATAAATACATCTTGATTCAAAAACTTCAAAAGACGCTCCCGCATGGCCCGTTCACCGCATAGGTACAATCTATTATGCAACCTGTTTGGTGACATTGACACCTTAACCGGCGATGGCTGACCACGCTCTCTGAATCTGGGTCGTAGTATAGTATTTACACAAAAATGAGGTCGTAATACACATGATCGTGAGTCATTTGCTCATTTTGCTTTGAAAATGATTTTGATATTTTTACATAAACAACAGTGCAAAGGTTAAATAGTGAACGAATCATCGCGAATACTTGGACAGCACTCTATAATGCAGCGGTTTAAACTTTGTGACGACGGAAACCTTTTCGAAAATCAAATCCCCGTTTGTCAAATGTCCTAAGTTTGGGAGCACTCCCTTGCTAATATACGTGTCAGCAGAGTGATCACAACGATTTTTTGTAAAACTTTGGCATTGGCAGGCTAAAAAGATTGGAATAAAATGTAGCATGTGTTTTGTAGAATACTTATTGATGTAGGTATCTTGTTCTTCTTCAGTGTCAATAGCAACATTAAATTTCATTTGACTAGTATTCTGCCACCTTTATAGCATCAGTATTCGCATTTGGCACATATTATTTCAAGGTAATGAGAGCTTTGCGAAGTATTGAGGAGGAGGACATTGAGTGATAAAGTGAGGAATAGCATAATTAGAGAGCGTTGTGGTGTGAAAGAGGATGTTGTCACAATAATTGAGATGGCAATGCTAAGATGGTTTGGACATATGGAAAGGATGGATGAAATTTATTTATTTATTTATTAAATTGCATTACATGGGACCTTATAACTACACACTTAAGTAAAGCACAAGAGTACACATGCGCCTTGTTAGGCATCGCAATATGGAATAGAGAGGGCAGATATTTATAAATTATGTATCACCTAAACACATATTTACTATTTTACACAAATATTTATATATAAATGTATGTGCTTCTTTATATGTATTAATTTGTTATTTGTTTTACTATTTTTATGTTTACTTTAGTTTATTATATCCAAGTATTCCCTAACTGAATAATAAGATTTGCTGGTAAGTAAATCCTTTAGCAGATGTATAAACTTATTATAATTATTTTCGTTTTTTATATAGTTCGGCAGCTTATTGAACGATTTGATCGACATAGGGTAGGGTCCGGAGCTATGTAATGTTAATTTAGAAGGTATTTGAATAAGATTATTTTTATGACGGGGTGTATTATGGCGAGGGAAATCTCCTATTTTGGAATATAAATGTGGGTTTTTTCTAATAAATTTACAGGTTTCTAAAATATAAATGCTGGGTAGGGCTAACAGCTTTAAATTTTTAAAATGGGGTTCACAACTCTCTCTCTGTTTGATGTTTGTTAGGATCCGTATGCATTTTTTCTGTAAGATTAGTAGGTCTTAAGAAACATGGAGTTTTCTGTGGGGCACAGCACTGGTCGACCGCGCGGCTCAGCGCGTGCGCCGCTTGCGTCCGTGCGGCGCGCTTGTCCGGCCGTCGCGAATAATTCATTGAAAGTATTTGCTATCAGTACGGGATCAGATGTTAATTTATTATTGGTTTTCAGCTCAATGTTTCTTTCGGGTCTTTTGTGTGTCTTGTTAGTTCGTTCTCTTATTATTTGCCACATGCTTTTAACTTTGTTGGTTGATTTATTTATTTTGTTTATGGATTCAAGTTTTTTGCTTTTAATAATAGTGTTTTTTAGAATTTTTCCATATACTTTATAATAGTTTATTAAGATTTTATTTTTAGAGTAATTCGCATGAATTTTTAACAGTCGTTTATTTTTACAAGATATTCTAATACCGTGAGTCAACCACGATTTTTTATTTTTTGTATTTATTTTAAGTCTTTTATTCGGAATATTTCGATCTAATGCTTCGTTTAAAAAATTATTAAGTATATTGTAATTTTCATTGACGCTTTTATATTCTGACAAATGATCAAACCAGTTTATGTTTTGTAGGTGTAGCTTAAATTTTTCTATATTTTCCTTACTAAATATTCGTTTTGTAAGGTACCGAATGGAATTATTATTTTGTGTATTTAATGAATTTTCTAACTTTACAGTTGTACATTTGTGATCTGAAAATCCTAAGTCTTCTACAGAAGTAGTTTTATTTTCTGTGAAATTTGTGAACACTAAATCTAAACAAGAAGAACTATTTTTTGCAATACGTGTTGGTTCTCTAATATGTTGTTTAAAATTATATTCAAGCAAAATAATTAATAAATCTTTGGATTTTTTTGAATTTGTCAAAGTATTTAAGTTAAAATCACCGCCTATTATTATTTTCTTCTTACTATATTTGTTAGATAAATATTCTAAAATAGTTTTTAATTGTTTATAGAAAATATCTGATTCTCTACTATTCCAGTACACAGTTATTAACAAAGTATCTATTTTTAGCAGTTCTATTGCACACACTTCCATGATATATTCTATAGACATATCTTTGATTTCTTTCTGTTCTTGATATTCTATACTATTATTTATTATAATGCATACTCCACCGCCATTATATATTTCTCTATTAAATGATGTTGCCAAGTGGTAGTCTTCAAATGCGATCATGTGTGTCTTGGCTGATGAAAGCCAGGTTTCAGAAATACACAGTATTGGATAAGTGTCATTTTCTTTTAGGAAGGCTTGGAGAATATCCCTTTTATTAAAAAGGCTCTGCATGTTTTGAAATAAGATATTAATAGTTTGTTCTGTTTCGAAATGTATGGGTGTCACGGCTTGGGTTGTTTGATCTTCCGATATTATTGTTGTTGTTGTGCTGGGACTGCCTTTGTGTCAAATCCTGTTCGATGATTGGTGGTTGGCTGTGGCCACCTTCTTTGATCATCTGGCATGTTGATTCTTGTGAAAGCGTGGTAGAGGTCTTGTCTGGATGATGTGTCTCACTTAGTGGGTCATATTCTTTACCGTTTATAATCAGCTTATTATTATTTATCAACACAGCGTGTTTTCCATTGTTTCGAGCTTCCCTTAAAAGTTTCCTTAGATGTGTTCGAGTCCGTCGCTGAGTTTCATCTAAATATTCTGTAATAGCAAGGCCGGTATTTTTGAAGTATTTTTTATTATGTAGTATATTTCTTACCATTTTCTTACTCAATAATTCTACAACTAATGGTCTTGTATATCCTTTCTTGCCAATCCTATTTATGTTTTCAATCAAGTTTTGTAAATTTATATTCAGCAGATCTTGGAACAGGTATGTGACTCTATCATACAATTCACCTTCAGTCTCCCATTGTCCTTCCTTCAAGCCATACAAAACAAATTTCTTGCTATTTTCAAAGCTGCTTGTTACTTTCCTTTCATCATATGAACTGTTGGGCTGTATTTGTTTCAGTAGATTTTCAATTTCAGATTGCAGTGTAAGATTTTCACTTTGTAGTTGTTTGATATGTAAGTTTATTGTATTTATTTCCTTCTTCAAACACTGTTGTTCTGTAGATAGTAAATTCATGGTTGGTTTTATTTGGTTTGTGATCTCAATTCTCATTTCTTCCACTAACATTGTCTTCAATTCCGAAAGTAACGATTGCTTGTTTTGTTCTAGCTTGTTTTCTAAAAGTTTATCTAGTTGGGTAAGAATTACCGAATCTAGGTGACGTGTTACTTGAGTTACAGGGCTCTGGTCGGTAGCAGTATTACCTAGTATGCTCAAATCATCATCAGAGGTAGAGGAGGTATCATACATCCTAGAAGATTGTTTATTTCTTATTGTAACTTTACTTTCCTCGTTTGGTGAGGGCGCAACCGTGTTTACAACTTGCGGCCGTAAGGGAGTGTTTGAATTGTCTGTTTTAGGTGCTTGGCAGCGACATAATTGGCACTTCCAGTTTATTTTGTGTTCCTCCCTCATTGTGTTGTTAAACCTTACAACAGGCACATTAGCGCATTCCAAGTCGTACTTAGACTTACAAAGACAACATGTTAAAAATTCCCTTTTCGGAAGTTTATTTAGACATCCTGCACAGTTAAATGCCATCTTGCGGTGGATGGTGGCAAAACTTGAGACGTTCGATGCTTTTCCAATGAATACAAGTGTTTGTACACAACTAGGTAGTTTTACGTGTATTCGCAAGATGGCGCTCTTGCAGCTTTCATGAATAAATTATAATAATTGCATAAATAAAATTTTAGGTTATGAATTTTCCTCTATTCTAGATATTACTTGCACTTAGATAATAAGTTACGAGGATGAACTATCACAGTTTGTATCGTATGGTTTCACAATTCAAGTGGTCCAATATGTAGCTTTTAACTGTTTTTGACTATTTCAGACTCGTTTGTTTTATTTTCACTTTTCACTGCTTTTTCGTAGAATAAGTCCTTTAATAACAATAACACGTCTTCATTTCTGTGATAGTCACTCAATACACATATTTAACTCTTGAAAGATAGCTTATTATAATTTTTAATGCAATTGAATACGGAGCTCAATGTTTACATCGGGTCTACCCCCCGTGTCCGTAATTCGAATAACGAAACAAATTTACAAGGCGAGGGTGGTGAGTGAGCCGTAAATAAACATTGCTCCGTGTAATTTTATTTAAAATAAATTGAAAAGCCCAATAGTTTCAGTGAAATAGATAACCATTTAATTAAAAAAAAACGTTACTTACCAGTGAAAAACTGTTATCTGAGTGTAAAAGTGAGATACAAATACCAAAAGTGGCAAAAATAAAAATAACCGTTATAGTTGTGATATCGAAATAAGCTTCGTATTTGTGACTTAATTTCAGTGAACAGAACAATACATTGAAGACGTAAAAACGAATACCAGACTAAACAGTATTATTTACACCATTATAAGGTAACTTAAAATATTTTGCATTTAACATATCCTTGAATGTTTAGAGTCCCTCAGAAAAAATCTTCAAAAATAAATTAAAAGCGCACTTAATCCAAAAATGTTATTACTCACACTCACTCACTCAGTTAAAGAATTTATGACAGAAGATAAAATGTAAATAACTTGTATCATCGTTAGGAAGAGTACAGTTGGTGTTAAAACACTGTTAATGTACTTGAGATATAAATAATAGAGTAGAAATAGAAAAACTTAAGATTTGAATGGAAAAATAATTTCAATTTGTTATAGTTTTTTAAGTACGTTAGGATTTTTTATTTTGTTGATTCTAAAATTTCAAACTAAACAATATTCCCTATGTTTATAAGAATTATACAGCTTAAGATAGCTTTGTATAAGATACGATTGCTACTCCCTTTCAGGGTACATGTATAGCTATAAGTTACGATTAAGTATACTTTGTTATGTGTTCATGTGCAATGTCAATTATATAAATAAGTTGATAACAATACAACCAACAAAACGACACTTTTTTTTTGCTTGAATCAAGATGAGCGACATCTGTTGGCACTACTTTGAACTACGGAAAACTGTGAATTGATTGCTTTCGACGTTTTTCGGCAGAAATAACCTGCTATACAATTAGTTCTGAGAAAGTACGCGAGATGGCAGATCAAGCAATAAATTATGCAGGATGTCGTCAACAAATACCGGACAGATACTTTTTGGTTTGCTACTTCTGCAAACAGGCATATGATTTAGAATGCGCCAACGTATCTAAGAGGAGGTTCATCAATACAATGACTAAGAAACATAAAAATAATTGAAAATGCCCCTTTATTCTAAAATGGCTAAAAGAAATAACACAAATACCCTTGTCCGCCAAAATTATGAAGATTTGGAACTGGATGATACTAGGAATTTAAATGTAAACAAAAAAAACGACAGCAGAGACGAGCAATTTCACCAGTATGTGATGATGACTCAAATGGGTCAATCCAAGGGGATAAATTACCAGATGACGTGTTGTTAGGTAAAATATGTGAAACAAAACAAAATTCCGAGGCCAGTAATTCAGCTAACTCTTTGACAAGTAGCGAGATAAATCAAGCAATACTGATTCAAATAAACAATATTATACAAAGTACTTTAGAACACAATAATCGATCTATCCTTGTAGCAATACAGGTCACATTCAAAAAGGAATTCCAAATGCTCTGAAAGACTTGAAATTGGACTTTAAACCAAATTTAGAAAATATTACTCATATAGGGAGAAAAGGTTTTAAAGGACCTTTAAAGATTGAATTATCAAACAAACGAGCAAGAAAATACATACTACATAATTTCATGTACTTTAAAAGTTCAGGCTTAGGAGTAACTGAATATTTAAATGTGACAGCTTTAAAAGAGAGGCGTGTGCTAAAAATAGCTCTCATAAATGCCAGAAAAAAGGGTCATCATGCGATCATAAAGGGTAATAAATTGATAATTAATGGTAAGGAGACAAATGAGTATTTAATGGACGGCGGACAAAACAATAAGAGCCACATGTCTCCAAACGATCACCCAAACTCAATACCTTTTGATAGCGTATCTTTTGCAGATGATGTTTCAGTTGTTTTATCTTCGACAAATTTAAACTCTCTTGAAAAAGATCTAAACTTGCTACTAGATTCCATAACACACTGGTTGGATCATAATAATTTACAACTTAACCTCAATGAAACCAAACTAATCCAATTCAAACCTTATCAAAAAATAGCTCTAGAAATAAACTACTCATATAATGCAATCAAATTAGAAACCGTTAATTCATCTACCTTGCTAGGCATTGACGTAGATTCACATATTACTTGGAAACCAAACATCCAAAAACTATCTAGTCAACTTTCTTCTTTCATACACACATCAAAAGTGTCTAGGGATCAAGCATTTTTATGCGGATTTCTTGAGATTGAGATGTGGCTTTGTAATAAATTTATGATTTTATAAATTTATATGGATCCTTTTTGGTGCATTTCATAATTTGAAACAGGAACTGTCAATCAAATTCGAGTAAAAGATGAAAATCAGCTGTCAATATTTTCCCTATAAAAACATACAACGCATTGAAGACATTATTAGTGCTACTGTTTCCCTACTACTGATTAAAACCAACGTTATTATGGAGCGGCGACGTCATTTAAGCAGGGAAGAAATGCTCAGAGCCGTGGGAATGATAGAAGCTGGTTCCCGGCAACGTACTGTGGCTTTAGCTCTGAATACAAGTCAGAGTGTTAACAGTCGACTTTGGACACGTTACCGAAGCACTGGTACCGTGGCTGAGCGCCATGGAGGACGGTATCGCTGCACCACACGGAGACAAGACCGATACATTCAAATCACAACTCGAAGAGCTCCAACAATAACCGCCATGATGTTAGCCGTGAGGCTTCATCACTCTTCAGGGAACTTAATTAGCGACCAAACAGTCAGAAACCGCTTGCATGAAGTGAACCTTCATTCCCCAAAGACCGCTAAGGGTACCACCTATAGCAATGCACAATCGTAGGATTCGATTTCAATGGGCTCTTGAACACAGAAATTGGGCAGAAGAACAACGGCGTTTCGTGTGCTTTTCTGATGAGTCTCGTTTTGGTATGAGACCGGATACAAGACGTATACGACACTGGAGAACCCCTGGACGCCAACAGCGATTAAAATCCTGCCAGGAAGTCCATCCTTATAGTGGTGGAACCATCATGGTATGGGCGGGTATTTGGATCGGCGGAAGAACTGAGTTGATTTGGATCAGAGGCAACCTCAACGCTCAAATTTATGCTGAGACGATTGTATCAGACGTCATCGTTCCTCTACAAGTGCAAATCGGTCCCTTATTTCAGTTAATGCATGATAATGCACGACCGCACACCGCAAGAGTTGTAAGACAGACTCTCGCCGCAGCTAACATCAATGTCCTGCCCCGGCCTGCTCAGTCGCCAGACTTGAACCCGATTGAGCATGCATGGGATATGCTACAGAGAAGAGCTCTGCCGAATATGGAAGGTATCCAGTCGCAAGAAGACCTTTTGTTGTTGCAACGAACAGGGGCGGCCATTCCACAGCGTGATTTGGATGAACTCATTTTGAGTATGCCAAACCGATGTTCTTGTGTTGTTAGTGTTCGCGGTAGAAACACGGATTATTAATTGTTTAAGTTACCCAATAAAATTTTAAAGAAAACTGTTATTTCAGTCTTTTTTTCGAACTTTAATGTTAGTGGTTCAAATGTCAAAAATCCCTTTATTAGGAAAATGGCAAATTTCTTTATTAATGCAAAGGTGTTGGTTTATCGTTACTGTAGACAAACGAAAACACTTTATTTGATGAATCCATAAAGAAAATTTTAATTAATATCAATCAGGAGAAAAGTTATTGCAAAAATATATGTTGATCCCTAGACACTTTTGATGTGTGTATATGCACTAGGACGACTAAAGAGAGTCACTGATTTAGTAAGTAAGTAAGTAAGTAAGTAAGTAAGTAAGTAAATCATTTATTTGCTAAGAATACATTGAGAAAAAACGATGGTAAAACAATGTCTGGACGGTGTATTCGGCCAGGAGGCCGTGGCCCGTTAGACAGGCGTGCAAATTATTCGTACTACGAGTACATACGAGTAAAACATTTTTTATTCGTGCTAGTATTACTTAATTATGCAAGTACCATAAAAAATCAAATAATTTTTTTTTGCTTAATCAAACAAACAGTAGCAAAGCGTTAGGTAGGTACTATATTCAAAACTATTTTACAATAAAAACTTTAACTTATCTACATTTGAATGTACTTACACATAGTAAATAAGTAAAATAAAATTTGAAATATACACTAATTAACTTGAGTATTCAACCCAGTCTTGTAAAATTAAAACGCTAGCTGTATATTCCTATACTAAACTAACTTAGTTAAGTACAAAATAAAAATAAGTTAAAACTACAAAGACAGCAAATTATACTACAAAATCTAGATCATGATACAGGTATTCTTTCAAATTATAAAAACATTTATCAAGCAGCCATTTTGTTAGGGTTTTGTTAAATTGATGACCTTCAAGATTTTTCAATGATTTAGGTAATTTATTAAATAGGAGAAGACACATATTATATGCATTTTGTTTATATATGTAGCATTGACTAGGAGGTTTGTGTAATAAATGTAAATATTGTTTCCTAGGTCGTCTGCGAGATACTTCAGTATGGTTTTGAAAGTAGTGCGGGTGTGATTTGACAAGGCAGCAAATGTTTTTTATGTATAGACCGGGTAGTGTTAAAATGTTTAGTTTTCTAAATAACGGCTTACAACTGTCTAAGAATCCCATGTCGCAAATGGCCCTTAAACATTTTTTCTGAAGCCTAAACGCTCTTTCAAATTCTACTGAATTTCCCCACATAATAATACCGTAACTTAGAACGGAGGACACGTACCCGTGATAGGCTGTTAAAGCAGCCTCGGTTGAAACGGTTTGCCTCAGACGTTTCAGTGCATACACGTATCGCTCTAGTTTGTGACAAATGAAGTCGATATGTCCTTTCCAATTTAAGTGCTGGTCAATTATTAAGCCCAAAAAATTTATGGTGTTTACTTTTTCTATTTCTGTGTTATTATATTTTATCTGAAATTCTGTCTCCGTAGTGTTATATGAGCGGAATTCTATTACTTTGGTCTTTGAAAGATTAATATTTAACTTATTTAAATCCAGCCACTGTATGATGTCGGAAAGAGCTTTATTTGTGATTTGTTCCATAGATTTCTTATCATTGCTTTTTATAAGTAAAGTTGTGTCGTCTGCGAAGAGTATGGATTTATGTTGAGTTGCATGAGGTATGTCATTAATATAAATTAAAAATAATAAGGGAGCGAGAATACTGCCTTGTGGGACGCCTGTGTTGTTGAGTAAATAAGTTGATGAGTAGTTTTTTTTTATAATAATGTTTTCATGAGGATTAGTTTGTATGATTTGGGTGCATTGCAATCGGTTTGTTAAATAACACTGTAGCCATTGGTATGGTTTACCTCTTACACCATATTTTTCAAGCTTGTGAAGCAAAATGTTATGATTAACAAAATCGAATGCTTTCGACATATCGAGGAAAATGGCTGAAATTGGTGTTTTACTATTTATAGTTTCCGTTACGTACTTAATTAGGTCGAAGCATGCAAGAGAGGTAGAACTACCCTTACGAAATCCAAATTGCTGTGCATGTAGAAGCTTGAATTTGATAAAAAAATCGTTCAATCTTTTGTGCATGGCTTTTTCTAGTATTTTAGACATTACCGGTATTATAGTTATAGGTCTATAATTATTCATATCTAACTTATCACCCTTCTTTTTAAACAGCGGTTTGACAATAGACATTTTTAATTGCTCTGGAAAGTGCCCTTGTTCGAAAGATAGGTTAATAATATGGCTGAGTGGATGACAAAGGTTATAAGCACTTCGCTTTAAAATTCTAGTAGTTATGTCGTCATGACCGCTGGATTTACTGTTATTTAAGGCCATCATGATGTTATATGTTTCACTGTTAGATATTGGAGTTAGGTACATTGTGCTTATATTTTCGGGAATGGAAATTTGTGAAACAATAGCATTAGAAGAGTTATCGGTCGTAACATTTATAAAATAATCATTAAATAGTTCACAGATTTCCTGAGGATCAGAAAGAGTCTCGTTTTTAAAATTTATACAGTTAATGTCATTGTTATGATGATTATTAGATATTGTAGATGAAATTGTATTCCATATCGTTTTTGAGCTTTTACCATTTTTTTGAAAATATTTCTTATTAAGAATTTTTTGAGAGGTAAAGATAAATTTTTTTAAGATAGTATTATACTTTTTGTATTTGAATTTTATTTGATTTTTGTCAAATTTATTTTGGCGTGAACTGTTGCAGTATTTAAGATAGAGCTGTCGTTTATTAATACATGATTTTTTTAATCCTTTACTTAACCATTTAAGCTTTGTGACCCTGCTATTTATTTTTACTTTTATACATGGAAAACACAAATTGTAGAATAAGCGAATCGTATCATAAAAAATATCAAAAGCTTTCTTTGTATCTTTGGTGTTTATAACATCTGCGAACGAAAGAGCTGATATGGCGTTAATAAATTTATTTTGGTTCTCTTCGCTATAATCTCGCTTATGTTCAAACCAGGTAGTAAAAGACTTTTGTTTTTTTATATTTAAAGATAATACTTGAGCAGTTTCATGGTATGAAAGGCTAAGATATAAAATTTCAGACTCTGCATTCTTGGTGTTGCTGGCTATTTGATCCAAACAAGCATTTCTTCTGGTCGGAGATTGAATATGTGCAGTGAAATTATGATTATCTAAAACCGCTATGAGATCCTTAGAAAATGAGTTATTTTTAGATAGATCAATGTTCCAGTCCCCACACAACACAATTTTTTTCCTAGTATGTTTCGAAGCTAAGAAGTGTAAAAGTTGATCTAGTTTGCCAAGAAAGTTATTAATATGAGACAAAGTGTGATTTGGGATTCTGTAAATTGTTAAAATGATGAGATTCAGACCAACTATTTCTGTTCCACAGCATTCAAAGTTATATTTTGTGGTTAATTTCGGTGGGAATTGAAGTGGTTTAACTTCCATTGACTTCTTTACCAGAATACAGGTACCACCTCTACTTATTTCGCGACAAAAAGAGGCAACTAATTTATATCTAATTAGTTTAACGTTGTTTTCTGAACCCAATTTCACATTTGTTTCTGAAAAACATAAAACATCAATGTCTTTACTATTCTTTCCTATCTCATTTATCGTGTAGTCTATTAAATCAGCTTTACCGCATAACCCCGCGATGTTTTGGTGTAAAATCCGTAATTTATTTATGTCTTTAATTATTTTTTTCCTTGGTGAGTTTGATGAAAAAGCTTCACGAATGTTGTTTTGCTCATTTGCTTTAGGGACGAAAAAACTTGTCTTGGTTCTCTTTCGTTAGTTTGTCGTCGCAACTATTGTAATAATTTGATATTTCTTTCATTGAATTCGAGATATCGTTGAAAATAGTAAACCATGCTCGTTTGTTTATGCATCCATTTACACTTTGGAACATTTCGTATGAGTATGATAGGTTTTTGTTTGTACCTAATAAATATGTATATTCGTTATTTAAGTTGTCTAAATAAAGCATTTTATTAAATGTTTCTATTCTTTGATTATAGATATTGAAATAGTTACCCAGCTTATAATTAGGAACACAGATTATAATATTGGTGTGTTGCACTTTCTTTAGTCGGTTTCTAATATAACTTATTTTTTCAGAGTAATTGTCTGAAAACATAAAATCATTTTCTCCAATAAATAGTACACAGTAGTCTTTCAGTGAAAAGTCAGCTAGTTTACTTTCTAAGCCACTAAAAAGTTGTTGTATTCCCCCACCAGGTGTCGTGTAGTGGCATAATTCTGACCGTGGAAAGTAACGATCAGCCAAGTTTAGTGTTTTTTGTTTGTTGTCATTACTAATTAAACAAATCTTAGGCATCATTAGTTTTTCTTTAGTCACATGTTGGCTTTCTGTTGTGATACTTGGACTAGACGGATCATGCAATGGACTGTCAGTTGCCTGATTTTGCGTATTGAACACAGTAGATGTCGCTGTAATTTTCTCTTCTCTACAATCCGAAGTGACGATGCTCGTGTGTATTTTATGATTTTTCCTTCCTGTTTAAGGGCTTGTTACAATTTAGTTTTTCTTTCGAACAATAGTCATCCAGCTTCCTACTAAGAGACTGGTTTTCAGTCTTCAAGGTAATGATGGTACTGTCTGCGATTGCTAATTTTTGTTGGAGTTTTTTAATCTTTTTTTCTAAATCTTGTATTAAGGCGTTATTATTTGGTCTCAAGTTTGAGTAGCTGCTATTTTGGTTACTCGTTGGTGAGGCGGGTAGTGATTCATACTCCTCTTCATCGTTTTCATCGTTACTCAACTCCTGGAACGAATTTTCTGTCACGACATTTACTTTATATTTGTTGCGATACGTTACGTAGCTTTGTTCTTGTAATGCACCTTCAGATGGCGTAACGTGGAGGCTACTGCTGTTTTGTGACATTGTCTCTTCGAGTTGCGAAATAGAGTAGTCTGGCGAACCATTCACTGGGGTTCTGGGAAGTTCAATTGGGGAGGAAATATCCGATTTAGTCATGCACTGCTTGCATTGGTAAGATTTTTTATTCTCTGCTGTCATTATTCGAAAACGTTGAAATGTAACATTGGTACAATCCAAGTGGTACTGTTTGTTACATACGATACACGTTAAAAGTTGTTTGTTTATTATGGGCTGTTTGCATTTTTTGCAGCACAGTGCCATCTTTCGGTGAAACGTAGAACTTCTAGTCAGTCGAAATAGCAATCAATCAGTCTGAGCACGGCGAAAAGTATAAGATAAGCTTAGTCACTTCTTATAGATGGAGTTAACTTTAAAAAGTTCGAATCTTTTCAGGTAGATGGGGCTAGCTAAAAAGGCTTTAAAAACAGCTATCTCTGCATACTACGCCTATGCCCACTCTCGACTTTCATAATTATGGTATCATACTCTGGGGCAATTCTACTGATGACCAGGATATCTTTGTCCTCCACAAAAGTGTATAAGAATAATAGCAATTATACTCGCACTTCGTCCTCAAGATTAGCATAAATACATAAATATTATTATATGACTAATTGTAGTAACGCACAAGTGATACCGCTTTATCACTATAGTTGAGAGGATTTCTGTCCATGAAAATTTTATTTTTATTCTGGTATGCTTTCTTAACCTGGTATCCCGCTTTCCGTTCATAGCTCGTCATTCGCATTTTAGTGCTCGCCGCCGCAACACGTAAATTTTTCTGTGTTCTCGCCATCGAGTCTAAAATAGAGAGTTTTACCTAAAAGTGAAACTTACCTATTATTTTTTATTCAATATCCGGAATCCATCTTGAGTCAAGCACCTGTCTTCTTGCCTGTCAGTCCTTCCGGTTCCTTTTCGATAGTTATTGTGTAATTGGTACTACCTACTTGGCGCGCTTGCGCCAGGTTGAGTCTTGTCATTATAGCACGCATGATGCACCAGGTAGGACTTACCTGGATTCCGGATATTGTATAAAAAATAATAGGTAAGTTTTATTTTTAGGTAAAACTCTCTATTATTTGTTAAGTATCAATATCCGGAATCCATCTTGAGTGATGTGTTTGTTATCTCCTGGTGCAAATAACTTGGATCAAGTTATTGACGCTATATTGTGTATAAATAGAATAAAGCTATTAATAAAGAAAAGTATATTAATTTGCCATATATGTTCTTTATTGTGGTACTATTCCACATTGAACAATCACAAAACAAACTTTGTTATTCTAACTAAAATAATAATAGTTACAGTTATTACAATTTCCTCATTTACAGCAACGAGGAAGTAATTCTCTAACATTTACCGCATCAAAGTAATTTGATAAGGAAACAGATTGCATTTTATTTGAATCAGGAGCAATTAATTCTCTTTGATAACAATTTCGAAATGTATGTACCGATTTCCAATTACCAGTAGCAAGAATTTTGTCTAAAGGGATTTTTCTATCCAATTTAGGGACGCCACTGCTGAACGTACTGACCCTGGAGAGGCCTCATTATCTGCATCTTTCAATAACGATTTGACCCACCCACCGATCACGGTTCTGGTGGCGGGCTTTACATCACCCCGCGCTGTTATAAACAAATTATTAACATTTTGTCTACGACCTAATGACACTTTAAGCAATTGTCTGATCCAATAAATCAAATTTAAATTTTTATCAGGATGTTCTCTAAGCCTCCAACCTGACTGCTGATTATTTACGTTGTCGGTCTTGGATCCAAAGGCTGGCCATATAACGATACTAGTTTGATCATCAATTAAACATTCATTATCCATGCGTAACAAAGTCAGATCATGAACTCTGCGACCACTAGCTAGTAACAATAAAGTAGCTGTGTGTTTTGAGACTTGGTAAAGGTTATTTTCGTCTGAGCCATTTGAACTTAAGTATTGTAATAACTGCTTGGGATTCCAGGCGGATTTACAGGTTTAGTACGAGCAACAGATATTGCTTTTAACATATGTTTAATAAAAAAAATTGAAGAGAGATCTACATTAGAACCCAAATGAGTAAAGGTTGAAATAACCGACTTATGTACTAAAATAGTCTTATATGCCAATCCCACGTCACAATGTAGATATGCCAGATATCGTGCTACTTGGTCGGCGTTGGGGTATTTAAAGTTAATAGAATGTGACTCACACCACTTTTTCCATCTAGTCCAAGCTGGTCTGTAGGTGTTGATCGTAGAGCGTCGCCAGCTGGACATCAGTAGTTCTTGCTCTTGGTCAGTCCACTCCGTTAACATATCTTGCCACCCGAAATCAGCCATGCTTGTAAATGCAGCTCTCTGATCTCCGGCGGGTGTGCTAGGTCTGTAGTCAGAAAAGGCGGCCGTGGGGCTCAGCGTTGAACGTCTGCTTGCCAAAACACTTTGTTCCATTTGGGCACAATGAGTATATTATGGCCGCTGGCTTGATTCAGGTGACTGAGAACTCTGGGAACTAGGTTTGGCGGTGGAAACAGCCAAGCGAGTCTGTAGTGCCACTGGTGACAAAACGCGTTGTGACGTTGTGCTTGCTGGTCTTTTACATCCATCGAGACATACCTCGGTATCACATGAGCAGTCTTTGATGCAAATAGATCCATTTCGGGAACTCCCCACATTTGAAAAATGTTTGCTGTTGCTACAGCTGTGAGATGCCACTCGGGGCAAGTCTTCTGGCGTGATAGAGCATCTACCTCGGGGTTGAATCTTCCTGGAAAGTACTGCGCTGTTAGGTGAACGTTGAGACTGTCTAAAACCGTGAGAAGTTGTCGGGTCGGTTTCAGTAGCTTCTTTGATTTCGTGCCACCTTCCTTGTTGATGTATGACACAACACTTCGATTGTCTGTCTGTAGAAGTATTTGCGCGTCCTTCAGGTGATGTTGATTGTGAAGAATCGCAGCATAAACAGCAAACATTTCCTTTCAGTTGGCGTGCCACGGCATTTGATGTTTCGTCCATGTTCCGGACAGAAATTGATCGCTGAGCTGAGCGCCCCAACCGATGTCTGACGCATCTGTGGTCAATAGATGGGTCACATCGTTCAGGTGTATTGGCATGCTGGTTCCTATTGAATTGAACCACCAATCTATCTCCAACTGAACTGGTAGTGGAAGTTTCAGTTTGCGATACGGGCGATTCTTCGACAACTTTCGACTGAAGTATTGCAGTGTACGACAGTGAAGACGACCCCTTTTCGTTATGAATGTGCCAAAGTTCAATCTCCCCATTAGCGTCTGATACTGTTTTAGGGACCACTTGCCTGTTTTTAGCTGTTGTTGAAGTGCTTTGCGTAGCGATAGGCACTTCGACTCCGACAGGTACATTGCGTTGCGTTTGGAATCCCATGTTATGCCGAGGAACTCGAGGCATTGTGTCGGAGCCAGAACAGACTTTTCTTGATTTATATTCCAGCCCAAAAGCTGCATGATGTTCATCGACAAGGCTATGCCGTCGCGCAGCTGGTGTATTGATTGATTTGCCAGGGGAAAATCGTCCAAGTAGACTACGCACCTTATACCATGGCTTCTCAGTAACTCGGCCACCCAGTTGGTTCCAGTAGCGAATGTCCTCGGTGCTGACGCCAGTCCAAATGGTAAGCAGGTCATCTGAAGCAGCTGGTGCTGATTTGGATCGTGATGATAATTGAGCCTCAGGAAGCAGCGATTCTGCTGTGCAATCGGTAGGGGAAAGTACGCCTGGCTTAGGTCCATTTTTGCCATCCAATCTTGGTGCTGCAAAAATATTGGTACACGAAAATGACTGAACCGGTGAAATGGTTGTGTCATGACGAATTTGTTCAGTTGTTTCAGGTTGAATATTGGGCGGTGGCTGCCGTCTGGCTTGGGTACCAGAAAAAACGTCGAGAGGTAACTGGGGGTCTGCTGGTTCGAGCACTCCTGAATCTAACATGCTTTGAATCTGAGCTGTCATATCGATACAAGTTTTGGTTCGGTAATTTTGCATTGTAATAGAATCTGGAAATATCAGTGACGGTTTCAGTATGATAGGAATTACTGCTCCATCTAGTAACTGGCATATTTGTTTCGGTGCACCCAGATTTTTCCAAACATATTGAAATTCTTTTAGACAGCCTCCGTTAAAATTCCGACAGTCATTGTCGACGCTTATTTTTCAAAGAGGCTTGGTTTTGTGATTTGCTGCCTTTTTGACTATTGTTTCCAGACTTTTCCTGGTTTGTTTGGTTAAACCGTCGAGGGGGATGGCGTTTGGAGTTAGCTTTTCGACGAAAAAAGGATTCGTCTACTTGTTTGCTTGTTGACGGCTTCTGATTTTGATAAAAAATATCTATTGATTGTGATCTAGCTACTGGTTGCGATGAAGACATCAATTTATACGCCCCCCCAATTTTTTGAAGTTAGTTTTGAAGTAATTCGTCGTTAAATAATGTTTCTGCACTAGGAGGTATTTTATGAAAAACATCTCTATGAAATCCCTCTGGTATTTGTCTTAAAAGTGCATCTCTTCTTGCTGTTATCAAATCCGCACGTCGACCACACACTATTTGCAACACCAATCGTCGCACTTAAACCGTTGCAACTCAACTATTTTTTTAACATAATAATTTTCGTTCGCATGTGCTTAAATCGGATCTTTGACAATCGTAGTTAATTCTGACAAATTGAGTTGGTTCGTTTTCGTCAAGTTTTCAGTAGGCCGGCGTAAGTTAAGGTCGTTCGAATCTACCGCCCTGAATGAATCTTCTTTATTGAAGTTTGAAACTTCATTATTCTGAGCTACGAGATTTGTCAAAAATGCCACTTGTTGAGATAAGAATTCAAAATGTGCATAACTCACGGTTTGATCCACTTTCTGTACCTTGGATCTCCTTGGGAACTCACTGTCACTGGACGAATCACTGCACTCCGAACTCGGCAATGGAGAGTGATCACGTTTTCGAGACGGTATATTTTCTTCACTTACGCGATCGGGATCGAGATTCTCCATTATTATTTCGAAAAGGCACGCAATCAATAACAATTTTGAAACTTTAAACACTTATTTAAAAAATATATAAATTAATATTAACTGCCAAATTAAGTTGGGTTTTTGCGAATAAGCTGACTTGTAAGCGGCGCGAAAACCGACGCTATAATGACAAGACTAAACGCGGCGCAAGCGCCCCAAGTAGGTAGTACCAATTACACAATAAAGAGGGCGCCACTATCGAAAAGGAACCAGAAGGGCTGACTTAAAGGCAAGAAGACAGGTGCTTGACTCAAGATGGTTTCCGGATATTGATACTGAACAAATAATATAGTTTTAAACGTGAAAAGTGATGGTGATTAATAAATAATACTTACTTACTACTTACTGCTCAGCGATCCGAAGTGGGTCTTGGCCTCCGACGTCAAAGCTCGCCATTTCTTTCGGTCCTGTGCCATCCTTCCAGTCATGCACGTTTAGTGCCTTGAGGTCCTTGGCGACTTCGTCCCTCCAGCGATATCTCGGACGACCCACAGGACGGCGTCCTGTTGGTCGTCCCAGATAAGCTCTTTTGGCAGCTCGATCCTCTCCCATTCTCTCCACGTGTCCGAGCCAGCGTAGTCGGGATGATGTAATTTCCCATATTTATGTTATTTTATTATTATTTATTATTAATAAATAATAATTTTTAAGGATTATTTATTATTAATAAATAATAATCTACAAAATTTGAAATATAGTAATAAATCCAAAGAAGAACTAAAATATTCCTTAGAAAATACGTCCACAAATAAAAAAGTTGTGATAAATGTAAACAGCGATGGTGATTTTGAAAAAAGTGAAGTTGGTTCTGCAATGATAACAAACTAATGCAACCTGAATTTGCCACACCGGGCCTATTCGACGCATAAAAACGTAATGCAATCTGGATTTGCCACATAGGCTTATTCGCCGCATATAACGTTAAACTGTACAACGATTACAAAATGTAACCTCAGAATCTGCCACACCGGGCTTTTTCGACGCATAAAAACGTAATGCAATCTGAATCTGCCACACCGGGCTTATTCGCCGCATATAACGTTAAACTGTACAACGATTACAAAATGCAACCTCAGAATCTGCCACACCGGGCTTTTTCGACGCATAAAAACGTAATGCAATCTGAATCTGCCACACCGGGCTTATTCGCCGCATATAACGTTAAGTAATTGTACAAGAAGAATCGCCGCCCCTGCCGCTTAGCTGCTACTCTGCTGCCGCCGCTGCTATCACCGTTGCGTGAAAAGACTTGCTTTATACCGATTCGAGGTACTTTCTTGCCATAAAAGGATCCTTGAATTTTTCTTGCTTGATCCTTCCAACACCACACATACGAGTATGTGGGCCATCTTCCGCCGGCGCGTGCGCCGTGGGGATAGGATATGGAAGGTATTGTTTTGCTTTTGAACAAAGAACTATTTTTCTTGAAGGTTTTTCTTACCTAAACTTCAATTAGCCCTTATAAAAAGCGTGAGCTAATGCTATGATATTCATTATTTGTTCATCCTTAAGTCATTTGAAAATGCCTCTTATTATTGCTACATTAAAAATATGAATTTATCAAGTCTGTTATTGAAAACTTCAGAACTTTCATGGTTTGATATTAGGTGTTCATACCTACCCACAAATTAAAACATAATTTATGTGTTAAACATTAAAATTTATGTGCTTGTTATGAGCTGTAGTGGCAAAAATAGCAAATTCATCAACAACTGTTGTAATGTCAGCGGCAAGCCAAGATTATAACGGACATGGTTCCGATCGCAGTCATCACTTACACCAAAATTATACTGTGTTTTTATACGTGCACATATATCTGGTTGATTCATGATTATCAACTTCATGATTGCGAAAATGCTCGCCCCGCTTGTCTGGTGGATTGGCGAGCGCGAGTCGCACCTTCTCGTGACCTGGAGCTGCTGCCTCCTAAATCCTGTGCATCCAGGTGCGTCTTTTTAGTTGTGCATCCACTCGTTGTCAGATTGCTAGATCCTCGCCTGTTAAACAACAGTAACCCATGTCAGGATTGAGGTTAGCTGGAAATCTTAAGACGTCTAAAGAGTCCATTGTTAAATTTAAAGGGATATTAATTAACAAGGATATAAAATATCAAGCTTAACCAAAGAAATGTATATTTCCTGAGCGATAAGCACTTATATGTTAACTAATAATTTTCAACCAAAATATTAACAAGGAACTGTAAAATTGCAAACGTTGGTAAAAGAACCATAGGTATAGGACCATTTCTGTTTTGTCTGAAACAATAAAAGACTGCCTACAAGACAGGGAGGTGACCTATCTAAAATATAATTAATAGTGTTAGTTTTGTCACATGACTCTGTATTAAAGTTAAACCTGATACCTGGTTTTAATGTTGGCTGGGCTGTTTGCAATCGAGAGCTAGCAGCTAAGTTCTCCTATTAAAAACACTATTTATAATAAGACTTGTTAGGCTTTACCTTGAACTGCACTGCAAAAAGTGAAAAAACCAAGTGCAGATGTTTTGTGTTTTACTGACCCAAGGCCACCTAAGTTAATTAATGCAATCTACGAAAAATAAAAGGCATTAATAAATACAACAAAACTTATTACTAGTTTTATTTAAGAGCTCATTTTCCGCATCGGGAAAACTTAACTTCCATTAGGTTTTATCATTTTCGTTTCTTTGTTGTAAGTTTGATTTTAGCTCCTTTCGGTTTAAAGCAACTAATCTTAAAAACACATTAAAGTTTATAAACTTCACATGTTACTGTAATTAAAATCTGACGCCTCAACTACGGGGTGGATTGCATGATGTTGACATGACATGATGTGGTCGTAATGAAGACAAATAAAATATATAAAATAACCTCATGAGGCATTTAAAGTTTTAAAACGATTGACTCCTAAGTAATTTCCAACCAACCATGATTTTACCCTAGTCATACCATTAATGAGCTAAGTATTAAGTTGAACCCAGTTCCAGAATACTTAAGTTTTACTATAGTATCAATTTTATTATTATTAATAATGAATAAAAGTTTATAAGTACAGCTTGAATAATCGATATCATTTACTACAAATCTTGCATGCTTCTGTATGTTTAGCCACTGGTGCGCTTTGGGGAATGAAATATTTTTTGTCTTTCCACGAAGCGCAAGTCAATGGTGCGCTTCGAGGAATAGTTGAAGTGCGCCTCGTCTTGTGCGCTTCAAATGTGTGCGCCTCGAATAATACCTCAAATATTGCACTTCAAATTTTAACCGTAAATATAATAGCGTTTACTATTTACTCAAAATGTTTTGATACTATATAGCAGAAGCCGCCTCCCAGCTTGCGCCTCCGGGCGGCATAAACATCAGAAAACATGCACTTCATTAATGAAATTAGGTATTGGTTTAGGGGTACCGGGTGGGTAGGGAGAGTATACTAATCTTTTCGGACGAAGCGCTTCGTATAATATGATAGAACTTCACTTAAGGTAAGTTCGTTTAATCATTAAATATACAGCAAACCGATTCATGTAAACCTTATTTCATTCAACTAGATATTCTAACTATTACTTGCCTATACATATTTGAGCCCTGTAAATTTTTAAAAAATAATGAAGATCTATATTACCCCATAGAAATCATAAGACGCAATAATCGTTACCAAAATAAACTCAAGATACCCTTTTCTAAATTAAAGTCTCTCTCTCGTCTCGTCTGGACCACACTCTATGTTAATTAAAATTTATAACCATATTCCAAGTAAGTAATATAAAAACTATTGAAAAAAATGCTAGCTTTGAAAATCAGTTAATACACAATTGCTGAATTCTTTGAAGATAAAATGATATAATTATTTTTATTTAATAAAGTACATAGTAATAATACTAATCACATATTTAGTCTGATATGAATGTTTACCAGTGATGCTGCAATTTTTTAGATCTCATTTTCCTAAGAATTATATTCAGTGTTAATTTTAATGTTCTTACATAATGTCTAACTATTGTTGTTGTGCAATTGTCATATATTTTTTTATGTAAAATATTTGTATATATTTTTTTGTGAAAAATGTTAAGATTACCCTTGTTATTTAATTGTTTTTTACATTCTTAAGAATCGTTGCAACGCCCTCACAACAGGGCGTCACATGTACTTACTTCACATAATATGTCAACTTTCCTCTATGTGACACGCAATAAAGATATTGAATTGAATTGGATGGAGGTGTTGGAAGGGGAAGGCCTAGAGTCTAGACGGACGTACTTAGAACAAGTCCAAGACATGCTCAGTAACGGCCAGGTCAGGAGTACCCCGGCCATAATCGACGAGCATGTATGAAAGGATTAATGAGAGTGGAAGAAGCGCAAGAGGTGTGTCAGGACCGTAGCAAGTGGAGAGATGTGGTCTCTGCCTACCCCGTTGGGAAAAAGGCGTGATAGTATGTACGAGTATGTATTATAAGGTCCTCTTATGAGCAGTGGCTTGGACACGAGAGCATGATAAAAGGGAACTTGATGAAGGTCTGGAGGGATGATGTATAGAAAACCAAAACATCGACATCATCATCATCGCAGCTCACATGAATATAGGTATTTATGCAATATTGCAAAATGGGTTTTAGCCTTAGAATAATAACGTATACAACTTAGAATAATTACATATAGAAGCAAGTCCGCGCGCCCATTTTGGAGCACCTTAATTGGAGCCATAAATGCCACGGGTGCGGGTCTTTGCAGTGTTCATTACAGCTCCGCAATGTTCAATGCCAACGCGCGCCGCACGTAAGCAAGCAATAGTCACGCATGTGTGGAAAGGTTAGTGCTTCATTTTTGACGGGGCGGTTGTATGAAGACTATCCTTCTATACGTTATTATAAGGTATAGAATTATAGTCTTCCTACAATCGCCTCGTCAGAAAAGAAGGACTAATCCGATCCGTATGCGAGACTATTGCTTGCATACGTGCGGCGCGCTTTGACATTGAACACTGCAAAGCGGTCCGTTTGGAGCCAATTATGGCTCCAATTAAGTTGCTTAAAACAGTGCGCGCAGACTTGGTTTCTACAGCGTTATTATTCTAAGAGTTTACTCCATTCCATCAGTAACTTTCTTCAAACACATCATTTCACATTTTTTAAACATTTCTCTATTCAAAATTTATTTAGTTCGAGCGCTGCAAAAAGCTTGTTAAAAACAGACAACAATAAAAAAAAAGATAATATTTCTAAGTAACTTTTAATAATATGTACATATTCATGCCAATAACTAAGAGTATTAACCTCTCATTTGGATGACAATATCAAAAACTAGATATCTCAAACCTGTCTTGGACATTTAATTTGTTTGCGGTGACAACAGTCCGCCAACCAATACTATAGTTTGCCGGCTTAAATGGTCGTTTTTTCCTCATTTCATCAACTAAGTATTACACAAAGATAGGCCAGTGCCGTCCCAGACACTGGCAGCGGCGGGCGGCCTTGTCCGATTATAAGGAAAAACAATAAAAAAAAACCTGCTGGGTGATATAAAAAAGTAAATTAACCTGTTCCATCTGTGCAATTTTCGAAAAAAGAACAACAGGAATCAAAGAGAAGGTGAGTTTTTATTCGCGTGTAATTAGATCTTTTTTGATGTGCAATTTACATTTTGAAAAGGGATTGTACCGTGTCCGATTCTCTGGGGTTTTTATTGGTCTGTTTGAATTACTTAAGATGACATCAAATTGCTTACATTGTTTCGTAATCAAAAAACTAATATCTAATACGAAGTGTGCACTTTTGTAGGTATTTCCAGAATGCTTTTTTTATTACCTACTTAACCGGTTGTTTGTTTACGGTAGCAGATGAGTCTTTCTTGAGAAATACAATTAACATCAATAGATACTATGTCATATTATATTTTTGACCTATTGAACTCTGATAACGAATGCGTAAGACATTTCATATTTACATTAATTTATCCAAAACACAAATCTGTGTATGCAATTTATTGTTTTGACCTCGGAACAATGTTTTTTGTTAGCGTTTGTGAGTCCTGCGTGACTAATTAATGGCAAATTTTGTTTTCAATCGGGCAGGTATTGTAAATCAAAGCTCGAGCTTAACAAATAGTTTTCATTTCATTTTAATTTATTCCTTACTACTTACTCCATTAGGTAATAAAATGTCAAGATACAGCATGTGTCAAAATAATAATTCGTTGAATTTTGCAGTATTTAACTATTTGTGCTTCTCTGTTAAGTTGTTACAATCATTTACTGACCAAATAAATATTTGAAGAAGCTCCTACCTCGAGAAATTGACATTAAGTTCTGATTTAGCCGTGACATCTTAATTGAGGCATCAAAACGGGTGCTCCGACTCGCCTTCTAAGTTTGTAACGAATAAACTTTGAAGTTAAAACTAACTACTGGACCGATCCTAAAACTTATTTTAGGCTACATTATCAGCGAGTAATATAGGCTATATATTTATTTTGAGGCTATATTTTAACGAGAGATAGTCCAAGTGGGCGAAAACATTGGCGGAAGGCTAGTTTTGTAGGTAATATTAATTAAAGCCTAAACAACAATATGCGGTCAACCATGTTTCAACGTTAATGTTTTGCTTCCTTAATGTTCTTTTAACCATTTGACTTCGAAGGTCGTTAAACGTAACGGTATTTGAATCTGTGGTTAGAGGTGTTCGTAACACTGGGTGCTTATTTATTCCTTAAGGAAAATTATATTATTAAGACATATTAGGAGGTAATAAGCTTCCGGAACCATTTAAAAATTTTAATGTTAAAAAATTCAAATCTGTCTTATCTGAAATCCTTATTAATAAATGTTATTATGATATTAATGAATATTTTTTATGATAATGAATTTTGAATGATTAAATGTAAGTATAATTAATTTTTAAAAAATATATGATTTCATTAATGTAATTTTGTTAGCTTTTTTAATTTTTATATTACCGTTTATTGACATTAATTAATGAGTTTTAATATAAAATACTTTTCGTATGCCATTCAAGGCACATCATGGAGAGACTGCATATGCCTATAACTGTCAACTTTGTACCACCTATGATGACGAATAAATGAATTTGTATTCGTATTTTTGTATTTGTAATGTAGAAGTTTTCATTTGAAAGTTTTTAATAAAAATAGTTTTATCTTTAACGAAACTCAAATATTTGCAAAAATATAACTATTGCTCCGTATGACTAGTTGTAACTATACGTACCACTTTGATTTGTTGGCCAGCACTTTGAGAAAAGGCCCAAAAAAAATGTTCACCTCTCTGATCTCAACTACCCCTAAGATAACTTGACGGAAACTCATGGTCGACGAACAAGTGCGTTAATGGGATCGGTAGTTAGAAGAGCAGCCGCGGAGATTGCAGAAGGCGCAGGTTCGAAAGTCAAAGTGCTTTATTTGCAGTAAATGTGGTAACAAGAAGTCTTTTTTTTCTAACAAAATTTGTGCAGACACTTAACGTTTAATATGATATACTATTGATATTTTTTATTCGAAATATTTGTATTGCTAATTTCGTTGTACAATTGGTTTCCTTGCAGTCAAATGATATATTTGATGAGAAAATAATTTAATTGATAAATAGATGTATGATAAGTTGTTTGCTGTGCATTCAAATAAAAGCCAATGTTTTATTGTGTTTTTTTTTATTTATTTATTAAGTACCTTATTTAAAAACTTACAAATAATTAGTTAGTACCTAGTATCTTAAATCCTTTATTAGATTTAATACAATTATTGAAATACCTACCAATAAACAAAAAATAGAATACCTAATAAACACCTAATAAACAAAAAATAGAATACATAAACAAAATTAGTGAATACCTAAATTTGAAATTAAATTTCAAATGCAAAATAAATTATAAATTATCATGTCCATTTTCAAATTGTCAATCAGAAAATGAGTAGTCCTGGTCACTAGAACCGAAGTGAAACTTTTCTAGTCTAGCTTTTATTGTTTTATTTGTTTCAGATGTTTTTAAAACTCCTGCCAGTCCTGGCTCTCGTCGCCTTGGCTATAGGCCAGGATGCGGGCGGAGGGGACCTGGAGTCAGTTCTGACACAAATATTCGGGAAACCACCGGCTGCAGGTGGAGGTGGTAAGTATTGTTCTAAAAAGTCTAAGCAACATGAAGGATGGTAGAAAACACGTATTTCAAATTAGAAAGAGAACTGTTTTTTTAAATTAAATAAATTAAACATCGCAGTTACTTACTCCGATGTTTAATTAAGGTGTACAAGTTATTAGCCTGTATTAAATAAATAAATATAAACATGCGCCAGACAACACACCGCTTGTCATGGTCTCGAAGTAGGGATACATATTCCTGTGTTACGAGGTCAGACAAGAAATTAAGCCAGGGGCGTCTCCCAGCACCCCAGACCCGAGTCAATTCGATCGTTTCCTGAATTGACCTGACCGGGAATCGAACCCGGGACACTACGGAAATCGTAGCGAGAAACCGTGCTACAGCGCGCTACGCCAATCGTGTCGCCAAATGTATTGTATTGTCTCACTGGTGGGCAAAGGCTTTTCTCCATCATTGTAATCAAGTCATCGCTACAATAGATGGGTACTTTCTTTAATCACCACGCTTACCAAATGCAGTCCGAAAATCATGCTTTGCCCGAACTGGGAATTTAACCCGGGATGGAACTCCGTATTTCAGGACGAGCTTTACCACTAGGCCACGGTTACGTCTAAACAACATCGATAACTTTATATGATCAAAAGTTGAATGTCACCATGCCAGCATAAACATATTGTACTTATGCCATACATAATAATAACATAACATTTGACTGGCCTGTTGGCGCAACGGCAGCGATCCTGCCTGTAGCGCCGGAGGTCGTCGGTTCGATCCCCACCCATGACAAACATTTATGTGACGACCATTTGTGTTTGTTGTGTGTCTGGGTGTTGTTATCTATTTAAGTATGTATTTAGAAATATTTAAGTATGTTTATCAGTCTCTGACGGCCATATTACAAGCTCTGCTTAGTTTGGGGTCAGATGATCTTGGTGTAAATTGTCCCAGATATTGATTTATTTATTTATTTATCCCTATAGATGGGTACTTTCTTAAATCACCACGCTTGGCAAATGCAGTTTGGTGATTACGAACCCGGGCTATATTCCTAAAAATCCGAGATCATGCTTTGCCCGACCTGGATATTCAATTCAACCCAGGATGGAACTTCGAATTTCGGGACGAACTTTACCACAAGGCCGCGGAGGCGTCTAAACAACATCGATAACTTTAAAAGATCAAAAGTTGAATGTCCGAAATGGTCACCATGCAGCTTCTACGTATTGTATGTCATATCATATATAGTAAAATAACGCTGATTTTCAGTAGCACCATCAGTTATCAAGACTTGCTTGGATTTATGCAAATAATATAAGGTAGCGAGTGTTTGTGTGCAATTATTAATTAGTAATTGGTTTTAAGTTCAGTATCTAATTAGTACGCACTTAAAATGAGTGATCAAAAACTCGAAAAAAAAGAAACACACATTGGTCGCCCTGGGAGTTGAATCCCGGACATGCCCCCCGATTCAAAACAAAGTTATCCACCGATTCGGTAAATTTGTTTTAATTATAGTGAATGATCCGCTTGAAGGTAGCAATCAATATTTTTATATGTGAAAACCAAAGGCCTTATGTTTTCACAAACCAAATTACATAATAACTACCCTACTTAAAAAAATAATTAAAAAATAAAAGTAAATAACCGAATCGGTCGATAGATAACTTTGTTCTGAATCGGTTGGAATTTCTTGCTGACGAGCGGTCCGTGATAGGCTTTAGAGTTTTTTTGAGCATGCAAAAACGTGAAGAGGTGACTGACCTCCATACTTAGAATAATTACGCCTAGAAGGAGAGTCGACTCATGCTTTCTGATGCCACTGAAATCCGGACACCATATCCGAACCCGATCGACGCGTTGCGACGTCCCGCCAGTGATCAAGGTCATGGCCTATTGGTTGGGGCTCCAACAAAATTACAGTTTGTTGTATAATGGGTTGACCTCCATACTTAGAATAATTACGCCTAGAAGGAGAGTCGACTCATGCTTTCTGATGCCACTGAAATCCGGACACCATATCCGAACCCGATCGACGCGTCGCGACGTCCCGCCAGTGATCAAGGTCATGGCCTATTGGTAGGGGCTCCAACAAAATTACAGTTTGTTGTATAATGGGTTTCACAATGATTCGGTAACACACAAAACAGATATAAAAATAACTTAGTAGACAATATGTTTTAATTTAAATTATTAAGACTATATTATCACTTAAAAACTCGTATTGAATATTGTAATTTATGTAGAAAACTTTGAAAATGTTGCCAATAATGAGAAATTTTTTTCGCAACTTTTAGTAAATTGGACGAAATTGATTTTATTAAATTGAAGTATTTATTTAGTTATATTATATTTTTTGAGCATGAATATTATTTAAGTGATTATAAAAATCAAAAGAACTAACGTAAAAGTCACCTTAGAATAAATCAGTTTATTGTAAAAATATATTCAGATTTTAGTATAATTTTTAATATGAACTTTTAAACACGCTAGTTAGTGAACATCAAAAAAACTACAAAATTTAAGTTCAGAAATGACTTTAACCTCCACTTTTTGGGGAAAAAGCTGTCGACTTGCAACATTATTTGGTAACTTCTACCCTGACACATTTTTGACGTTCGGTTTTGGCTTCAAGTTTGGCGCGTCTTTTTGTATGGAACTATCCTTCTAGGTGTCATTATTCTAAGCCTCTATTATACATTTTATTAATGCTCAGCTCTTTCGCTCGTTCGCGCTCTTTCTTTAAGTGCCAATAATGCCTGACTTAAGCTGAGTGGCAACCATTTTGGATTCCTACTTAACAAAACAATGGTTTTTTTTAAGTTCATAACGTTGTTTAGTTCAAGTGTTCATTGCTGAAGTTTTTAACAATGTTTTAGCTCAGTGCATTCAACCCAATATCCTTAACAGAGTAAGGTATGTGGGTGTCAACATTAAAAAACATATCCTGGGTTCGATTTCCCGTCGGCCTGGGTGTGCGGGAGACGACCCTGGCTTAAGGCTGGGATTTAGCGCGCCGTCCGATAGAGCATTCGGTGGGCCACTCATTAGATCTGCGCGAACGGAATAACGCCGCGGCTTCCTTCTGTTGTCGTGTAATGAATTTATTATGAAATAACATTAGACAAATTAAATTTTATTAAAAGTTGTCGACCTAGAATATACAAATACCTATCTATATAAATAAATAATAAATAAATAAATATCCCTGGACATTATTCCACACAGCGCCATCTAGCCCCAAAGTAAGCTAATTAAAGCTTGTGTTATGGGATACTAGACAACGGATAAACATACTTAAATACATTTTTCTTTTGTAAATAGATACTTATTATACATAGGAGACACCCAGACCAGTACAAACAGACATGTTCATGCACACAAATGTTTGTACTGTGCGGGGATCGAACCCGCGACCTCTGGTGTAGTAGCCAACTTCTTAACCATTACACTAAGTCGGTCGTCAAGTGTATATATTTTTATATACACTTGACGACCGACAAGTATATATATTTTTTAAGTGCAAAATGTTAATAATTAATATTTTCTTTGTGTTTTTTTATCGGTGAAATTATGCTATATCGTGTTTTGGAAAAGTGGTCGCCTTAGTTAAAGACACTTACCTACTCGTAAAAAATTTTATTTGCTAAAATATCTTTTAATTTAGAAGTTATCATCAAACAAAGTCAATCAAATATTGACAATCTTGGGAAAGCATAGCCTTAAATGCTTGTCTGGTCTCTCGTAAAACAAGGAAATTGATCCTTACTTCGAGACCATGACTATCAGAATGTCGTCTGGCGCATGTTTATATCCTACTAATGTATAAATATATTTAAATATATTATAAATCCGAAAGTTTGTGAGTTTGTATGTCTGTTTGTATTTTTTTTATTTTTCTTTCACGCAAAAACTGCTAAACGGATTTAGATGAAACTTTTCAGTAATACAGCTTATATCTACATCAGAATAACACATGCTACATTTTTTCCACCCGCGGCTTCGCCCGTGTGAACATCATTTATATAACATGTATCCATTAAATCTTCATAATTGTAGCTTAAGTGTATTTCTGATGTTTTAAGCTGTATTACTGTAAAGTTTCATCTAAATCCGTTCAGCAGTTTTGTACAGTAGTTTCGGCGTGAAACAGTCGCAAACATACATTCATCCTCACAAACTTTCGCATTTAAGTATGATATTAGTAAGATATGTATAAAAGTCCAAGACGTGCTCAGAAAAGGTCAGGTCAGGAGTACCTATAATGTTCCCTGCGGTCAGGGGAGAAGAATACTACCTAGGTATCCCTGCCTGTCGTAATAGGCGACTAAAAGAGTCCTTGGGGTCGCGAAGCGCACGCGAGGGGGCCTGCGTGTGTTTCGGTTTGCGATCTCGAGGATGACGGAAACGCGTGTACCACAGGACACAGGACACTGGTCTGCGTTATCGTGCGCTGGAGTTGAGCTTGCTCCTCCTGAGGCTGGCTGCCAGGCGGCCTTGCGCGCCGATGGGTCTTGCGAGGAGTCTCTCCCTCGTTGGGGACCCCGGGTCCCTTCCATGCTGCGCCGAAGATGACCACCATCAGGTTTTAGTGGGTAGGGGTCTCTGTTTTCCCAGGAGTTCCACATATCCCAGGTGTCCCCAACTCAGGGCCTTGGGAATGCCTAAATGCATTTTCTTACGCAAAAAAAAGGAGTACCTATAATCGACGAGCATGCATGAAAGGATTAATGAGAGTGGAAGAAGCGCAAGAGGTGTGTCAGGACCGTAGCAAGTGGAAAGATGTGGTCTCTGCCTACCCCGTTAGTAAAAAGGCGTGATGGTGTGTATGTATGTATACATGTTAGAGAAATGAAGCTCACGCGGGCGTAGCCACGGGCGGTAAGCTATAGTTTGTTTATATTTACCAAGTGAGTTCCTTTCTACTAGATATTGAACATAGGGACACCGCTGATGTTGTTTTTTTCTTTTTCTTATTTCGTTTTATTGTCGTGCGTTTACAAATTCCTAATTTTTTTTCGACTATCCAATTGCCTAGGATAGGGTTTCTAACAACGAAGCAGTAACTAAATTGTTATTTTCAGCTCCAGTCCAGCCTGCCACGACCGTCGCTCCTGCTACCCAGAGACCAGCTCCTCGGCCGTCCACCATTGTGCCTGGCATCAAACCTGTCACGGAAAGTGGTAAGGGTTATGACTTGATATAGTAGATTGTTACACAAGGTGAGAAAGTTACCTTTTCAATGCACTAGATGGTTTGGCGCGCGAGCGTAGCGAGAGCGCTGATAGTTCGAGGGCATTAAAAAGGTATTTCTTCCGAGGTAAACACTCTGCTTTTCGTTACGAATATAAGGAAAGTAAATAAAAATCAGATACATAAGTTCAACCTACAAAATTTTATTTTTTCATTTCTATCGTAAATGTTTAGCTCAAATTTATTCAATTAAATACTAATTAAGTGAAACATACATTAATGAGTATATTCCTGCTTCGATTGTTTAAATATTCATTTGAAATCAAGATAAAGAAATTTCAAATACAGCTGTGGCTGAATAGAATACATCGACTTGCCGCAAAAGGAATGTCAAAATAGAAGGTGACATTTGACAGATTTTTACTTTCAGTCCTAGGGCTGAAAAAAACTTTACAGCCCTAGGGCTGAAAGTGAAGCTTTCAACCCTATGCTCAGGCAACTTCAAGCGTACTTTCCGTGTATGAGTAATGAAAAAAAATATTCGGGACAAATAACGACACCGACCTCGTGAGTATCAAAATGGCGGGATCAAGCTTCAGATTCCCATTTTTTTATATCAGGGTATTATTCCTTTAAATGTACTTATTGTATCCTGATCTAGACATTTATACCCCTGAAAATTTAGTAGACATTTTGCGAAGTAGACGTTCTGCGAAAAAGCCGTTATAGACACTGACCTACTCGTACATTTTTTTATTTGCTAAAATATATTTGAATTAAGTAGTTATATTCAAACAAAGTCGACCAAATATTGACAATCTTGGGAAAGCATAGCCTTAAAACTCTTGCGTTACAATATTTTACGAATTACAAAAACAGTCTGCGGTTACGTGGCACTTACGCATTCTTGGCGGATATCTACTGACGAAATGGATCGCTGCCTTCAGTTTAGGGAATTAACTTGACTGGATTTAAGCGATTGTATTATAAGAAGACTCCAGCGGGAAATAATGGGCATAGAAAGCTGATATTTGGTAAGTACCAGGGTCCTTAGGGCGTGTAGGGCGTCAATGTGTAAAATATTTTAATAAAATTCCGCAAACTCTTGTTGAACTGCCTCTTCACAAGTTTAGGTCACAAATCAAAGCTAAGTTAATGAAGCGAGGTTATTATAGTGTAAAGGATTTCTTAAAGGACAAGAATTTGTGGTCTTCTTAGGTATAATCTGCTCCTCTGCACATTTTTTGTTAGGACTTTACTCTGTCAATTGAATTTTGGTGTAAAAAACTAGATTGAAAAGATAAACCATCGAGTTTCTTGCCGGAGTCTTCTCGATCGGAAACTCGGTGGTAGAGTCACTTTATGCTTATTTATGATATTTAGTATCATAGTATTTTTTGTGTAAGTTTATTTTTATTTAGTATAATATTTTATGTATAATTTTTTAACAAGTACTTTTTATAAGTCTAGGTGAATAAATATATTTTTCTTTTACTTTGCTTTGAGGACCTATAACAGAGGATTTCCCGAAACTCCTACAGGAACGGGAAAAGGCGAGTACGGGCGGTAGAAGTCGCGGCCAAAATCTAGGGTTTTTATACAACATGTGTGGCAAATTGCCACGCAAGGTCTCTAGTTCAAGTCCCTCTCAATACCTAAAAGCAACTTCTACTGGTTTTCCTATCTATAACCTTAACCGCCAAGTGACTTCAGTTGAACGCGGTAGCGCTGGACACGTTTTTAATAAATTCAGAGGGGGGAAACAAAAACAAAGACACATACACAGATACAAAATCACTTCGAAGACTTTAGTTGCTGATTTGCAACTGCGGCGCCAGAGCACAAAAATAGTAAGTTACATTTACGCAACCCCAGCGGTTAATAATATTATTTCTACATCGCATACTTAGCATACAATGCTTAAAATGATACCATTTTCCTTAAAATAAAACAACTTAACAACAGTCGCATAACAGACACCCAGTACGTAGGTGTAGTAGAATAGATTTCACCATTTTAGACACACTTTTGAAACCACTCTCAAATTGGCACCTCTATTTTTATATTCAGTTAACTCAACCAAAGAAACGAGAATCACCTCAATACTTTTATTAAATTAGTATCTCTAAAATGACCTAGGCACTACAAACAAGTGTAGACCTTGTCTTTTTGCTCATCATTAAATAAACCTCAAGGTGATTTTTATGAAATTGATATTTAACACATAATTGCGGTTAACATTAACATGCGAATCTGGTCTAGACCAGTTTAGCAAGATGAGCGGTAAGGTCGACAAATCTTAAAAATTATTAAGTTAAATGCGGTAAATACTTAGTGAATGCTTCGTCGAGTCTTAATTATGTGAGTTTTCCTTGGAATAAATAACATTTATAAGGATAGTTCAATATAAAAAGCGCGATAGGGTACTTTCGGTAGTGAAAAACTAAATTATGCAGTTTGATTAAAATTAACCCTTATCAAACGCGGCGCTACAGAAGACTTATCGAAAACTTTGAAACGGATTTTGTTTACATTTGGTTATACTTTTAAAGTCTGTGTAATCGAAAGTTTTTTTTTCGGGTGGGAAATTGTTTAGGTTTTGTTTTGTTTTTTAAGGTAGGAAATTATTTACCTATATCCTATGCTGCACTGCAATGCACGCATAACTAGTTGTTGCCACCAACTTTACTTACTTACTTGAATTTTACGAATAAATGAAAAAAAAATATCATGTACGGGTGGAGCGTCAATTCATGGTGAGAAAGAAAGTTATTTCTTTAATGTTTCAGAAAAAATATTTTTTACTCAAATTACTTTTAAATTAAAATATAATAACAACTTTTATTTTTTATATTACAAGACAAAATATTGATTAAATAATAAATGCAAACGGATATAGGGAAATAATATCCCACTTAGTTATTACTTACCACAACGGACTTAAGGAAAATAATTCCCACCTAATTTGGACATGCAAAACTACCACAAACGTTAGTTTCACGGACTGTTTATTCTGTAATTATACTATGAATATAGTCTATTATCATAAAGAGACAATTATTTACTTACTTACAAGATTTTTTCTGCTCGTAAGACGAAAATCACGGCAAGGCAATACGAATTTTGCGGAATACGTAAAAACTGTCAGTTCAGTGTAAACAGCTATGTACGTACATATCTATCAACTTGACGTTGATAGATACCGACGGTCGTAATTACATTACTGTTGCTTTTACCAATATTACGTCATCAAAATGGCTGACAGCGTTTTCGCGGGAATGAAAAAGGTTTAAATTTAATTTAATTTTATGGCAAGAAAGCGTATTTATTTTGCTGAAATATACTTCTTTGTGGCTTTTTATTAGGAAAATCAACATTTTGGAGCACTTTTTCAAACACAGTAGAATCACGGGACGTCAATTTTGTGTACTGATAGGTAATTTCGGTTCCAGTTGTAGTTGTCTCTATCGCACTCTACGGAGGGCTTGAGGTCAGAAACAGACAGCAATCGATTTTACAAAAACCTATTTATCAATTCTCTCGAACGTGCTGTGTCCTCATAAGCGCAAAACCTTAAGATAATTAGAAAACAGTAATTTTCACAATTAACCAATAAATACTGTAGAATAATTCAATCATTATTCTAGTAGACCGTTCTTATAAATACGAGGGTGGATTGAAAAGTTCGCGGCCTGATACAGAATTATTCAATTCTTCAAATCAAAACTCCCCAAATTATTTACCTCAATTCAGTCTAGTTAACTGTGCAAAGTAGTTGTGATTTTGAAAAGTCATAATCAAGCAATACGCCATAATTTTCGCAAAGGGAGCAAATTAAGCAGCGTGCTGTGATTAAGTACCTCCATAAGAAGGAGTTATCATCAAAAGCCATCCATGATGTTATGGTCAATACTTAAGGGGATTCTGTTCTGTCATATTCAATCGTAAAAAAATAATTCGCAGAATTCAAACGTGGTAGGGAATATAGAGAAAAGGTACTTGATTTAGTTTTGCAAGTCCGCAGATTAAAAATGAGAGAGATAGCCAAGATTATAGGCATCTCCTATGAACGATTACAAAACATGAAAATCAGCGAATTGGGTTTTCACAAGGTGTCAGAGAGGTAGGTGCCACGACTGTTTTCAGTCGAACAAAAAAGAACGCGATTGACAATTTCACGCGACTGTTTGGAATTATTTGAAGCCCATCCAGGTGATTTTTTAAGTCTATTTGTTACTATGGGTGAAACCTGGGTTCATCACAGTACACCAAAAACAAAACAACAATCAAAACAGGGAGGCAGACCTGGATCACCCCCTAAAAAGGATAAGACGATATTGTCGTCAAATAAAGTTATGGCTTCAGTTTTCTGTGCCTCGAAGGGCGTCGGTATGGTTGATTAGCTTGAAAAAGGTCAGAATATGAACTCTGATTACTATTGCACCTTACTACGTCGTTTTCGTGAGCAAATAGAAGAAACACGCCCTGGAATGCTTAGAAAAAAGTCCCCTTTCATCAAGGCTTTCACACATCTGTGCAATCAATGGCTGAAATGTGTTACTGTAGCTTTGAAGTGCTGCAGCATTCGCCTTATTCACCTGACCTGGCACCATCAGGCTTCTTGCTATTCTCTAACCTAAAAAAACACTTAAGAGGTCAGAAATTTTTGATAAACAATGAGGTCAGAGCAGCAGTAGATGCGTTTTGACTCTCAGGACTATTTTTTTTCCATGATATAAAAGCTTTGATGGAGAGGTGGCAGGAGTGCATTCAACTTGATGGTGATTAAGTAGAAAAAAAAAAATTGATGTGTGTCTATCTTCTTAGTTAGGCCGGATACTTTTCAATCCACCCTCTTACGTTACTATTAATAAATTAGAACTATTTAGGTTTAAATATTTTTTTATTTCTCATAAGAACAGAGTTCGCTTAAAATGAGATACATACAATTTAAAAAAATAAAATACCATTATTATAATTTTACATTTCATTTTGTCTCCAGTGATGACTGTTACAGTGTACTGATTAGAATATGTTCTAAAAGTTTGCTTTTATGTCGTTTGGCAGCTTGTTGTATAGCTGTACTCCTTCCGATAAAATGGTTTTTTTCCCATACATAGTACGCGCATTGGCCACTAGTAGTTTATGTTTATTTCGCAAGTTATGAGTGTATATTTTTTTACTAATGTGATTAACTGACTGAACAGAGATTTGTTTTCAACAGCCGACACCAGCTGCACCACAGACAAGAATGAAGTGGGCGAGTGCGTCCGCTACTACCTGTGCAACGTGGAGAACAACACTATCAACACAGACGGTGTCGGCATCATCGATATACGGTTAGTAATACGCAGCCCATAACAGCGTTTGCTGGGGGTGGATCGAACACGTTGCATTTTTGTAAGATTTTCGTTTTTATTTTATAGAATCGAAATTAAACTTAAATTTTTGCTCTGTTATTGTTTTTATAATAAAAACACATTGAATCGTCCAAAATCAGGAAGTCGCCAATAATTTGCTAAATTAAATAAAAAACCGGTTTTTTTAAATAATTGTTAAGAAACTTAAAATTCACTGTAAGTTAAAGTTAAGGTGCAGTCAATAATAGAGAGATAAATAATACTTAAATTTGAATTTACCTATGTAATCACGTAAATCCTCAAAAAATACGACGTTAACGATCTATTAACGATCTACCCTCAGCAAATACTCCTAAGTACCTATCCCTACCATGAGTTTACACCGATGACAGTCGCTAGCGTCTCTGGTGACGTTATTGCATGGAATTTCGGTGCAGCGCCTATAGTGAATACTAATGGAACTATAATGGCATACAAGTTGTGTAGTTAAGGCTGTGATTTAGCGCGCCTTCCGATAGAGCATTCGGTGGGCCACTGATTAGTTCTGTGCGAACGGAATAATGCCGCGGCTTCCTTCTGTTTTCGTGTAATGAATTTATTATGAAATAACATTAGACAAAATAAAAAGTTAGTAAAGTTGTCGACCTAGAATATACAAAGACCTATCTATATATATTTTTTTAAGTGCAAATTGTTAATAATGAATATTTGAGAGTAAAACAACAAAATCGTCGACATACTTCTACTTATGTGTTTTTTATATCGGTGAAATTATGCTATATCGTGTTTTGAAAAAGTTGTCGCCTCAGTTAAAGACACTGACCTACTCGTACAATTTTTTATTTGCTAAAATATTTTTTAATTTAATAGTTTTCTTCAAACAAAGTCGATCAAATATTGACAATCTTGGGAAAGCATAGCCTTAAATACACTAGTGAACGTGAGGCTGGGCAGCGAGGTGGAAAAGGTCATGCAAGGTCATGAAAGGCGTGACTGACTGGCAGGACCGAAGTGGACTCTTCTTATCAAAGGTCAAGACTCACTTTGCCTCATCGGTTAGATGAAGTATTTAGTTTAATAAAAAATACTCGTGTTGGGGTTGACTCGCTCTCCTATAGCCAGCCTATATTAACTAAGTGTGTGTGGGTGTTTGTGTGTGTGTGTGTCTAATAAGTAAGTTAAGTTATTCGTGCCAAAAGGTTTTCTGTTATTTCGTAATTTAATTTATAAGCAGTGTGGTGACAACACAGTTAATTGTTTTAAAATATTAAGGATAGTATATTATTATAATGGAGCGACATACTAAGCTAACCTCAAAAATACTATCTGAGCGTCTTACGGTTGGTGAAACGTAAAAACCCGCTAAATGTCCCTTAAAAATATTTAAGGGTTCCTTGACAGTTAAGGGTAGTTGGTGAAAATGAGCATAAATTATCTGATCAGTGTTTTGTGGCCGACATATTAATTCTGGGCGCATTCAGTATTTTTAGTTGCTCAGTTTATTACTTCTCAAATATAAACTCAAAGTAGCCTCAAGCTTGCTAATTTAACCTCTCTCGAAGACGACATCAGACCTCCGCGGGCCCAGCGCGATTAGGCTCTACCTATAGCACACGACACACGACTGCGTCAGCCACCGCGCCAAAAAAAAGCAACTGAAGACTTTTTTCATCTGTGCTTTTCATTTTTCCCGCCCGTGCCGCACTGTTGGTTGGAAAGTTACAATATTCGGAGCATTGTTTTCTGGGATTGAAGAATTACGGATTTTGGTTTTGTTATTGTAAGTAAGTTTTATTTTAATATTGTAGTTTCAGTTAAGGTTAACAAGTTACTTTTGCGAAATTTATGTTTCTAGATCGAGTTGTTTTTTTAATCGAGAGAAACCATAATTATTTAAAATTGTAAAAAAGTAAAGTTTAGTTTACTGTATTAGTAACGTGTCCACGTTCGATCTATAGGTAGTGATTTTTTTGGATAAAAATACAATATAATTAACATTTCATTAAAAACGATTTTAAGCTGTATGAGACTTGGGAGGACGCAATTTTATGTAAATTTAACTTTTCTTTTACATAACAGGTTTGACAGGGATACTATAGGATAGATTTAATATGGCACTTATTTTTTGTATAAAATATAAACGTGAAAAAGCCAGTTTCCAGTAGGTACTTCCCAGCCAGACGAAAAAGGGGCCCTTCACTGTTTGACCTAGTAAGGAGTAAAACTAGGACCAGTGGAAACCTCTTCTAACCACCCGCGATGGTTGGGAGAGGTTTCTAACCACAGTGTTAAATGTAAGCTGATCTCGAAACAAACAATAAGCTACCTACTGATGTTTTAAAATAAATCCATTTTCCAACGCAATAAAGCTCAACTTATCGTACTAATACCAGGATAACGAGTTTCGAAAAATCTCACGTGATATTGGAACTATTAACCGTGATAGGAGGTGCTTTGGACCTCGTACTATAACTCTTAGAATAAAAGTATGAATAAAGGGTTTGTTTCACCCCGTTGCATAATCTGAGGCAGATGCACGCCAAAGAAGATTCTATTTCTTTCCTATCACAAAAATCAATAACGTCTCAGCATTGAACACAACTATAGTTTGTCCAATTTAGGATGATCATTTTGTCAGTTCATGCCTATGAAGTGAAGTTGCAAAGTCAAAAAAGTCTAACGTGCATTTTGAAAGGTAAAAACATATCGAAATAGTTTAAAAATTACCAACCTGGATTTGTAACACGAGGGAAAACAGACTTAATTTCACGATTTATATTAACTTATTTTATCATTCATTCAGTTTAGCGTCGTGGCCTAGTAGTGGTTAAGCACTCCAACTCGAGTTTAAATCTGGCCAGAACCAAAATCTTTGTGTTCATTGTTTAATTTTCGACTAACTCTCCGGTGATGGAAAACATCGATAAAAAACCAAATCAGCCCGGAAGGCTCACCACCTACCACGTTGGGTTCTAATACCATGGATGAAAAGTGCGCTTCTGGGTGTTTCGTTCACCATGACGGCAACAGTCACTTGCCTCTGACTACCCCGTTTGAGATAAAGTCGTGTTGGTATGTTATTTTATCATTCATTTAGAACTTTTCTAATGTACTGGGCATAAATCCTTGCCTGGTATCTCGTAATACAAGGATATTTATCCCTACTTCGAAAACTAGAAGTGGTGTTTTTTCTGCCACATATTTATTTTATTTATTTATTCCAGTGTTCGTGACGGCCCCTGTGAGTCATACTTGGACACCTGCTGTCTGTTGGCTGACAAACGCCCCACTGACAACCCTATCACGCCCAAACCTATCCCGGAGCAGAAACAGGTAAAAACACAGTCTTTTTAAAAAGATGCCTGAAATAAATCGCTCTAGCGTTAAGGCCTCATTTATTGTACAAATAGTTTTAAGTGCAATTTAAAATGTATGGAACTGACTTCAATTGTCATTAATATTGAAAAAGTGCTTAAATTAAATTAGTTTATAGTGTTCTTAATAAAAATTGGCGTAGTGCGCTGTAGCACGGTTTCTTGCCCCGATTTCCGTAGTATCCCGTAGGAAACGATCTTTTCTGAATTGACTCGGATCTGGGTGTGCTGGGAGACGGTGGCTTATTTCCTTGTGGACCTCGTAACACAGGGATATCCCGGGACCATTACAAGAGGTGTTGTCTGGCGCATATTTATATTTCATTTGATAATATCAATATCAAGTTTTCGTACAGATTGGGACCAAAGTGCACCAAAGTGCGCGTTGGAGGATCTATTGTAAATTTTGTAAATAAGCTAATATTTTAAAGTGATGAGATCATCTGTTTTGTAATAGATAAACTAAATCACCAGCTAGCAAATTTTGTGCGAATAGAGATGTGTACATTCATTGCAAATTGGGTATGGGAACAATTTCTTTTGTATTTTTTAAATATTTTTATACAATACCTTTTCCTAATAAAAGAAACCAATTTGAATATTTCATTGATCTAGCCAGTAGTTATTTTTTTATTAATTTTTAAACATTGCGAACTCATGACGTCACAAATTCACTTAGTGTTCCCACATGTGTTTTTCCCCGATTCGTGGTAAATAAATTATGAGGAGAAAATTACTGATTTACTGCACATACGACTGAAAGAGAGCTCGCCGTTCATCATGTAGAATCTCACGAGAATGTGAGAAGTAGACTTCAGAAACAATACATTTATTTTGCCAAAAACAAAGCCCTACCTGAAAGGGTTGGGATTATAGCGAATGGTTATTTTAAGTCCTACCTACCCGTCTGGGCGTAAATTAATGTACGTATTATTAAAAACAACTTTGTGAAAAAATAATTATCAACCAATCACGTGAAAGGACGTTTATACGTCTACCAATAGAATAGGTTACAATTGTGAGATTTCAATTTAATTACCGTCAAGAGTCCACTAAGAACCTTAATGTACTCTTTGCGGACGTTGGCAAACTGGGGTCATTCATTTGACCCCAGATTGCCAACGTATTTATATAGAAATATCCTAGATCCTTTGCTTTTAAAAATGTGAAATATTTGAATAAGGTATAACATACAAATACCTCGAAATGGATTGAATTTGAATCGATTTAGGACATGATTGATTTTTGGTCACATACCCAATTATAATATTCTATCTGAACTCGTGCGAAGCAAAAGCGGGTCGCTAGGATTTCATATCTAAGTGATAAAAAATAAATTTTCACTCAGACAATTGCATCGTCGACACGATTGGTGTACAGTATAGAGCACATGGCACGGTTTCTCGCCAGGTTTTCCGCAGTGTCCCGGGTTCGATTCCCGGTCGGGTCAATTTAGTGAACGATCTTTCCTAAATTGGCTCGGGTCTGGGTCTGTTGAAAGGCGCTCCTGACATAATTCCCTGTCTGGTACCTCGAGACCATGACAAGTGTGTTGTCTGGCGCATATTTATTAATTCGTTTGATGCTATTTCTAAGACGCTTTTCAATATATAGTAATTTAATTAAATTTATTACACCAACACATAATAACATACAGTTTTCCTTAACGAAGAGACCGTTTTGTTGAAAACAGATAGGATGTTTGAATTACAAATTTCCTCAAACGAGACCGATATAAACAGTGAATTGAAAGGAAAATGTACCTTTATAGGTGCAGTTCACATTGATTTATTACAATGAAATGATAAATACCCATTTGTTGGGTATTTATCATTAATCATGTTGTCAACACCGGCCCGCCGAGCGTACCAACCGCACTGGCCGTGTTTCGATATCGTCAGTGTGGAGCGGTACATTTGTGTGTGTTTAAAAACAAAAGAACCTTCTTTATTATGATCGCCTAAAAGTTCATTATCTAAATGAGAGTAACGAGCAATTCTCAAACTCAAACTCAAATGTCTTTATTTAAATAGACTTAATCAGTAATTTTAAATAGTCAAAAAATATACTAAATAATAGACATAAATACTATAATAATATGAATATATAAATAAACAGTACCTATATATACCGCGTCGGAGAAGTTGATTCTTACTGAGAAGACCCGGCGAGAAACTCAGAGTTACTCTTTTAAACTTGTTGTGGTTTTACAATGAACGAACTAACGCTGCTTCTAGGCTGGATATTTACTGACGAAATCGCTCGGTACGCTACTCTCAATTTAGGGAATTAACTTGACTGGATATACGCGATTAAGGAATAAGGCTTAGAATAATTACATATAGAAACCAAGTCCGCGCGCCCATTTTGAAGCACCCTCCAAACGGACCGCTTTGCAGTGTTCATTACAACTCCGCAATGTTCAATGTCAAAGCGCGCCGCACGTGAGCGAGTAATAGTCACGCAAGTGTGGATCGGATTAGTGCTTCCTTTCTGACGGGGCGGTTGTATGATTCTATACGTTATTATTCTAAGGAGTTCTTAAAATTTGTGTCGCGGTAATGGACAGTATAGATGGATCAGTGACTCTTAATATAGAATAAGGTCTTAAATTAATAGTTATTGTCTTAAGTGTGGCACAGTCTAGTTTCTCAAAGACTCACATAGCACGATGAAAATCTGCCTGATGATACGTCTATTCTTAACTCTGAGTGGTGTTCTTGCCCAGCGCCAGGGTTGTGGATGGAGGAACCCGAGGGGGGTGGACATGCAGACCCTCGGTGAAACTGAAGAGGAGGCCAAGTTCGGGGAATTCCCGTGGGTGGTCGCTATTCTCAAGTAAGTATTAGAAGAGAGAAATAAACAAAAACATTAATAATTTTCATGGACATCGCAACAAAACATCACAAATCAACAATTATGAAAGAAAAAACACTTAAGAGGGTTTGCTTTTTGCGTTTGGGGTAGATCTTACGATCGCATTTTTTCAAGGTTTTCGTGATTATTTAGCTGAATTCAAATTTAGTATAAATTATCTCTCTACTATTGAATGCACCTTTTAATTTCATAATTATGACTTTAACTGTGTACAGTAAATTTTTAAGTGTCTTATCTATTTAAAAAAAAACGGATTTTTATTCAATTTAGCAGAAAATTGGCGACTACCTCATTTTAAAACATTCAATGTGTTTTTAAATAGTATTATGCACACAATAATAGAGCAATAATTTAAGTTTGATTCAATTCAATGAAATAATCAAGAAAATCTTACCAAAATGCGTTTTCGATCGACCTTCAGCTAACGCTCTTAAATAAAAAACTAAAGGCAGCGGTGTCACGAATCACAATGTCAAAAAAAAATTGGACCGCGCTCAACCTGCCTGTGCCTGATAGGCTCAAACACTGATTTAAGTGACATAACGTTAAAATAAACTTATTTTATCTTGTAATATTCTATTTGAGATTAACATCAAAATGGAGTGTATTGGAGTATGCCTCATACCACTTCATAGTTAAGCTCAGGCCTATGCCCTGTTATTAGTTATACCAGAATAAGTAATTGTGTTGCAGGGGGAACATAGGTACAACTCCTCTATTTTTTTTATTATTGAGTCAACATAATCTTTCTAACATTACCAAGAGTTATCACAACATAAACCGAAATAAATTTTGCAAGCCCTTCGGTTTTTAAAACTATAGGAAATAGATACCAATACCTAATTATCTCCTTAATGTCTGTTGAAATCCCGACATCCGAAGACATGAATTAATAGCGGTTTACACTTTGCTGAGTAGTTAGTGCAGGTGCTTAGTTTTAGTAGAAAACACGTGTGGACAGCGATTGATTAGTGCGAGTAATTAGTACACTGCGCAGTAAAGTGAATAGAAGCGCGTTCTATTTTCTTGCAAGTGGACTGCGAGTGCTTCGACCCGCGCGCCTCCCATCCCCCTCACTCTCAGCGTGCCTGTCACTTAACACATCTGGACAGCAGTTAAGTGTTTAGCGTTTCGCAAAAAATGGCGAAATAGACGGAGGATATACCATAGAAATGTAAAATATGAATATCTTTTAAATTGTGGGTAAAAATTAAAGGTGACCGAGATAAACTAAACACATCCACTAGTCAGTCTTGGACGCTATGCACTACACACTTGCACTAATCACTCGCCCCTACTAATCACCTGCACTCGCACTAAGCAAAGTGTAACCGGGCCTTTACATGCAGGACTTTCATTCTTCTTTAGGATCGAGCCAGTGAACGAGAACCAGCCGACCGGTCCGCAACTGAACGTGTACGTTGGCGGGGGGTCCCTCATTGACCCAAGGGTCGTTCTTACCACGGCTCACTACGTCGCGGGGGTAAGTTATTATTCCTGTGCTTGCTTATTTTCTTCTTAGTATTTGAAATGGGACACACTATTTTAATTATTCATTAATTTATTTATCTTGGACCCCCACAGTTCATAAAACGTCCATTGGTAACAAGAAATAGGTGACAGACTGACAAAAACGAGTCTTTGCGTTTAAAACCGAGTTAAACACTATATGTGGACAATATTTAAGTAATGCTTAATATAATTTAAAAACAAACAAGCTTTCTTAACTAATAACTAATTTAATAACTAATAAAGATAAAATTATCTTTCAAATAATAAAAAGACAACAAAAAACTGTATACATTTATAAGCACTTGTAATAATATCGTTTGACAACCCTAATGACGCTGTCAAATGACATAACTGATATTTTTTGATCGGACAGACCTTCATTAAAAGTATCAAGATGATTAAGATAACATGTGTTAGATAGAAGTCAGTAACTGAATTGCATACAACCATTGAGTTAAATTTATATCAATGCATACAACTATCACAAAGGAGGACGGGTGTTCTAGCCTAGAATCCAATAACAAAATGCGATATATCCTTGGAAAGGATTTTTATGTACTATAATTATTGTTATGGCGGGAAGTACCAAAACACTGTGGAAAAAGTTATGACACTAAAAAGCAGAGTTGAACAAAAATATATATTTTAACAGAATTTCATTATAAAATGGTTTAAGATTATCAACATTACGTCATTTTAAGTAGGTAGTCTGTGCAGACAAAAATATCAGCTGTTCTCAAAATGCGTGGGCACATCCAAATTGTACATAAATATTACAACTATTTATAACCGTAACTTGTCTGTAATGTACCTATACTGGTTTATTATTGGCCTGTTGGCGCAATGGCAGCGATCCTGCCTTTAGCGCCAGTGGTCGTGGGTTCGATCCCCACCCATGACAAATATTTGTGTGACGAGCATTTATATTTGTTGTGTGTCTGGGTGTTAACACTATTTAAGTATGTATTTAGAAATATTTAAGTATGTTTATCAGTCTCTGACGCCCGTAGTACCAGCTCTTCTTAGGTTGGGGGGTCAGATGATATTGGTGTGAATTGTTCCAGATATTTACTTATTATGTTTTTTCTTTATCACGGGAGCATGTTAAAAAGCGTCCGATATCGCCAATAAGAGCGGGTGAAAGAAGTGTTTACGGGGGAGAGGGGTGAATGAATGAAAAAATGTATACCATATTTTCCCGTTCTCCTTTTAATAGTTTTCCCCATTCTAATTTGTTGAATAATTCACAACAATTACAGCCAAAAACACAGTTAATAATGTTTTCACTTCTCATGCTCTAAGAGTACGCCAATGTAGCCCTACGAAGCGGGACTAAAGTGACCACTTTAGTCTCTAGGCTAGGGAGAGAAAAGTAATTAGTTTTTAATTTCCTTCGTGGGACATAGACAAACTTAAACAGCCAGTAATATACTATTATCTGTGGAGTGTGAACCATCTATAGTGCGAAAATGTTTCGAGTTGTAGTTCCATGGTTTGTCCACAAAGGTGGCGCCATGTCTTTAAATGTTTTGTAATTTTTACCTTTAAGTAATATTTATTAAATGTTTTTGTACTGAATTGACAATTTTTCCCGCATTCAAAGTGCAAAGTACAGTTACGCCAACTTAATATACCCTCGGTTTCATTGACTCCCGCGCACCTCTGGTATATTATGGCTTCATTTAGTCCCTCGATATAAAATATAGTATTGCCTCATAGGGCAAGAAGCTTCGCATCCGCGCCGGGGAGTGGGACACGCAGACCACTAAAGAGATCCACCCCTACCAGGACCGGGACGTGGCGAGCGTCGCCATACACAAGGACTTCAACCCGGGTGAGAACGCAACGCCATTAAATCCCTATTAACTATTAAAATTACCGGCTGATTATCAAAAGACTTACAAAAAAAGATATCGCATACTCAGTAAATAAATAATGTTCTTCTTCTTCTTATCGTGTCGATGGCTATATCCTTTTTGACCAAAACTCCGCCACCCTAACAGCATGGTCGTTGGCACACATAAGTTCCTCACGCGTACAGCTGTCCGGACACGAGGGGCATGATATGAGGTGGTCCATAGTTTGTGGGGAGGCACACTCGCACGCATTGTCGCCATCTGTGTACCCCATGTGTAATTTAAAAAAACTTATTTTCTTATACCCAACGGTTTTATTCCAGGCAACCTATTCTACGATGTGGCCCTCCTCTTCTTGTCCACCCCAGTGGACCCCGCGCCCAACATCGGCGTCGCTTGCCTCCCCCCTCCCGCAGAAAAGGCCCAGCCCGAAACTAGGTGCTTCGCCACTGGGTGGGGCAAGGATAGGTTCGGGAAGGAGGGACGGTACCAGGTCATACTTAAGAAGGTAAGTTACTACAAAATAATCAATCGACCGATCGGCCAACCAATCTATCTGTACCGCACCACACTGTCGAAAGACTCACTCCTTGTTTAGAAACCACGAACAGTGCGATGGGTACGTTCGGGGGCCGGCGACTGACTCGGGTGGATTACGTCGTTGGGAAATAATAGACCACGGGTTTATATAAATGCGAACCCGCTGCCAATACTGCCAGTTACACGGTGTGTTGTTTCCCCAGTATGCGACGATTCGTTCAGGTCCCAGACTAGACGGCTACGCTGATCCAGGCTTCCACTTCTTCGCCAGCAAATCTTGACTACTTGCCGACTCCTTCAGGTTCTTGCTGACTTCTTCAGGTTTTCTTGTTTACTGCTCGGAGTCTTCCAGATGGGTGCATGATGGCCTCTGTTTTTTTTTTTGTAAGGACGCCGCTGCTTGGCCTCGACGGCCTTAGCAGCTTCACCTTTTTTTTTGTAAGGAGCGCAGCTCTATAGGGTGAGCGCAGAAGGCTCTCAACCCTAAGCAAGTTCACCTTCTTTTTTTGTAAGGACGCCGCTGCTTGGCCTCGACGGCCTTAGCAGCTTCACCGGTCTGTAGGGTGAGCGCAGAAGGCTCTCAACCCTAATATTTAATGTAGCACTGTAAGGGCCCGTTTGTGGGGTAGAACCTCGACTCAGAGCGTTACTTGAGGCTAATCTCTTGGGGAGAGAATCTACCCGGCACGTGCCGGTATCTAGAAAAGGAATTCAAAGGAAAACGCGACGCGGGCCCGCGCCGGCGCGGACGGAAGCTCGGTTGTATGTGTGTGGAATGCGCGGTCAGTCTATGGTGATTGGCGATGGCCAGGGTAATAGGGTCGTCCGGGTCGTATAAAACGTCCCGCGGACGACGCCGTCCCCCTGAGTCTGGCAAATATCTTGCCGCCTCAACTACTAAGGGATTGGGGTGGGACTGAGCAGATACAAAAAATTGGGTTGACAATTGCTTAAGGTACTGCGAAATAGTCGGCAGTCCTAAGTCAATATGAAGATTTTCATTACGTAAACAGAGTTCCTTCCACCTTGTAGCGAAAGCTGCGATTGGAGAGATAGTCTCGTAAGATGAGCACGAGCCTATCAGGTACTCCTAGTTCGTATAGCTTGTATAGCAAGCCATTGTGCCAAACTTTATCGAAAGCTTTCGCCACATCGAAAAAGAGAGCGCCGGTTCGATGAGGACGACGCCTAACGAAACCGGTCATTACGTGCTCGACTATGCGATGCACCTGTTGGACACACGAGTGTTTAGCTCTAAAACCAAACTGCTCGTTAGGAATTAGGCTTTTAGACTCTACATAGTCTTTAAGCCGTTTGAGAATTAATCGCTCATAGATTTTCCCAATGGAATTGAGAAGGCTTATGGGGTGATAACTGGTGGGATCGGATTTAGGCTTGCCAGGCTTGGGAATACCTATAACAGTGGCCTCTTTCCACGCTTGTAGGAATATATTATTTCTCACCGCCGCGTTGAATATCGCGGTGAGTAATAATAGAAGGTGGGTTGAAAAATTCTTAAGAACTTTATTTGATATCCCGTCGGGGCCAGGGGCCTTTCGGGGATGAAGATTCTTAATAATCGATTGTACCTCCTCGACCGTGACTCTTTCCAGAGGCGGATCGGAGGGAGGTAGGGCAGCTCTGCGTTCGACTACATTGTCCACTTCAGAGAGATGAACTGGGTCTACTGGTAGAGTGCTGGGAGAGCACTGCGCTTCTAAACTGGCGGCCAGGCACTCTGACTTTTCATCGTCATCGAATGCTGGGGACAGATTAGAGCGAGGGAGAGGGGGCATGGTGGAGACTGTGTCAGACTCTAGCGTCTGTGCCAGTTTCCAGAAGGTTTGGTGTGAGGGCTCTAAGTTAGTGATCATCTCTTCCCATCGATTTTGCCGGAGTTCGCTAATACGTCGCTTCACAGCTCGCTGTAAAGCCCGCAAGCGGACCCGGTTGGCCTCGGTAGGATAAGAATCGTAAGCACGAGTGGCAGCGTTCTTCTCCGTCAAGAGTGCACGGGCATCAGGCGGCAGGTTCCATCGAAGGTGACCCGTCTCCGGTACCCGCCGTGAGCAGTTTTCAATGACGTCTGCACGTGACTGGTGAGGGAGCCGATCGCGCCCACCGTGTCCTGAACAGAAACTATAGTTCCGGGAATGGAGTCTAGATGCGGAGAGGAGGTAGCATTAAGACTGGTGCCTAGTCAACTCCAGTCCACTAAGACTTTTGTCGGTGGCTGGTTATGGCCCTATATTTATATTCACTGTCTCACTCGCAATCAGTAGACTAATGCTGCGCGCAAATCGTATCGCGTTCGCCTATCGCGATGCGCGTAAAGTGTGCGAGCGAGACAACCTATCTTCCCCCTGTACTGGCAAGATTAGCAAAAAGTTATGTATTTATTGTTAAAACTTAAACCTATTTACTATTCTACTATGTACAAGTTATTCCTATTTACCTACTTATTTCTACCTAACTCGTAATGAAACACTATTATTCATACGTTTTATTAGGGAAACTCACAACAATGTAAATAGAAACTAATCATAACAACAAACATAACACAATAGAATAGAAATCACTTGGGTTTTACAAAGTTTAACACTATACATAACAAACAAATACGCATAAGCTATGAACTTACGTAAATAGGCTATAAACACAACATGAACTATACAAACATAAAACGGCTGATTCTTAACTAGTATTCTCCTTAATACATAAGTTAACTAACACAATGAATCTAGCCCAAACTATAATCACTCTAGGCACATAAACACTATCTACTATGTGCGCAGAATACAATACTACACGATAATCAACACTTTTAACTCGTAATCTTGTTAACACTGTTATCACTGTTATCACGTATTGTCATTGTCTAGCCTACGTAGGCTGTTCTGCACACTATCACTCATTCATTCACTCACACGTTCACTCACACATTCACTCATACATTCACTCACACATTCACTCACACATTCACTCATACATTCACTTACCCACCCACTCACCCATCCACTCACTCACACACCTACTGCCTCCCTTGTTCACTCACTCAATTATTTACTAATTAGCTTACTCAATCGCTCACGAACTCACTCACCAACTCATTTACAACTCACATGATATTTTTTCATTCACTGCCTCACTCCATCAATTAACCAACAGCGGCGTTAAACGAAGTGCTTCGCCACTTGATTTCCTTCACGATCAAAAAAAATAAAATTCAACACTGGTTTCGCTGCAGAGCTCAGTTATGAGTGCAATGAGTTAGACACCCTAAAAGGCCAGACACAGGCCATTTCGACATTTTCACCTTATTTTTCGAAACGATCCCTAATTTCATTACACAAACTATTAATGTCACTCTTCCTAATCCCAGCACTGCCTAATTCCGTACCCCTGCTAATATTGTTTTTTTGTTTTTTACATACATACATATCATCACGCCTTTTTCCACTCTCATTAATCCTTTCATACATGCTCGTTGATTATGGGTACTCCTGACCTTTTCTGAGCACGTCTTGGGCTTGTCCTAAGTCCGGCCGTCTAGGCCTTACCCTTCGACAGCTTTTGTTTTTTTTGGGTCATTATTTAATCACGTATGCTCATTTCCATGTTGCGGTGTTTTTTGACACCTTGGCTATGCTGGATACATGCCTTTTTTATTGTAAAACCGTTTCACCCCATTTCAACTGGACACTTTTATGATATTATACTGGGTTTTCATCAAATAACTTACAAAAGAGATATGGTATGCTTAGTAATAAATGATGTAGAAACTCTAAATAAAAATGAAATGTAGAGAGGTTTCTATTCCAGATTTTGGAGTTCCTCAGGGAAGTATATTAGGTCCAACTCTATTTCTAACACACATCAATGAGTTGTGCCAATTGCAGCTTCCACAAACGTCAATTACCTTCGCTGATGACACTGTTTTGCTTTTTATTGGTGACTCGTGGGATGAGGTCTATTCTAGAGCACAGCATGGCCTTAACATTGTATCCAAATGGTCAACTGGTAACACCTTAGCCCTGAACCTACAGAAAACCAAATGCTTAACTTTTGGGTTAAGAAAGGCTAAATCAAATGAACCCTTCCGTACCCCAATTTATCATTCATGTGGCAAGTATACAAATAATGTTTGCTCGTGTCCTGCACTATTGAGTGCTTATTCAGTAAAATACCTAGGCATCATAATTGACAATAAACTGATTTTTTTGGACCATAGTAACAACTTATCAAACAGAGTTAGAAAGTCTATTGTGATCTTCAAAAATTTGTGACTTTTGGCTGATAAAAATCTACTGAGGAATATATATCTCACCCTTTGCCAATCCCTGCACACTTACTGCATCACATCTTGGGGAGGAGCATCTCAATTTCACCTCTTGATAATGGGAGGCACAACGTGCTCTGTTAAAGGTGAGTCTTTCCTTACCCTACAAACATTCTACGTCAGAACTTTATAAGCAGGCAGAAGTCCTAACAGTTTGCCAGTTATTTATCCTCTACAATGTCTTAAAGCAACACTCCTCAAAGGGATACAGACCCAATAGAATAAGAAGAAAGCGTAGAAGAGACAGAGTTTGTGATGTGCCTTTTCTTATACCACGTCGGTGACAATCAAGCATGCGGACCAGCTGATGGTAAGCTGTTACCGCAGCCTATGGACACGTGCAACACTAGGGGTACCACTCGCGCGTTGTCAACCCTGCAGAAACCTTTTTAAACCCCTCTTGAAGAACTCCATACTATAACTCATCGGGAAAACCTCGGCAGTGCATTCCACAATTTAAGCGTCCTCGGAAGGAAACATCTCTGAAACCGAACTGTACGAGACCATTGCGGGTTCAGAGAGCGGTGCGGTGGTAAAAAGTAGCCGTGGGCATCATATCAAACAGTTCTTCAGAACAAACCCGTTGTACAACGATAGAACACGCTTAAGGAGGCGAAGTCTCTCCTCAGACTTAACGGTTCTAAACCACTGGTCAGTTTGGGATCGTCGACAATCCGGGTCGCACACTCTGGACTGAGTCAAAAGGACTGAGTTGATATCCAGGCGCCCCTGACCAAAGGTGACATCAGTACTTCACGTGTAGCCTGACTTGCGCTTTATACAGCAGCAGTCTTAAAATAAACACTGCCTAAATTGAACGCTTCCTTCCCCATTGCTTCTTGATTTATCAGATCGCCCACTTGTACCATAAAATAAACAAAGTAAAAAAAGGCTACTGGCTTTAAAAGCGAGATTTCGCCGCAACAGAACATCTACTGAAGTAGTTTACTAAAAATGAGTTTTGGTTTCGGCACATATGAAAAACGGCTCTCCTGTTCTACCATTTATCGAATCTTCGTTTTGAAATAAGCCGTTATTTTTGTTGGTTATTCGTGTAGGATTTGAATGATGAATGGAACGGAACGACAGTGTGACGTATGAATGAGTGAAGGAGAAAGACTGATCTGAGGTATGTACGGGAGTGAAAGAGTAAGAACGATTGTGAACAGATTGTTCTGGAAGGAGGGAAAAGACAGTTAGTGTGCAAAAGAAGTCGTAGTTGTGCTCATTATCTCTGCTCATCTGCTGTAGTACCAAGTAAGATTTTTAAGAGGGAAATAAAAGTGTGTTTGTCCGAAATCCTCGAGTTTCATTGAAGAAAACATCCCACATTCGTTTATATAAAAATGTACTATTGTTCTTTCTTTTTTGCCAAAGTTTGTTGTTTTAATTTACTTTTTACTATTTGGTTAATTCCAAACTTTTATTTTATTTATTCTCAATATTACCAATCCACAATTGTTTTGCATGCTGATTCGAGTTCTATTGAATTAAGCTCCTAGGAGCGAGGGCCTGGTGATTTGTATTACAGGTTTTACCCACCACAGACACCAGATTGAAGTAGCTGATAACTGGTGATGAAAAGTGGATCACGTACGACAAGAACGTGTGAAAAAGGTCGTGGTCAAAGGCCGGTCAGGCTTCAGAGACTGTGGTGAAACCCGGGTTAACTCGCAACAAGGTGATGCTGTGTGTGTGGTGGGATTGGAGGGGCATTATTCATTATGAGCAGTTACCACCAGGCAGGACCATCGATTCTGAACTCTTCTGCGAACAACTGATGAGATTAATGCAAGAAGTTGAGAGAAAGCGGCCGGAATTAATCAACAGAAAGGGTGTGGTTTTTCATCATGATAACGCTACACCTCACACATCTTTAGTTACTCAGCAAAAATCAAGAGAGTTTGGCTGGGAAGTGTTAATGCATCCGCCGTATAGTCCCGACCTTGCACCTTCAGATTTCCACCTGTTTCGGTCTCTTCAGAATTCTTTAGGCAGTGTCAGGTTAACATCACGAGAGGACTTCCAAAACCACTTGTCGCGATATTTTGATTAGGAGCCTCAAAATTTCTATAGCAATGGGATAATGTGCCTACCTACAAGATGGCAAAAAGTAATCGAACAAAATGGCACCTACATACTTTAGTTAAATGTGATTGTGAATATTGAAAAATGTTTTGAATTTTCTTAAAAAATGCGAAGAATCTTTTTCCCCGACCTATTTTTCCAACATATTACTTACATTTTTTTTTAAATAGGTTTTTTATTTCCAGGTGGAACTGCCGGTAGTGGGCCACCGTCCCTGCCGCGACTTGCTGCGGCGCACGCGGCTCGGCCGCCTGTTCGAGCTCCACCACACATTCATGTGTGCTGGGGGGGAAAAGGGGAAAGACACTTGCAAGGGAGACGGGGGATCTCCGCTGGTGTGCCCGATAGAGGTAAGTTCTTTCAATAGGGTGTATGTTCTTTTTTCAGGTGTAATCGAAAGACATCTATTCAAAAAAACCAGTGATACTCTTGAACATAATACCAGAAATAAAAACAAACTGAAAACTCCCAGTCTTAGGCTACACAAGGTGGGAAACTCATTTGTGGGTCAATCTGTAAAATACTTTAGCAAAATACCTCAAAGCCTTGTTGATCTACCTCTTCACAAGTTTAAGTCGGCAATTACAGCAAAGTTAATGAAACAAGGTTACTATAATGTAGAGGATTACTTGAACGACAAGAGTTTGTGGTCACTATGACCAGGAATAATCTGCTCCTCTACTCAATATTGTATTCTTTTTTCTACTCTCATTGACTGTACTCTGAATTTATTTGTTGTAAAACAAACAACGTTCAAAAGAGTAACTATCGAGTTTCTTGCCGGAGTCTTCTCGATAAGAAGCAACGTCCGAACCGGTGGTAGATTCACAGTATGTATATTCACGTTTTTTTTTTTATATTGCCCATCAAGATGACCTCACTCCACCTGATGGAAAGCGGTCGTGAGGTCCAGATATGAGGTTGACAAGTCCAGTCATTCAACGAATCACTGGGCTGGCCATCCTCACCTTGAAGGCCTGCAGTAATGCCTTTTCACGCCCCGCTTGAAGAACCCGGGACTATACGAGGAAGGATACACATGTGCTGGAAGAGCGTTCCACGTCTGGATGGTACGACAAAGAAACGAGTCACCGAACCTTTTAGTTCGGGCCAACAAATGTTGAATTGTGTGTGGGTGACGCCGTAGTCCAGCACGCGTGGTACGGGAGTGGAAAGGTGAGGGTGGGATAAGCTGGAATAACTCGTCAGAGCATTCCCCATTGTAGAAGCGATAGAGAACACTTAGCCTGGCAATGCCTCTACGCAATTGGAGAGGCTCAAGGGTCAAAGTTGCCTCTGGGTTACCAATAATACGGATAGCACGCCGCTGCAACCTGTCAAGAGCTTCGAGTAGGTACTCGGCGGATCCGTCCCAGAGATGAGAGCAGTATTCCACACACGAGCGAACTTGTGTCTTATACAAGATACTTGTGTCTTATATAGTTATTTGTACTATTATTTCACTATTTTATTTACGTTTATTATTATTATTTATACATACTTTTTTTTGAAAAGTATAAGTGCTTTGTACAAGCTTAAATGAATAAATGATTTTTTTATTTTACTTTACTTAAAAAGACCTTTTAAAAATAGAAACATTTCGGAAGCACCGAAACTCCCCGAGATATAGCAATTTTAAAAATCATATTTCTGGATTTGCCTAAAACGCTACCTAACTGCCGCCTTGAAATGACGTCATTTGCATCTATTTCTATACGTCTAAGACACTTGTTCGGCAGCCATATTAAATTTTGCGTTTATGAAAATGGTTTCTTAACAAAAATTACTATACATTGTGTGGATTATCGAATGGTATACTCGTACTTATTTTTATTTATTTCAAACTTTTTAAAATAGACTTGCCCACCGAGTTTGTTTAGCCATAAAATTATACTTATGTAAACAAACTAAGTCTTTATTTTATATTTATTCTTTGATCATATTAAATACTAGCTATCTTCAGCGGCTTCGCTCGCGAAGACAAAGAGTCTACGACCCATCAAAATATCGCCTTAATAAAAAAAAATGCCTTCGCTACTTCCTGATAATGTAGGTTTATACAGGGTGACTGGGGATTTATTGGCATCCTTTTGAAATAAGAACCTACTCATGATATACAGTACGTTCCACAAGTATGATGCTATTTCTTAGGTACACAATTGCATATTTTTAAAGCTTATAACAATTGCCAAGTACATGATGTTTGTAGGGTTTAAAAATAGTCAGTTTTGTATCTATTACATGAGGTTATTTAATAGGTAGTAAATTTCATATTTTTGGGCCGTAATTATAAACAATTGTCGACTATTAAACATGATGTTTATAAGCAATTTTGTACCTATTAAATAGCCTCATCCTTGGGTAAAGTACTGTAGGTATATCATGAGTAGGTTCTAGTTTTAAAACTAGACCGCGCGGTGAAAGAGAGATGGCGCTCTTACTTCCACAAGCTGCTCAACAAGCAGCACAAAAAAGGTGCAGCCACCTGAACTCCCTCCAAATCAGGGACTAGTGCCCCCGGTAACGCCTGATAAAGTCCAGTCGGCTCTTCGCCGCATGAAGAACCGGAAAGCTGTCGGACCCGATGGAGTCCCTATCGAAGCGTGGAAATCGATGGGCTCTCGTGGTGTGGGCATACCTACCCACCTTTTCAACTGCATTCTCCTCACCGGGAAGATACCTGAGCAATGGAGACTGAGCATTATCACGCCAGTCTTCAAGGGCAAGGGCTCGGTGCAGGAGTGCAGCAATTATCGCGGCATAAAGGTGATGTCCCACACCATGAAGCTCCTCGAGCGCATTGTGGACTCGCGGATTCGACAGGAGTGTACAATCTCGGAGTGTCAGTATGGGTTTCGACCGGGTTGCGGGACCATGGACCCCGTAATTGCCTTGAGAACGCTCATGGAGGGATACAAACTGAAGAATACACCTCTGCATCTACTTTTCTTAGACATGCAGAAGGCCTTCGACTGTGTCCCTCGTGAGATGATCGTCTGGGCGCTACGGTCCAGGGCCGTTCCCGAAGTCTTTATTGACATTATCCGGGACATGTACCACGATTCCAGTTCCATAGTTAGGACTGTGGTTGGTGACACGCTTTCTTTCCTATCACCGTTGGAGTACACGAAGGCTCCGTGCTTAGCCCGTTTCTGTTCAGCGTAATATTAGACGTTCTGTCAAACAGCATCCGAGACCACCATGAGCAACCACCCACCCTGGTTGCTCATGTATGCTGATGATATTGCGCCAGTAGATTCGGACAGGGGACGGCTGGTACAACGGGTGAATAAGTGGAAAAATTCATTTGAAAACGGCGGTCTGAAATTTAATGTGGCGAAGACGGAGTACATGGCCTGCAACACCACAGATACCCAGTCCGTCCGCATAGGCGTTGACGTGGTCGAGCGCACGGACCGTGTCAAATACCTGGGATCTGTGTTAAGCGCGTCCGGGGACATCGACCGCGACGTCAGAGCCCGAATTTCCGCGGCTTGGCCAAATGGCGTGAGGTGACTGGTGTCATTTGTGACCCCAAAATGCCGATCAAGCTGAAGGGGCAGGTCTATAAAACCATCATTAGGCCTGTCCTTTTATATGGCAGTGAAAAATGGCCGTTACTAGAGCGACACAAGCAGGAGCTGCGCGTCACAGAAATGAAGATGCTGCGGTGGATGTGTGGAGTCTCACGCAAAGATCGCGTGCGGAACACCCACATCCGCGGCAGCCTTCGTGCACGTGACATCGCAGACAAGCTGCAGGAGTGCCGCCTTCGTTGGTATGGTCATGTCTCACGAAGATCGGCAAACTACGTGGGCAACAAATGTCTGGCCATGCCGCCCCCGCCAGGTACCGGTAGAAGAGGTCGACCCAAGAAGCGGTGGCTCGACGTCGTTAAGGGTGACATACATGCCAACAACCTCACCACTGAGGATGCACAAGACCGCGCGAAGTGGGCCAAGAAAATAAGAAAGGCGTACCCTGGGACCCCACACACCAGTGTTGGTTCACAACCGGGATAGACCGCACGGATGATGATGATGAGGTTCTAGTTTTAAAGGGATGCCAATGAATCCCCAGTCACCCAGAATATATAAAATCGTTCCAGTAGTGTCGGAGCCTATTCAACACAAAGCAAACAAACAATAATTATTATTCCTCTCAAAAATACCTATTACTCTACTTTTGCCGTACGATGATTTCCCTGACAGTTCATTATTTACTTTAGAATTACTTATTACTTGATACGTTTCGTAAGGACAATGGTTTATTACATTTTCTTTTGCCTATTTCTTTTTATTTTGATTTAAATATAATGCGTGACACGGAAAAATTTGAACTGTCAAGCATATCACCTTAAATCAGAAATATTTATTTGCTACAAACACAGTAAATGAAATGGTGAAATAATAATGTAAGTCCAGTGTGTTCGGCCTGCCCGCAGACGTGCAAAAAAAAATATAAAAATAGCAGCACAATTATAAAGATTAAACAATGTCAATAAATAACAATGAAATATGGACAAAATTAGAATAACATCAAATTAAGAATCACATTAAATTAAGAATTACATTATATTATATTAAATTATGTCGAATTAAAGTGAAAATAGTATAGTATAGATCATGCATCATGACTGGTTCGGCGGGCCGCAATACAAGGAAACATTTCAATGATTAAAAAGAAATGAAGTTGTTTATTATAAAATTCAACAAACAGGTAATCATCACTTTAATAAAATTCAATCAATGAGGTGTTTGACATTATTTACCTTTAACTAATTTATTATTTGCCCCTACAGTGGTTGTTGCAATTCTCAAACTGTTTGTAACATCGGTGATTCTTGTTCTTGCTCTCGATTTCACGTTTTTCATTCGAGAAAATTACTGCTCGTATAGATATGTGGTGCCAAATATCTAGAGTTGTCATTATCAGTGCATGATCTCTGATTTTAGTGAAATCAAAAGAAGGGATGTATTTTGAATAAAACTCGAGTAATCCTAAATTAAATTGATCTTTCAAAGTTGAGTTGCACTGTAACTGTTTAGTTAAACACTTCGAAGTAAACGTTGTCGTTCATCGGTTTCAGTAAGAACTATTTTTGATCAATTTGGACGTCAACGTATGCTTGACAAAATATAACTTGCTCGTAGTTAAGCCAATACCGGGCGACCAATGATGCCAACACAGGCCGCGAGCGGGCCGCGGGTTGAAGACCTATAGATAGATTGTTAAGACTTCGAAGATTTTGGCAAATTATATCGAAAACTCTTTGCCAATACATGAATTTCCTCCCCCAGTTCCAAGAAGACCGTTTCGTGCAGAGCGGCATGGTCGCGTGGGGCATCGGCTGCGGCGAGGACGGCACGCCCGGCGTGTACGTCGACGTGTCCGTCGTGAGGGACTGGATCGACAACGAGGTTCTGGGCAAGGGGATCACCGATCTTCAGTACTCGAAATACTAGATTAAGAGCGCTACGTGAGCTTAGATAGGAATGAAAAAAATGTAAATGTAAAGATTTTATTTTGGAAAACTCGTTACTTAATTTGGACTCACGAAAGATTTTTATGTGGAATCTGAAAATAAGATGCAACAGTACTGTCCGACAAAACAACTTATTTTTGTAGGTTGAAATACAAATAATAATTGCAGAATAATATTAAAAACCATTTTATACTTTTTTAACAATACAGCCGTGATAAAAGACTTTCTTGTTTTATTTTCTTTGCCATTGTAATTTTTTCCCTTAGGTTACCCTTCACTAAATGATCCCTACATTATATTATCGTCACCTCTGCTTTCAAATTTGAAATGAAACCCTTCTATTAAACAATCAGTTATAGGGTGAAAATAACAAGAGTACTTACCATGGATACTCGTGAGGGACTGGATTGACAACCAAGTGCTAGGGAAGGGGATCCCCGATCTTCAGTACTCGAAATACTAATTTTGTTTTTCTAGACTACACTTTCGCAAAGTGCTATGTGAGAAGCTTAAATAGGAATCTTTTTATTTTATCTTTTAGATTTCAAAAATCTAAATATATAGATTTTTGAAATTTAATTTTTTTGGACCGACTTGGTGTAATGGTTAAGAAGTTGGCTACTACACCAGAGGTCGCGGGTTCGATCCCCGCACAGTACAAACATTTGTGTGCATGAACATGTCTGTTTGTACTGGTCTGGGTGTCTCCTATGTATAATAAGTATGTATTTACAAAAGAAAATGTATTTAAGTATGTTTATCCGTTGTCTAGTATCCCATAACACAAGCTTTAATTAGCTTACTTTGGGGCTAGATGGCGCTGTGTGGAATAATGTCCAGGGATATTTATTGTCCAGGGATATTTTATTTTCAATAACATGTTTCTTAATTTGGACTCAAGAAATATTTTTAGTGAAATCTGAAAATAGGATGCGGCAGTAGATACTGTCCGACAAAACAACTTATTTTGGTAGGTTGACTAATACAAATAATAATTGCAGAATAATTTTAAGAATCATTTTATACTTTTTTAACAATAAAGACTTTCTTGTTTTATTTTCTGTGCCTTTGTAATTTTGCCTTCTAGGTTACGTTACCGCTTCCTCACTAAACGATGAGGGATATTCAATAAAAAGTGTTAATGGCATATAAACTCCTTAAACAACAAAAAAGTAAATACTGGCAGAGCGTGGTGCGCAAAATGGATAAAATTTTAATTCGCACCGCAATAAAATATCTCTGCCTGAAAAAAATCACTACTCAACAAGTAAATATAGACTTGAAAGGAACATTAGAGGTTAATGCTCCTCCGTATTTTACGGTTGCGCGGTGGTGTGCCGAGTTTAAGAGAGGAAGAACTTTAACTAAAGACGACCCGTACTCGTGACGCCATAAGACGGCAATTACCTAACAAATAATAAAAAAAAATGAAAAAAATGTTTTGGCAGATCGTCGTGTTTTTGTTCGTTTTGTAGCTGAAGAACTAAATATTTCGATAGGAAGTATCCATAGTATTATAGTTACATGAACAATTGGGCATGAAAAAAGAATCAGCGCGCTGGGTGCCTAGAATGCTTACAGAGCATTTAAACAAACAAGACTGCGGATTTCTCAAATCAATTTGGTATTGTTACCTTGTTGACCTTCCTGATCGATTCATGGCTAGCTTCGTAACTATGGATGAAACATGGCTCCACCATTATGATCCTGTACGAAACAACAGTCCATGACTTGGAAGAGGCCGTTATCTCCAACGCCTAAGAAGTTTAAGGAAATTCCATCCGCCGGTAAGATTATGGGCTCTCTTTTCTGGGACAGCCAGGGGGTGATAATGATTGAAACCTCAATCATGGAGCCACTATTACGGGGCCCTTATACGTAGAACAAATAAAAAAAACTGCGTAGGAAATACGCGAAAAACTCGCTAAAGTTGTATTGTTTCACCAAGATAACGCCCCCGCACACGAAATATTAACTTTTCTAACCGACCTCCAGCCAGCGGGACTTTACCAAAGTTACGTCTGATGAACTATAAATTGGTATTAACTTTTAGATCTGTAAATGTTCTGCCTTCTGTTCACCAAAACAAAAAATCACTAAATTAATTAAATTTAAACTATTTACGACTATAATTTCGCTTAAATTACCTATATTATAAATGCGAATGTTTTTGAGGACGGATATTGGTATATTTTGGAATGGAGGTTTCTTTGCAGCTTGATTGTGGCTTAAGTAAGGACGTTAGAATAATGTTTTTTGTTTTGGTGTACATTCACAGCTCTAAAAGTTAATGCCAATTTATAATTCATCAGACGTATCTTTGGTAAATATCCCGCTGGCTAGACCTCTAGGTCGGTTAGAAAAGTTTACACATATTTCAGTTATTTTTACGGAACAAATTCTGTTTTCAACATAATTCAATAGAACAAATCCAGATCTAATTATCTTCATCACTCATAAGTCTCTCAGACATAAGATCCCGCTGAGTGTAGACACATAACGTGAACGACAACACAAGTGCTATCACCTTTCAAATGCGAATTTAAACCCTACTATTGAGGCACCATGTCTCAGTTTTAGGAAAGAAATGAAAGATCATCATCAGCCTATCTTAGTCCACTGCTGGACATAGGCCTCCCACAATGCGCGCCATCGCGCCCTATCCTCAGCTTGACGCATCCAGTTTCTGCCAGCAACCTTCCGCAAGTCATCACCTTACCTGGCCGGGGGCGTCCTACACTACGTTTGCCGATACGCGGTCTCCACGCTAGAACACGCGCTTACCCTCAAATTCAAACTCAAACTCAAATAACTTTATTCAAATAGACTATTATCAGTACTTTAAAATAGTCAAATTCACAGCAAAATATACTAAATAATGGACATAAATACCATAGTAATATGGATATGTAAATAAACAGTATACAGACATACCTTAATGGTTATCTGTTCTACAGCATAAGTTAAAACTCCTAGCAAAAGCAAAATAATTGCTTAAAAGGGGAGTCCAACCACTGATATGTATTATTTTGTAAGCATATGAAATAAATATTTATGTATTTTATTTGTATGGGTAAGTGGCCTGCCCACTGCCACTTCAGTTTACTAATCCTGTGAGCTATGTCGACGACCTTAGTTCTCTGTCGGAATACTTCGTTGCGAACTGCTCTCCATAGCTCGCTGAGCGACTTTTATCTGGTGGGCTAGGTGCACTGTTAGTGTACACGTCTAGGCTCCATATGTCATGATGGGTAGGATACATTGGTCGAAGACTTTATAGTCTTCAGGCCCTGTGGTATGAGCGATGAGACCTATCCGCTGTCGGTCAGCAGAGACATCGCAAAGATACAGCTTCTATAGCCGCTGACGCTGAGCGTCCTGCGAGCGTGGAGATTATGGGCATAGCCCCCTTAAGGCAGACAAGACAATGAATGAAAGATCATACAATAAAATTGCTCGCTACGCTCCGTTCAGAAAGTAAACGTGACAAGATATAAGGTATTGTAATACTGCCCCAGTCTGAAACCCTGGCCGAAACTAGTAGACGTAAAAAGCTGAAAGGCATGTAGGTTCTTTGAATACGGAGAGTAGATACAACGGGAGTATTTACAAAGATTTATTTTTCTAAATTACTACGGAAATTACTAAGGACGGGATTCTGCGTTAAAAAGGTGAAATTTTAAATGCAGTTCGTTATTCCTGTGGAATTGTAGTGGAGAGTATTTCCCTATTTTTTTTCAGGAAGCGGAAAAAATGGGTACGATGTCGCGGGCTAAAGCTAATTAGGTAGTACTACAAAATGCTATCAAACAATAAAATTCAGATTACGTCATAAAATTCTCTTGTAAACTTTCCTAACAAGCAATTAGGTTTACTTTTAACAACACAATCAGAACATGATTAAAGTTGTGATTTTTAGTTGCTCGCATACGGGCGTTTCAAGAAAACGCCCAACATGTTGAAAATCTTGATTCTGGTAATTTCTTTATTATTTTATTTGGGTAAAGCTTACTAGTTTTTACGTACCCTGCCTTTTTTGTTTTTTTTTTATGCGTGAAGAAATGTATTTAGGCATTTCCAGGCCCTGGGTTTGGGACACCTGGGGTATGAGGGTTTCAGAACTCCTGGGAAGCAGAGACCGCTACCCACTAAAACCTGACGGTGGTCATCTTCGGGCCACGTCCGTTTCACAGACCCAAGGGCCTTTTAGTCGCCCATTACAGCCAGGAATACCTCGGAAGTGTTCTACTCCCATAACCGCAGGTAACACGTATTATCTGCCATAATTGAGCTAAATCCAACTTTTCTCATAATAACCATGAGACATCGAGGATTTCATAGCATTTTGAACTCTGGTAAGTAGGGGTTAAGAAAGAAAATGATAAGACATACTCGTACAACGTAGTTTACCTACTTGTACTCATACTCATAAAGGCCTGTTCAAACCTGAGCGGTATTCGCTGCCGCTGTGGGTTGCAGCACAATACCGCGCGGGTTTCGCTCAGGTATTTAGTATCAAGTTCCGCGGCAAAATGTGCCGCTACCCACAGCGGCAGCGAATGCCGCTCAGGTCTGAACAGGCCTTTATGGAATGAAGTATCTAAGTTTAAAAATATAACTTTTTAAAACCAATTTCTATTAGCCAGATATGATTTCCTTGGGTACAGTATAAATAATCACTATAATCAGTCTGTATACGGTTACTTCCTGGGGACGGTACCTACGCAGTCCTTAGTTTCACGATTTATGATTGATTTTGCGTTATTTTCCTAGCTGGCAATCGTGTGGGCTTCTAATGGGGATCCCGCAGCAAGCTTCGGTTTCAACTATCCTGATGTAAGTATACTATTGCTAATAGTGATTAAAACACTCAACTAGAAATCTCAGAAACCTGATTTCAATTCCCAGATACGACAAAGAAACTATACAAATACAGCCTTACATACGTCCCACTGCTGGGCACAGGCCTCACCTCAACTATGAGGTGGAACGAGCCATACTCCAACACGCGGGCTCACTGCGGATTGTTGGAGAGGTGGATGTAAGGCCAGTGATAAACCATACTGTCAGATGTTATCAAGCTGCCTTTTTAGGCCTCTGACTAGGCTTTACGACTGATATCTTGCGACGTCAGCCGGGACCAACTGTATAACGTGCCTTCCGAAGCACGGAGATGCCCGAATATTACATCACTAAATTTCGATCGGGAGAGACCAGAGAGTGTAGTGGCCTAGTGGTTCAGCACCCGAACTCAGGTCGTAGATCGTGTGGTCCCGAGTTCAAATCTGCCCAAAACCAAAATCTTTGTGTTCGTTGTTAAATCCGACTTACTCTCCGGTGACGGAAAACATCGATAAAAAACCAAATCAACCCGGATAACGGCGGAGGGCTCACCACCTACCACGTTGGGTTCTAATACCATTGTTGAAAAGTGGGCTTCTGAGTGTTTCGTTCACCATGACGACACAGTCACTTGCCTCTGACTACCCCGTTTGGGATAAAGTCGTGATGTCACCATGGTCACCGACAGCCGTTGCTTGACATCGGAGCGTTGCCGATCAGCTGCCGTCACTTAGCCACGGGCACCTCTTTAGCCATGGGCACCTCTCACTTCAAAGTACTATATCATAAAGTAATATATATTACTATATCTCGGACTGAAATAAATTATAGCCCGTCCAACCATTTATTTAACTTTTGACAGCTCGTGGCAGAGGTGTTCTAATCTAATCGCGTTACTGATTTCATTTCAGACAATCGACTTCATATTTATTAAATATCTACTTATTAATAGGTGCCAATTAAAGTGACTTTTATTTGAAATCAAAATTATCTTCTAAAAAAACTAATTAATAAAAAAAACTTTGCTATTTAAAACGTTGCGAACGAGCTTGTTTTTTTCTTTTGAGTGGTCATTTTTTGCTTCTGGTTTCTGTCAACCATTAATCAGGGTTTAAAAAGATCCTTAACGAAGCCGGTGGCGTCTACGCACTCAGACCATTAAATCAAGTCACAGAAAATAAAAATATTGATAGGAAACGAATTTTGTTTTTAGGTGTTCGTTTTAAAACTAAAAACGGACTACGCAATGTAACGCGTGCAACAGACCGCTCCTGCGCTTTTGTGCGTGGCAAACTTGTTACTTGTGTTTTTTTTTACTTTGACCTTCAATAACTTGGTAACTATTGAGTTCCCAGGTATGGTTTAGAAAGAAAAAATGGTTCTGATGATGTGCAGAATACGTAGGTCTCGGCTTCGTTAAGGTTCTTTAGTTCTTTGTACCTACTAGCAACAAGTAGATAGTTATGGTTGAAGATATTTATTAATAATTTAAAACATAAAAATGATATTGCAGGTGAAAGATGAGGTGTACGAGCAACCAGTGAACCTCATGGCGCCAAAAACCATGGCCCATGACAAGGTCAGTTATCAGCCCACCACACACGTACGTATTTAACAGTGGTGTACCCGTGTACCCGTCAGCCCACCGATTCAGAACGAAGTTATCGACCAATTCTGACGACCGACTTGGTGTAATGGTTAAGAAGTTGGCTACTACACCAGAGGTCGCGGGTTCGATCCCCGCACAGTACAAACATTTGTGTGCATGAACATGTCTGTTTGTACTGGTCTGGGTGTCTCCTATGTATAATAAGTATGTATTTACAAAAGAAAATGTATTTAAGTATGTTTATCCGTTGTCTAGTATCCCATAACACAAGCTTTAATTAGCTTACTTTGGGGCTAGATGGCGCTGTGTGGAATAATGTCCAGGGATATTTATTTTATTTATTTATTTAAAAAAAAAAAAACGGTAAATTTGTTTAAATTATAGTAAATGATCCGCTTAGCGGTAGCAATCAATATTTTGATACGTTAAAGCCAAAGACCCTAAGTTTTCATAAACCAAATTAGATAAAAACTACCCTACTTAAAAAAAAATTAAAAATAAAAGAAAATAACTGAATCGCTCGATAACTTTGTTCTGAATCAGAGGGCAGATCATACTAATCATTTTAACATACACGTACGGATTTGCCCGCCAGGTGTCCGCTGGGCATAAATGGGCGGCGTGCGTGAGTAAGTATAATCTGACGGTTACACGGCGGGCACACGACGGGTAAATACGTACGTGTGTGGTGGGCCAAGTAGTTCGTCATTCAAACGAGTAAGTACGTACCAAAAATATGATCGCTTGTGACGTCACTGTAATTCCAATAGTAGGTAGTGAACTTTGACTATCAGATGTGCGTTAACATAAGCTTTTGAATCTAACTGTGGGGAATTGGCTCCGTAAGCTGCTGACATTATTTTTCATACAGTTAATTGAAAAAAAAATCTTTTTATGAATAGACGCGACCGGGAATTAAAGCCTCGACTCTACGCAAGTCAAGGCGAGAAACCGAGCTACATCACGGCTTAGTGTCGTCTAAAGCTTATTCTTACCTTTCTCAGGAACGCATGTCAAAAGGGGAGGTCCACTCGCGGGCCGGAGCTGACTCCTGGGCGCCGTATGACTTCAGCAGATTCGACGCTTACCTCGACCAGCACAGGGACGACGGCTCTGACCACAACCGAATCAAACGAAGAGCCAAGGTGAGAAAAATATTAGTTAATAGCCCCGACGCAGGGCACGGATCTACTGAAGCAGGAGCCGGGCCTACCATCAGGCCGGGCCGTACCTTGGGAACGGCGTGGTAATACTGGTTTCTCCATACCGTCCCCGAAAGGGATATGGGCAAAAAGTCAGGTTTTTAATCGGTAGACATAGCCACGTTGTTCCCCCAGCGTGGTATCAATGAGGATTTTCCTGACTGAAAAAAAGGGCAGCTGAACGAACGACATGATAAAGGTGACAGGATGCAGACTTTAGGGGACAGTTGGCGCTGCGCCCGAAACCTAATAAAAAAGAACACAGGTTTGGGAATCACGCACGAGCTCAAAAAGTTTGAAACTAGACTTTTTGATGATTGCAATTGAATGTGTGAGTTATCGGTTCTCATTGAGTTAACTTTCATTTAGGAAATATTCAAATCAGCGTGGAGTAAATTAAAGGTTTTTTGCTCTTATAAATTTTAAAGTGCGTATTAAAAAGTAAATCGCAAAAATATTTGAAAATTAAAAAGAAGCTCGCTGTGATTATAAAAAGCTATGTGTTTATGGTGTTTTTTTATTTTGTTATAGTGTTTCACTATAAAGACATATTTGTGTACGTATTTATGATCAGTGATCTCAGAAGCGGTATAACAATAAGTGTTGAAGTGTAGTGAATCATTACAAGAACTGACCAGCCCGTTTTCTACCGCAGAGCGTGGGGGCCTTCGCCACGATGAACGGCCCCAAGATCCGAGAGCGGCCTCACCACTACGTCTACCCGGAGCCTGTCAAAGACCGCATCTTGGAGTTCACCACGACGACCAAGAAACCCGGCATCTTGCCGGACCAGATGAACCCAGGAGTGATCTTCAGAGTCCGCATGTCGGACGCCATTTTGCGCATCAAACAACGCATGTACGAGGACCCTGAAAGGCATATCGAAGCTGATATTATCTACACAAATTTAATCAAAAAGGTCGTCATGGATGAGATCACGAAGTTTCACAATTTGCTGCTCATGTATAAGACGGATAAAAGTATTAAAGAGCATTTGGGAGAATGTGGTGGGAGAATTTATAAGTTCATTAGTTACATGAGTATCAAGGTCCACATTTACTGCTTGTTCGATGCTCTGTGGATCGACGGCAACCCCTACGTGATAGGGGATGAGTATTCGGTGACTCCGGTGGAAGCGCCGCCGATGCTGCAGTGTGACGCGTCCGAATGCAACTCTGTTGTCTTCGTTGATTCTATTACAGAACCTAAGGATATGGAGGAGTGATTTGTGGGGTTCAATAAAGTCATTTGTTTGTTAAAAATGTTATTTATTGGTTTGCACAAGTAGTTAGTAGAATAGAAAAGGTCCAATGCGCCACTCTCACGAATGGATAACCTAACAGCAAAAACACGTCCAACTGAACTGCCTTAGTATCTGTTCGGTTTCAATCCCGCTCTGTTTGGTTTCAAACCCGCACTGTTGGGTTTCAAACCCGCTCTTGATGTGCTAAAATAGATAGTTAAATAAATATTCGGCTTGCACATGACGTTTTTAGCCTGGATCCTACCCGTTCTGGTAAAGGATTTGCATCATTTATAAATTCAGAAAAAGCTTTTCAAGGTCTAACTATTTACCTACTAGTAAGTATGACAAAGGGGTTGAGTGGTTGTTTTAAAATGTTCAGGAGATTTCCCACACTTGAAGAGGTCTGGTTCTGTAGTAATCTTCAAAGTTACATTTAGAAATGTATTGGGATTTCACATTGTCATGTCATGTCATGTGTCATCCCAACACATTTTTTTACGCGAACGATAACGTAAATTTAAAGCGGTAACTCGTGGTAGACGTACTGACGTCCAATAACTTTGACGAGAACAGTCATATAACTTTGAAGATTACTACAGAACATCATCTACAGAAATCTGCAGCTTTTAGACAGACTTAAAGGCCAGATTATTGCAATAGTGTTTCAAAGCAAATCTTTATCATTTAATATTAAATGAAATTAGAAACTTGTTAATGTAAAGTAAAAAAAAAAGTAATAAATATCTTTATTCATATAGACTTATAAAAAGTACATAAGACAAGACACAAAAAAATAATTATAGCAAAAATATACTTCATAAAAATAAACTTACATAAAATAATACTATTTATTTATTTATTTATTAAAGTAAAAAAAATTGCACAACATAACAGCAATACCAGGGCATTGTACAATTTAAATAAAAACAGTTATGAAACAATAATAATTAAATAAATAAAAAAATACACAGCAATGGTTATAATTTATAACGGCCCTCGCAAAATTTGAGGCATACATTGACAATAACGTGGGGCTCGTCAGCAAATACATCACATGGTACAGTTGCCAGAAGGAGGTTCAGATCGTTGAGCCCACGTATGAAAGGTGAGAAACGGCGAGCCTGAGTTCTGGTAGTTGGCACCGCCAGTAAGTTGTGCCGACGACTACGCGTATAATTGTTAGGCACAAAAAATCTGCATAAACGGGTCACCAACTGGTGACAGTCAGATTCACCGCGTAGGATACGACAAATATAAACAACGATGCCAGTTACGTCGCACCTGCAATGAGTTGAAACCCAGTGCACCTAAAAGGAAACTAGTCGGGTAAAAAAAAGGGGTAGTAACTGTAGATTTTCTTATACAAAAACCTCAAGAATGCCTTTTGAACCTTTTCGATTATTAGGGCATAGGATGATTCGTGAGGGTTCCAGACTCTAGAACCTGACTCTAATCGACTTCTCACCAATGACATGTAAAGCAGTTTATTATCGCTAACATTCTGAAATTCCCTGCAGTTGCGAATCACAAAGCCCAGCCGCTTAAAGCTATCAGCAGCTGTCTTCTTTATATGTGCATGGAACGTCAGTTTAGGGTCAAACAAAACACCGAGGTCCTTTACCTGATACACTCGAGATATATCAGGACCTAATTTATAATCAAAATGCATTGGCTCTTTAGAACGAGAGAACGTCTTCACACAACACTTAGATTGATTAAAAAGTAGTTTATTAGCTAGAGACCACTTATAAACGGACTCGATATCTTCTTGCAGCCTTCCGTGATCAGACTGCGTCTCAATATTAAGAACAATTTTTAAGTCATCTGCATAAAGAAGACATGAGGAATGCTTGAGAACATGCTCGAGATCATTTATCATGAGGATAAACAAAAGTGGACCCAAAATAGAACCCTGGCTAACACCCGAAAGTGTAGGGTACTCATGAGACTCGTAGCATCGATGTCGGACAAATTGTCTACGATCACGCAGGTAATCCGCAAAGAACTTAAGTAGTTTTGGAGTAAACCCGAACATGCAAAGCTTATCCAGCAGGATATCATTGTCAACGCGGTCGAATGCTTTTTTAAAGTCGAAGTAAATAACATCAACTTGGCAGCCTCTGTCCATATGGCATGAGATGGTATCAACAAGCGATAGAAGATTAGAGTCAACAGACCGTCCACCCCTAAAACCATGTTGGGAATCCGTCAAAAATGGTTTGACTTGCAATGCGAGTTTTTTGTGGAGCACAGACTCCATGAGCTTAGGAAGTGATGACAAGATTGCAATGGGACGATAATTTTTCACATCAAGGGTGACGTTACTTTTTGGGATTAGCTTTACACGAGACAATTTCCATGTGAGAGGGTACACGCTAGACGAAACAGCTAAATTGAAAAGGTGGCAGATCGGCTCCAGTAAGTGGTCTTTGCAAGCTTTTAAAATAAAAGCTGGTACACCATCAGGGCCAATCCCCGACGGCTTCAATTTGCGCAAGTTACCTAAAATGTCCTTACTTGTAATCTCTTGAATATTTATGCAAGAGGAGGATGCAAGTGTTGTCCTAGATTTTGTGTAATCTAAGATGGGCGCGTTTGGTAAGAAGACACTTGCGAAAAAGTTGGCAAACATGTCCGCGGCTTCCTGTCCCTCATAACTAACTATGATAGTTAATATCATAATTAAACATAATGTGACTCTACCACCAGTTCGGAGGTTGTTTCCGATCGAGAAGACTCCGGCAAGAAACTCGATGGTTACTCTTTTCAATCTTGTTTTTATACACAGAAATTGAATTAACAGAGTGAAGTCATAACAAAAAAGTGTGCAGAGGTGCAGATTATACCTAAGATGACCACATTCACCACATTTACCACATTATGTTGAACTGTTATTTTTATGTAAGTAATTGAAATCTTAAATTGAATTGTAAGCACTGTTATAATTTCAATGATAACGCTGTGTGAGGAAGACAAACATATTTTTTAGAAAAACTTTTACTTTTAAGGTAGGTAGATAGGTAGACTGATACTCTTTAGGGCTGCCTCTGTGGGTAGAAGTAGCATAACGTAACACGGTCATTCTCAGCAGGCCTGGTAATTGAGCGTCCATACAAATATCTGACTAGGTTGTTAATATTTTGTAGTGGGGTTTTTTTTTGGGACTAGGTGTAGCATTAAGAATTGGAATTAGGTATATACACATCATTTGTTAAAAAAAAAACTCTAAATTATTTTTTCTAAGTTGTTCTCCTAATTACCGTTCGCTGTCCAGAACCCAGAATCAAACATTATATCTCCAACAGTTCCAAAGTTAGCTACGATGGTTGAATTTCAGTGTATATAATGTTTAAGTGGATTAATGCATTTTATCATTGACAGAAAATAATCTGTTCAAAAAGTGTATTTTCTTAGATAGAACGAGAATTTTTTTTTGTCCTTTCATTTTAAATAATTTCCGTCACTAGTTAATAAGTAGTGAATTTCTACCTAGGAGAGTAAGCAATTCCCATCCCTACCGCATCGTCCATCGTCAGTAGTGCCGAGGCGGGTAACCGAAACCATAGAGAACAATAAATAGACTGAACGGTCCTGTGTACACATGTTTCGCTGTCGAACTACGACCGTAAGTACCTAATATCCGTTCGCATGGTTTTAGTACCTTAAAACATCAGCGCGGACGATAGCGACTGTATTTTCGTGTGAACTCGTGGTAGGAGTACTGAGCTTGAGTTTGTAACATGTTGGCCGGCGCGTAGGTCAGCACCCCTACACGAATCGAACTTCGCCTTTCGCTAACGCTTTGTCGCCAACGCTAATAGATTGGTAGCCAAGATGAACGGAACGCGGCGAACGCTAGTTCTCTTCTAACTTTCGTTAAAAATAAGAATTTTGTCTATGGTTTCGCACGACGCCAGCCAGACGCTATGTCAAAGTCGAAGAGTTTGACGTGACGTATGTTTAAAGTTGTTGTTATTGAAATATTTTCAGTGTTTTTAAATCAGTCTAAAGTGTATTTGTATTTGTGAAGTTAATGGGTGTGCAGCCCACAATATTTTTAGAGCATGCATTGTAATAAAAAACTCACATAACCTCTTGCCTGTGACGTGGATGATTTCATCCACAAAAAAATAACGTCGGTCTGTGGCGTGGCTGAAATCATCCATTTCCACAGACGCACTTTTGAGAATTGAAAAATCGCCATTTTGTTACGTTAGCGTCAAGGGGCCGGCGTTCGCTAACTATCGTAGCGTTGAAACGCTCATGGGGCGAAGTCACTTGTCAAAAAGTGCCACTTGGCTGTATTTAGCGAACGACTAATGTTTCGTTTTATCTATTAGAAAAAAATCATACACTTGGCTACCAATCTATGATTCGTTACGATTAAGTCACGTGACATGTCGATCGACGATTATTTTCCATACAAATCTTTGAGCGTTTTTGTTCAACGTTTGACACTTTGCTAGACCAGCAGGTATAATAAAAATTATACTGTGTCTGGAATAGTTTAGGTTTTCGGCAGTCAAATGCTTAAAACGCAAGAATTCTATTTGTAACAGGGATTTACCATGTTCCACTATTTTTAGAGAAGACGCGGCCGTATCGGCAGAAGGCGGGGCAGCAGGCAGCGTGGCAGTGCGTCTCCTACAGACGAAAATGAGGTAAGCAAGTATTTTTGATATCTTCGCTAAAATCCGTAAATATTCATAGAAAGAAGTAAGAAACTATTCATAATTCTGAAAAATGTTGTTAGAACGTGTTCTAGCAATGTAATTTCTTTATTATTTTGGATATCTGTACTTATATTATTAGGCTGAAGAGTTTGTTTGTTTGCTTGAACGCGCTAATCTCAGGAACTACTGGTTCGATATAAAAGGGCGTTGCAATGTTTTATTTATAATATTAGCAAGATAATTATGTATGTTTACGTATATTGATAAATAAGGCTTGTCCATTCACAAGAATTTGATATTTAGATTAATTACATTATTTGTGCATGATTGTCTATCTATAACCATATATTGTTGTCCATCCGTTCGTACGTCTGTCTGAACGCGTGGAGGTATCAAGCTGGAATTTATATCGAATACTCAAATCTACTGTCACTTGGAGCTATGAAAAAAATAAACTTCTAAGCCATCGCAATCAGAAGATACAGCCGTTTATGCCGCAAATTTCCGCAAATTTTAGACGCTCGCAAGGGAATCATAACCTGCAGGGTACTTCCCGTGAACTCAGAATCTTGAAATTTGGTATAGTGCTTGCAAATCACGAGCGCGCGTGAATCTAACGAAATCAAACTTTATTGTTAGGTATTAAGAGCGTCTGCACGCGCGCTCGTAAAATCATTGTACTATACGAAGCAACGTCTTATAGCACAGATGAAGGAAACATTGCGAAAACCGTCAATTTTTAGTTCCATCATATAATAAAAATATATTTAACAATTTTAAATGACTCGATTGTCGTGATGGGTGAACTTTTACCTATATACCTACAGGTTTGTACGGAACCCTCGGTGCACGAGTCTGACTCGCACTTGGCCGGTGTTTTTTTCCTCCATTTATTGTACTGTAATTTTGTGAACAAACTAATTTACAATTTATTTCAAATAATTATTACATCCATTATTGTTAGTAAAGTCATTTAATCTATGTTAGTAAGAAAAAATTAAATTCAATATTATTTACAATACATTTAATTTTTTATAATTAAATCTGTTCATTTTTCAGTACATGAACCATACAACAATGGTTCAAGTACTGACAATCAAACCTGTTACCAAACATATTTAAGATGGTGTTGGGGCTACCCCGAACCCTGCGCATTATGTATGTATATATTTTCAGAGCAAGTGAAGGCTAGATAATTATGAAAATTAGATTAACTATCGTTTCGTATTCAGGCAATAAGCTTATGAGTACAGTCAATGATAGACGCCATTTTCATTCAATTTAACTCAATTATTGCATGCCAATTGTTATTTTGCCAACGCAGTTCAGTCTTATATTCATGTTCAATAAAAAAACTGGTTCACAGAGGAACTCATCATCAACGGAGTTGCCAGTGGCGGCGCGGCGGTCTGACATACGGGACACTGAAGAAGGCAAGAAGAAGAAATCAACAGACAAGAAGTCAAAACCTGCTTATGACACGTATGAACCGCCAATAAAGGTGATTATTTCACTTTAGGGGCCCTATTAGAATCGCTTATAACTTGTCAAGTTCATTCCCAAAACTGGCTGAATAATCTTTCAATTCCAGTCAGTCAGCGGTTTCCTGGCACTAACGCATCATCCAGGGTCCAGCTGACGAAATTGCTCGTTACCCTCAGTTTAGGTAATTAACTTGACTTGAAATAAGTGATTGTAATAAGGCCCCAGACTCTAAAAGAGCATGATGTTGACCAGACAAAATCATAATTATAAGGTACATTCACATTGATCTTGAACTTTGTCTGCACACCAAATCGTTTGAAGATCAGCCTATTCTGGTAGTTTGGTTTGAGTGAACTGCTTCTGAACCAATGATCAGTAGTTGAATTAACATGATGCCAGGATCTGAAAGTACGCTACCTGACCTGGACTAATTTCCTCCGGATTTAGAGTCGAGCTGTTTTCACAGAGAGACTTTTTGCTTAATTTTAACATCGGTGACTTCCAGGCCTGGGAATCAAACTACGTGGAGATGCCCAAAGACTTGTACCAGGCGCATTTGAGGCCTGGCGTCATTTTCAGGATCCATATGTCTGAGGCTATTCTGAAGATGCAATATCGGAAGTAAGTAAAATAATTGCTGCTTAGACACCGCCAACAAAAAAATGACAATATATAAGTTATTTTAGAGATTCCCTGCTTCCGATTATTCGAATGAAGTTTTTAAATGCCTTGAGGTAAGCGGTTGCCGCAACCCTTTAACAACGTGTACCACTTCTTATAGAGGTAGCAAATATCAATCCTGCAAAGCTAAGGGGAACTATTATATAATCAGCAAGACGAGAGTGGTCCGCTGCTGACCAAACCACAGCAGCTGCCAGATGAGCAGCGATTGTGCGCCGTAGCCCAGTTTCTCGCCTTCACTGGCGTAGCGTCATCGCGTCACGGGTCCGCTTCCCGGTCAGAATAAAATATTTTTTCTTAATTGGCTCTAGTCTCGGTGTGCTGGAAGACGCCCCTGGCTTAAATCCCTGTCTGATTTATACTTCGTGACACAATAATGAAGGAGGAAGGAAATATCCTTACTTTCCAGTCAAATACAATCGTTTTGTGCTGAAGCGAATTAATTGCTTATTATTGTTATTCAGCTACGGCGAGGACAAAGACGAGTCGGTCATCGAAGCAGACGTGGAGTATCTCCGCCTGACTCGGAAGGTGATCAGTGACGAGATCACCAAGTTCGAGGACTTAAAGTGGCTGGTCGGCTGGTTCAACAACCGCTCCGACCTCATCCAGGAGCACATGTGCAATACCAGATACTACGCAGTGGGTGAGTTTCCAAATTCTGCTGTTAATTATAACCTGGCGTCTTGTTCTCACAACCAAGACGCAGAATGCGCCACACTGGAGATGACGTCTTGTTTCATAATGACCAAACTAAGCATAGTCTGTATTGAGGGCGGGGGAGCTCTGATTAACATAATTTTCTACCGATCTGTACCCCAAATGAGTTTACGGGATTAACAGTTAAACTACTATCCTAATCCAGTATTATTTATTGCATCGCACAGGTACAACCCAGATACTCGTAAAAGTTATTAAACTGGATAAATACGTTCTGCAGTAGCGAATTCATTCATGCCGCGTAAATTTTGCTGTTGGGAAATCCAGTCTTAAGGCCCCTGGATAAAATCGAAACGACCCTAGATCACAAATCTGAAACTGATATTTTTAAGGAACTCCTCCCACGGCGTTCACGCACCCAGAAGAGTACATGAAGCGCATGTGCCTCTTCGACAACGTCTTCATTGACCACATTCCCTATGTGATCGGCGAAGACAGTTCCCTGATGGCGGCGGTGGCGCCCCCTGTGCTGCACTGTGACGCCGCTACCTGCACTTCGGTGCCGTTTATCGATAGGTGAGAGTGACATTTGACAGGTGAATCTCCTTCATTCAGAAGCCCTGGGAGGCCAATACTTGTAGCGCATGGGTAAATATAATATACGAAACAGAGACCAGCTTCAACAGACATCGGTATAGTTTTTGAACTGTTTTCGCCTTATAACGAACGGAAACCTAATTAAAACGTTTTTAGTAGGAATGAAATTGAAATCGTTTTCAATCAATATAACGTTTTCTACCATTATTAACCGTTTCTTCCTATGGCCTCGCAACTAAGTTGCGTGTCATTTTCTACAAACTGTTTTTTGCTGTTCTCAAAACTGTTTTTGCTGATCCTGTAAAAGGGTTAATGAAAAGTTTGATCTATCCTCAGTGTGATGTTCGACGAGCGTCTCGCACGAACAAACGTGCGAACGGTAACGCGCTGCCAGGCGAGCTGCCGAGCGCACTGCCGCAACGACGCAGACTGCCTCAAGCGCTGTTCCGACCGCTGCCTGCGCGCTGAGTGAAAAACACTAGGGGAGATACAATGAATGATTTAAGTTTAGAAAGCAGTTTTATTTCGGTCATTCTCATGATAAGGTGTTCTTTGTATAATTTCCGTCACAATTATTATTTCTGAATATATTGATAAAACCGACACTTAAATTTGTTAAAGACGTTAAACTATACAAAATTATATATATGGCACTTCAAATGTACTGTCTGGTTAAGGATTTATAAAGTGAAAAGTTTTGGGCGTGACGGAAATCAGAGTTTTAGTTAAGTAAATTTGAAAATTGCCCTTTAAAATTATATATTTTATTGTCATCATAACTCTAAAGACACAAACAGAAAATAAATACTATGTAATATAAAATAAACCTTACAAGTGATTGTACCAACCTCCTTGGTATCCAAAACAACCAAACAGCTCTAGGCTATAATTTTTAAAGTGCAAAACGTTTTATAAATAAATGTACAGTTTTGGGAGTCTATTGATTAGAAACTCATACGCCTCTTAATAGGTATCACTTAATCCCCTTCACGTTGTATCTACTTTTAAGGTAGTTGTATGGGAGCCGTCCTTAAATAGGTATTCATTTTATTCTGTTTTTAGTATTTTTTGTAGCGGCAACTGTAATACATCATCTGTTAAAATGTCTACTTTCTAGCTATCACGGTTCGTGGGACACAGCCTGGTGACAGACAAACAGACAGACAAGACCCAGGAAGGTAACAAGATTTCGCTAGTTATAATGGTGAATAGCGATGAAGAGGAAGTTTCACTTTTATTAGCCTTAATTTTTCTCTCTCTCACTCACCGGTTAAGCCGCGTTGATTGTAGCGAATACCTGAGCGAAATCCACGCAGTATGAAGTTCTACCCACAGTGGCAGCGAATACCTCTGTTTTGAATAGCCGCGGAACTTGATACAAAATACCTACCTAAACGGAAGACGCGCGGTATGTACCTCTACCCGCAGCGAATACCCGCATTGAATAGGCCTTAAACATACGGGGCATGTATAACAGTGACATCCTAGATACCTTCTGTCTTTTTTTGATATGTGAAATGTTTATACAGGGTGTAAAGACCTTACGCACTCAGACTATTAAACAAAGTCACAGAAAAAATAAATTATTGATGGGAAATGAATTTTTTTTTGGTGTCTATTTTAAACCTAAAAAAGGACTACGCAATGTAACGCGTGCAACAGACCGCTCCTGCGCTTGTGTGCGTGTGCGTGGCTGTTACGTATAATCAAGGGGTACTTACGCTCGATGTACGAGTACATTGAGAGTTGAACGTTTGAAGCAATTTTTTGTTAGGAAATACTTGAAATTTTAATAATGTTTCTTAGGACAAAAATTAAGTAATAATGATTAGAGTTTGTTTTCATCAGAAACTTGACTTTTTTTTTGACTTTGACCTTCAATATCTTGGCAACTATTGAGTTCCCAGGTATGGTCTAGAAAGAAAAAATGGTCCTGATGATGTGCAGAATACGTAAGTGTCGGCTTCGTTAAGGGTCTTTTTACACCCTTTATTGTAACCAAAAAATGTGCTAAGAATGACGATAAGCACTGCTCAGCACACTTTTTGCTGTACCATATCCCATTGCCAGCGCGCAGACGCAAGGTCCTTGTGATAAGGCCATTGATTACAGGAAATAAAACAACAGTACACTATGTACAACATTTATTGCGTCCAACCCACATCACAGACTGGAGAGGCTGCGAGCTTCCGGCGTTGACGCGAGGTGGATGGTGGCCGACACCCTGTCCCGCCACACCTGGGGGTACCGCACTTCTACACCTGGAAAAAAGTATAAATATACCAGGGATGTGCCGACTGCTTGGCAAAAGCATCCATCATTGAAATCAAGTCATCGCAACAGTTGATACCTACGTATTGGCTTACCTATTCACCACGCTTAACAAATGTTGCTTGGTGTGATCACAAACCCGGGCTACGTTCTGGAAAATCCATATACCCATTTTGCCCGACCGTTCCGTTCACCATGACGGCAACAGTCAATATGTAATGTATGCATGTATTGTTCAAATTTTTCAGTTCTTTTATATTAATCTAGTACCTCATCTAGTCAAAAAAAAATTTGACTGACCTGTTAGTGCAATGGAAGCGATCCTGCTTTAGCACCGGAGGTCGCATGTTCGATCCCCACCCATTCATGTCACGAACATTTGTATTTAGTTAGTGTTATTTTCTATTATATTTAAATATGTCTATCAGTCTCTGACACCCTTAATACAAGCTCTGCTTAGTTTGGGGTCAGATAATCTAGATTGTCCCAGATATTTGACGACACGGATGGCGTAGTGTGCTGTAGCATGGTTGCTCGCCTTGGCTTGCTTGGTGTCCCGGGTTCGATTCCCGGTTGGGTCAATTCAGGTGACGATCTTTTCTAAATTGGCTCGTGTCTAGGTGTGCTCTGCAACGCCCCTGGCCTAATTCCCTGTCTGGTACCTCGTAACACAAAGATATTTATCCTTATTTCGAAACCTTGACAAGTGATGTGTTGTCTGGCGCATACTATCATATTTATATTTATTTATAATACAATAATACATAATAATATAAAACAAGCGAAACCGCCGTCGGAAGCTAAGTGTATTCACATTCACATCGGATTCCTATAACCTCGGTTGAGGTCGTTACGAAACAGCAGGAACTATAAACAGATATGTACTCATATGTAACCATAATTATAGTAATCCATCGTAAGATTTACACACATGACAGGGGAAGCGAAGCGATGGCAAGCTAGTTCTCAAATGTATACATTTAATGACTCAAATAACTTTATTCAAATAGACTTTCACAGTAAGTACTTTCAAATCGTCAAATTTAAAGCAAGATATACTAAATAATAAATATTTTCTTTCTTTCTCTTTTGTGCAGAGAACTCAGTTATTTATGTTGTTTTCGCTAAACTAGAAGGACGTTAGTAATAACGTCAATTATCGGCTAAAGGAAAACGTATTTTCTTAGTTCAAAATATTCATAGTTATGTAAACCAGAAACAAAACACAAACAGCCAGACCCAGCACATTATATCTATTTCAATAGCCTTCATTACATTATGGCGATTACTCATTCTTGCAGCGAAGCTCTCTTGGCCAGAGTGATTATTTTAATGAAATTATCGTGTACCAAAATGTATTTGTATCAATATATATTTGTATCAAAATGACACATTGTACTTTACTAAGTCCTGTTGAAAACCGAAAAAAAGTTTAAAAGAGTAACTGCTGAGCTTCTCGTCGCGTCTTCTCAGCAAGAAACAACTCCGACGCGGTGGTAGAGTCGCATTATGTCTGTATACTGTGTATCTATTTTATTATAGTAATAATGTCTATTTTTATTAAGGACATCGCATTACATAGTATAACAATTTGACATGAATAAAACAACAAAATACATTGAAAGAAAATACAATAACAGATAGCGGTGTCGCGATGTCCGTAAAATGAATTGGTCCGCGCTCAGCTTATGCCTGTGCCTGATAGCCCAGACGCTGATTTTCAGCGGGCCCATTGAGTGGGCGCACGGACTGTTGCATCACAAATTAGACATGCGCGGCGCTCTGACAGATAGCCCGCTTAGAAGACCACGCTATTTTTGACGCACGCACACAGAGACATGAGTTTACAAGGGAAGTCAGTGAGCTTCGGTGAGTCGGAAAGTCGCACTGTCGCGAGTGTTTTTGCTTTTGTCGAACTTGGTGCAATTTTTCACATGATTAATTTCAGAGCGAATATAGTAGTAACCCTAGGCGGTTCACGCAAGTTTTGGAAAAAGGTGCGAGCGGTCCTTCTGTAAACTCTTTATTTTGTGGTTGCATTAATTATTTTGCAGAAAAATATTGATAAATAATCCGTATATGTAGTGTAATTGTGTGTTGCGGGGTATGTGTGCGTAATGATGACAGACAAAACGCAGCATCGGCGAGCGACCTTGAGCCCAGGCTGCAGCCAAGACAAAGCAACCTCCGCTCCGATCCGTCCACAGTGACAAAATACCCGTGCGCGTGCCGGTAGTTTCACCGATTTAATCTTATCTTTATTTAATCGACGTAATAAAAACTGTAGTTAATGTTTACACATTTTAATTACAAAAACCCACTGCTTTGTAAAATGCCGTCCAGCCCGACCCGATGTGAGACGGTCGGTGTAACTAAAATCGTATCCTAACCCGTTCTTATAGTATGGTAGTATAGCTTGCAATGTGCGCGAGTTTGTTTTAAATGCGTAAGGTGAGGTACGAGTATTGTATTATTTTTATGTATGAGGTTGCACTTGACCGATTTTTGATTTGGTTCCGCCTACCAAAGAGTAAACAAAATAATAAAACGGGTATATTTTTGGTATCTTTGCATTCGTAATGCTTTATAGATACAGACGTTAATTAAGAAAGGCGGACCCTGGGACCCCACATACCGGTGTGGGTTCACAACCGGGATAGAAAGCAACCGAACCTGTTCGAACCAACCCGATTAACAATGCGAGTGCTCTAATCCACTGCTCTATGCTAGGTCCGAAATCTGGAAGTACCTGGTTTGAATACCAAATCGTTTGTGATCACGCCGAAATTGTCAAGGCATGGTGATTAGGCCAACACTTGATTTCTATGATGGAGGCCTTTGCCCAACAGAGGGACTTATTATAGGCTTATTGCAAGCTACTTATACACTGACAAACCTGACAATTTTTCTAGTGTAGGTATACTCCACTGCAACTTGCAAGCCAGTGAAACAGTAGTGGAATGTTTTATGCAAACACTTTTTAGCATTAACGAGAAATATGTGCAAAAATTGGATAGTCCGAAACACGCACAAATGGTTTTCCCATGAACATTTATCCATAGTAAGAATGAAGTGTCTACAGTTTTAAAAACGACAATTAATGCTTATAACGTCGTGGCCTAGGGGTCAAGCTCCCCAACTCGGAACGCGAATCGTGTGGTCCTGAGTTCAAGTCTGACCAGAACCATCGTTGTTTTCCTTGTTAAATTTTCGAATAAGTAGCTCTCCGGTGATTGAAAATATCGATAAAAAACTAAATTAACTCGGATAAATACGGTTCTAATACCATTGGTGCAAAGTTGGCTTCTGAGTGTTCCGTTCACCATGATGGCCACAGTCACTCTATGACTAGCCCGTATGGGATATAGTCGTAATAAAACATAAAATATAAATATGCGCCAGACAACCACACCTCTTGTCATGGTCTCGAAGGAGGGATTAAGGAAGGGGCGTCTCCCAGCACACCCAGACCCACACACAGGTGTAGTAGTGATTAAGGCCTAGTGGCACCAAATCATATGTTAAAATATTGGTACCAACCTTCTTTAGAAATTTTTGTAGTCTGCTGTCGTGGCTTAGAAGTAGGCATATAGTGTTTGTCACCAACGACGCATCCAACAGTAGAGACAAACTCCTTCAGCCTACGCGTAGTCACAATCTTCGTCAATCCTGACGAGGTAACTGTCAACATTCTCCAAACAGCTGAAACAGCTTCTTTAAGCGCCAAATAGATGCAAGAATTTCAAGAGAGCTTTCAAACTGACAGATTTTTTTTTTAATTTATGTGGCATTGGCGACTGACAGATTTTATTCTATGACCTTTTTTTCTGCAACTTTTTTTCTTTTTTCACGTCACATGCATGCCAGTGTTAATGTTTTTCTTGATTACACTTTTTCGTAAATTAAGAGGAATGCAGAAGTTTGGTCTCTACGTTACGTTAGCCAAATCTTCTCTACAAAGAGATTTTATAGGTCCAATTTCCTTTCCTTATTTCTTGTAAAACTGAAACAAATACAACAAAATTATCATTGTAGGTACATTGAAACCGAAAATCTATTGCTGATACCTACCATAACTTGGAAATTACAATTGTGATTAAATGATTACAAATGGTACTGAAGTTCAATGCGCGATAAGATCTTTGGAATAACCCATTTACTAAAATAATTAGATTAAGTAACCAAGTTTTAGTGTAAAATACTTTATTTCCTTAAAAAACTTTTTAAGGCTATGGGTAAGTTATGATCAATAACTTTGCTTTACCTAATAGAACAGACCTTACAATTTTTTTTAAAAGAAGTTACAAACAACACAACAAATACAGCCTTATACGTCCCACTGCTGGGCACAGGCCTCACCTCAACTATGAGGTGGTACAAGCCATACTCCAACACGCGGGCTCAGTGCGGATTGTTGGAGAGGTGAATGTAAGGCCAGTGATAAACCTTACCGTCAGATGTTATCAAGCCGCCTTTTTAAGCCTCTGACAAGGCTTCACGACTGATATCTTGCGACGTCAGCCGGGACTAACTGTTTAACGTGCCTTCCGAAGCACGGAGATGCCCGAAAAACGCATCACTTAATTTCGGTCGGGATGGTCACCCATCCATAACCCGACCTGCCTGGCGTTGCTTAACATCGGATCGTTGCCGATCCGCTGCCGTCACTTAGCCACGGGCATCTCATTTTAGTAAATTTGTTAAAGGCTATTAAAGGTAGCACTACTTATTATAGATCTGCACTGAAGTTTCTACCTAAGCCTACGGAATCCCACATTACCAATCCAAATAACATCCCGCTGATCCCACAAGAAAATACTTAATAATTTTACTTATGCTTATAAATAAAAAACAGTTATGGCAAGAATAATGGAGAAGGTTAGAAAAATCGTTTGAAACTTCCGTGTTAACAGAAATCATGTTATAACTTTGATTATTTTAGCATTTTACAATGCTTGTTTTTTAGTTCTATGGTTTGTCCGCAAAGAAGGTGACGCCATGTTTTTTAAATTGTTAATCTGTGACTGGTTCAGTTCGGAAAAAAAAACTGACCGACAAAATTTCAGAACTTCTGTCGAGTGTAAATTTGTTCGGTTTTATAGGTTTTGGTACTAAATTGACTATTTTTCTCGCACTCAAAGTTAAAAGTACAGTTTGCACCTCGAGATTATAAACGCCAACTTACTTCACACGCTCGGGAGTCAAACCACCTCTGGTATATTATGGCTTCGTTTAGTCACTCGATATAAAATATATATAATAATAAATATAATGGCTTAGCGGATAGCGCTTCTAGATTATTATTATTATTATTATTTATTAAATTGCATTACATGGGACCTTATAACTACACACATAAGTAAAGCACAAGAGTACACATGCGCCTTGTTAGGCATCGCATTATGGAATAGAGAGGGGCAGATATTTATAAATTATGTATCACCTAAACACATATTTACTATTTTACACAAATATGATTATATAAATGTATGTGCTTCTTTATATGTATTAATTTGTTATTTATTTTACTATTTTTATGTTTACTTTAGTTTATCCTCCAAGTATTCCCTAACTGAATAATAAGATTTGCTGGTAAGTAAATCCTTTAGCAGAGTTTAGCAGATGAATAAACTTATTAAAATTATTTTCGTTTTTTATATAGTTCGGCAACTTATTGAACAATTTGATCGACATAGGGTAGGGTCCGGAGTATTTTTATAACGGGGTGTATTATGGCGAGGGAAATCTCCTATTTTGGAATATAAATGTGGGTTTTTTCTAATAAATTTACAGGTTTCTAAAATGTAAATGCTGGGTAGGGTTAACAGCTTTAAATTTTTTAAATAAGATTTTAGATGAAAAGATTCATCATCATCCTAGCGGTCTATCCCGGTTGTGAACCCACACTGGTGTGTGGGGTCCCAGGGTGCGCCTTTCTTATTTTCTTGGCCCACTTCGCGCGGTCTTGTGCATCCTCAGTGGTGAGTCTGTTGGCACGCATGTCACCCTTAACGACGTCGAGCCACCGCTTCTTGGGTCGACCTCTTCTACCGGTACCTGGCGGGGGCGGCATAGCCAGACATTAGACATAACTTACTACATGAGAAACAATTTGGTTTTACTAAACACAAGAGCACAACTGATGCAGGTGTAGCACTTATCAAACACATATTTGATGCTTGGGAAAACAAGCAAGATGCAGTAGGAATATTTTGTGACCTTTCAAAAGCATTTGATTGCGTGGATCATGAAATATTACTGATTAAGCTAAGACATTACGGTGTTTCAGGTATCCCATCTCAATTAATACAATCCTATCTTACAGATAGAACTCAAAAAGTTAGTATCAACGGAACTGCATCTTCCGGTGCCACCATACGTATGGGAGTGCCCCAGGGATCTATATTAGGACCTTTGCTTTTTCTTATTTATATAAATGATCTTCCTACCTATGTCAAAGATATTTGTGAGATAGTATTATTTGCTGACGATACCTCGTTGATTTTTAAAGTCGACAGAGGTAAGCAAGCATTTGACGATGTAAATAATACTCTCTCAAAAGTACTATGTTGGTTCACTAGTAATAATTTATTACTTAATGCAAAAAAAACAAAGTGCATCAAATTCTCTATGCCCAATGTGAGACAGGTTGATGCTATTGTAACTATGAATGACGAGCCATTAGAATTAACAAATTCTACTGTATTTTTAGGAATAACTTTAGATTCTAAGTTGCAATGGGGTCCGCATATAACGGCCCTGGCAGGGAGACTCAGTTCCGCTGCTTGTGCTGTTAGAAAAATACGACTCTTGACTGATATTGAAACAGCAAGACTAGTATATTTTAGCTACTTTCATAGTGTTATGTCGTATGGTCTACTGTTGTGGGGTTCAGCTGCAGACTTGAACACCATTTTTGTACTTCAAAAAAGAGCCATCCGCTCCATTTACAAACTTAGACCACGCGACTCGCTTAGGGAAGTATTTAAGAAGATCGATATTTTAACTGTGCATGCTCAGTATATTTTAGATAACATAATGTATGTGCGCAAAAACTTGCATCTGTTCAAAAAAAACAGTGACACTCATAAACATAATACCAGAAATAAAAACAAATTGAAAACTCCCAGTCTTAGGCTACACAAGGTGGGAAACTCATTTGTGGGTCAATCTGTAAAATACTTTAACAAAATACCTCAAAGTCTTGTTGATCTACCTCTTCACAAGTTTAAGTCTGCAATTAAAGCAAAGTTAATGAAACAAGGTTATTATAATGTAGAGGATTACTTGAACGACAAAAGTTTGTGGTCATAGTAGGAATAATCTGCTCCTCTGCTCAATATTGTGTTCTTTTTTTACTCGCATTGACTGTACTCTGAATTTATTTTTTGTAAAACAAACAAAGTTGAAAAGAGTAACTATCGAGTTTCTTGCCGGAGTCTTCTCGATAAGAAGCAACGTCCGAACCGGTGGTAGATTCACATTATGTATATTCACGATGTGTACTAATATTGTACTATTTTATTTACGTTTATTATTATTATTTCTGTATACTTTTTTTTGACATGTCATAAGTGCTTTATACAAGCTTAAATGAATAAATGATTTTTTACTTTACTTACTTACATTTGTTGCCCACGTAGTTTGCCGATCTTCGTGAGACATGACCATACCAACGAAGGCGGCACTCCTGCAGCTTGTCTGCGATGTCACGAACACGAAGGCTGCCGCGGATGTGGATGTTACGCACGCGATCTTGGCGTGAGACTACACACATCTACCGCAGCATCTTCATTTCCGTGACGCGCAGCTTCTGCTTGTTCGCTCTAGTAACGGCCATGTTTCACTGCCATATAACGTTGTTTTACACGATTCTCTAGTAATGTTAATCCTTGGAAATTCGCGTGGAATCTGAAGTTAAATCCCGAACAACGATCCAACGGGATTGAACGAGCTGCATCTCTACATGCAATTGAAAATATATACTTCAATGTTACTTTCTCCGTCACCTATCTTAGTGATTAGTAAATTATATAAGTAAATAAACGCTCAATTTATTTTCATCAATTTGTTATTTCACATTTAATGCGAAGCCTTTAACCCCCAATCGTGTTTACGTTATAGAATGACGTTGTCTAACTACTCCGTTGAATCAAAAAAAGTTGATAATTACACAAGATATTATTGACAAATAAATGAATCTCGGACAGCTTCCATTAAGATATGATTGAACATCAAGTTAAGCAGTTTTTAATTCACACATTCAAATATTTCTCAAGAACAGAAACAATTATAAAAGTTAAACGTTAGGATATATTCATAAAGAATCACAAATCTTAGTTCATGGCTATTGTGTGTAGTGTAGGGTTAAAAACCATTAACATACCATTTGGTCAAACAGTGCCTTCTGGTATTCGGATCCAAAACTTACGGAGTTTCGTGAAAACGAAAACAAGTGTAATGTTCATTAAATATATATATAATACCGAAAACAACACAAATGTTTTTAAACTCTAAGCTAAAAATGTACGTTAAATCATAATTGTGTGCAATCGTTGTAAATACATAATCATTATGCAGACATGTTTATTTGACTGCAAACATAGAGAAAAGTAATACTCTGATACTCTCAAACTATGTCCGCAGCACAGACTAACTTTACATAAATAAACACAGCATAAAAAAAAACAATTACCATCAACAATTCCAACTTTTTTTAACAACACAACGCGCCAAGGAGTCACAGAACACTAGTCCTACGCATTTGTTTATCGCAACACGTAAACAGATGACCAAGCTGAGCAAACAGGTTATGGAAATACAAATGCGATTGCTGAGCCGGTCTGAGCAGCACTAACAGCAATGCGAAGTTTCTTTTCGTTTTGTACGTGTCGCTGGTGATTGTGGAAATAGGACGTCTGTCTATCTCACACACGGATCAAGAGATCGGGAACGCTGTCAAAGCCGTTATAGCACAGTCATTTAGAAAAGAAAATATGATATGTTTATATACGTTGGTGCTCGAAGTAGACAGAAAGGTTGACGTAACCAATATTGATGGCACTGACTGCCAACCTTGCGGGTAACTTGTTTACCGAAGCTGTGGTAACCTATCCTTTAAAAATATCTGGCGAGACAGACCATTCTAGAAATAAATACTTAAAAAAATATCTGAATGTGTGCCTAGATTTTATTACAACTATCAAACAAAGGTTTTAAGTTTACTTTTGTTACAATACAATTAAATAATCGATCGATTGAAGTTATCAACGACACGGTTGGCGTAGATCGCTGTAGCATGGTTTCTCGCTTCGATTTCCGTAGTGTCCCGGGTTCGATTCCCTGTCGGGTCAATTCAGGAAACGATATTTCCGCCCCTGGCTTATTTCCTTGTGTGGTACCTCGTAACACAGGGATATTAGTCCCTACTTCGAGACCATTACAAGAGGTGTGTTGTCTGGTGCATATTTATTTACTTATGTATTTATAATTTGCAACGAAGTACATAATAGTAATAACGGAGGTTCCATTATCACTTACTAATATTGGCTTCAAGAAAACCCTTCTGTCTTAAAATATATTGCCATGAGATGTTATGTTACAATCATTAGTTTTTTAAAGAAAAAAATATGTTGAAACAGTACTTTTGTCATTTTTGTATGTTTGCTACTCACATAAAAACTGTCTATATTCAGAGTATCTAACATTTGAGCTTAGATGACTGTTTTGCTATCAGCTAGGTACGAAAGCTTTACTACAATACAAACCGAGGCAGTTTTTGTAATGGCGAATTATGTCGTCTACTACAACAGACTAAAGTGCATGGGACATCTAATGAATACTAATCAATAAGAAACAATTGTCGTGTCGTATCTAATTCTGTCTCCCATAACAGTGTAGTGGAACACAGCAAATTAATGAATGGAATAAAACTAGGTGATTTATTCGTCTCAAATTCAACAAGACAGAAACCGTCATGGCATAGTGGTTAAGCACTCCAGCCCCCCGATTCAGAACAAAGTTAACGACCGCTTCGGTTATTTTCTTTTATTTTCATTTTTTTTTTAAGTAGGGTAGGTTTTATCTAATTTAGTTTTTTAAAACTTAGGGCCTTTGGCTTAAACATATCAAAATGTTCATTGCTACCGCTTAGCGGATCGTTTACTATCATTCAAACAAATTTACCGAATCGGTCGATTTCGTTCTGAATAGGGGGGCAGCTCGGAACGCGTGTCAAATCCGGCCAGAACTATCATCTATTCAGAGCACATAAAGTGTACATCGTTTACGATTAAGTATAACCTCAAAATCGAATACATTCTGTACATCCACGGTTCCTCAAGTTGTCCGTGTTTCAGCAAATGCCTGATGAGAATTAGTGAATGATTGCGAACACAACTAGCATTTTCTCATTGCTGCGCGTTCTGGAGCATTCAATGTATGGGGAACGAGCGGATGTCCTTTGCGATTAACTCTGTGGTGATGGAACTACGAAAAAACCAAATCAACTCGAATAACAGTTGTAGTAGGCTCACCACCTTACCACGTTGGGCTCTAATCTGCTTGTTTAAGTCCCGCTTCCGTTAACCATGAGAGGAACAGTCAACTTGCCTCTGACTACCCCGTTCGGAATATAGTCGTGAGCACAGATAGTAAGCGAACGTAAGTATGTAGTGTATTCAGCTTTCAAATAAATGAATAAATAGAATAAATAAATAAATATCTGGGACAATTTACACCAAGATCATCTGACCCCAAACTAAGCAGAGCTTGTACTATGGGTGTCAGAGACTGATAAACATACTTAAATATTTCTAAATACATACTTAAATAGATAATAACACCCAAACACACAACAAACACCAATGTTCGTCACATAAATGTTTGTGATGGGTAGGGATCGAACCCACGACCTCCTACGACGACGAAATGAACATGATGTACGCAGTGTGGACTTCAAACCTTACGCGAATGCGCTAAAACTATCGCATACTATACTTACTTAAGGTTCGAAGTTCAAACGCAAGTATGGCAGCTCACAATACCTACAAACTAGATTGCACTCTTTACTGAAAAGAGTTACTTTTCGGGGAACCCGGGAATATCACTCTGCGCCGAAGACGACCACCGTCAGGTTTTACTGGGTTGGGGTCTCGGTTCAGATATACCTTTTGGTTAAAAAAGCAAATACGCATTTAATTATAGATCAGCCTTGTGATACCTTGGTGGACCCAATCTGTACTTAGCTGCTTGGGACCCATGAAACTATTCAATTATTGATTTGAGTATAATGTCTGTTGGCGGATCAATCATTTGATTTACTACGAGGCAAAGTGCGATCTGCATAGCAGCGCTGCAGAAGCAACACCAAGATGTCTGAGTCGGTAGAGAACAATGTTTCGTTCGGGTTCTTCTCCGACATGTAAGTACGAGTATTATGTTCTGCAACTGAACTCCGAACCACCAGCGTAGTCGTTGTCACCACCTATTCTGCTTGTCCAGATAGTGATGATTCCAAATCGTTTATTTGCAAAAAACATGGGTGTATTCTTGTTTAAATAAAAAAACCTGCTGAAAATAGCAATGAGATGTAAATCATGCTTTGCTATACATTTTTAACAGGCTGTCTATCTCACCTTGTTGTTAACCTTAACACACCACATTTGTGTAGGTATATTATTAATCACTTCTGCAAGAAAAATTAGAAAACACCGGAGCACATTCTATGAATTTTATCATCATTTTTGCATTTTATTATCGTCTAATTTTTAATAAGGTTTGGGGGAGGCCTATGCCCAGCAGTGGGCGTCGTTCGGCTGAAATGATGATGATGATGATGAAGGTATTATTATTAATAATTAATAGAAAATGTGTGTGATTGCGTGTGTGTATTAAGGCATTTAATCAACTAGGTATAGAAGCAGATGAAAGCATTATTTTTATCCAAATGGATCAATCATACACGAAACAATACATAGCTATGTTTTGCAAAAATTAAGCCATGGCTTATCAATTATTTGTTTCTATTGAGCAGCCTCCCGATTCAGAACGAAGTTATCGACCGATTCGGTCAATTTGTTTTAAATATGGTAAATTACCAACAGAACGGTAGCATTCAATATTTTTATATGTCAAAGCCAAAGGCCTTTAGTTTGTGTGTAACAAATAATACAGACATATCCCATACTTAATAGATGATTTAAAAATAAAAGAAAATAACCGAATCGGACGATAACTTTGTTCTGAATCGGGGGGCAGATCAGCCAATGACACTGAAACGGATGAATGGATGAAATTGATGAAATGGACTTTGATGTATTCATAAATAAATGTAAACTATAAAAGGCTAAGGGTGGAGCATTTTCCTGTGATGTAACATTTCAGATTCGATTTTCTTTTCTAGTCCGCACCGCTAGGGAGTGGAAGCTCTCCCTGCGTCTGTTCTTTCGGATACTTACAACCTTGGTATCTTCGGGGCCGGAGTGAATAGGTATTTTCTGGGTACGCGTCACACCACCATCGGCCTCGTCATCGCTTACCACCAGGCGAAACTGAGGTCGATAGTAGCTAAATTTTTTTTTTAAAAAAGTTGAAAATCATTTGTGTTTTAATAATACGTACGTTTATCGCCTCCATTGCTCTACGAAGGCTGAGGAAATCGCAGAGTATCAAGGTCACCACCAAAGCCAACTTCACTTTGAGGGTCGAGCGGTTGGTATCCCGCCGTGAATTTGAATTCATTTGTGGTGAGGGCGCCGACTGAAGATCTATCGACCTACATGAAAGAGGAGTTTTGGCCGAAAGGTGTCATTTACCGGCGCTTTCGAGGCCGGTTACCGGACACCATGATGCGTCCCACGTCGCCCATGAACCATACGTGTGTAAATTAAATATTGTGTTACCTATATGTATATATATAGTCTCACTTAAAATTAAAGATAATATTATTAAATCTGACGTTGACAAAGCTAATACATTTGAATCATTTTTCTCTAAGATACCTTTTATTACTACCAGTAAACTAAATTCTAGTTCACTACTAGCTATCACATCAAGTGTTGATGAGTGCGCCACTAGTTTTTGCTTTGATCATATATCTTCTCATACCATCCTCAAAACGTTTAAAGAACTTAATATAAAAAAACGGAGGATTTATGGGGTATTTCTGTTGATATACTTCAATCAATCATAGATACCATCTCCCCTAGTTTAGCGTTACTTTTTAATAACTGTGTAGACAAGGGTCAGTTCCCTAATTTAATGAAATTTAGTAAAGTCATACCCCTGTATAAGTCAGGTGAGAAAAGTGACCCATCAAATTATAGACCCGTTTCTATTCTACCGGCAATTAGTAAAATTTTTGAAAAGATAATATTGAATCAATTACTCTCTCACTTTGTTTTGAATAAATTATTACATAGGAATACAACCGATGCAGGTGTTGCGCTCATCAAACACATATTTGATGAGTGGGAAGGAAAGCAAGATGCAATAGAAGTTTTTTGTGATTTGTCAAAAGCATTTGACTGCGTAGATCATGAAATCCTACTGATTAAGCTGAGACATTACGGTGTTTCAAATATTTCACTTAGCCTTATAGAATCTTACCTCACTGATAGAATATAAAAAGTTATTATCAATGGTACGAACTCTTCCGGTGCCACCATACGTATGGGCGTGCCCCAGGGATCAATATTGGGTCCTATGCTGTTTTTGATCTATGTAAATGACCTGCCTTATTTTGTCAAAGACCTATGTGGGATTGTATTATTTGCTGATGACACTTCTCTGATTTTTAACGTAGATAGAAGTAACAAAGCACTTGGCGACGTAAATAATACTCTCTCTAAGGCACTGCATTGGTTCACGAGTAACAATTTACTGCTTAATGCTATGAAGACTAAATGTATCAAATTTTCTATGCCCAATGTAAGACAGGTCGATACCATTATAAACATGGATAACGAGCCATTAGAGATTGTAAATTCCACAGTATTTTTAGGAATTACTTACTCTCGATTCCAAGTTACAGTGGGGTCCGCATATTTCTGCTCTGGCAGGAAGACTTAGTTCGGCAGCTTATGCTGTTAGAAAAATAAGGCTCCTGACTGATATCGCAACAGCAAGATTAGTGTACTTCAGTTATTTTCACAGTGTTATGTCGTATGGTCTACAGTTTTGAGGCTCGTCAGCGGATCTCAACACCATCTTTGTTCTTCAAAAAAGAGCCATCCGCTCCATTTACAACCTTAGACCACGCGACTCGCTTCGTGAAGTATTCAAAGAGATAGATATTTTAACGGTGTACTCTCAATTTATTTATGATAATGTAGTATATGTCCGTAAAAACATGCATCTCTTCAAGAAAAACAGTGATGTTCATAAACTCAATACTAGAAATAAAAATAAGCTCGTAACTCCCAGTCTAAGACTGCATAAGGTAGGAAAATCATTTGTTGGTCAATGTGTTAAATATTTTAATAAGATTCCGCAAACTCTTGTTGAACTGCCTCTTAACCAGTTTAAGTCACAAATTAAAGCTAAGTTAATGAAGCGAGGTTATTATAGTGTTGTGGATTTCTTAAATGATAAGAATTTGTGGTCATCTTAGGTATAATCTGCTCCTCTGCACACTTTTTTGTTATGACTTTACTCTGTCAATTCAATTTTTGTGTTAAAAAACAAGATTGAAAAGAGTAACCATCGAGTTTCTTGCCGGAGTCTTCTCGATCGGAAACTACCTCCGAACCGGTGGTAGAGTCACATTATGTTTAATTATTGCTTTAATTTTTTTTGTAACTATATGACTTGTCATAAGTACTTTCTAAAAGTCTATATGAATAAATATTTTTTTTTTACTTTACTTTATGTTAGTTTGAAGGTATAAACCTATGGGTCGATTATGTTTGGTTAAGATCTTTAAAAAAAGTGATTTGTATCCTGAAAATAAATAAAGGATTATTAATAATAAAAAACTGAAAAATACTCGTATGTGAGGATAAACGATGTCCGTTTATATCAGAACCCAACTCGCACATGACTGGTTTTTTAATTATCTTCGGGCTACTACGAGAAATTATGAAAGATTCTCAAGTGGATATGACTAGTGGACTTATCAGTTCCCCAGAAGTAAAAGCAACGACATAGCAGATGCGGGAGCGGAAATTTATATATTGCTTTTCTTCTTACAGAAGAAGAAAAAAAAGAAAAGAAGAAGTCTACAAAGACTCCATGAAGGCTAACAAAAATCATATCAGACATTTATATGTCATGATGTTTAACACCGCTCTCTGGAGCATGTAGTTTCAAATGCCAATTTCTTGAAATATTAAAATCTGCATTTATTCGATTTTCGCAATGAGCAGACGATATAATGATTGATAGCTCATAGCGTAACCGCAGAAGTGCCTTCTGATGCGTCCATCCTCTTGGTGATCAAAACGCAGGAGACGAGAGTAGAGATGCGCCGAATGTAGGTGCAACCGAATACGAATGTACCGAATCGAGTTTTCGGTCGAATCATTCGGTTCAATTCCGCGCGGTCAGCAGGTTTTTACGCGTCGGTGCGGCGATCTAAGAGCTGCGGCGTTTGCCACCGCCCCCTCTCAAAGGGCCTACTCCAGTTGAACTTAATAAATCAAAGCGCGAAAATCACGTCGACTGAGTTCAATTGCTGCAAGCGAATTCCTGCCAGATTCTCTGAAATTATGCTCATTCAAATAAAAATAAAATAAAATATGTGTATTCTATTTTCAAATATATCAATAAACAACCAGCCTATAAGGTGGTGTTTAACTTGCCAGTAGTTGCCAGTGTCAATTAAATGAGTAAAGAGAACTTCTTTTGGCATGCCCCTCGTATAGCATTTTAATGACTGTCATGCAGTGAGCTAAAAAACCGACCTTTTAACTTTAAGTATTATTGACAACCCTGGAACCGGTTTTTCGGAAATAAAAGTAAAAATCATAACTTTTTACCTGTATCGCTCGTGGTATTTATGAGGGAAAAAAAACACATTTTTAAAAATACTCGTATATCAGGTAAAAATCTTTTGCTAATGCACCACAGAACTCGAGAAATTAAATGATAACGGTAAAGTACAAAATGTTTTTTTTTATCACTTTAAAAACTAGATTAACTATTACATTAAATTGTGTGTCTTCAAATTGTTCTTTAGATGGCATAGTAAAATAACAAAAAACTGTATTGTAGAATTTCTGATTTATTTTTTAATCTTTAACAATAAAAGTCAATCTTCACCATTTTTTTCTTCAAAACCAAGAGTCAGAATGTTTCAGGAGTTGCTTTATTATACTTGTTAGCAATCTGAGCCTCGTATACCGACGGCGAGCTAAGGAACAAAGGCCACCTTGTCTTTAGCTGGGCATCCGCGTTTAGATGTTCTGTTAAGAGTGACAATAACGCGTTGTGTTACTCCTTTATTCAGCCGCCTTGTTTAGTTTAAGCACATTAAAGTAATAGCGTCCTGTGTTTAGGTTCTAGCATTACCTTTGTAATTAGCTGAGTAAGAGTTTCTTTAATTAGAATACACGATTGTGTATGAGGAACTTGGACGGGACGGGGAGACTGCATTAAGCTTTTTTATCGAGTAGACGTACGAGTCGTATTAAACGGATAATCAGATCTTTGAGTGTTTGATAGTTTAAATCAGAAGTGGGATGTTCTTACGCCTGCTACTATGGGTAAATATAAAAGGAAACAGGCTCGATCTTCATCAAGTGACAGACTAGTGCTCGTTTACCATCGTCACCACTTCCCGGGAAACGCACCAAGGTATTCCGTAAAATTGGAAGAGAAACTGTGAGTACAAGCACCATTATTTTGGACAAATTAATACCAGAGTTTGAGTGATAATATTGTGTCGTCGCTTATGTGATAGGATTTTACGATCGCTACAAAGTTAATGATTTAACAGGTAGCGACAGAAGTAAAGAAAAGTATGCAGGCCAGACTGTTGTCGCAAATATTGATAAAAAGAAATATAAAAAGTTAATGGCTGAGACACAAATGACGTCCTACATTTCATGAAATTAACAAAAAAGGGTAATGAAACGAAAGTGTTAGCAAGGTTTGTAGAACGGCTGGCAAGGCAAGCTTTGTAAACCAGTACTGGTATTCATATTCAGAGACAAAGTAGACATAAAAAGAGTAATTGGTTGTACTCGAAAATTTGGTAATAAATAATAATAAATAATAAATATCCCTGGACATTATTCCACACAGCGCCATCTAGCCCCAAAGTAAGCTAATTAAAGCTTGTATTATGGGATACTAGACAACGGATAAACATACTTAAATACATTTTCTTTTGTAAATACATACTTATTATACATAGGAGACACCCAGACCAGTACAAACAGACATGTTCATGCACACAAATGTTTGTACTGTGCGGGGATCGAACCCGCGACCTCTGGTGTAGTAGCCAACTTCTTAACCATTACACCAAGTCGGTCGTCGGTAATATGATGAATTTTGCAATAGTGAAAATACATTTCGGTTATTTTGATGTTCTGTTTAATACGATCGAAATGGGAATTACAACTATTATAAGTTGATTTTCCTAGCTGCAGGAGTCGCCTAAGGCAATGGTATCGCTGAAAGGCAAGTAGCCACGCATAGGGGCTGGCCTAAAGCATGCAAGAGTTAACTTTGGCTTATGGGACTGGACAAAGTATTTTAAGTGCAGTAACTGAGGAGTTCACTTTGACTTAAGGGACTGGACAAAGTCTTTTAAGTGCAGTAACTGAGGAGTTAACTTTGGCTTAAGGGACTGGACAAAGTCTTTTAAGTGCAGTAACTGAGGAGTTCACTTTGACTTAAGGGACTGGACAAAGTCTTTTAAGTGCAGTAACTGAGGAGTTCACTTTGACTTAAGGGACTGGACAAAGCCTTTTAAGTGCAGTAACTGAGGAGTTAACTTTGTCTTAAGGAACTGGACAAAGTCTTTTAAGTGCAGTAACTAAGGAGTTCACTTTGACTTAAGGGACTGGACAAAGCCTTTTAAGTGCAGTAACTGAGGAGTTAACTTTGGCTTAAGGAACTGGACAAAGTCTTTTAAGTGCAGTAACTGAGTAGTTAACTTTGACTTAAGGGACTGGACAAAGCCTTTTAAGTGCAGTAACTGAGGAGTTCACTTTGGCTTAAGGGACTAGACATAGTCTTTTAAGTGCAGGAACTGAGGCGTTACCTAGGGCGGAAGGGACTGCCGGAAGGCGATGCCAAAGCATAGGGACTGCCACATAGCACTAGGAGAATTAATAGATCAAATTCTAATGGGAGAGTTCCCAATACCTTTAGAACACCATGTTCTGCAGGTCGTGAATGAACATATCAGTATCATAAATCGAATTGTTGTCTTATGTCACAGATTGCAAACATCCAACCAGGGTTTAGAGCGTCCGCGGAAGTGCCTGGGGCAGGCACATTACAGCATGGCCGTGTTAGCAATCGGAGCCTCGTGTACCGACGGCAAGCTAAGGAACAAAGGCCACCTTGTCTTTAGCTGGGCATCAGCGTTTAGACGTTCTGATATGAGTGACAATAACGCGTTGTGTTACTCTATACCTTTATTCAGCCGCCTTGTTTAGTTTAAGCACATTAAAGTAATAGCGTCCTGTGTTTAGGTTCTAGCATTACCTTCGTAATTAGCTGAGTAAGAGTTAGTTTAGTTATAATACACGATTGTGTATGGGGAACTTGGACGGGACGGGGAGACTGCATTAAGCTTTTATAACGAGTAGACGTACGAGTCGTATTAAATGGATCTTTGAGTGTTTGATAGTTTACATACTTGAAAATATACTGTCCTTCATATTTTTTGATACAAAAGGCGCTTCTGAAAATGAAGCTTTTGGGAACACTGCGGCCTGCGAGGGACCGCAGGCCGCAGTGTTCACAAAAGCTTAAGGCAAAAAAAATCCATCAACATTTTATTTTAATGGAAAGCAAAGGGAATCATTCCTTACTAATGGCAGTAACAATAAAATGTGTGGTCCAATTGATCTGTGTTTGAACAACAGAAATGAAAACAAAGTGGCAACGTCGTTTGTTACAGATGTGACGGAGAAGAAATATTATTTGTATAAAGTAGTAACTGATTTTTTTTTTATGTAAAGGTCACCTGATGGAAAGTGATCACCTCCGCCCATGGACAACTGCAACGCCAGAGGTGTCACCGATGCGTTGCTTGCCTTTTAAATGGGAATACACTCTCTTCTTGAAGGCTCTAATCGGATTACCTAATACTGTGTCTGATTTAATACTGAAATCATCAACCAGAATATAGGCTGGTTTTAATCGGTCGATGGAAATGCAAGCTGTCCGGTCTGGTAACTGGATTTTAAACACCTTATCTCTCCTGCTTATGACCTTGTACGGGCAATCATAAGGAGGTTGCAGAGGTTTCCGAACTGCATCGACTCTGACAAAAACTTTTTCGCATTTATTCAAATCCGGATGCACAAATAGCTTACGCGAATTAACGTGTTCCCTAGGTACCGGCTTAAAATTGTTAATGTTCTCCTTAATTTTGGAAATATTACTTTCAAAATCACAATTGACATTCTTACTTTTATCGTAAAAATCTCCAGGCAATCGAATTGTAGTTCCATACACAAGTTCCGCTGAACTAACATTGGTGTCAACCCTAATGGCTGCTCTTAATCCTAACAAAACCGTGGGCAACTCATCGATCCACGAGTTGGTAGATAACCTGGCCATTAATGCCGTTTTTAAAGATCTATGCCATCGCTCAACCCTACCATTGCTTTGTGGGTGATATGGGGTAGTACGTAACTTTTTTATTCCCATCAGTTTCATGAGATTCGAAAAAAGATTACTTTCGAACTGACGTCCCTGATCACTAGTGAGTTTAATCGAACAACCAAACCTCGTGATCCACCCCAAATACAATACCTTAGCTGTAACCGCCGCGGTCATTTCTTTAATAGGAAAAATCTCTGGCCATCGCGTATAACGGTCGACTATCATTACGCAATACCTATACCCATCCGGAGATGTATTTAAGGGTCCTATTATGTCAATATGAATGTGTTCAAATCTATCCACCGATTCGAAACTACCTGGACCTGATACTGTATGTCTCTGTATTTTGGCGCGTTGGCAAGATACACATGACTTGACCCATTTACTGATATCTTTATTCATACCTTCCCAAGAATATTTACTTTTGATTAAAATTTTAGTTGCCCTAATTCTCGGGTGGCTCAAATTATGAATCGTATCAAAAGCTTTTCTTCTAAACATTTCAGGTAGGTAAGGCCTTGCTTTACTTGTTGATACTTCGCATATCACGTACTGATTACTACCAGGTAACATGATTTGCTTAAATTGCAATTTACTGTTGAGTTCGTCTAACCGTTGCACAAGTTGTTTGTTTCGACTTTGTGCCTCGGCTAATTTCGTGAAGTCAATCGAGGTAGGCATATCAATTTCCTCTACCCGAGATAACGCGTCAGCTACAACATTGATAATCCCGGTAACGTACCTAATGTCCGACGTAAACTCACTAATAGGTAAACATGATCTGTCTAGCCCTTCTAGGTAACTCCCTTCCGCTTCCCATTTTACTGAACGCGAAAGTAAGAGGCTTGTGGTCAGTATAAACAACTAACTCCCGACCTTCAACCATATATCGAAAGTGAACTATCGCCAAATAAATCGCTAAAAGTTCCCTATCGTAAGTAGAATATTTCTTTTGGGCATCCGACAACCTTCGTGAAAAATAACCTAACGGTTTCCAGGTATTACCTTCTTTCTGCTGAAGAACGGCGCCTACGCACGATTTGGAAGCGTCCGTCATCAGCGCTAACGCAGTGTCCTTATCGGGATGCGATAATAATGCTGCTTGCGTTAAGCTTTCCTTACACTGTACGAACTGCCTAAGGGCTAAGTCTGACCAAATAATTTTTGTCTTATCGTTCTTCTTAGTGTTACGTAGGTACCCGTCTAACTCCGACTGGTGTTCCGCTGCATGTGGAATATGAGCTCTATAAAAATTTAACATACCCAGGAATCTTCTAAGCTCCTGCACAGTTGTCGGTTGAGGATAGTCTACTATGGACTGCACCTTCTCCCTGAGTGGTCTACCCTCGGTCGACACCTCATGACCTAAAAACTCTAATTTTTCCTGTCCTAAAACACATTTTGAAATATTTATAGTAAAACTTAATGACTCTAACCTTTCAAAAACTGCTCTTAAATGTTCTTTGTGCTGACTAGGACTTTCAGATGCTATAATTACGTCATCTATAAACATATAAATAAACTCAAAATCGGGAAAAACACTGTGACACATAAATCTCTGGAAAGTTTGGGCTGCGTTACGTAGTCCAAACGGCATGCGCGGGAATTCGAATAATCCGAACGGTGTTATGACAGATGTTTTTTCTTTATCGTCCGGATGCACTGGTATGCAATATTTTCTTACCAGCTAACACATACGTAAAATCGCGTAGTCTAGGAACGGGGTACATTTCAGGTTTAGTTACCTTATTTAGCTGTCTATAATCACCACAAGGTCTTATGTCGCCATTCTTTTTAAGAACGATGTGCAGCGGGCTCGCCCACTGGCCTCTGCTCGGTCTACATATACCCATATCACACATAAGCTTGAATTCATCCCTAGCCTTTTTATACCTATCTGGTGGTTGCGGCCTTGCACGACACCGCACAGGTGGGCCGGTAGTTTCAATATAGTGACAAGTATAATGTTTAGGTACTCCTCTGAAAGATACGGGCTTCGTGAGTTCTGGATATTGGGATAACAAATCGTAATACGGGTATTTATTATCAACCGTCTTAATAGAACTTTCCCAAGACTTTGAAATTGACCCGACTGTGTTAAGATTTGTTATTCCATCTATCAATCTACGTGCTTTTAAATCAATAATTAAGTTATGCTTGCTTAAAAAATCAGCACCGAGTATCGGCTGCTTAACATCAGCTATAATAAAAGTATATTGGAATGGCCTTCTTAATTTTAAATCTAAAGTCATGGAGTACAAACCATAAGTCTTAATAGGTGTATCGTTTGCTGCGTATAAACTATAGTCATCACACTCACTTTTTTTACTACGCACTGCGCACCGGGGTAACACTGACACATTTGCACCGCTGTCTACTAAAAAACGTAGTCCGCTGGAGTAGTCCATCACACTTAGGCGGTAATTAGTATCCGGGTTACAGCCACCCGCCGTAGACTGCAACGTAGTCAGTTTTCCGGATTGGTCTCGCCTTTCCAATTACAAGGCTGGATGCACCGGCTGGCCTTGGTCCCAAATTTGAATTGGTAATAACAAAGCCAATTAGGACCATTTTTCCGGCGTCCGGATGCTTGTCGGGATGAAAACGGTGTACGCGACTTCGACCGGTTACGTCGATCCGCGTAGCCCTGCTGTACTCTCCGGCTCTCACGTTGAAAATTCACCATTCTTTCTATTCGCTGCCCCAATTTTTGTATTTCAGCGATGACATTGGATGATGTTCCCTCTGGACTGTGCACTGCCGCAATAGATTGAGCTGGTCGTGCACTTTCCATGACCTTGTTCGCCATCATTGCTAATTAAATCTTTTGTTTCGGATACGGTAAGTACACCCCGTACCCAACTGGGTAGGTGATTATGCCACAAAATCGATAACGTGCCAGATCTTGCATTCTCCTCAGCAGTTGAGATGGTTTCTTATCCCCCTATTCTAATTCACCTATTAACTTTTGAATTTTTCTGCACTCAGATTCCTCGTAAATTTCCAAAAGTCTGCTTTTTAAAGTATTATATTTTTCTGCATCCGGTGGCTTAGTCAAAATGTCGGTAACTTGCTGTATTTTTTTTTTTATATTGCCCGTCAAGATGACCTCACTCCACCTATGGAAAGCGGTCGTGAGGTCCAGATATGAGGTTGACAAGCCCAGTCATTCAAACGAATCACTGGGCTGGCCATCCTCACCTTGAAGGCCTGCAGAAATGCCTTTTCACGCCCCGCTTGAAGAACCCGGGACTATAAGAGGAAGAAAACACATGTGCTGGAAGAGCGTTCCACGTCTGGATGGTACGACAAAGAAAGGAGTCACCGAACCTTTTAGTTCGGGTCAACAAATGTTGAATTGTGTGTGGGTGACGCCGTAGTCCAGCACGCGTGGTACGGGAGTGGAAAGGTGAGGGTGGGATAAGCTGGAATCACTCGTCAGAGCATTCCCCATTGTAGAAGCGATAGAGAACACTTAGCCTGGCAATGTCTCTACGCAATTGGAGAGGCTCAAGGGTCAAAGTTGCCTCTGGGTTTCCAATAATACGGATAGCACGCCGCTGCAACCTGTCAAGAGCTTCGAGTAGGTACTTAGCGGAATCGTCCCAGAGATGAGAGCAGTATTCCACACACGAGCGAACTTGTGTCTTATACAAGAGAGAGAGCTGCTCAGGCGTGAAGAATCGTCTCACTCTGTTCAGGGCTCCGAGTTTACGGGATGCAGTTCTAATGACGCTCTCAATTTAGTCCCGCTGGTTTAGTTTGCTACGAACATCCATGCCAAGGATGTTTAGGCTATCCTTAATCGGTAGTGGGGTGCTCTGAAGAGTAGGATGGGAAAGGAAAGGCGACGCCTTTGCTGTGAATGCACACACCTGCGTTTTCTTGGCATTGAACTCGACAAGATTGCATGCACCCCATTCTGAAATGCGGTCCAACACTCCGTCAAGCTCAACAACAAGACTTCGCCTCTTCTCCTCGATGTCAGTCTGCTTTGCCCCAGGGCGCTCGAAATATCGCGCGTGGACCGTGCTATCATCCGCATAGCAAAGAATATTACCAAGAGATAACATGTCATTGATACGCAGAAGAAACAACGTCGGCGACAAGACGGAGCCCTGCGGCACTTCGGCATTAATCTGGAGAAAGCGTGATTTTTGACCATCGCAAAGGACACGGATTCTACGTCTCTCCAGAAATCCGGCGACCCAGACGCATAGGCGAGGTGGCAGACCATATGCCGGAAGCTTGGAAAGAAGCGAACGATGCCATACACGGTCGAAAGCTTTGGCAATGTCAAGGCTGACGGCCAAAGATTCCCCATGCTTGTCCATAGCCTCCCCCCAGATGTGTGTTACGTACGCTAGAAGATCACCCGTAGACCGTTTTGGTCGGAAGCCGTACTGACGGTCGTGAATGAGAGAGTGATCCTCTAGGTAGCGGATGAGCTGCGTGTTTATGATCCGCTCAAACACTTTAGCTAAAACTGAGGTTACGGCTATTGGACGGTAATTGGCAGGGTCAGACCGGTCCCCTTTTTTGGGAACTGGTTGAACGTTCGCCTCCCTCCAAGACAGCGGCACAAGACCCGAATTGTAGGAGAGGCGATACAGGCTAGTGAACACTGGAGACAACTTCGCTGCACATTTCTTCAGCACCACAGCTGGAATTCCATCAGGCCCACTAACTTTCCTGACATCGAGTGACTGCAGTTCAGCACGAACATCACACTGCCTGATACGAATATCAGGCATTGTGGAGCCGCAATGTGGAATATCAGGCGGCGCAGCACCGCAGTCATCGATGCAAGAGTTTGCGGCAAAGAGGTTAGCCTGTGTATTACCTCTTTGCCTAATTTGCTTATGACGAATTGGTATTTCGCCTCGTCGTTCCACTTTTGCGGGCTGATTACTGCCTCCACTTGAAAAAACCAATGATGTGGTAGGTCCGTCCAAAAGTGCGGAACTCTTGCTGACACAGATACGCCGTACACGTCAACTTCATGCTTCGCCTCGCTCTCCGCCATTTTGGCGATTTACATGGGCTTTTACAATTTCACTGCAGTCGCCTTCTTTGCAGTGAAGTCCCCCGTTGCACCTTCGCCGTCGCGGCTATGACCTCTTCTTCAGCTACCCAATTCTAGGGGTCACCAATTTAGTGGTAATGGTGGTTTATTATACCATACCACTATTTACTGTATTCGATATCACGTCGAAGTAATCGCTAACGCAGCATGTTCTCGGGTATGGGGAAGAAATCAAAAATCCGAATAAGTTCACCAATTATATTGAGAGTTCGCACTTACGTTTCACAGACAACTATACAGTAGATAAGTAGTTAGTAAGTAGAATGTTCTAGTGACACAAACTAGTTATTTCTAATTGGCACAAGCAACCGCGACCGCAACGGGAGGAAGACTGGCTCGTCCTCGCACCGGCCCCAACGTCATGGAAATAGAAATAGAAATAGAAAAACATTTATTAACTTTAAGGACATCGTGACATTTATAAAGTAAACACAAAAGAAGTAGGCATTAACAACAAAACATATAGGTAACAGGAAAAAAAAAAGATCATACCATCAGACAGCGGTGTCCCGATGCCCAAAAAGACAAATGGACCTCACTCAGCATATAGCCTGGGCTTTATGGGCCCAGGCGCTGATTTTCAGTAGGCCCAGACTGATGATGACTGACTGATGATGACTTTGATGGAGTAATTTTGATGTGTAAGCACTTGTGTCACTACAAGATCATGCAATTCTTCTCAGCACTCCCCATTGTAAAGACGGTAGAAAATACAGAGAGATGCAAAGTCTCTCCGAGGGCCAAATGATCTAAGCGGTCGGAAATCACAGCGTCGTTGACAATTCGAACGGCTCTCCGCTGTATACGGTCAAGAGGATGGAGAAAATACTAGGGTGCTCCAGCCCAAAGATGGCAGCAGTACTCCTTGTGAGGCGTTACTTGTGCCTTGTAAGGCGCTGAGACGACAAGAAGTACTGCTTTGCTTTGTTTAGCACTCCAGTTTTTTTGGAAGAACTGTAGAGTACAATCTAATCTAATCTATATTAACCATTGGGATCCCACTGTTGGGCAAAAATGTCTCTGTCCCTTCACCACTCACGTCTATCTGTAGCCAGCCGTAGAGTACAAAGGATACTTAAATGAACAGACAAAAACAAAGGTTTAAAGTAAATAACAAAGCAAGAATAAAAATATTTTTCTTTCTTTCTTAAAAATTATGTTAAAACAAAAAAGGATAAATAGGAAGGTTGTAGGTAATTGGATTACGAACATGGTTTTCATACCTTAAGAAAGCTAACACGACGTAAATTTAATTTAAAAAAATTATAGGTTGACAGGGGCAAATTTTGAAATTTTACGATTATTGTAAAAAATACGGAAAAAAATATGATTTTCTGCAAAAATCATTTAATTACAAAGCTATGGTATTTGATTTGTCCTATTTTTTATTTCATTAGCATGGCCTGTTATTAGTGATCATTAGCAACTTTGTTTGATTGCGATAAGGCATTTAATATTTGATTTGACGACACGGTTGGCGTAGTGCGCTGTAGCACGGTTTCTCGCCTCGATTTCCGTAGTGTCCCGGGTTCGATTCCCGGTCGGGTCAATTTAGGAAACGATCTTTTCTGAATTGACTCGGGTCTGGGTGTGCTGGGAGACGCCCCTAGTTTATTTACTTGTGTGGTACCTCGTAACACAGGGATATTAATCCCTACTTCGAGACCATTACAAGAGGTGTGTTGTCTGGCGCATATTTATTTATTATTTATTTATTTTAATATACAAGTTATAACATTGTTTCTTCAGTGTACCCAACTACATGCAAAATGTCCATTTACATTTTTTAATAATGCTACATTTTTTAATATAAAAAAAAAATCCGACGGCAAAATCGACTATAGTCTTCTACTTTTTAATATGTGCACTTCATAGAGACTCACACTGTAGATAAATAAAATAAAATAAATGAAGATAAATATCCTTGTGCTACGAGGTACCAGACAAGGAATTTAGTCAATTAAGGAAGGAGCGTCTCCCAGCACAGCCAGACTCGATGCTTGTGCGACCCAGACACAGAACACGGCATTTTCCTTGTTCTGTGGACCCAGGCTTGTGTGGGGTCAATTTGAAGAACATTGACCCCACACTTGTGGCTTGCCAAGGCGTGCTACAGCGCACTACGTCAATCGTGTTCAATGTTGTCAACCCTAAGGCACAAAATAAAGAGTTTACAGAAGGACCGCTCGCACCTTTTTCCTAAACTTGCGTGAACCGCCTAGGGTTACTACTATATTCGCTCTGAATTTTTAAAATGAAGTAAGTAGGTTATACCTACTTGACAGAACCGGCCAAAAACAGAATTCAGCATGTGAAAAATTGCACCAAGTTCGACAACAACAAAAACACTCGTGACAGTGCGACTTTCCGACTCACCGAAACTCCCTGACTTCGCTGTAAACTCACGTCTCTGTGTGCGTGTGTCAAAAATGGCGTGTTGTTATAAGCGGGCTATCTGTGAGAGCGCCGCGCATGTTTAATTTGTGCCTAAGGTATTTGTACACGACGAATCCCTTCGTTCTGTCAAAAGGTATTGCACGTCGCGGCGTCGGTGAAGCAGCACATCTCGCTCGCGTTTTTTCAACTTCATTTCAAATTATATATGTTGATTTATGTATATTTTTCACTGAATGCGTTGTTCAATCATAATAAAATATAGCCTATGTCACTCCCTGATAATGTAGCTTCATATTGATGAAAGAATGTTTGAAATCGGGCTTTGACAAACAAACAATCAAATCTTTCTTATAAATAATATTATTAGTATACCTAGTCAAACATAAAAATAAGAATTACAACCGCGAAGTCATGAGGTTACCGGATAAACCAGATAACAGAGGAAGACCAGATAGTTATTACCTAGAAATACTGGTTTTGTTTACTTACGATGCTTGAGGATAAAGTTGCTACAGATCGAATTGTGGAGCCATTGAAGACGGAAGGCTTTTAAACTTATTAAGGTAAGGTTTTTGATATTGTAGTAGCATTCTTGAAAAACAGAAACAAAATAAACAGTAGGTAATGAAGTAGCACTAGTAATTACCGGATAGTAGTGGAAGGCTCACCACCCACTTGCTTTAACTAAACCGCTTGGTGAAAAGTTATAAGTAAATAAATAAATATGCGCCAGACAACACACCTCTTTTTATGGTCTCGAAGTAGGGATCAAAATCCCTGTGTTACGAGGTACCACACAAGGAAATGAGCCAGGGGCGTCTCCCAGCACACGTTAGAGTCAATTCAGAAAAGATCGTCCTAAATTGACCCGACCGGGAATCGAACCCGCGACACTACGGAAATCGACGCGAGAAACCGTGCTACAGCGCACTGCGCCAAACGTGTCTTTCTTTCGTTAGCTTCCGAGTGTTCCGTTCACAATTACCGCAACGGTCAACTTGCCTCTGACTACCATGTTGGGAATATAGTCGTGGGTGGTGATAATATGTAAGATAATCTATATTATACTTACATTATATATATATATTATACATTTTTTTATTAAAACATAAGACAATTGAGCCATACCTGATCACAAACATTGGCCTGCTCCCTAGGCAATGTGAGAATATACCCGCTACTCTTTGCATCTCAACCGACGCTTGAATGACCGATAGATTGCCTTCGATTACGTCTTATTTTTTTTAATGAGCAAATTCAATAAAATAGATTACCAATCTATAAGATATTTTTACATTCTATTATTTGGGTGTTAGAAAATATTCTCAAAAGCACTTGTTTTCTTCACTACAAAGTATTCCTGGGTTAAAAAAGAAATCCACACAATTTATAACAACTTTTGTTAAGAAACCATTATCATAAACGCAAAATTTAATATAGTTAGCTGCCGTACAAATGTTTTGCTAAAAACAAGAAGTAGACGTTTGCTGGTTGGGTTACCAAATTTTTACCTTTTACTTAACTTACCTATTTATCACGATTTTTACCGGCTACATAAATGATAAGTCAACCAATCAACCAATATGACGTTTTTTTTTTATTATAATTATTTAAACACAATTAAACAAGATAAACAGATACATAATTATGAAAGCTACAGGAAGGAATACATTACATGAATTTTTCGACCTTTTTTATGAGAGTTTGCTTTTTGGTTTAGGGTAGATCGTAAAAGTCGCATTTTTAAGGTGTTCGTGATTATTTAGCTGAATTCAAATTAAGTATAAATTATCCGAGTTTAATGCACCTTTTTATTTCATTATTATAACTTTAACTGTACTTAAACAGTAAATTTTTAAGTGTCTTATTACTTAAAAAAAACACGGATTTTTATTTAATTTAGCAAATAATTGACGACACGATTGGCGCAGTGCGCTGTAGCACGGTTTCTCGCCCCGATTTCCGTAGTGTCCCGGGTTCGATTCCTGGTCGGGTCAATTCAGGAAACGATCTTTTCTGAATTGACTCGGGTCTGGGTGTGCTGGGAGACGCCCCTGGCTTATTTCCTTGTGTGGTACCTCGTAACACAGGGATATTAATCCCTACTTCGAGACCATTACAAGAGGTGTGTTGTCTGGCGCATATTTATTTATTTATTTAAAAAAAAAAAATTGTTGACTACCTAATTTTAGACAATTTAATGTGTTTTAAATAGAATTATGCACACAATAATAGAGCAAAAACTTTATTTCATGAAAATCTAACAAAAATGCAACGTTTTCGATCCACCCCCAGCTGACGCTCTTAACAGCGATTGAGGACCGTCAATGAATACATCCAATTCATGGTTAGCGACCCGTAACATGTTTAGCGCCCTCTGCATACGATCAGCGGGAATTGCTCACGCGCTCATTGCCACGTCACGGTGGAATAGCGAACAGCTGATGTCTCTGACGGAGCGAATACGTAAATATTTATCAGGCACATATAGACGAAACACCTGCTCAACACAAAACTTGTTATGGCTTGTACAATTATGGCATTATTTAAAATAATGATCCCAATTCTTACGGCCGCGGTTAGTCGAAGACTATCTGTAATGATCAAATTATAGATGTTCATTTTAATATTCTTTCTTACTTTAGGTGCACAGTAACTATAAGTAGATATAGTGACTATCTGATTCAAATGTATACAATTATGAGTGTTCTTTTGATGGGGCATGTAATGAGGCAATATTCTTTTTAATATTTATCGCCTAAATTGACCTAGAAACGCCCCCATAACTCAAACTCAAAATAAATTCATTCAGTTAGACTGTAAATAATTATGAACAGTCCTAAGAAATTATATATTAAATAATAAAAATAAATCCTATAATAATATCACGTCGTGGCCTAGTGGTTAAGCACTCCAAGTCGGATCGCGGATCGTGTGGTCCCGAGTCCGAGTGCAAATCTGGCCAGAACCAAAATCTTTGTGTTCATTGTTTAATTTCCGACTAACTCTCTGGTGATGGAAAACATCGATAAAAACCAAATCAACCCGGATAGCGGCGGAAGGCTCGCCACCTACCACGTTGGGTTCTAATACCATTAGTGAAAAGTGGGCTTCTAAGTGTCACCTTCACCATCACGGCAACAGTCACTTGCCTCTGACTACCCCGTTGGGGATAAAGTCGTGATTGTATGTTATGTTATGTGTTATAATAATATGAATTTATAAATATACAATGAGCAAACATAATGCGACTCTACCACTGCGTCGGAGTACCTAACTGAGTACCTCTCACTTACTCAACCTAAACTTTAAATTTACGTTGTCGTTCGCGTAAACATGATAGTGTCAAATCCCGATACATTTTTTTACGCGAACCACAAAGTAAATTTAAAGTGGCAACTCTTGGTAGACGTACAAAGCTCAGGATGAAATCCGGAGTTCCTGGATTCAAAACCCAGGTCGGGCAAAGTGTGTTTACGTGTTTTTCGGCAAATAGCTTGGATTTGTGATCACCAGCTGCATTAGGCAAGCGTGATGATTAGGAAAATGCTTATTAATTTGCCTAGCAGTGGGACTAGACATCTATACTTATATACTAAACCCTATATGCAACCTCTAAGCTACTCTCCGTTAGGAAACTTTACACTTTACACATGATACAAAGATACCACAAATCTTTACCCCTTGACCAAGCCAAACTTAGGAAAAGAAGGTGTGATCTCGTAGCCCCTGCACACCCCGCACGTACAGTCTTTGCTAGAAGGCAATATATTTCTCAGGCTCCATACGCCTATAATAAAATCAACCGTAAACTTAACATTTACCCCATGTTACTGTATGAGTGTAGGAAAACTCTGGCTGAATGGCTCCCTAGTCTTAGCTACGATGATGTTGAAGACATTTTGGTAAGATTGACTTGAACTTGACAGAAACGCACTTACTCAGACACAACATAAATCTGTAGGTATATTAGACTTACTCATTCACACACCGACAACTACACGTACACACACACGCGCACGCACGCACACACGCACACACACACACACACACCACACACACACACACACACACACACAGAGATAGAGAGACATGCATTTCCCCCTTCTCATTTATTTTTATCGTATTTAGAATGTAAAAAGTTAAGTTTATTGTGTTATTTTTATAGTACCAAATGTAAATGTATAGTGTATGACTTTGTAGGAAGAGCGAGGCTTTCCCAACACAAGTATCTTTTGATTACTTTCTGGGAAGCCCCCGCAATTTAATTGTTAAACATTTACTTCAATAAAAGACTTTTTTTTTTTTTTTTTTTATACTTATATTATTCTAAAGAGGAAAGATTTGATTGTTTGTTTTTTGTTTGTTTGTTCCAAAACTACTGATCCGATCGTAAAAATTATTTCAATAAACTACTTTCGCCGTATGATGATATCCCTGACAGTTCATAATTGTCAATTATAGTGCTGTAACGAATGTAATTTAATCGAGTTGGCAAAGGAAATGGAATCGGATTTACCGATATTTAATTTTTAAATAAATTCTTAAAAAACGGGTTATGGCTAATAAGTTATAGCATAAAACGCGGTATCTCGAAAATAATATAGTTAAAAAATAGACTACAAGGCATATGCACTGGTACTGATGCAAATGACGTGATTACAAATTACAAAATGGTCGCTCCTGTTCATCGATTTTTTGTCTATTCAGTCGTGTCAATACACTATTGAATGGCGTATCTTTTCACGCATCTGGCGCTGTAAAGATATATTAATTTAATTTCAAATACTTCATTTATTAACGGTTATAATAATAATAAAATAACACAACAAGTTACTTGATAAGATTCGCAAGAACAATAGTTTTGTAATAGTTTATAACATTTTCTTTGCCAGTTTCTTTTTATTTATTTTTGAAATAGTATGCGTGACACGGAACAATAAGAGCTGTCAGGCATATCATCTTACAGTGAAAATAGTATAACAGATAGCTTAACTATTCAGGAGTGATATAGGCTATATTTCATTACGATTGAACAGAACATTCAGTGGAAATAAGAGTACATATATGTAAATCAAGTTGGAGAAAAGCGGGCAACACGATTTGGACTCCAGCTGTCAAACATTTGACAGAACGAATTCAGACATACAGACAGGGCAGCTCGTAATAAATCAGTATGTAATTATCAATAGTAATTTAAGATGATAATTTTGACAGTTCACGCCTATGAAGTATTGCATTTTTTTTTTGGTTAAGTGTCGTACCTACTACAGATAATGTCGTTTTTTATTGACGGGTACCGCCCACTTGGTGAAGTACCTTGCAAACGATTAACAAAATGATAGAAAATCGGTTGTGAAACAAAATTAATCTCACATAAAAACTTTATGAACAAGAGTTGAAAAAAAACTCAAGGGACAGTTCATCTATTAATGGTGACGATGATGATTGTGAAAGTGATTTAGGGTGTGCAGCACTATATTAGTAGGTAATAAATAACTTTGATTTCAAATACTTACCTTATTTAATTCACTCGAGGGCATTTTATAGACGGAATATATTTATTTAATTATCTATTTAATGCACATTTAAAAAAACTGACAATTTCAAGTTCTATGAAACAATGATTCGATAATCGAATCGATTCACCAACGATTATAAACTGCCCCATCCCTATTTGGAGCAGTCAACATTGTCATCCTAAATTGGACAAACTATAATACTAATACTACTTCCAGATGTACAAAACAGCAGTTCTCCTCCTCCTGGTCGCCGCAGCGCTGGCCTCCCCTCAAATTGAGGATGTGGCCCACATCCTTGATGATATATTTGGCCCTCAAGCTACGAATACTAACGCTAATACTGACAAGATTACCAAGGACAGTACTGACAAGAGTACCATCGACAATACTGACAAGAATACCGCCACAAGTACGAAAGAACAGACGGCCTTCGGGGGAACAGGCAAGAATACTAAAACCTTCAATTACCATTACCAGAAATTATGGGATCGTTGAATCGACAAGAAAAATCTTTCTTTATCTTCACTAATTTCACATAGCTTTGTACTACTAACAATTTATTGTTTATATCATAGATTTACTATCGTCTCATATATAAACCTACTTAAAAGATTGGTTTTACGAATCCCATTTTTTATACTGCTTTTTGTTGTAATAAACTAACCCATGAGTTATTATTTAAGCCCGATTTTTCAATTCTTTGTTTATTCCCTAGATAGCTATCTGAAGAATAAAATTAACTGGCTGTTGATTAACGATAAATAAAAGATATCTTTATCAAGCGAATAGATACTTTCAATCGTCTTTTAACCAAAGAATAGCTATCTATCGGTTGCCTATGTACTTATATCGCTAACTTGACTCTGATTATCCACAAGCGAGATGCACTTATACAATCATAGCAATGTTAGAATGATGAATGATGATTGATCATTGAAAAATTTAAAATCTTGTTTGAATAAACTTTAATCTACAGATAAATTTCATTATCTGAGGATTGAAAAATCGGCCCTTAGTTAAATAACAAACTTCTACAACTGATAAAATATAAATAAAACATATAAACACCTTGGTCATAATTCATCTTTACGTATAAATAATAATTGCAATGAAACATTAACCGCTGCATAGTGTGTACAAAAAATCAGTTTTTATGTTTGTTCTGGTGAATACTACACTTGATAAATTTAAAGTAAAATTTTATGAAATTAAAATTCGTGGGTCTGTTAGCTGTATTAAAATAAAAGGTTCTCTGAATATATATTCATTATTTCAGCTTTTAAAAGCTAAGTCGACTCTTGGATGGCAACAGCTAGTGTTAACATGAAATAAGTCCTTCCCTATTCTACAACGTGACTCGATTGCTAATCGCTCGCAATATGACAGCTTGTCAGCCAATGACGATGCAGTATTATACGTCTAAAAAGACGTCGCTTTCAAAATCGCGTTTTTCTTGCGATTACAATTCATGGCCCAGCAGGACAAAGCTTATAGTCAATAACTGCGCGGATATTTACAGTGGAGTCTTACTATTTCTGGTAGTCAAGAAAGAATAAAATGTTTTTTCTGATCTTTCCTTAACTTTTATTATTTTACTGTTATTCCAGGCGAGCCGTGCTTTGTAAGAAATATAGCAGGTGTGTGTACACGATACCATCTGTGCAAGAAGGACATCATCTCTGGGATATTAATTGACCTTGCCAATGAGTAAGTTGACAAATAATAACGTCTTATCTATTTCTCTCTAGTTCTCAATTTTAAATCTTAAGGTGCTGCCTCACTTGGAGTATTTGCCTGTAACGTAGAAAGTTGAGCATAACATCAGAACATCAGTGAGGGGGGAGAACCGAGCATCACAGTGCAGAAACTGTAATATTACAGATTCGAGCATTACGTCGGTGAGGCAAAAGCACCGAGCATTACAGTGCGCAACTTGATGAATGTGTTAAATTTCATATAACTTGTAAAAACAAGACGCATCACTTGTAATTTGAGCATGAGGCGGACGCGCAGCATGTCCGTAATCTAATGTTACATTACAGGCGAATGCTCGTCAGTCAGTAGGGCGTTCATTAAATTCGGTCGCTTTAAAATCGCGATTTTGTCAGCGATTATTTTTATTTGACGTCGAATACTGCTTTGTCATTGGCTGACAAAACGGTGAAAATGCGAGCGACTAGCAATCGATTCGAGACGCCAGTTAGAGAATAAGGGTATGACGGGAATCCTCGATGCTGGCCAGCAATACAGGAGCCGGAGCGCCGGGATTCGTCACACAATATTTAGAAGTAGATGTAGTTGTGGAATAGTTAATAAAAGATCAGCCAATCCAGTGACTTATTTATTATTTAGGGTAATAGTATAGGTAGGAAAGAAGAACTGTAACAAAATAACAATAAATGAATACAAAGAGTCCTAGGTAATAGATTATCTAATAGTAATAGGTAAGTAAATAGGTATGATATGCTTACCCCGATACACGGGTTCCTGTTACTTATAACTGTTTTAACTGTTTACAAAATTGGTTATTTAGAGTATTTAAAAAATACACCATCACGTAAGTTATACTAGTTAAACTGGTAATCTGGTAAAATGCTCACAAACTGTTCAGTACGATGGTTTTGGTAAGACTGAATCAAAAAAGCTGCGCATGCAATGCGAAACAAAAATCGAATTGAATCAAATTTGAAAACAAGTAAAAAATACTTTTAATGGCCAGCAGTTAAACCATGAAGTTTCCAGCGACCGTGGAGGTTGTAACGTCCACGAGACTGAAGGGAAACGGCATCGTTACAAGGGGGCAAGGAGGCAGTACTGTAATGCAATGCTCATAATCGATTCTGAATCGTTACATTTCAGGCGAATGTTCGTCATGTCAGGGAGCACCTTCAGGGTATTGTCATATTGAAATGAAATAGCGATAATTCGCACACATCACGATTATATGATATGCTGGTTCTTGAGTATTATAAGCATCATATTTGATAGTGGCATCTCTAGTGATTCGTGGGAGCGGCTTGCTACTCAGAGGAGAGAATGGCGATCTGCTGTTGGATCGGGCTTAGAAAATTTTGAGTGTGCTCGTCTTCGTCACCAGAGGTCGCGGGTTCGATCCCCGCACAGTACAAACATTTGTGTGCATGAACATGTCTGTTTGTACTGGTCTGGGTGTCTCCTATGTATAATAAGTATGTATTTACAAAAGAAAATGTATTTAAGTATGTTTATCCGTTGTCTAGTATCCCATAACACAAGCTTTAATTAGCTTACTTTGGGGCTAGATGGCGCTGTGTGGAATAATGTCCAGGGATATTTATTTATTTATTATTTATTTATTTATTCAAGATCATGACGCCAAGCGCCAGATACGAAAAACCCGGCCTAAGCCCTCCTACGATTATACATATGACTCTGGTCAGGTCAGGGTGGCGAAATGATTACACAGCACTGCAATGGTTACCGCTATTTATTCGGGAAGCGTTACCCCGTAACAATATAACAGAAAAATGTATATTAAATAACACTTGCACTCTGATTTATATATCTCACAATTACCCCCGCTAAAAACTTATAACATTAAAATCACAATGTTAACTAATAAATTCTGATAAATCTAACATGAATACATTTCACTGACCTAAATAGATGAAAAATATATTTGAGCCGTTTAATTAGGTTTAATGTGACTAAATCAATTCATAGACCATTATTTAATTATTTGTAATTATCTAGGAAGTGCCGTAGGCGGTGCGTGATACGAGTATCCCACCGGAAATGGTCGGTAACACGATTGAATAAACTACTACATGCAACAGCCATGTTTAGGCTTTTATCTCTCGCTCGGGGCCTGAGTCGGCTTACTTCTCTCCCCTTAACTATGCCTCGACCGTGCCTGAAGAGCACACTGAGCACTTTGATTGTAAAAGATCGATGTGCCTAAACGACGTTTTTGTGTGGAAGTGTCATTGATTCTCCGATAGACCTATTTTTTTTTCTGTTAAACTAATATTGATGCATTTGCTTCAGGGAGGATCAGTATTATTGCGCGTCGTACCTAGATGTGTGCTGCACCAGAGAAAATATCATGGACAGAGTTGAAGTCGAAGGACAGGAAATGTAATGTTTTAAAATGGCGTCTCTTTGTGCATGTAGACAAATGTTCACTTATAGATTGTTACTTTTGTAATGCACTTTTCTTATCAAATAAATATATGCTGACTTTGGTTGACAGTTAATTATTATTTAACATCAATAAACTGAAGTTTGTAAGAGGACGTACCACTGTTGCCACTGTAAGTTTACATTTTTTTTTTTCTGGCTTTTTGTGTGTTATCCTTTCACACAAATTCTGCCAATGTCGAGTCCTTACTCGACATTTTCATTCATTTCATTTCATCCTTATGAAAGCAGTCATATAGAGGATTGGTCAGTGGATCGAATTTTAGGCTTATATTTCTTCCGCCCAGAACATGATCAAAGATAAGAATAGATAGAATTTGACATTGTCATGTCATGTCATGTGTCATCCCAATACATTTTTTTTACGCGAACGATAATGTAAATTTGAAGTGGCAACTGTTTCACTGCCTCATAGTATGAGGCAGTGAAACAGTGTTTTTCGCCATTCGAGACTATAACCTTTGGAACCTATGAGGCAGTGAAACAAAAATTCGCAACAAAGGATTTCACTTAAAGTTTTTGTTCAATCATAATAAAATATAACCTATATCACTCCTAAATAGTTTAGCTTTCTGTTAGTGAAAGAATTTTCACGATCGGTTCAGTAGTTTCGGAGCTTATTCAATTCAAACAATCAAACAAAAAACAAACAAACAATGAAATCTTTCCTAATGAAATATTAGTATAGGTAAGTATAGATTTAATCAAACATTATTTACTCGATTAAATTACAAGAACTCCACTCTGACAGAGTACTCTTTTAGGCTGATTTTCCACGAACACAAACTGAAAATGTATGGGATACAAGATAACGCCTACCGATGATTCGCGTGAATTTTATCAAACCGTAGGCAGGTCGTGCAGGTTTCTATTGGCGATAGAACGATGTCGTCCGACCCTGGTCACATTGACGTAGGAATTTCCCAGGGTTCTTCACTTGGGAATACATTTTTTCTTATATTTATTAATGACCTTCCGTCTTTAATAACGACCGGCCTGTCCGTGCTTTTTGCCGATGATACGACCGTGGCACAACCGAGCAACTGCGGTTGAAAATTCACCAGGCGTGTGAACAGTTGCAGAAATGGTTTTCTGCTAACGGATCGATGTTAAATGTGGTTAAATCAAACATTATAATATTTTCTGGTCGGCCCATCTTAGTATGGCGAACTGTCCAATGTCATTATGTAGTGAAAGCAGGTTACTGGGTTTTACAGTGGACTGCAATCTTTTAACTGGAAGTGCCATGTCGACAAATTGTGCGATAGACTGAGTGGTGCGATATTTGCTTTACGAAAATTAAAACCACTGATATCTGCCGACGCTATAAGGCAAGTACATTTTTCCCATTTTCACTCCCTGATGTTGCGCGGAACACTCATTTGGGGTAACTCAACGGTTGCCAATAGTGTTAATTTTGCAAAAACGTGCACTGCGTACACTTGTCAGGGTGAAACCCAGGCACTCGTGCAGAGATTTGTTCGTAAAGCAGCGTATACTGACGCATTACTCAGTCTATCTATTTGAAATCATAACTTTCACCAGGAAGAATATCGCTGATTTTCAGTGCATGGCCGCAAGTAAGCGAAAACCGAACGCAGTGCCTCGTCGCATGGCACTTGCAGAAATGAACCCGCGAGTCATTGGCCCTACTTACTACAACCGCCTACCTACTGCGTTAAAAAATGAGCCATCTGACGATACGTTCCGGCGTCAGCTGAGAAGCCTTTTGTTGGACCACCCGTTTTATTGTACTAATGAATTTTTAAACTGTGATAATGATACATTTTAAATTTAACGTATTATTTGACATTGTATTTAATTTTGTTATATTTCAATAATCTTTTATTTTATTTTCCATATTTTGTTTTGTAAATTCTAATGTTTGACTTGTAATTTTTTTCATGTTTATTGTTTATTTCGTTTTGTTATTGTCCTGACATTTATTTGTATTTATTTTAATTTAATTATCTCTTAGACGATCTCAATATGAATTCCCTATGTGACATTAATATAATATAAATGTGTGATGTGATAATGAGAAATAAATTAATCTAATCACAGAGATGTGACGGTACTCTTGATGTTAATACTATCAACAACGATCCGACTATTACACAAAATAACTATAGGTAGGTCCAACTTCAAGTAAGAGGTAACTTTTTTTTTAAAGGACTAATGCCGTTAGCCGCTGATGGCTTTCACAGTTTCACCGGACAAGAGGGTGTGCGGAAGGCTCTCAACCCGAAATTGGGCAGCGTTCGGCACAAGAGAGTCCAACGTAACTACCTCATTGTCCTAGAATAATTACATATAGAAACCGAGTCCACGCGCCCATTTTGAAGCACCTTAATTGGGACCCTAAATGGCTCCAAACGGACCACTTTGCAGTGCTCCTTACAGCTCCGCAATGTTCAATGTCGAAGCGCGCCGCACGTAAGCAAGTAATAGTCGCAAATGTGTGGATCGGATTAGTGCTTTATTTTGACGGGCGGTTGTATGAAGATTAACCTTCTATACGTTATTATTCTAAGCTCAGTGCCTTAAAACAAAACTTTACGATCAGTGTGATCACACACAAACACACTCACATACACGCATATCCTAACACACACCACACAACATATCCAAACATACTACTTGAATACAGTACTGCTTTGATCCTAGCTTAATTAATAATAATAATAATAAAAATTTATTGACTAAAAAGTAACAATTACAGCCATACGAGTACATCATTATTAGTGGTTTCTGCACTAAGCTCGTGGCTTGTGTCGCAGTAAACCAAATTGTTAATGTAATTAATTAATGTTTTTTTATTTTTAAATCTGTCACTTGAGCTGTGTCCCTCACCAACCTTCGTTTGTAATTTCGTATAAGGACGTTGCGATACAAGCATTTCTTAGTGCAAAGTCCGCTAGATATATATAAGGCAAAACTTGTAAGTATTTTTGGTAGTAAAAATATGCGCCAGTCAACACACTTCTTGTAATGGTCTCGAAGTAGGGGTTAATATCCCTGTGATACGAGGTACCACACAAGGAAATCAGCCAGGGGCGTCTCCCAGCACACCCAGTCAATTCCGAAATTGACCCGACCGGGAATGGAACCCGGGACACTACGGAAATCGAGGCGACGAACCGTGCTACAGCGCACTACACCAATCGTGTCGTCCATACGCATTACTAAACATTACTAGTCTGTGTTACCAGTGATAACTTACGGAGCTAAAACGTGGTTTCTAACTATGGGCCAGATAAGAAAGCAACGAGCTATGGAGAGGGTTTTGTTCGGTGTATAGCCACGTAATCGACTCAGAAATGGGAACATCCGTTGAACAACTAAAATGACCGTTAGTTATTTAGTTAAACTGAGGGTAGCAAGCAATTTCGTCAGTAATATCTAGTCTAGAATCTAGATGCGATACTGCCAGGTAACCGCCGACGTGCTGGAAATAAAAGATGATTATTTCTTCAAGAAACACAGTGAAATATCTTGCAGACTACCTGGGGCTCAATACCAGCAGATATTACATAAACCCCCGAGTCAGTGTCATATTAACAAGGAAAACGTTTATATTATGTGCTTGCTCATTTATAATAAACTACCTAAACAAATTATAAATCATGAAGGAAATAATTTTAAGGATAATTGAACTAAATGGCTGTCTAATAAATGTTTCTACAATTTGAAAGAATATCTCTTCCACGATAAGGATTTTGTAATTTAATTGAATTTTCATAGTGCCATAATATTATAGTTATAATTGTAAATACAGTAGTAGAACAAGTATAATAAGTAGATTGTAGCAGTGTATTCTCTTGTCTAGTTTTTTTACATTTCATTTCTGGGTACTAAAAATGTACCAAACATAATGTGTTTGTGGTCTGTATTGTATTTAGAACAAGTACCTGGTTTAATTAGCTTATCAGTATTTTTTCTTATGTCTAGTTTGTTTTTATTTTTTATACTTTCTTTTTTGTCGTACAAGAATGTACCAAACATATGTTTGTTGTTAGTATAACAATAATTTGCACACCTGCATGCAGGTCGAATACTATGTCTAGTTTCGATGTTAACATCTCGAACCAACTCAATTGAATTCGTTGCAAATAAATGATTTTACTTTACTTTACTTTGCTCGCTACGGTCAGTTTAGCGAAGGAATTTGACAAGATATGAGGGATCCTACCAAGGCCTCTGGCGAATATGATAAGATAAGCTAAATATTCTCTATTGCACGTCAAAAATAACAATAAAGGGTGGTAAGTATTACACGATATAGTAAGATGACACAATTAGGCCGTCTTATTGCTAAAAAGCAATCTCGTCAAGACAACCCAAGTAAAGGAAAGTTTTAAAAAAGGGTAAGTATGTGCACAAAAACAGACAAATGTAAATTAATATAACAAAATAATAATACAGGATACGTACTAATTAGCCCATCAATAACCAAAGAGATCAGGAAAGGAAAATGAGTCAATTAAACAGACGAGGTGAAGTAAAAGGAGGAAAGAAACTAGGAGATAAAGCAGGAGTGTTAAAGGGCCCTGCGGTTAGGGGAAGAGAATACTACCGAGGTATCCCTGCCTGACGTAAGAGGCGACGTTGCGTGTTTTTCGGATTGCGATCACGAGGGTGACGGTAACGCGTGTCTTCGGACACAGTGATCTGTGTTATCGTGCACTGGAGTTGAGCTTGCTCCTCTCGAGGCTGGCTACCAGGCGATCTTGCGCGCCGAAGGGTCCTGCGAGGAGTCTCTCCCGTGTAGGGGATTCCGGGTCCCTTCCATTCTGCGCCGAAGATGACCACCGTCAGGTTTTAGTAGGTAGGGGTCTCTGTTTTACCAGGAGTTCCGAGTCCCACATATCCCAGGTGTCCCGAACCCAGGGCCTTGGTAATGCCTAAATGCATTTCCTGACGCCAAAAAAAGGAGTGGCTGGGAAATGCGCTTTAATCCTCTTTTTAAAAATAGATAGAGACTCTGACTCCCTAATAAATAAGGCTAAGGAGTTCCAAAGTCGTACAGATCTAACTGTAAACGCCTTTGTGTAGGAGTGTGAGGAATGAGTAGGGAATTGAAGGCAAATCTACTTAGATGACCGCATCGTCTGACCTCGTACTGGCTGCAGAAATTGGAAACGCTCCTTGAGATAACGTGGCGACAAAGGGTTGAATAAGATGTTATAAAGAAGAAAAAGAACATGGGAATCTCGAAGAAGACGGATGGGAAGCTAGTTAAGCTGAGATCAATGATGATATTTAGAGTTCTTACACATTGTTGATATTTATCTCTAACACGTATGTGATATGTTATATTATACTATAATTATCCATTATAAATTCACGACCTGTGTATGGGAGTACTCATACAATATGTTTTAATTTATCCTATGATCTCTCATTACCTAACCCACTACTCTTATTTTATAAGTAAATTCCTTACACGTGGGTTGCCTGGAAGAGATCGCTTCTTAGCGATAAGGCCGCCTAAATTGTACTATATAGACTAAGTTTTTATTCGTTTTTAAGCACTGTTGTAATTATTTTCTTTGTAGTTGTACAATAAAGTATATTTATCTTATCTTATTGGGACAGAACATGCAAACGCTTGCAAATTGTGACTTGTCTTGTCGCGCCTTCATTTTTAGTTGCCCAGGAGCTACGCGGCGCACATAACAGGCTGAGCCGAAGAAATTGATTCTGAATTGGTAACTTTTAGCGCATTAAAAAACCATGCAACTCGCACATAACAAAATACCGTAATTTGTCTCTTCATGCCTCATCTAGAACGGGTCATCAAAAGTGCGACAACATCAAAAGCACCGAAGAATTTAACCCTTAAATGCTAAACCTCAATTACCATATCACGTGTGTTCAGTCTGTCTCGTAGTCGTAGGCGATCGCCCGCGTCCACGAGCCACGCCGTTGTCACCCGCAGGGCGTCATTGGTCAGTCTCCACTGGCCGATTTAAGCGAGAGTGAATACGTATCTAATGTTTATTAACCAGCATCAATTTTAATACGCAATAAGGCTTTCTCCGTGCTTTGCTTAAGGTGATCTGTCAATGTTTAAGGTCATTTGATGACAAGTTTAGTGCAATGGTTCGTGCGCCGGTTAAAGGTACCATTTGGAACCGAGCTGTTGACTGCAACTGCCGATACGTGTAGCGACTGCATGCAATCCTACGGCGACTGCACGTGCTGCTGCCGCGGCGCTTGGAAGCCACTTCATATAAATACATGCAAACCAGTAGTGCAGCTGCGGTCGATTTCATGCAGTTAGCAGCTCGGTCCCAAATAGTACCTTATGCTGCAAAGGGTCAGTAATTTTTTTGGTAATAGTGCATAGAGCCTCGTAACCAGACTCTTACCAAATAGAGAATCTATTCAATATTATTTCTTGAACCTAGAACGACCGGTCTTTCTCTTTTGTCGACGAGGACAGAGGCCTGCGCAGACGACGGAATTTTCTCCGCAGGCGGGAATAATCCAATAAAATTATTTAAAAAAAATGCAAATATTTAAATTAAAATAAAAGTTGATCCTTTTGAGTTCATATTATTTCCTAATAATGTTTTAAATTCTTTCCGCGGTGTTTCGGCGGATTTTTTGTTCGGTGTACTTTTAGTCGTTCGTGTGCGTTGCTCGATACAGTTTGTAAGCGATCTATTTTGACGGACAAAAAGTACGCCGCGGATAATCAGTCGTCGGCGCAGGCCTTAAAAGCAACAAGAGCGACTTTTCCATAAAACGAGGTGGTTCTGCACAACATTTTCCGAAGGAAATAATCGATTAAAAAATTAATAGATGTAATAAAAAAACCATCGGATGAAATCAGGAGGGATTTTATTTTAACTTTGTCACGAAAAGAGGTAACTTTGTTAATTTATTCTATCGAGCCAACTTTATCAAATCATGTTTCCACCGCATAAATTCCCTGTATTATCCCCTCAACAATAGCAGTAAATTTTATTAGATTTTAATTTCACTGTTTACTACTTCAAAATTCTAAAAACGTGTTTAGTGAACCACCTCGCCATAAGGTTCTCGTACAAAGTCTGCCGTCGACGACATAGGTCGACGGAAATTGCTGTTCGTGTGTTAGGGCGTTGTACGTAACATATAATTTACTTTTTTATAAATCTACAAAAACAACAGTACCTAAACAAATCGGGGTTAAACCTCAGCGTTAATTAAATTACCGTATCAACCAGGAAGGAAAAGTTCCGTCCACTTTATGTCAGGCGTTACATAAATTACAGCATCTACTCATATATTTTCCTGGAACCTTATTACGATATATTATAGCTTGCTTGCATTCGTCTCTCTGAATTGAGAGATAGTTTATTCTCTCATTCCCAGTCACGTGACCATTACGTCACGCAAACTCAAATTCTGCGCGGTATGGCTATCACGGTCTCTTATTTGACGTTTCATTACTATTGTTTATCTGTCGAATAGTACCAGTTATAACTTTTCAGTTCCAAAAAAAGTGACATCGAAATATTAGGTTGGCGAAAACGTCTTTTCGCATAAAGTATGTATGAACTTGTAATAAAATCTCTTTGGCAATACTATTTGTATCGGGCTGGTTTTGGTATCATTAAAAGTTTAAATTTTAAAGTCGCTTTGTTGCTGCCCTATTACGGATAAAATGGATGCCATTTTTTAAAAAGTGGTGCGATAACGGCATATCAGTAGTTACGACGTAGCTGAAGAACTGGGAATTGACCACAGAACAGTTTTGCCGCATTTGAAAAAAACTGGGTACACAAAAAAGCTCGATATGTGGTTACCTCACGAGCTCACTGAAAGAAACCTAATGAACCGTGTACTCATTTGAGATTCTTTATTACGCCGTAATGAAACCGAACCATTTTTAAAGAAGCTGATAACTGGTGATGAAAAGTGGATCACGTAGTACGACAAGAACGTGCGAAAAGGGCGTGGTCCAAGGCCGGTCAGGCTTCACAGACAGTGGCGAAACCCGGGTTAACTCGCAACAAGGTGATGATGTGTGTGTGGTGGGATTGGAAGGGCATTATTCATTATGAGTTGTTATCACCAGGCAAGACCATCGATTCTGAACCCTACTGCGAACAACTGATGAGATTGAAGCAAGAAGTTGAGAGAAAGCAACCGGAAAGGGTTTGGTTTTTCATCATGATAACGCTAGACTTCACACATCTTTAGCCACTCAGCAAAAAATAAGAGAGTTTGGCTGGGAGGTGTTAATGCATCCGCCGTATAGTCCTGACCTTGCACTTTCAGATTTCAACCTGTTTCGGTCTGTTCAGAATTCTTTAGGCAGTGTCAGGTTTATAGCAATGGGATCATGTCCCTACCTACAAGATGGCAAAAAGTAATCGAACAAAATGGCACCTATCTTTGGTTAAATTAAATGCGAAGTAACTTTTTACCCAACCTAGTAGGTACCAATACAAAGTCAGCATTTTAGAACCCTAAACGGGCACGATACGATAGTCTTAAAAAGGTCATAATACGGTCCCTGGTCCCAAAGCGAGGTTTTCCTGCAAAACAGTAACCACCGCGGAAAAGTGTTAAGAGGAAACAGCACGGTCTAGACAATGGAAAAATAGGTATTTGTAGTATCTATTGCTGTCTTTTGCAATACTCGAGCTCACCGCAGAGTGTCATAGAAATCGGACCGAAATAACCTTACAAAAATACACAAAATCAACGTTTCGTAGTCCTTTTTCGAAAAGTTAACCGATTTAGTTAGTTACTTTTTTCATTAAAAATTAAAGAATGACTGTGGCCGTGTTCCTATGTTTTCTTTTTTATATTAAACCAGTCAAATTAGTTTTCTAGATGTTTGAACATAACGGAAAATATGGCTAATTTTTTCGATTTTTGAAGGTGCATATCTCTTTTAATAAATTGATTTATATTAAAAAGGAAAACAAAGGGGCATGCTAATAGAAGCAATAGATTTCTTCGAAGAAAAAATATTCCTCTTCTAGCAATATCCAGGGTGGAAACAGGGGACTACCTTTGTATGGAAAAACCGCGCTTCTGTGTCCTCTTAATCTACTTACTTTATTTTGATGTCTTGAGCCATAACGTACTCTGGTCATCGTCTACTGTACGTCTACATGTACTTTAGTTATGCTCAATCTATGTGTATGGAGTATCATTAAACTTTAAAAGGCTAAAAGCCGCCAAAAACTGGTGGGGCGAAAATAGATTTTATGAAAATAAAAAATATACAACGCGTTAATTGAAAAGCGCAAAACCTCAGACACCCCAATTTATTTTTATCATAAAAGAATAATGTAATTGTTAAATTAAATTTTCGCGTTTTATTTACGAAGATATTCGCTTTTTTTTGTTTCTTGTCTATGTTGCAAAATTAAAAAGTCTATGGTAATAACGCGTGAGCTAGTGCGACGTTCCCGCTTCGCGTGCCGGCGCCGCAATAATAGAGTTAAGTAATGATTGAACACGGCGTAATAAGAATATTTTTTTGGTTAAAATTTTACCCCTATTTTTTATTAGTGGAATCGATTCTACTCTCGATTCTGAACAAACTAATTTCAGGTTTTGCGCTTTTTCATTAACACGTTGTAGTTATTTGTACTTATATTTATTTGTGTATGTAATCAGTAGGTAAAAGTAAATTATAGTGGTGTATGGTTTAAGACATTTATTTTCTCAAAAGATTACAAATAATCACTTACTGAGAAAATACAAAATTTGATGGTAGGGTAAGTGCAAACGGTCTTGCGCACGAGAATACATTTCGAATCTGTGAGACACAAGTAGATACCTAGTTATTATGGTGCCTAGAATGACAAAAAGAACAGATATTAAGTACTATGTATTCATGACAAAAAAATCCAGATGATATACTTTTATTTGCAATTGTAACTTCCTAGGTTTTCATATGCCTTCGCGAGCTAGGGATCCGTCTATTTTGATGTTATGGACTTGCATTTAATTAGTTAGATCAACATGCCATCCGAAGGCGTTGCTAAACATCCGCTGTCGTCATTCACAAACTTATAATTTTTAAATAGAATTTAATAGGTGCCTATGTAAGTAATTAAATTTTAAAGATTCCAATATGACGAAACATAAATGTAATGTGCCATAACCCGGTCATTTACCTTCCCTAAAACTAATTGGTTTTTTGACACAACTTTTAGAGTTCAAAATTCAACTTTTATTATTCAGTATTTTCGGTTTTTACCTGGTCATACGGAATAACCTAAAAGTGTATACCTGATGCTAATTCTCAGATGCTATATTCCAGTTTACGGGATTTGAATGTCAAATAATACATAAATGCGTGTATGCTCGACTCTCAGTCATAATACATTGTGTTGTGTTGCTAGCAAGACCGGATTGCGAGCTAGTCAAGGTAAGTCAATGCTAAAACAAAATAATAATCTAATTATAGAAATCGCAGTATAGATGTTGACACTATCATCTAAATATCATAAAAATTCAATAGAACAGCATAATAACCTCGTGACCATAGAATAATAACGTATGGACGGATAGTCTTCATACAACCGCCCCGTCAGAAATGAAGCACTAAGCCGATCCACACATGCGTGACTATTGGTTGCTCACGTGCGGCGCGCTTTGACAGTGAAAATTGCGGAGCTGTAATGAACACTGCAAAGCGGTCCTTTTGGAGTCATATATGGCTCCAATTAAGGTGCTTCAAAATGGGCGCGGGGACTTGGTTTCTATATGTAATTATTCTAAGCTCGTGGATTTAGTGCATTATGGGCTTGAAATAATAACAAGTACAAATATATTTCTTCCTTTTTTTTTGCAATACTTAGGACTGTTTTTCTAGTTTCTATTTATAGAAACTATAAAAATAGGCGCAGGTTCAATCCCGAGGACCAAGGTTGAAATTCTCCTATTAGTTATGTTTGTATGTTTGAATTTTAGAATAATTACACCTAGAAGGATAGTTCCATACAAAAAGGCGCGCCATTTGTGATGCCAAAATCAACTGTCAAAAATATTCAAAATAACAATCCGTGACATACGTAATCACTATTTTCAGTATTTAACATGTATGAATACTACTTATGCTTCTCTGTTATGTTGTTGCAACCATTTACTGAATAAATAAACATTTTGAAGAAGCTCTAGAAATTAACATCGGTAAGTTCAGATCCAGACGCGACGTCCCGATATTTGTGGCATCAAAACGGGTGTCCCGACTCGCCTTCTATGCGTAATTATTCAAAGGTTTAAATGTTAAGCAATCTACTAAACTGTTAAATAATATCTTGAATATGGTTCGTGTTTTTCGTGATGATGTTAAGTACACCCATTTACTGCAAAAATGGACATTTTAACAGAGTTCATAACACCAGTTTTTCTACCAACCAAGAGTTCCCGTCACGTAACGGCTAATTCAAATTCAAATCATTTAGTGCATGTCACATTACAGTTTAGGTATGGCTGTAGTACAGGTAAGGTTTACATGTGACGCCCTGCAAGGCATGGCAATACATGTGGGGCAAGTTAATGCTTGCTCAACATAACATTACATAATATTACATTAAAAAAATAAATGAAAATTCTTAACAAATACTATTTCATCCTAAATTGGAAACATACATAAAACTTTATTCTTATAATATTATATGATATTAAATGTGGTTATTTTCTATATTTATCACTAAAAAACTCTTGCATGTTGTAATAGCACTTATTAATAAGAAATGCTTTCAATGTTTTGCAGAATACTATCGTTGCGTTTAGAAATTTGTATGCCTTATCCGTACCAAAATACCATAAAAAACGTCGACGCGGTCTTGAGACAACTTGAAATTTTATACTGACTGACGACGTCTATATTTAGCCAGAACAGCTAAATTTGTTGCCAATGACCACGGGTGCCCGGACTCGCTTCTATGTGTTATTATCATATTATTATGGGACTAGCCTGTCATTTGTTTACAATAACACTCGGTGTGAAGTACTTTCTGCCTGTAAGTGCCTATTTACTCTTGAAGAGGCCCAAGTTATACGGTTAGGTAACAAAGTGAGGCCAGTTCATTCCTTAACTGTTCACATTATTAGAGAATCAGCGAAACGCTGCGTGTGGCTTGAAGAATAAACGACGTGAAAGTGGAAAGCCAATGCTCCGATGTTTGAAATATGACAATTATTATTTAATTGTTAGTTTCGATTTGCAACTTTAATAGCCAATTCAAAAATCGCATTTGATACATTAAGTACCTGGCCACTGTAATGAATGACTGAATTCGCATCAGTGTTTGAAAAAATAGAAAAAAACAAAGATACATCATAACAGAATGTGAAAACTAAAACGTGAGTCGAGGTTCTACCTCACAATTATATATCCTCGCCCTTAGCGCGTTACTGTAAATGCCTTCTGCGCTCACCCCAAAGACCGGTGAAGCTGCTAAGACCGTCGAGGCCAAGCAGCGGAGTCATTGTCAAAAAAAAAATCTAAAACGTGTAGGAATGCCGCGAAATTTCATGAGCTTTTTAAAACTTTTTTTTTGGGCAATGACAACATTTTCAGTGGTCATCTTCAGACAATCACATTTGGCTTTGGTTACAGAAACAAAATAAACTATTTCAGATGTACAAGTTACTTCTAGCATTGTCAGCCTTGTCTGCCCTGGTGGTAGCCCAGGATCTGGATGCCATCATGTTGGACATCCACGGTGACATTTATGGGCCCACAGAACCGGAATACGAGGCGAACACAGAGACGACAGAGGATATTAACACAGAGACGACAGAGAGTGTTGTAGTCTATGATACGAATCACGAGAGACAGAGGCGGCAGGTGCCTTTAGAAGATGGTTAGTTAACTTCTTTTTACTAAATTACTAACTTTAGTCTACATAATTTTATTACCTCAATTTTGAGTTGCTTCTCTCACTTGGAGCATTTGCCGGTAATGTAACGTTACAGAGTCGAGCATTGCACCAGTGAGGAAGAAGCAGGCATTACGCAAACTGTATCTAATGTTACAGATTCAAGTATTACGCTGGTGAGGGAAAAACACCGAACATTACAGCGCGCAACTTAATGATACAATGTGTAGCTGTACTATTTGATTAAATTCTCTGAAGTTTTGTAAGGCAGTATTGTAATGTAATGCTCAAAATACAATCTGAAATGTACATTACCTACAGGCGAATGTTCGTCATGTCAGGGAGGCAGTATAATGCTCAAAATCGAATTTTAAACGTTACATTACAGGAAAATGCTCGCAGTGAGGGATCACCTTTGTTTTATAAACAATTTCAACTGAAAATTCCCTTAGATCATTAATTTACTACGAAAGATCATTATTAACTTTGCTTTGTTTTACGAATTTAACCTAAACCTACTACCGTATTATACATAAATAAATAAAACATCTAGACTTAGAGAAACACAAATCACCGTCTGAAAAATGTGTATAAGCTGAAATCGAACCCACGACCTTCGGGACCACTATTCATTGCGTCATTGCCAGTCAAAGCCTGGGTTTGATTCCCAGGACAAACATTCAAACACGTTTGTACTATTTATTTCTAGCTAAGTGTTAATATACCTGTCACGATTCAATACTACTACACTACTACACACCTTACTACGAGGATAATATTTTCAAAAAGTCATTTTGGTTTACTTTTCTGACATTAGACCCAATTCGCAATAGTTTTGAAAAAGTTGATGTGAACGCCTCTGTATCTATTGCGTCCATTTTCAACTGACTTCAAAAAAAGGAGGAGGTTCTCAATTCGACTGTATGTTTTTTTTTATGTTTGTTACCTCATAACTTTCGACTGGGTGAACCGATTTTGATCATTCTTTTTTTATTTGAAAGCTGGGGCTTCCCGAATGGTCCCATTTTAATTTGGTCTAGTTCTGACAGTGGCATCCATAAGAAAACCATATAAGTCTTAAATCTAGATAGACAAAATGCGCGACAAAAGGACGAATAACTCAATATTACGCCAGCCGATTTTGATAATTCTTTTTTTATTTAGCTGATGCTGTCCGTGTGGTCCCATTCCAATTTGTTCTAGTTCTGACAGTAGAATCCATGGGAAATTCATATAAGTCTTAAATCTAGATAAACCAAATGCGCGACAAATGGACGGATAACTCATTATCACGCCAACCGATTTCGATGCTACTTTTTTTATTGGAAAGGATATAACTACTTTAAGGGTAGTTTGATGAGAGTTTGGTTAGGTTCTGATTAAGGGATCCATGAAAAAGTAACGGAACTCTTTAATTTTTAGGAGCAATTGGACGATACTTTTTCGATGTATAAAATAACTAAGAACTATACACTGAAAATCAAGAAATAAACAAAAATTTTAACAAAAAAAAAAACAACTTCAAAAAAACTATTCTAAAACAAAGCACTAAAAAGTAAAGAAATAATTGCGTATTCTTCTAAATACGATAATATAATGTAGGTACAATTTATTGTTGGAGTCGGTGTCAGCCAATGTAGGTTTGTAACTACCTACCTACATACGTAAATGTAATATGTAAGAAATAGGTATATTGCTAGGTATATTGTAGTGTTTCCTTGACTTAATCAGTACTTTTAAATAGTCAAAAAATATACTAAATAATAGACATAAATACTCTAATAATATGAATATATAAATAAACAGTATACAAACATAATGCGACTCTACCACCACGTCGAATGAGTTCATTCTTACTGAGAAGACCCGGCGCGAAACTCAGTAGGTAGTTACTCTTTTAAAATTGTTGTGGTTTTACAATGAAACCGGGCTATAGGGTGGGTATATAGCGCACTGCGCAAAACAGTTATTTATTTTTCATTTTGCACATGTTCGCTATACCTGATGAAATACGGATTTAGGAGGAAATTAAAAAATAATTTCTTTTTTTTATGTTTGCAGGCATAGCATGCGTGGTGCAAGCGAAGTCAGGCCCAGTGTCAGGCCGATGTGTCCTCTTCGACATCTGCTTCCGGAAACGCTACAACAATGCCCACAGCTCCTTAGACTTGCAAAAAGCACTGTAAGTAAATAACAACCTGAGGGTTGACGATTGCTATGTATATATATATATTATATCGATCTAGATTCAAGTCTTACTGAGATGCCGGATTACTCGCCCTGCACGTCTCTCGGTCACCTTCAGAATCGCCGGTCACTTTATTATTTCAGACGTATTTATCGTTGAAATTGTGACCAAAAATTGGTGCCCTAATTGCTGCCATTGGTGCCGATAAGCAGACAATTGGTGCCATCACATTTGCGATGAAAAAAAACATTTAATGGTGACCGGCCATCCTGACGTCAGGTTGGCCGGTCACCTAGCCGTAGTGACTAATGTACGTAGAATCACAGAATTTTTCATCGATCAGCCATTGGTGCCCATTTGTTGCTGTAGAATTTTTAAAACTCCTCTCCTGTAGCGATTATAGTAATAATAAAAAACATCGATCAAGTTTATTAGCGCCTGACAGAAAAGTAAAAAAAAAAAAGTGACGTCTCTCGGGATTGTAAATACGTTCCGTTTTGCGTGATGAACTTGTTAAATTTTCCTGCTTTTTATGTCCGACTTTTTTATTTTGTCATATTTCCCTTCTTCACATTTTCCCAAGCATTGATTTTCGTTTCGAAAACCTCATTTAATCTTACACAAGGTTGAAAACTAACTGCGTCTTTGAAAATTCTGGGATTACTGGGATTCTGGGACCATTGTGTGTTGGTACAATGTAAGTCACATTAAGCTTTACCTTAAATAGCCTTTTTTTTTGTTATCCGGGTGAGAAATGCATTACGCACTATCCAACTGCCTGGATCGGGCAGTGGGGGAGTGTGGGACTCTGCCGGTAAAGTCGGCGGCATAAGTACCCACAAAAAATCCCGGGCATCCTGGTATACTGGGACACCCCCAGACGGGAGCACCTTGGAAGCCCTAAACCCAAACTGCACCGGCGATAGATTGGGCCCCACCTCATTCAAGTGCTGGACGAGACGGAACGCGATTATCCGCTCGAAGAGCTTGCCCGTCTCGTCCAACAGCACAATTTGCCTTCTGAATTAGGCACAGGCGGCCCTCCTTCCACAGCTTCGGGAAACGCGCGGATGAAAAAGGGGCGTTGAAAATGTCCCGAGGCTTACAATACATAGCCTAACGTTGCTGACATAAGAGCCATTTTGTAAAGGTTGACCTGTCGACCTCCGTACTTGGTGTAATCGAGCATTTCAATTTATCATGAGTCTGCATGTTAATTTTTTTCAAATACATACGTGATATTTGAGGAGTTTTCGGAATATAGCCCGGGTTTGTGATTGGCTGCACATCACCATGCCATTGCACTGTATCGATGATTTTCCCTGCTAATTACTTTTATAGTTTTAATTAGCATCTGAAACCTAATAGTATAACTCTTAGGTAGACCTTCCTCAGAGAAAAAAATAGAATATAAATAATTAGATTTCACTCACACACATATTTTATCAATTCTTTTTTTTTCAGCCGGGTCTGCGAAGCAACTGGCGAAGTCTGCTGTCCAGTGTAACCGCATCTTAATCTAATATACGAAGTGACAAGAACCTTTATACCTATTCTTTTCTATCATGTGGTCAAACTTGTACGAGTATTGTAACCAGTTGGTTTTGTAAATAAGATGAAATATTTACTGAATGAGATTTGCTTTTTCTAGAATAGTCACTTTAGAATCTTTTTTAGCAAACCTATGAACTGATGTGTTATTTTTTATTTTTTACCAGTTCTGCCCTCATCTTATGTAGTAATATTTACACAATACAAAGTCGATCTCGTAGCTTTAGAAATTGAATAAATGAGAATGAGATACTGATTTACTTACATGATATTTATAATAACTGTCTTTCCCGTTAAAATATAGCCTCACTCCCTGTTAGCTTTACATTGGTGAAAGAATTTTTAAAATCGGTCCAGTAGTTTCAGAGCCTATTCAATACAAACAAACAAATCTTACGTCTTTATACAGGGTGTCCCAAAAAGAAGTGTCAAGCGGAAGCCCACAGATAGAGCACCTCTTGGGGTACCCGAATCACCCCCATGTATGCTCCGCGATTGTTCATAGTTTTCGAGTTATGATTTTTTTTTTTAATTTCTGAGAATTTCGGACCTAAAAGTTTAATTTTTTTATTTTTTAAAAAGTAGAAGACTTTTCAAATGTTTTTCTTTGCCCAATTGAATCATTATTAATTGCACTTTGATGCATAAAATAATCAGCTTCATAACTTTGACCAAAATTATTAAAATGTTGGTATAAAACCAAAAATGTATGGTTAATGAATAAAGACTTAAATTTTCAATTTTAAATTAAAAAATTAAGCGGGTGACTGTATGGTTTCTAAGTAAAGCTCAAAAATGCTCCAGAATCTCAGCTTTTATAATCATTACAAAACAGAAGTACTTAATGGGCTACTTTGGCTAAAATCAACCTTCAAAGACAGCGAGGTGGAAAATTCTTAAAATTAGCCATCAGATTAATAAATGTTTTTTGGCCATGTTATCATTCCTGAGGTTCATTAATTTGTTAAATAACCAAAAATTACTGCAGGAAAGTTGATCAAAACCCTTTCTCGCAGATAATCACTGTCACTTTGAAGCAAGGTGTCAGAACCCCTCTCAGATTCCGTCTTGATAAATTTTGACAGCGGCGGCGCCTGGTAGGGGATTATGGACTTTGAGTGCGATTACGATTTAGTTTTGTGTGGATACTGGACTTCGACTAATTTGGCTTTCTCAACGAACTTTCGAGCCCATTCGTTTGGTGGTGCTGGGTTTTTAAAAAATAAAAAAAATAAACTTTTAGGTCCGAAATTCTCAGAAATTCAGAAAAAAATCATAACTCGAAAACTATGAACAATCGCAGAACATACATGGGGGTGATTCGGGTACCACAAGGGCTGCTCTTTCTGTGGGCTTCCGCTTGACACTTCTTTTTGGGACACCCTGTATATATTAGTATAGATAATACTTAGGATGGATTAAGTACAGACAAACATAGTTAAAATACCTACACACACCGGCAGAATTAGCGAAACATAAAAAAAGGGATGACTAATGTATTTTTTTCGTAACACAGGCCGGTTACACTACTTTTTATAATTAAAGGACTAATTTAAAAATGGAACATTAGTCGACAGTTACTTTTTTCGTTCGTTAATTTTGATTTTTCATTCATTCATCTTTAACAACTGCTGCCAAGTTAATTTTCCGTTTTCATAAAGTTCGTAAATTTCATTCGAAAAACATTGTATTGCAGTTTCATGAGGCTTTTGTGTTTTCTCTCCTATTGATCAGTTACGAGCATCTAAAAATGCCTGATTTAAGGCAATCAATAGGGCTGTTGAAATAAGAAGAAATGGCCACAAGACTTCGTCGATCGTTATCAACCATTCATCGTAGCATCCAACGCTACAGATTGACGAATTCTCTAGTAAGGAGGGGGGTACAAAAGGGAGGAAAAGGTGTTTTTTAAGGAGGGATGACCGTTTTCTAGAACTTCAAGTTCGTCGGAACACGAGTTTAACGGCGGTGCAGGCCCGAAATGTATTAATATAAAAAAATATAATAATATAAATATGCGCCAGACAACACACCTCTTGTAATGGTCTCGAAGTAGGGATTAATATCCCTGTGTCACGAGGTACCACACAAGGAAATCAGCCAGGGGCGTCTCCCAGCACACCCAGACCCGAGTCAATTCAGAAAAGATCGTTTCCTGAATTGACCCGACCAGGAATCGAACCCGGGACACTAAGGAAATCGAGGCGAGAAACCGTGCTACAGCGCACTACGCCAATCTTGTCGTCGAAAAAGAAAGAAATTAGAGGAGGTCCAAGGAGTATCTAAGAATCAGTGAGCGGACACGGAAGAATCGAGTCTTCTGCGACTTCTGTCGATATAGGCTCATTAGTGCCCGCCAAAGCACCAAAACTTGAGAGACACCACCGCACAAACAGACTATACTTTGCCTGTGAACATCGTCATTGGGACTTTGACGAGTGGGGACATGTTCCTTTACTGATGAATGCAGAATTCTGTTAAATCAGATTGATGGAAGGCAACGAGTACGGGGACGCAAAGGAGAGCGTTATTTCCAGTCAAATTTTGAAAATACAGTGGCATATGGCGGCGGCTCAATTATAGTCTAGGAAGGGATATGTTTAGGAGCTCGCACAGAGTTAGTAGTAGTTGACGGCGGCAATCTGACTGCTGATCGGTATATCAGGGAGATTTTAGAAGAACATGTTGTACTATTTGCCCCTATATTGGCAACAACTTCATTCTAATGCAGGATAATGCTCGGGCTCACAGTGCTCGCACAGAACAGGCATACCTAAACCATGTTGGTGTAACGGTGATGAAGTGGCCAGCACGACTCCCCGGATATGAATCCTATAGAACACGTTTGGGACTTGCTGACAAGGCGTGTCAAATCAAGAATGCCACCTCCCAACAACCTGGGCGAGTTGCGAAACGCATTACTCGAAGAATGGCACAGGTTGCCCCAAGAAATCATTGACAGCATCATCCGCAGCATGCCCAGACGGATGGAAGCCTTGATCAGAGCACGGGGGGGAAACGCTACATAATAAACAGTCATTTATTTATTTTAAATTTTTTAAACGTCACAAAATGTTAAATTATCAACTGTTTCTCTTTCATTACGAAATCTAAGCAAAATGCATTTTGTTGTGCGTTTGTTGTGTGGTGTTGCAATGCAAATTAATGTCAAAACATGTTAATCTAATTGTTAACATGTTTTGACATTAATTTGCATTGCAATTAATTGTACAATTAATTGTTCAAAAATAAACTGACTATTTAATATTCTACCCTTTTTTTATGTTCCGCTAATTCTGTCGGTGTGTGTAGTTTTTTACCAGGAATTTTGTCATCAAACTGAGTGTTACATGTATTTATTTATTTATTTATTCTTCATTGCACAAAATTAATGATACAATTGGCGGACTTAATGCCAAAGGGCATTCTCTACCAGTCAACCACACGATCAAACAGATAAATTAAACACGGTGCACGAGATTAAACTAAATAAATTACTTTTGTAAACAACAACAGATGCTAATTATTATAAAATAACAAAACAACAAAATAAATAATATATAAATTCAATAAATATCGATAAAAACAAACATACATAAATAGAAGTCACAGATTGCTTGCCACAAAAAAAAATCATAATAATAGCCATATAAACCCCTCAGAATAACCTCGTATTAACTTTGAACCACGCTCACCTAACAGTGACTCAAGGACCCATCCCTAATGCGTGACCACCGATCCGTAATGCTTTCGAACAGCCACTTTAAACCTGTATTTACTAATAGATTTTCTTATTGGAACAGGAAGTTTGTTCCAAAGACGAATCGCAGATACAGCGAAAGAACTAGACATGAAACCGGAAGAATGAGAGGGCTAAAGAAGGGAAAGAGTATCTTCAGAACGCAACTGACGACAATGTGAAGAATGAAGAAATTGAAATTTACTTTTTAAATAAGATGGTGAATTAGAATCAAAAATAATAGAAAAGAGAACATTTAAAATTCGAATGGACCTACGCTGCCGGATAGGCATCCAGTTAAGTTTAGAGCGGAAAATGGAGACGTGGTCATATTTGCGCAGTCCGAAAATGAAACGTATACAGTTATTTAGAAGTCGATACATTTTGTTCAAAAGCTCCTGTGAAACGTTACTGAGACAGACATCACCATAATCAATCAACGGCAAGATAAGGGCTTGCACTAGCAGTGTCTTTGTAGATGACGGCAGAAAGTTCTTCAGGCGATAGAGAGCGCGAAGAGTCCCAGTTACTTTCCTGCTCACTTCACTAATATGCTTGGTCCAGCTGAGAGAGCAGTCCATATGAATGCCAAGATTTTTCACACAAGGGGAGTAAGGAACAACAATACCGTCCATTACAATAGGTGAAACTGCACTCATATCAAGCTTCGCCAGTTGTCGTGAGCCACCGATGATTATGGCTTGGCATTTGATAGGATTAACCTTGACTCCGAATTTGGCAGACCACTCAACAACGCACTCCAGATCGCGGTTAACTTGTCCAATAGCGCTGTTAATCTCAACAGTCTTTCCCTGCTTGTAGATCATCTGCGTAAAAATGGTGGGGGCATCCAAGTTCGCCAGCCAGAATGTTTATAAAAATTGAGAATAGCATAGGTGACAATATGCCACCCTGAGGGACACCAGTATCCACACCTGACCAATCTGCGAGAGATTGTCCCACTCGAACAGCTTGGTGGCGATCACGGAGATACGAAGAAAACCAATCAAGCGCTGAAGGGGAAATTCGAAGGTAAGAGAGCACAGCAAGGAGAATGTCGTGATTAACGGTATTAAAGGCGTTAGAGAAATCAATAAGAACAAGTACCGTTAGGCACGACTCCTCCATGCCGGCTCTGATGTCATCAGTGACCTTTATGAGAGCAGTGGTGGTGCTGCGACTGGAACGAAAACCAGACTGGTAGGGACTAAGGAGGTTATTAGCGTAAATAAAGGAGGATAATTGTTTGTGAGCAGCAGCTTCTAAGACTGGACAAAAAAAGGTAAAATTGAAATTGGGCGAAACTGATTGAGCGAGTCAGGGCTAGAGACTTTGGGAAGTGGAATGACAAAGGCTTTACGCCATGCAGAGGGAAAACACCCACGATCAAGAGAGAAATTAACAATATGTGTTATCACAGAAAGTATTTGGGCCAAAATTAGAACTAACATTGTTCTACTAACATCGTCATACCCGACAGCCTTGGATTTTATGGACAATATAATCTTGCGAACATCTGACTCTGACACCGGTGAGAAGGAAAAGGTTTCTATTGGCAAGGGAGCTAAAGATTTTATAATAGATAAGGTGGAGTTTAACGTAGTAAAATCGAGAGAAGTGGAATGGGAGAAGTGAGTATTAAGCTCATTTGGAGAAAAAGAAGATAGTGTAAGATGAGATGACGATTTGCCGAAACCAAGAGATTTAAGAAATTTCCAGATATCAGAGGAGGACGAAGACAGCACGTTTTCATGGATATAATGGCGTTTGGCAGCCCTCACCACCATATTGCAGCGGTTTCTGAGTTTTTTGAAAATGTATTCAAGTATATAAAATCTATTATATAAAAATAAAAAAAGAGGTGCCCGTGGCTAAGTGACGGCAGCGGATCGGCAACGATCCGATGTTAAGCAACGCCAGACAGGTCGGGTTATAGATGGGTGACCATCCCGACCGAAAATTAAGTGATGCGTTTTTCGGGCATCTCCGTGCTTCGGAAGGCACGTTAAACAGTTGGTCCCGGCTGACGTCGCAAGATATCAGTCGTGAAGCCTAGTCAGAGGCTTAAAAAGGCGGCTTGATAACATCCGACGGTAAGGTTTATCACTGGCGTTACATTCACCTCTCCAACAATCCGCACTGAGCCCGCGTGTTGGAGTATGGCTTGTACCACCTCATAGTTGAGGTGAGGCCTGTGCCCAGCAGTGGGACGTATAAGGCTGTATTTGTTGTTGTTTGTTGTATATAAAAATAAGTCGGGTTTTCCTTCCTGACGCTATAACTCCAGAACGCACGAACCGATTTCCACGGTTTTGCATTCGTTGGAAAGGTCTCGGTCACCGTGAGGTTTATAGCAAAGAAAGTTCAGGAAAAATTTCAACAGAAAAGCGGGAAAGAAAAATGAAGTTCACGCGGGCGAAGCCGCGGGCGGAAAGCTAGTTATTTTATAAGTATGTGTATCTGTATTGTCTTTAAAACATGACATAATATGTGCATTTTTCAACGATTTATTATTTGTTTTTAGGTATAGATATAGCGATTCATTCTGAAGCGATTCACCAACTCAGGCCCAAAAAAATAACGTGGTAATTTAGGGATTTATGCAGGAAAATATTTAGAAATCCAAACTCGTAATCTAAATATAAGTAAGCTTTATTTAATCTAATTAAAATTACTTCATTTGTAACAGCATCACTTCTTTATATTACTTCATAGTATAAAATCCACTTAGGAACAGCGAACAGTCCGTTAGAAAAAGAAAACAAAAAAATGGTTTCACAATTTAATACTTCCTTCAAAACAAAACAAAATTACTAAAAAGAAATTCCGAAAATGATAAGTGATATTTACATGAAATTAAATCAAAAAATATACATGATTTCAGAAACGCTTAACCTAAAGGCCAGTATACACAGCAGCTACTAACGCAGCGTTTTTTCACCCGCCCGATAATAGCCACTAGTGTAAATGGATCAAGGTAACATCTTTAACCGTTTGAGTATGGATGAATCAATATAAAAAGATCCAAAACAGTTAATAAGCTGTTAATAATTTCAGCACCATGCAATATAGGTAATATTTTATATTTCATTTTTTATTCCACTTTTTATGTCAATGAATACATCCATCCATACTTCAACGATGATTCCAATTCTCACAGTGCCTCATAATAACAGAATTACTCTTAAGAACACTAAGTTAGTTTTTAAATACATATTTTAATTTAATTCAACATTGGAATGACCTACGTATGAAATTGGCACTAATTTGGAGGGACTCTCATTGTCACATTCGATTAATATTATAGATGTATCTTTGCCACGTTATTGGTTAAGGCAACGCAACAGATGAAACATCTTATCCAAGTGTCAAATCACAACGATCAAATCGTAGTTCTCAGACACTTGATTTTTATTGAAGATAGTTTTCGTTCTCAGCATCAAAAATATGAGATTGAAGAGTTATTGTCAATTTTGCGCATACGAAGACATAAATGCTAGTTGCCTGTGGTCTCGTACTTAAAGGTACAATCTATATCATAAATCAATGCAATAACATTAGTTTTATTTGCTAGCAAACATTATAATTAACACTACGCGATAATAGACGAAGCTCTGAATTTTATAGGAATTGTATCGATGTATTTAAACATAGTTATAAATAAAATGTCACAGTATTCATAATAAATTCTTCAAAATATTCTGAAACTCTCAAGGTGTTATTGACCAAACGTGTCTGACATTTTTATTTATATCTATGATTTTAGTGAAAAAAAGAATCTGTCACTTGACTTGAGTTTTAAGTATTAGTAAGGCCCTTGAAACAACTCTTAATACAAGCTTTCTAGATTAGGCAGTATTAGAAAGTGCAACCTGTACTTTTCTGTGGATAAAACGGTTTTAGGGTAGTGTGAACGGTGCTTTGTGCTTCGAGTGAAGGATACATAATGAATAGGAATATAATATATTATTATCACCGTTTGGCAATGACTAATATTAATATGAAATAATTTATTTAGATTTTTTAATTGGTTTTACCCGAAATAATAACGACGACCCAAAAAACTCAGGACTCAGGTAATCAAAAAGTCAGTATGCACTTCCTAACCTTATTTACAGTAGATTAAACCCACCAATATAAATGTAGGCACATTATCGGTTATTTAAAACAGTTATTTAACTACAAGCAATTTCTATAAAATTTTGCATTTAAAATAACAGCATTGAATTTCCAAAATAGATCTCCTATACTAACGCGAGTAGAATGTCAAATTTATAAATAACATACGCGTATTATATTTCAAATATAATGTATATATTAGCCCGGCTATGCTGCGTACTATAGTGCGATAATTAGGTTATGTAGAAATATTGTCTAACATTAAGTGAAATCAGGCACCATTTTATATATTTAAAATCTATGTTTACAATACTCAATTTATGTATAACACAGTTTTAGATGTTTCTTGAGACAAGATAGAAGATAATATAGAATTTATACACCCATATTTATTATTTATAACAGTTATATAACATCATATCAAATGAGTTAACATTTTACCTATAATGCATGAAGATATAAATTATATACTATATTTAATCACACCGCAGAAACATATCTTTATATTTAAAAGTAATATTTGGATATATTTGAGCTCTCAATGGTGTTATAAGTAATATTCATGGATTTCTGGAAGTCATTAATATTGTTGATCTAAATGACTAAATTCTTGACCAATGAACACTTTTGTTGTATATTAATTGGCTTACTTGCACCAACATCGGATTTATTCTTACGAGCGTCCTATCTTACTCTTGAGAACTATTACTGTTCAACTAAGCTACTATATTGGAAATCCACATATTTATATTATATTTATATAGTTGATCAATAAAATACGTTGATTTTGGTTGTTTGCAGCACTTGCACTGTTTGAAGAAATATAAATATGTGGATACCCCTAAAAAGTCAGTCAAAAATGATCTAATTCGATCAAATAAATATTAATACAACCATTTTCGACTGACCAATAACTATTCAAGTCTAGATGTACACAGAAACAAAAGAATTCAATGATTTTGAGATATATTTTTCAGTAAGTTTTGTTGTATCAAATGATTTTCATTTAGGCCTTTTCCGTAAATTATATATTAGCAGACCAAGGGTGAGGTTAACCATCTTTTCTTTAGCAAACTTTGACATTAACAGCGACTTTCGCATTGTGTTTGACATTGGCTACTGTCAAAATGAAAATGGTGAAATGGTGAATTACACCTTCTAACATTGACGATGAGTTGCTATTAGCAACTGTCAACGTAAATTATAAGTTCAGATAGCAAACTTTAGTTGTCAAAATAATTAAAATTCCCCACCCCATTAGCTCCTGTGTACATCCAACCACTCTACCTTATTCTCCGGCGTTGATGGTGATAGTCTTACCCTTGGGGTCGTCGAACCGGTCCATGGTCCTGATGTCCAACATCATCATGATGCCATAGAAGGTGATGGAGAGCAGAATGAAGGTCACGAAGAGACCGGCCCAGATGGGGGCGGAGAAAAAGCCGACGCAGTTAAAGGAGTCCCCGAATTCCATTTGGGAGGCATTCAGGGTCGCGAAGAAAGGTTGGACCTGGAAAAGATAATGATTTCCGGAATTAGTTTGACGACACGATTGGCGTAGTGCGCTGTGGCACGGTTTCTCGCCTCGATTTCCGTAGTGTCCCGGTATTCAGGAAACGATATTTTCTGAATTGACTCGGGTCTGGATGTGCAGACGCCCCTGGCTTAATTCCTTGTCTAGTACCTCGTAATACAGGGATATTTATTTCTACTTCGAGAGCATGACAAGTGGTGTGTTGTCTGGCGCATATTTATTTATTTACTAGCTTCTGCCCGCGACTTCGTCCATGTGAAAAAGTTACTTTGGGCTAACGCTAACTTTAACCCGCGACTTCGTTTACGTAGAAGGTGAAAAACTGGGGCCCCCGCCCTTCCCCCTCATGACAGCCCGCCGGCCTTGCACATCGTAAATACGCGCGCAGTACTTGAGCATTATTTTGCTGCGATATCTCATGATATTCATTGAAATCTAATGATGTTAAGGGCAATTTTGTTTTAAATGAAATACTTGTGATGAATAACGTTTTTATTTGGATAAAGATTAACATCATGTTTATAAAAACACCTTTGCAAATTTACGAACGGTTAGCATAAAAAAGGTTATAGCGAGCCAACCTTAAAAGATAGACAGATGCTGTCGCGGACTTTTTTTAGAACTTTTAAAGGGGAGCAATTCTGTCAACATTATTTTTGCGAAACTTTAACCGTTTCGAAGCGCACGCAGCGGAAGCTCTCAAAAGGAAAAATAACCAACGATTTCGAAACATTCTTCATTGGTGCTCCGCTCCTATTGGTATTAGCGTGATGATATACATTCTGTCAAAAAAGTATCGGCAATGGATGATTTGTTTATGGTTCCAAATTAAAAATTTTGTTTTTTTTATTGTTGTTAGATTAGCACAACTGTTTTCCATTTTGGCGCGGAGTTTGAGTTGCATCTGTTATTTATACTAAATACAGTGCTGTTTTTAGTTATATATTAACTAGTGTGTATTGCGAATAATGGACAAAAACATCGACCAATGAGTTTGTCTTAAATTTTGCATCGCCAATGGAATTTCGTGTTCGGTGTCACTGAAAATGTTACAGAAGGTTTACGGTGAATCGACTTTATCAAAAACACGTGCTTATGAGTGGTACAAAGCGTTCAAAAGCGGTCGAGATGTGATGGAAGATTTGCCTCGCCCTGGTAGGCCATCAACGTCTGCAACTAAAGTTAACATCGCAAAAGTGAAGGAAATAGTGACTGAAAATCGTCGTTCAACTTTGAGAGATATAGGCGCCGAATTTTCCGTATCTCACGAGTCGAACCGTACCATTTTAACTAATCATTTGGGTATGAAACATGTTACCGCTCAGCTAGTCCCAAAAAAAGTTTTTTTTTGGATTTTGCACCACGATAATGCGCCTTCGCACAATGCCATCATTGTGAACGAATTTTTGACCAAATACTCAACAAATACCATCGAATAACCACCATATTCACCAGATATGGCTTCAGACCAGCAGACTTCTTTCTTTTTTCTAAACTCAAATTACCACTTCGTGGCACCCGTTTTCAATCGGTAGAAGACATAAAGGAGAATTCGCGGCGAGAACTGAACACAATTCCGGAAACAGCGTTTAAAAAATGTTTTGATGACTGGATTATTCGTTGGCGTAAGTATATCGTTTCTGAAGGAGCATACGAGGTGCATTTAATAAGTACCTAGCCTCATCGCCAGAGGGCGCTGTAGTTTCAAAAGAGTTTACCACAGTGTAGCACATTCTTTTTTAATTTTTTTTTTTAATTTTCATTCCAATCCCTTCATTTGTTTCAATTTGACAACTTATGGAAGCGAACGTGTCGATCAGTTTTACAAAAATGGAAAAAGAGCAATATCGTTCGGTGATTCGATTCCTATTTTTGGAAGGGAAAACGCGCATCGAAATCAAAGAGCGCTTGGATGCTGTGTACGGTGACTCTTCTCCATCGATGGCCACCGTCAAGATTTGGTTCAACGAGTTTGCACGTGGCCGTACGTCGGTTTTTGATGAACCACGTCCAGGTGCACCGAAAACAGCTGCTACGGAGGAAAACATTAAAAAAATCCATGATCTCGTATTGGCAGATCGCCGATTGAAGGTTCGGGAGCTAGCTGAGACTGTAGCCATTTCAGAAGAAACAGTGCATCATATTCTTCACGAGGAACTCGGCATGAGAAAGCTGTCAGCGCGATGGGTGCCGCGTTTACTCACACCGGAAAACAAGCGCAACCGTGAGACCACATCGGAGACGTGTTTGGCGCTGTTTAAGCGGAATCCAGCGGAGTTTTTGCGTCGTTTTGTGACCGTCGATGAAACCTGGATCCACTGGTACACACCAGAGACCAAGGAGCAATCAAAACAATGGATCCAGACCGGGGAACGTGCTCCAAAAAAGGCGAAAACTGTAAAATCGGCCGGAAAAGTTATGGCCACCGTTTTCTGGGATTCACAAGGTGTGATCTACATCGATTACCTCGAGAAGGGTAAAACAATTACAGGGCTTTACTATGCCGATTTATTGGGCCGATTCGACGCCGAATTAAAGAAAAAACGACCCCATCTGGCGAAGAAAAAAGTGCTGTTTCACCACGACAACGCACCGGTTCACACGTCTGCCGTTGCCATGGCCAAATTGGTCGAATTACGCTACGAATTGCTGCTCCATCCACCGTATTCTCCAGATTAGGCCCCTTGTGACTTCTTTCTGTTTCCTAATCTGAAAAAATCACTCGCCGGGAATAGATATGGATCAAATGAGGAGGTCATCGCCGCCACGGAGGCCTATTTTGCAGAGTTTGACAAAAACTATTTTTCGGACGGGTTAAAAAAGTTGGAGCATCGCTGGGCTAAGTGTATCGAACTAAAAGGAGACTATGTTGAAAAATAAATTGCCACTATTCCAAAATTTTCGTTTACTTTTTGTAGGCTAAGTATTTATTGAATGACCCTCGTACTTTGAAGGTGATAAAATAAATTTGGATGAATATCAAACATTTTGTGTATTAATGATCTTTTCCCGGTACTTTCTTGACAGAGTAGTATAGCCAATAGGCTGCCTCGATAAATGGGCTATCTAACACTGAAATATTTTTTCAAATCGGACCAGAAGTTCCTGAGATTAGCGCGTTCAAGCAAGTAAGCAAACAAACAAACTCTTCAGCTTTAAACATTAGTTTATAAACATTAGAACTAAAACTCTCAACATTTTCGCAATGATGGTGCACACTCCACAGATAATAGTATATTTACTGGCTCTTTGAGTTTGTCTATGTCACATGCAGGAAATTAAAAAACTAATTACTTTTCACTCCCTAGAGACAGTGGTCACTTTAGGCCCGCTCCGTAGGGCTATATTGGCGTACTTTCAGAGCATGAGAAGTGAAAGGGTTTAGGAATTTAAAGCATGTAGGACCATTAGAAGAATTACATCTAGGCACCTCCAAATCCACGGTGGTGCAGTAAAGATGTCCGTTGAAAAAGTGACAGCTAACTTCCAGTTGATTCTGGTAACTTATTCCATTGTATTTATATTACATTACATTTACATATTAGTATAGATATAGATATAATACTATGTATTATATCTATATCTATAAATAATACTATGTATTATATCTATGTCTACACTAATATGTAATATGTATGTATGTATACTAATATTATAAAGAGGTAAGAGTTTGTGAGTTTGTATGTTTGGGCAGGTAATCTCCGAAACTATTGAATTAAAACTTTAAAAAATCATTCACTGTTATATAGCTACATTATCCCTGATTGCTATAGGCATATACAAATTTGCTTTCAGCCAGATCAATTAACACTTATTAAGTAATCCGGAAAAAAGCACCACCGTAAATCCTGTCGTGCGTGCGCTGGCCCCACTGTTGATTAGACATGCATACAATGTCCTACAAAAATATAGGCTTTTAAAAGTCCGCGACACAGTACAAATAATTAGCTATTAAGGTATGATAAGTGTTAAAAATAATGTAAATTAAAAGGTAGATTTTGAGAATTATTACTACACAAGCATATTATCAATACTTATTATGATTAGAAGTTATTTCATCATCAAGAGAATTTTACGGAGATTACATTATTTGGATTAATAGAATCTGATATATCGTGAAATTAAAAAATACGCACACAAAATTATTAAATTAAATAGAAGCGAAAGGTGACGAAATTTCAGAAACTGCAAGTGCTAGGAGTTTGTAATTTTGCATGGGGCTTCTTTTTAGGACGTAGGTTGCGAAATTCGACCTATAAGGGGTTGTTATTGGGGTTGATAGTTTGGTTTGTATGAAACTTCGTTACTTCAAGTGCTAGGAGTCTCACATTTTGCATAGGGGTTCTCTTTATTACGTAGATGCTAACTAAGACGGGATTTTGTGAATAACAAGTATCTTAAGTCAGAAAAAATCCCCATGTCATATTTTCAGAGCGCTGTTCCGGCTCCCACGCTACTGCAGTGCCTCTCCGGCATATTTGCTGATGCTAGGGTGGACAACTTTTACGCAACGATGCGCAAAAAAAATGGGTCACTAATGAATAGGGTGCGAGGGAGCTCCAACAGGGTTTTGAGCATCCTCAGGTAGGTGACAGAATGGACTCGAGTTTGCTTGCTAGGTTCACCAAGCTGCATGTAATAAAGGCTCGATGACCCTGCTAAGTATATTTTTGCTTTATTTTTCATCCTGCTGCAGCCCTTTAGTAGGCTTAAGGTACCCATTATTATTTTTCACGTACTCACCTAGTTTATTAAGGATTTCTATTCATTGTTACTAACATACAACTGACAACTGACAACGGACAACTGTCTGCAAATAGATGATTTTTATTTTGCTATTTTTTTTATAAAAATGAAGTTCAAGCAGGCGAAGACGCGGGCGGTAGCTAGTTCACTATACAAAGAGCATCTCATACTCGTAAATTAGGTCAGAGAAGTGGAATACAATGGGAATATTGATTTAGGCATGTGGCCAAGAAAGCTCTATGTACAAGTTTGGCAGAGACATTATCTGATATTATACTCAGCTCAGCATCATTAACAGTTTTTTAGACTTCAAGAGACGTTGAGCTGACATACAGCTAATATTTCAACTCTTTTCTTACTTGAAGAACGAAAAAAATAAAAACGAGTTTTGTATTTTTTTTTGTTCTTCACTTATGAGAAATAATTTCTTTAAATGCCCTGTGTTTCTTGATCTTTGTCTTGTGGTCACCCTACTAAGCCCAAGTGCAACCTTTTGATTACTATAAATTCAAAGAAACTGTGCATTACATAGGTATGAGGGGCGTGTTAACAATCGGTAGCTATATTCTTCACCTTTCTGGGAATTTGATCTACAATTAAACATCATTTTCAGAAGTTTTTGGACAATGTTTCTGATTTGTGACTAAAACCATAAAATTTTCATTTTCTCTCTCCTATTAAAACAATTAAGTATGTTAGATTTTTACATCGGCTACTTGAAACTTACCTTCAAGTCAACAAAGGTTACGTTGAACTCTGTTTCGTTGGTAGATGAGAAAATGATCCTTTCACCGCAGCGGTAAGAGAACCCATCAATGGCGTACACCTCATCCGTGGCAGGTAGGTTCAGGTTTGCAGAGTCTTTTGAAACGCTGACACTCTCTGAAATGGGAAGATTAGGATTATTTTCGATTGAGAGGATAATAAAATTAATAATTATCAAGGTCCCAAATCCGATTTATCTAGTTTCCTATCTTTAGAAATGTCTCCTAGTTTAAGTAAGATATTTTTGAAAAGCATTGTTTTCATACTTTTAATTATTTTTGTTTTTGTTGATATCACATGAGTTGTACAAAATTTGGGTTTCAGCTATTGAAAAAAGAAAATAAATGAATACATTTTAAATAGCTTTGGCCTTAGGATTTGTAGCATCGTAATTCAACTCCCAACAGCCTCCAAGTACTACAAGAAGTCACTACTCAACTTACTATGAAGATGGCTATGCCAGATAACTCCCTACATAATGAATACTTCTTACAAAGACGTATTATTTATCAGATATGCAATTTTTACATGTTATGTGACCTGCGCCCGATTCAGAACAAAGTTATCGATCGATTCGGTTATTATCTTTTATTTTTCATATTTTTTTTTAAGTAGGGTAGGTTTTATCTAATTTGGTTTATGAAAACTTAGGGCCTTTGGCTTTAACATATCAAAATATTTAGCTTAGCGGATCATTTACTATAATTTAAACAAATTAACTGAATCGGACAATAACTTTGTTCTGAATCGGGGGGCTGAGTGTTATAATTGTGACAGATCTAGGACGGATTTACATTATTAATGTTTTAGTCTGGGGCTTCTAACCTTAGAGAGATAAAGTGAGGGAACTAGAACCAGAGCAGCCCAAGTGCATATTTTTGGATCTTGAAGATCTTGAAGTGAAAAGTAAAACTAGATGTTAAAATTAATTTCAATACCAGAGTGGCCGAAAACCAAAAAAAAATACACAACCTGGTTCTGGTGGCCTCACTGTTGTAAGTCTGGTTGAAGTGATATTAAGTTTTCACATTACAAATAATCAAATGCCTAAAACAATTCTTACCAAAGAACCAATATCCTCTCGACATTTTGAAGTTCAACGTCAAAGAAGCTTCGGTGAATTGGAGGGTGGTGTTCATAACCACTGAATCGTTGCTGTAAGACGTCGAGCTGCCAGTCATGCTGTCAAGGGCCACAATCTGTCCAGATTCTCCCAGCCAAATTCCTTCAGTGTAAAGGCGGAGGCCATCCAAAGTGTAGTCATGGGGAGTCATCACCAGTCCTGTTTGGTTAGATTCAGCTTGACGTCTCACACGGAGGTGGGTTTCTGGGATGATCCAAGATGGGAAGTGAGCGGTGTACACTGCTACCACTGAATCGTAACGTTCTTGGAGTTTCGTGAACATTTCTTCCATAAAGTCATTGTGGCGACGGAGAAGATCAGCTCTAGATTCACCTTCAGTGGCATCGTTCAGATGGATGAATAGGATGTTACCACTTTTATCTTCAATGTCAGCTGAGAGTCCATTCTCAGTAAGTTTGACATGGTCTACCTTCTCCGGTTCGGCGAGTTTGTTCAGGACGTGCAGCGCGTTGTCGACCACTGGCAAGTAGACAGCATCGCCAATGTTCGCGTGCAAGTACGGGAACGCTGTGTTTCCGTCATTTTTGCTTGAAAAATCTTCTACAGAGAGAGATTTCTCGATAAAGATCACCGTGAAAGGGTTGTTTGAAAGCTCATCGTTCACTAATGTACGGAAATCCTCAGAGGAAACCTTCGAAAGGGGGTTTGACTTGATTCCTGTTCTGCTCAAGTCGCCCCATAGGAATACTGGTACCTGCACTGCAAAACTGCTCACTACACTTAAAACTAACGTAAGGAACACTAGACGGCTGCACGCCATTTCGGATAAACTATAATGTTGGACGCTTACGAACTAAAAATACGTTTTTAGTCCAAAATTGTCATCAAAAGACGAAAGTTAGGCGATGACGAGTGACCATCGGTCATGTGAAAAGTGATCATATGATTAGTTTGACGCTTGTCTATGACGGTTGGGCAGTGTGGCCATGCCAAAAAACACTCATAAACTAAATATCATGACTCATTGTAATAATCTTTACTCTGAATTTGGAAGCCTGCAAAGTAGGTATGTACCTAAGTACGATGATTTATTCAATAATCCCAAAAACTTGACATAAGGCTTCAAAATAAACAAATTCGATAATTCAGACGAAAAACTATGAGAGTTGCCCCCTTTATTTTGGTTTCGTTAAGTTGGCGGAATTGACTGTCACTGTCAGTGGGTACTTTTTTAAATTTTGTTTTAATTAGCCCTGTGATCTCGCATTTTGAGGCATCACTTGTCGTTCTCCAGTAAACAAAACTATTTGATTCCATAATCTTATTAAAAATTGTACGTACACTACGTGTCAGAATAATTGGCATTTAGCATCTTTTATTTAAGTTCAGGATCACTCACAGATTACGCTGGACAGAATGCGTCTGTTTTTATCGATGTTATTAATGTTCCAAGGCAGTAAAGCTGATAAGGACATTATTCCAGTATTCCTCATGGACTATGGAGGAGTTATGAATCACTTGTCCATAGAAGCGAATCCCTTTGCCAAGATCAGCACATCCTTCTTTGCTGACATTATCCATGACACCATAAAACGCAGTGAAGTCGTTATTATATTTGTAGAAGACCGATTTAGCGTAGAAGATATTACTATGAAAGACAATAAAGGAACCCCGTACCACCACCTTCACCAAGGCCTGCTGGAAAGTAGAGTAAAATTCTTCCCCAATGTGATTGAGCCATTTAAACTTCTAAACCAAATATTCCAACCGCAACAATTTAACGTTTTTTATTTGAATTTTGGAGCAAAGCTCGAATATCCGAAGCTTGGTCATTCTAAGTATTTCTACATATTTTTTCAAGATGGTCTCAACGAGACCCGTGCAGAGACTTTGAGAAGGCACGATTTGACTATACGTGAAGTTTACTTTGTCGTTAGACAGCTAGCTCCGGGTCCGGTGGTAGCGTTTTACACTGGAAAGATAAATCCTGTTGAAGTGAGGAAGATCGAATTCGTGCCAATTTCTCCAATACCGGTGACGCGGGACCCTGGCGTCATGGTGGTGACGGACGGTGGACTGTACAGATTTGTTGGTTAGTTTTGCTTTCACTTATAATTTCCTAATAAATGTCCCCTAGCGCCGAAATCGTAGGTACTTAATAAATTCAGAGGGGGAAAAACCGATAAAAGGATACAGATAAACAGAAACCTACAAAATTACTTCCTGTTGCTTATTTGCAACTGCGGCGTTAGGGGCACAAAAATGGTAAGTTGCATTTATACAACTCCTGAGGTAAAAGGGTTAACAGCCATGGGCGCGATGAGGAGAGTCAATAGACAATATCTAAATTGATAGCGTAGGTAATTGTTAATGAAGATTGGGGATGATAAGTGTAAATCTATTGGTTTCTATATTTGAGCATAATACGCATACTACCATGAAGCAGCACCAAAACAGGTACATTGTAATTTCGACACGTCTAGTACCGCTTAGGTACTACTGCGTCATCTTTTTCAAAAAATGCTGTCTAAATAGCAGCAAAGGTTGTGGCTGGAAAAAATAGTAAAACAATATACCCCTTATAAATAAAATATAAATCAATATAAATATGCGCCAGACAACACACCTCTTGTAATGGTCTCGGAAGTAGGAATAAATATCCCTGTGTTCCAAGGTACCACACAAGGACATAAGCCAGGGGCGTCTCCCAGCACACCCAGACCAGAGTCAATTCAGAAAAGATCGTTTCCTGAATTGACCCGACCGGGAATCGAACCCGGGACACTACGGAAATCGAGGCGAGAAACCGTGCTACAGCACACTACGCCAACCGTGTCGTCAAAAAGAGGGGCGGGGGGGTTTATAATGTGATCTCAAAGCATTGCTTTAGTTGTTGTAACTAAATAATGCTTAAGTTTAATCTTGCGATCGTAATGCACAACGCTGCGGCATGCGTTGCCGGATACGTATTTTATGGAACCTTGACGTTTCGGCGACAATTGCATGTCACCGTGGTCACGAACGTCGAGAAAATAGGTAAAACAATTTACCGTAGTTTTGTTTCGTTGCAAAAACCCGTTTTATTAGAATTTTTATGGAACCGCTGACGCATGCTGCGACGGAACAAGAGACAATTCTTAAAGATTTTCTTATCTTACGATTATATATATCCGGTAGGTACCGCATGCTGCATACCGCAGCGTTGTACGTTACGATGGTGAGATCAAAGCATAAGAGGGTAAGACTATAATTTTTAATTCGGTTTTATTATTCACAGGTGTGTATGCAGCAACACAGACCCGTCGCGCCATGTTCAACCAGATCCCAATGGTGGCGGAGGAGACCTGGACGCAGCAGTCTCTCTCCACCAAGATGGCGTATACAGACTTCGAGCTTGAGTTCAACTTCAGCTTCAAAGACAAAGGATGGGTGCTTGGTGAGCTCTAGGTGTTTTCGTGTAGCCTCATCATCGTCATAGCATTGTGGCATTAGCACTTTAGCTCGGTACCTTATTACAATCGCTCATATCCAGGCAAGTAAAGGCCTGCGCACTGATTATCCGCGGCCTACTTTTTTGTCTGTCAAAATAGATCCCTTACCAACTGTATCGAGCACGAGCAACGCACAAGAACGACTAAAAGTACGCCGAACCAAAAATGGAGCGTAACGGATTGAAGTATATACGCGGGCGCCCGCGAAAACATTAAAACAAACGAACTATGAACAGTCAACGCGAACTTTAGAACGGCGTTAAAAATCGATTCGAACTAAAAGGATGGACCCAGTATCTATTCTCTTTTGAAACGTCTTCTCTTCTTCTTAAACTTTATGTAAATTACAGCACAACGTAATCTCAGAATATTTAAATACTCTTGGACAACAAATGATCGCACACCATGTGCGTTGAGTCCGCGGCAGACTTTTTATTCGCGGAGCGTACTTTTTTCGTCTGCGCATGCCTTTAGCTCCCTAAACTGAGGGTGGAGTAATATTACTCTGTTCTGAAAGTAGCGAGCAATTTAGTCAGTAAATATCCGGCCAAGAAGACGCGTTAATGCCAGGTAACCGCTTACTGGCTAGCTACGCTCAGTTTAGGGAACGAACTTGACAAGTTTTGAGGGATTGTTAATAAGGCCCCTTGGTACAATCATAACCAGAAGCCTTACAATGATTACGAGCTTTCCGCCAGCATCTTCGCCAGAGTAGCGTCAGCTATCGTTAGAGGTACCTAATCTTTGCCCACGCAGACTATTTCCCTCTTCAAAATATAATCTTAAGGTGCTCCCTCACTTGAAGCATTTGCCTCTAATGTAACGTTCCAGAGTCGATCATTACATCAGTGAGGGAGGAGAACCGAGCATTACAGTGCGCAAACTGTAATGTTACAGATTCGAACATTACGTTGGTGAGGGAAAAGCCCCGAGCATTACAGTGCGCAACAATGATACAATGTGTAATATTTTGATACATCTTCAGGGAGGCAGTATTGTAATGTAAAGCTCAAAATCGAATCTGAAACGTTACATTACAGGAAAATCCTCCAGGTGAGGATTCTTTTACATACAGCCTATGTACTTGCTGTTAATGTAGTTATTAAACATACAACAGTACGAATCCTTCCTCTATAAGATATTAGTAGATAGGTACTATAGATTTATTTAGGTGCATCAACAGAAAAACATTCATCTATACAAAAGGTAGTCATGAATCATAACTTAAATAAATATAAATAAATAAATATGCGCCAGACAACACACCTCTTGTAATGGTCTCGAAATAGGGATTAATATCCCTGTGTTACGAGGTAACACACAAGGAAATAAGCTAGGGGCGTCTCCCAGCACACCCAGACCCGAGTCAATTCAGAAAAGGTCGTTTCCTGAATTGACCCGACCGGGAATCGAACCCGGGACACTGCGGTAATCGAGGCGAGAAACCGTGCTATAGCGCACTACGCCAATCGTGTCGTAACTTGTATGATATTCTTTAAAAAAATACTTTGGTTGATTTATAACTTAAACAGCTCTCCCATGCCACGGTTCAAAAATGCTAGACGAAATGAAGGCTTCTGAATTTTCCGTGCACCATCCTAACGACAACAGTCAAGTTAGGTACCACTACTTGATTTACCTACTAACCAATTAACTTATACTTAATACGGTCCAGTATTCGTAATAAGTACACCTTCGTTTCGGTTATGTCGTTTTTATTACATATACCAAGAATAATAGTTCGATCCCCACTCATGTCAAACATTTATGTGACGAACATTTGTGTGTATGTAGGAATGTATTTAAAAGTATTCAAGTAGGTATGTTTATCAGTTTCTGACACCCATAGTACATACTCTGCTTACTTTGGGGTCAGATGATATTGGTGTAATTTGTCCTGGATAATAATTCATTAATTTATAAATAAGAACAAAGCCTGAAATACGAGAAAAAAGTTTTGACCCCGTGTGAGTGTATATATAAATAAATAAATAAATAAACACACTATGCGGAAGATACGCGACCGAAGTTCCGCGGCTGATTTTACGTTCCGACGTATTCAACTGATATGACACCGTAAGTGCCGACCTTACGCGGCAGAAATTCACTTTGTGTGTATTCAGTCAAGATTCTATTGTGTGCTCTACAAAATAAGTTGCCGCTGAACTCACGCCCGACCGAAGTTATACTGTGCGTTTTAACGCAACGTAATTTCGGCATAATGTGTCATCAGTAATTCAAATAGCATTGCAGGCGTGATCATGCCGAACTTCGGTCGCGTAACTTTGGCATAGTGTGTTTTAACGTGTATTTTAGGTCAAGATCTTTAGATAGAGCGTGCTTAGCTTATACTTACTTAGAAACGAATCTTAGACTTTGAACAGCTGTATCTATTCACCTATATCAGTTACTTCTTATCGATATAAAATTATTTTGTCTAAATTAAACATCAACTTATTCGTTAGTAAGCAATATAACAATACCCAATACTTAAGTAAGATAAGTACCTAATTATTATTATTATTTATATTGCCCGTCAAGATGACCTCACTCCACCTGATGGAAAGCGGTCGTGAGGTCCAGATATGAGGTTGACAAGCCCAGTCATTCAAACGAATCACTGGGCTCGCCATCCTCACCTTGAAGGCCTGCAGAAATGCCTTTTCACGCCCCGCTTGAAGAACCCGGGACTATACGAGGAAGGAAACACATGTGCTGGAAGAGCGTTCCACGTCTGGATGGTACGACAAAGAAACGAGTCACCGAACCTTTTAGTTCGGGCCAACAAATGTTGAATTTTGTGTGGGTGACACCGTAGTCCAGCACGCGTGGTACGGGAGTGGAAGGGTGAGGGTGAGATAAGCTGGAATAACTCGTCAGAGCATTCCCCATTGTAGAAGCGATAGAGAATGTCTCTACGCAATTGGAGAGGCTCAAGAGGCTCAATTATAAATGTCTTAAGTCTGTGCTTAGTAACGACTATCCGCCAGATTACTTTGGCTATACAGACAGTGTGAGTCTCTATAAAGTGCACATATTAAAAAATAGGAACCGATAGTAAATTTTATCGACTAAAAATTATTAAAAAAAATCCACCATTTTTTCAATTTTGAATGGGGATTTAAAAAAAAGCATATTTGGGTTACTTTACGCAGAAATAATGTTATACTCTTAAACTAAAAGCCTGATCGTAATGAAAAAAGTTGCTGCTGATAACTATTAAACAGGTCACGCTCAAAAAATGAAAAAATACGAAAAAAAATATTTTTGCCAGAGTATCATTTTTATTTTTCGTGTTTTTTTACAATAAGTATAACATTTCTCAATATTTATGATTTCTGCAAAAATCATTTTATTACAAATCTGTGGTATTTTTTTATTTTATAAGCAACGCCTATAATTAGTGATCATCAGCAACTTTGTTTCATTGCGATAAGGCATTTAGTTTTAAAGTTATAACATTATTTCTGCAAAGAGTACCTAACTACAAATGCTTTTTTTTAAATGTCCATTAAAAAACTAAAAAAACTGATGCAATTTTTAAATAATTTTTCCGTCCATAAAATTGACTATAATTCCCTTCTTTTGAATATGTGCACTTTATAGACTCACTGTAGATCTTTGCCTATTACCTCGTATTTCAATTTTAAACTTTTGAATATCCTTTCAATATATGGGTGTATTAAAGAACAGATAGGATTTATCTTATTGCAGAAAACGTGGCCCTCCTAGAAGGCGGGGAGGAGGTGGGCCGCACGGACATGGTTGTGGGAGCCCAGTGGAACACGGCCTACTACTGCGGAGAGCCCCTCGTCATCGTCAACACTAGAGACGGCAGCTCAGTGACAATATCAGAGTACCAGGTTCGGCTAGAGATTGGCAAATGCGCATTTATGGCCAATTGGGAAGATTTGTTTGTTTGTTTGCATGTATTGAATAGGCTCTGAAACTACTGGACCGATTTTAAAAATTATTTCTCGAATATACAGTGAGAGTTTCTATTAAGCGCACATATAAAAAAATAGGAAACTATAGTAAATTTTATCGACGGAAAAATTAAAAAAAAACTTCAGCATTTTTTTTTATTGGACTTTTTAAAAAAAGCGTTTAGTTAGGTACTCTATGCAGAAATAATGTTATAACTTTTAAACTAAAAGCTTTATCGCAATGAAAAAAGCTGCTGATGATCAGCAACTTTGTGCTCATCATCAGAAGCAGAAAATGCTGGATTTTTTTTCATAATTTTTCCGTCGGTAAATTTTACTATAGTTTCCTGTTTTTTCATGTAGACTCACACTGTATAGATACATTATCAGGGAGTGACATAGGCTATTTTTTTTTAATTTAGTAGGCTATATTTTGACGGGAAAGACAGTCTACGCGGGCGAAGCCGGTGACGGACAGCTAGTAATGAATAAAGGTAGTCTTTGATATATTTAAAAGCATAAATGCGTATTAGAAATACGAAAAATTATAGTCCAGCCTTTAATTTTCTGCCATAAGATTGGTAACTTATTTGGGCAAATAAGGAATTTTGCTCAAAATACTGGAAATCTTCCTGATTTTCCTGTCTGGGCAGAGATCTTTGCCCATCTCTAGGTGGGATCAATAAGAGCGTGAAAGTGTAAAGCTGTGTATCACCGTTGCGTCCATAGACAAAAATCTGAATAGTGCCGTAAGTCGCTTCCGCTTTTTGATACAACGTCGATTGCTAAAATGCATACGGATTGACTCATCGTAAACGATTACCTGTGGCTTTGAACACGTGCAAATTAAATTACTATCGAACCCGGTAAACCACGTAAGTCGAGGCAAGAAACCGTCAAACGCACCGCACACCACGCCAATCGTGTCTTCAAATTCATTTCGTTGTAAGTATTTAACAGACCAGATTCGACTTCGTTCTGTCAAAAGTAATTGGACGTCACGGCGGCGCGCGGCGTCGGTAAAGCAGCACATCTCGGCCGCGTTTCTTCGACTTGATTTACTTAAAACTATTAGGTATTTTCACTGAATGTTTTGTTCAATCATAATAAAATATAGCCTGTCACTCCCTGATAATGTAGCTTCATATTGGTGGAAGATTTTTTTAAGTACAGTAGTCTCGGAGCCTATTCAATACAAACAAACAAACAATCAAATCTTTCCTCTGTATAATATTAGTATAGATATAGATTAATTTATGTGCCGCTGTGTAAATGTCACTCACTGTAACCTGCTATGCTAGGACCGCGCGGTGAAGGAGAGATAGCGCTCTTAAGAGTTTCTCAACAAGCAGCACAAAGAGGTGGTGCAGCCATCTGAACTCCCTCTTAATCGAGGACTAGTGCCCCCGATAACGCCTGATTGAATCCCAGTCGGCTCTTCGCCGCATGGAGAACCGGAGAGCTGTGGGACCCGATGGAGTCCATATCGAAGCGTGGAAATCGATGGGCTCTCGTGGTGGGGGCATACTTACCCCCCTGTTTAACCGCATTCTCCTCACCGTAAAGATACCTGACCAATGGAGACTGAGCATTATCACGCCGGTCTTCAAAGGCACGGGCTCAATGCAGAAACTATCGCGGCATAAAATTGATGTCCCGCACCATGAAGCTCCTCGAGCGCATTGTGGACTCTCGGATCCGACAGGAGTGTACAATCTCGGAGTGTCAGTATGGATTTCGACCGGGTTACGGGACTACGGGCCCTATATTTGCCCTGAGAACATTCATGGAGGGATACAGACTAAAGAATACACCTCTGCATCTCCTTTTCTTAGATATGCAGCAGGCCTGCGACTGTGTCTCTCGTGTGATGATCAGCTGGGCGCTGCGGTCCAGGGCCGTTCCCGAGGTCTATATTGACATTATCCGAGACATGTACTACGATTCCAGTTCCATAGTTAGGACTGCGGTTGGTGGCACGCTTCCCTTCTCTATCACCGTTGGAGTTCACTAAGGCTCCGTGCTTAGCCCGTTTCTGTTCAGCGTAATATTAGATGTTCTGTCAAACAGCATCCGAGACCACTACGAGCAACCACCCTGGTTGCTCATGTATGCTGATTATATTGCGCTGGCAGATTCGGACAGGGGACGGCTGGTACAACGAATGAAAAGGTGGAAGGATTCACTAGAGAACGGCGGTCTGAAGCTTAATGTGGCGAAGACAGAGTACACGGCCTGTGACACCAAAAAGGCCCATTCCGTCCGTCCGCATAGGCGTTGACGTGGTCAAGCGCACGGACCGTATCATATAGGTACCTGGGATCTGTGTTATGCGCGTCCGGGGACATCGACAGCGACGCTAGAGCCAGAATTTCCGCGGCTTGGGCCAAATGGCCTGAGGTGACTGGTGTCATTTGTGACCCCAAAATACATCAAGCTGACTATAAAACCACCATTGGGCCTGACCTTTTATATGGTCGTGAAACATGGCCGTTACTAGAGCGACACAAGCAGGAGCTGCGCGTCACGGAAATGAAGATGTTGCGGTGGATGTGTGGAGTCTCACGCAAAGGTCGCGTGTGGAACACCTTGTTGTTGTGTGTTGTGTGCCGCCTTCGTTGGTATGGTCATGCATGTCTCACGGAGACCGGCAAACTACGTGGGTAACAAATCGTCGCTGACGCTGCAAAGGGGCGAACCTCATTTTAAAACAATCAAATTTGATTGTTAAAAAGGCCTAATAGATCAAATTTGATTGTTAGGCCTATGTCTAGCAGTGGACTATGAAAGGCTGATGATGATAAAATTTAATTGTTTAAAAATGAGGTTCGCTCCTTTGCTGCGCGGCGTCAGCGGCGAAATGTCTGGCCATGCCCCCTCCGTACCGGCGGAGGGGGTACCAGCAGGAGAGGTCGACCCAAGAAGCGCTGGCTCGACGTCGTCAAGGGTGACATGCGTGCCAACAGACTCACCACTGAGGATGCACAGACCGCGCGAAGTAGTTCAAGAAAATAAGAAAGGCGGACCCTGGGACCCCACACACCAGTGTGCGTTCACAACCGGGATAGACCGCACGTATGATGATGATGGATTAATTTATTTATATAAATATTTATTCAGATCCAGCCACTAAGGAGGCGTGGGCGCTCGCGGTCCGTTCTCAGAAGAGAAGGGGAGGAAGGGGAAGCCCCTGAAGAACCAGAAGATGACGCCCCCCCAGAAGGTGACGGGAAGGTGGAAGACAAGAAACAATTCGGCGCCTCCGTCAACTGTGGCCCTTACTACAGCGCCGGCATTTTGTCCGGTCTATTTGTGACCGCTATTTTTATATTTATACTGATATTCGGAATATTGTTTATGTACGATTGCCACGCGAATGATAGATATGACGATCCCCAGGGGAAGGTACTTAAAATTGCTGCAGAGGGTACCATGCATTGACTTCATTATATTGTTATATTTAAAATAAGAGGTTAGGTTAGAAGAACATCAAGTTCAAGTTATTTTATATGTAAGTGTCCTGTGTATTATTTGAAACTAACTCTAATTTAAATAGTCGCGATCAAGGACGCAAAAGGACCTTGTTGTGAATATACGTTTTTTGGCAATAAAACTTTCGTTCCTTAATTGGAATATTCATTTAAATATAAATCACAATGGGAGGAGCAGATTGCAGGTTTTTAAAAGCATAGGCAGAAGATACTGAGCGTATTTCAAGGTTCGCTGGTGTATAGTTAAATAAGGGTGGGACTGACCGGCGTTACGGGGCACAACGTAACATGTTAAAGCGTGTACGTACAGTACGGGTTGCTCGCTTTTTTCTCCATACAACAAATGTTCGCTCATTAAAACGTTACATTGCGCCCCGTTACCGCGGGTCAGTTACCCAACTTTACGACGGGTGCTTTACGCGTACACGCCTATTCTCGTAGCCGCTCGTAGCACTCGTCGGTATCCGTGTTGCTGCAAATTCATTCGCGTTCGGGCCTCCTATTCCCTACTCTCACCGCAATTGCTAGTTGCTCGCACTTTGACAGCATCTCAGCCAATGACGATGCAGTATTCGACGTCAGAAATTGCACTCAACAACGCGATTTTCTTGCGATCGTAATTATACTATTTTCACTGTAAGATGATATGCCTGTCAGCTCTTATTGTTCCGTGTCCCGCATACTATTTCAAACTAAATAAAAAGAAACTGGCAAAAGAAAGTGTTATAAACTATTAAAAAACTATTGTTCTTTCGAATCTTATCAAGTAAATTATTGTTATTATTATCAACCGTTAATAAATGAAGTATTTGAAATTAAACTAATATATCTTTACAGCGCCTGAAGCGTGAAAAGGAACTCCATTCAATAGTGTATTGACACTACTGAATCTACAAAAAATCGATGAATAGGAGCGACCATTTTGTAATTTGTAATCACGTCATTCGCATCAGTACCAGTGCGTCTGCCTTGTGTGCAATTTTTTAATGATTATTTTCGAGATATCGCGTTTTATTCTATAACTTATTAGCCATAACGTTTATTAAAAATTAAAAATCGGTTAATCTGATTCCATTCATTGCCAACTCGATTAAATTACATTCGTTACAGCACTATAATTGTCAATTATGAACTGTCAGGGATAGTTTCTTATGGCGAAAGTAGTATATTGAACAGCCCAGCCGTAATGTAATGACGCGTACATCTTACGAGCGTTTACGCCTTCAAAAATACGCCCGGTATAAACCCTAGAGACTTCATAACGTCTGTGCGGAACTGTATTTTAATTGTCATGGACCTCATTTACAGATTTACGAGGGGAGGTCAAAAATTTCACGGAATGAAGGGTTAAGAGTAAGAAATTAAACCTTAAATATTTTTTTCTTATTCATATATTCTTCTGAGACTAATTTATTTGATAAATCTATACTTACATAAATGTATCCTTACGCTCGAAAAAAAAAAATTGTGTTGTGTTTGTCCTTCAAATAGGCTGAAATTGCGCGCTTCACCTCTTCATCGCTGGAAAATTTCTTAGATCGGAGCTCTTTTTTCTTTTTTTGAAACCGAAAATAGTTTCTTGAAGAAGTTTTAAAATTTCGAAATTCTACAGCAGCCATCGCCATTTGCAGCTCGTGACGTGTGCATTGTCGAGCAGAAGCACACCTTTGGTCAATTTTCGCCATTATTTCTCCCTTACAGAATCTTGGAGACGTTTTAGTAGCGTAGCGTAGTATACTCCAGTTAAAATGACACCCTTTTTTGCAGTCTATGAGAAGGATTTTTTCTGTATCATAGAAAACAGAGGGCAAGAGTTTTCTTTTGGGGTGTTTTACCCTCTTTGTGCCCTTGCATGGAGTTCCGTTTGGGACCATGGTCAAAACGATGAACTCAAGTTCATTTTCAGTCACAATCTGGTCTAAAACTTCGTTTATATTTTCACCACAGAGAGCCAAAAACTCGCGCCAACTGAATATTGCAACTCCATTTCCTCCGGTGAAAATTGTCCTCCAGATTATGATTTGATGACTTGTATCTCAGTAGATTATCACTTGATGTTAATGAAACGTATTTATGACGTTAATTAATGCCCAAACTAGTGTAGCTAGAAAAAGTGACCTCCCACCACCATACCCCCGTTCCGCAAACTTTTTGACCTTCCCTCATATTATTAACGTCACTCAGGACGTGGCTTCTTCCGAAACGTCTTTCTTGATAACACGCGGCTTGACATACTCCGTCTGAAATAAATATACATAGTTTAACCGTCTTAGATTCACAAGGTTACCTACCGAAACCACTGCAGATCGTGGTTTAAACATTTGTATGTTTAACAGTCTCATAGGGGTGTCCCTATGGTTTTACTCCCATGATTATCATCAACAGAACAAAATAAAGAGTTGACGGAAGGACCGCTCGCGCCTTTTTCCTAAACTTGCCTGATCGCCTAAGGTTACTGCTATATTCGCTCCGAATTTTTAACATTAAGTAGGTAGGTTACAATACCTACTTGACAGAACCGGCCAAAAACAGAATTAAATTCATCATGTGAAAAATTGCACCAATTTCGCCAAAAACAAAAACACTCGCGACATTGCGACTCTCCGCGTGACCGATTCTCACCGGTATCGCCTGTTAACCCCCTTTGTCTGTGTGCGTGATCAAAATGGCGGTTGGTTCTAAGCGGACTATCAGTCTGAGCCTTTAGAAAGTCCACTGCTGGACATAGGCCTCCCATAGAACGCCACAGCGAGCGGCTTTGGGCTATTTGCATCTAGCGGCTTCCTGTAACTTGCACCAAGTCATCCACCGTTTACTATTATAAGCTTTGCTTAGTTTGGGGTCAGATAACCTTGGTGTAACATGTGTGAGACAGGGCTTCAAACTCAAAAATGAAACTATAATTGCAGTGATATTTTCGGATTGTATTCTCGTTTCACAATGTTTTCGGTGCCTAAACGACCGCTCCGTTCAACAGTTCGATGGCAAGTCAGAAGTGACGTATCTGTATCTGTCATCTGTCAATGTCACAAACGTCAAACAGGCTTAGGAATAATAATTTTAAGTCACTCATACCGGACTAGTTGCAAAAATAACTATTACCAGAGTGCCGAGTGCGAGTTGCAGTGAGAGAAGTGAATAACTTCACCATCGCGTTTGCGAGAAAAAAAACGCGAATTTGTATGGTATCGAGTCAACGCCATCTAGCGGCCTTAATGTTGCCCGAATTTGCCGCTAGATGGCGCTGACTCGATTCCATAGTAATTGACATTTACGTGCTCGCAAAACGCGATCGTGAAGTCATTCACTTTTCTCACTGCAACTCGCACTTGGCACTCAGATACTCGACACTTGACGGTGAATAACAATACCCAATTATGTATAAAATACGTAATAGTCTTGCACATGTTACAGTACCAAATATTTTTTATTATTTGTATTTGTCGGCAAGTCTAGGATCCATTTTGTCCAAAAAAGCAATAGCCAATTTCGATAGTATTAACTATCGGTGTCTAATATGTATTATCGAACACAATCGAAAGTCGTCTCTAATGGTGTCAGGGTGTTAATATACTTTTAACGAGCTGCCCCAACTGACTTTGTTCTTTCAAATGTTTGAAAGCTGGTGTCCATTCCATTATCATATCTCGCCCGCTTTTCTCCAACTTGATTTACTTACTATTATTTTTCACTGAATTTTTTGTTCAATCATAATAAATATAGCCTATATCACTCCTGAATAGTTTACCTTTCTGTTAGTGAAAGAATTCTCGCGATCGGTTCAGTAGTTTCGGAGCCTATTCAATACAAAGAAACAAACAATGAAATCTTTCCTCTTTATAATATTATAATACAGGGTTACTTTATAAACACCATCCGAAATTTTCCCAGACATTAAGCATCAATCGAAGACAGCTTTTTTAAAAAAAAGAGTAGGTCTTTCTAACTTTCAACTGCTGAATAAAGCGCGGGCGGGGAGTTGTAGAGACTGCGAGCCCGCCGCCACTCACGTCGCGCAGTATCAACGAAACTAGTGATTTTTTTATACCTTTGACTAGTTATAATAACATTAATAACTGAACATTCTAGTACTGAAGGTTGTCAAACAGGAAAATACGTATTTTGCCATTTTCTCCATAGATCCTCTTATTTCGATTTGGATGGTGTTTACAAAATAGCCCTGTAGATTAAAGAAAATATGACTGAAAGCCTCTGTCTTAAGGTGCAGGCCAAACGGGCATAGAGCAGAGCAAGAATATTCTTTCGTGATCTTTTAGTGACAATTAGAATTCGTTTGTCATTTACACCAAAAGAATTCCAACGAAAAGTATCAACAAAGAGCATTATAGCTCGTGCTCTAGGGTCTCCGCGAACAAAGACCTACGAATGAATGCTCCGTCTCTGTTTACATAAAGAGAATTTGATAGAGTGGGGATAGAATGAGCACTAGCTCGTTTGGTCTAAATGCACCTTAAGAGCGTTTGCTGGGGGTGGATCGAAAACGGTGCATTTTTGTAAGATTTTTGTGATTACTTTTTTTTATAATAATAAAACTTATCGTCTGCATAATATACTTATAAAAACATATTGAATCTTCCAAAGTTACTTAGGTAGTCGCTAATTACTTGCAAAATTAAATTAAACCCCTTTTTTTAATAATTGTGAAAACGTAAAAATTCACAGTTAAAGTTATAATTATAAAATTAAGAGTTGCAGACGATAATATGCAGAAAAATTTTACTTACATTTGAATTCAGCTATACAACGTGTTAATTAAAAAGCGCAAAACCTGACACCCCAACTTATCTTTATTATAAAAGAATTATGTAAATTATTAAATTTAATTTTCGCGGATTGTTTACGAAAATATTGGCTTTCTTTGTTTTTTGTCTTTGTTGCAAAATTAAGAAGTCTATGGTAATAACGCGCGAGCTAGTACAACGTTGTCGCTCCGCGTACCGCCGCAATAATAGAGTTAAGTGATGATTAAACATGGCGTAATTCAAATATTTTTTTGGTTAAAATTTTACCCCTATTTTTTATTAGTGTAAACGATTCTACTCTGGATTCTAAATAAACTAATTTCAGGGTTTGCGCTTTTTCATTAACACGTTGTATAATCACTAAAATCTTCAAAAAAATGCGACGTTTACGATCTACCCCCAGCAAACGCTCTTAACAGTGGACGCTCCTAGGCTGAACAAGTAGGCGTCACGGCAAGAAGGGTAAACTCACCACCGGCACATCTACGATAAGGTTCTTCCGCTGCCGCCCGGGCCTCTCTGGTGGTATTATCACGTTGTGCTGTTTTTCTAAATGCTTCTTCCAATAACATCGACGAGTGAACGCAGAGTGACAAAATTCGCATTCATGACTGTAACAATAGGAAATCATAATAAATTAATAAATATATGGCACAAATCAGTGAATGTCAGGATGGCACATGTAGGATCTTTAAACTTGATGACATGTATTCTGAACAATGGTACCTGAACAGTACTAAATAGTACCTACACAGAGATAAACAGTACCTAAACCCTTTGAATGTTAAATAAAAAGTCTCATACAGCTGCCATTCTGATGTCAGGATGGCCGGTGTATTGTCTTATCATGCTTATGGCTACGACTATCATTTTGGGACCTATGCAAATAAACGGTACCTAAATAGTACCTTGTCAAATATACCATGGGTTGGAAACATCTGCACCCTATGGCCTTGAAATTGTTAATTGCAAATACTATACAATAATGCCTTCAGAGCACTGTTGAGGCTGCCACGTTTTTGAAGCGCCTCAGTTATGTTTGCAAAGGCAGGGGTGGATAGCTCTGGCGCCATCTTACGTAAAAAATGTTTATACTTTAAATCTTTTAATGTGTCAAAAACCGCCATTGAAGATATTGCTTAACGCTTGTATCGCTATTTTTAATTTGCTATTATTCCTAATGATATTTCATTTTGTATTGGTATATTTCACAAGGTACTGTCTAGGTACCGTTTATTTGCATAGGTCCCAAAATGATAGATGTAGCCATAAGCATGATAATACAATATACACCGGCCATTCTGACATCAGAATGGCAGCTGTATGAGACTTTTTATTCAACATTTAAAGGGTTTAGGTACTGTTTATCTCTGTGTAGGTACTATTTAGTACTGTTTAGGTATTATTGTTCAGAATATCTTTTATCGAGTTTAAAGATCCTACATGTGCTATCCTGACATTCACGACAAATTACACCTAGATCATCTGACCCCAAACTATAGATTGACAGTCGACCCTCCTGATCGTCCGCGGGATGCGGGGCGGCGGGTGCGCACGGATACACACGGCATTAACGCCGCGGCGAAATATCTCAACACGTGATAAATAGAATCTCCGTGTGGTTATTTTAAAAAGTTCAGATGTGTTAGTATTTGTTTTAGTATTATAGATAAAAATAAACTAATTAAATATTAATTATTTATTAGACGTAGGACCAAATACGGCCGCTTAAATTTTAATAGTTGTCATAGACACGCCAGTAGCCTTTGAAATTGTCTTTTTTACATTTATGTCCCCTAAAAAAATCATGAATACATTATACTAACGACAGAAATAACAATGTAAAAAAACAAAACACATCGAAAATACTATGAAAACTTTAATAACACAATGTAGAAAACGAAATGAACGCATATCAGAAAAAGACGCTTGTACCAATTTCTTTCTTTGAAAATAATTCGCTACACCTAAAAGCATAATCTTTGCTTGACGTCTTAATTATTAATTACGAAGACTCGATATTCCCATGTCTGTATTTATCTCGTGTGTAGCAGACATACGGCTGCAACCGCACAAGCCTTGACGTTGTACGTCAATCGCTGTCGGTAGCCGACAGGTGACTGATTAAAGTGATTAATCGGTCGAAAGCATATATATTTTCTGTCACTTATTTGACTCAAACTTTGCATTAATGATTTAGTGTTGTTAATTAGGTGCCTACTGAATAATCCATACAAAACTTTATGTTTATTCATTTAAGTATGTTTATGTAAGTTTATTTATTGCTATCTTAATAATTTGTATGACTATTGTTTTTGATTAACTGCTCATCTTACACCACCTCAACTGTTTACTCTTTTTTGTTTCTCTACCCGGAGGTTGCCTGGAAGAGATCGCTTCTAGCGATAAGGCCGCCTAAATTGTACTAATATGTTATTTAAACTTTATTTTTGTAACTGTTTTATTTGTGCAATAAAGAATATCTAATTCTAATTCTAATATACCCCTCCCGCGTCCCGCGCACCATCAGGAGGGTCGACTTTATGGCGGTCAAGCTATAAGCATAGCTTGTACCTACTATGGGTTTCAAATAAATATATCTGAATACATACTTAAATAGATATAACACCTAGACACACAACGCTCTATGTCAGAATATTATTTTCATAGGTCTGTAGGTCTGTTGAGGTTCACTGCTAATCATATGCTTTGGCTTTAGCGATAAAATGCTCTCTTCTGGCATAGAACATCTAGGCTTTCCCGACATACCGCTTGATGCTGAGATGCGAGTCCAGATGCCTGTTGTACTTGGTTCTGTCGTAGAAACTGCGCTCGCACTGGCCGCACGCGAAGCGCGTCCGGCGCTCGTGCTGGCGCGAGATGTGACTCGACAGGTTCGAAGCCGTGTAGAAGCGCGCCGGGCACATCTCGCATTGGTAGTTTTGCTCGCCTGTGAACAAGGGTAAATATAATATAAATATGCGCCAGACAACACAACACTAGTCATGGTCTCGAAGTAAGGATAAATATCCTTGTGTTGCAATGAGCTGTGATCTGATGATAGCCATCCATGTAGTGAATGGAGGAGATCCAGATCGCCATACACACTTTCAGATTGATTGATTGCATACAATTGAATTGACAAAATGGTAAATTTTTAATGATGTGATTATCTGTTACGTAGTAACTACTATGCAATCTGTGCCGGTAGTGGTGAGTCATCAATATGGATTATACGAGTTTATAAGCGCGTCGACGCTCGTACCTACTAATTGCGCATGTGGCAAAAAGTGCGCCTACGCACCTAAAAAACGCTTCCTAAAACGAGCTTTTACACGTGTATGAAACGCTAGTCTCAAACTGCTCTCAGAGTGATATCACACTATATTCATTATAACATTAGAAATAAGAAGCAGGGGTGCTAAAATGAATGACAATTTGCATTTGACGCGTTGCCATGACGATGACATACCTGCGTATAACCTAGCAAAATTGGAAACCCCTTCCGCCACAACGTATGAAGGGACTATGCAACATTTTAGATTTGGTATAGTTATAGTGACAGTAAAAATGTTTACTCTAGATGAGAACAATTAAGTGTGACAGCTGCTATTTATGTAGAATTTTAAAAAATCGGCATAGATCTTAAAAGTAATAATGTTTGTTGTAGTTTTACCACTAAGTGTACCCTAAAAAGAACTTTCTCAGCTTCACCGGACAATGGGGTGAGCGGAAAGCTCTTAACCCAAAAAATAAACGCGAAATTGTTGAATGGCATCGAGCCAGCGCGGCAAAATCAGGCAACATTTTGCATTCGAATCTCTTTGGGCAACTCGCACTAGGCACTCTGTAACTCGCACTAGGCACTCTGTAACTCGCACTAGGCACTCTGTAACTCGCACTAGGCACTCTGTAACTCTGTGGAAATCCTTTTCAACACCCCTTTTGAAATATTTGTGGAGTACAGTTGCTACAGTTGATTTGGGAAACTTTGAAATATCTCTACCTTCTGACCGGTGCCGCCACCGGTCAGAAGGGTCAAGGGTGTAAGGATGAAGCATACGACATTTTTTTTTGATATAAATAATAAAAAGGCGATCAATAAAGAACTGCATATTAAATATTACATTGAAAATTCTATTGCCACATACTGTTTTAGAAGAAGCCGGGCAAAGTAACAAATATTGTCTATCTATACGTTCAACCATCAAGTGAACGTCCCTTTTAAAATAAAAGCACGGATGTTGATTCCAAAAATAACAGCTGCCTAATGTAGAGGGTAATTTTATGTACCGTTTAAAACAACTTTGCTTTTGATGTCACTCGGTACCGTGCTTCATACTGTGATGGGCATGATACTTTCGTACAGTTAATAAATGTTTAGATGTGTATTTAGGTAAAGGTAGAAACTAGAAAAAATCAATCTTGGTCGTACGCACAGAGCGCGGGAGTTCCTAGGGGATAAGGGCCCAAGGGTATTTTTACCTAGTTTCTATCTGAAATAGAAATTAAAGCGTAAAAAGTTCAAGTAAAATTCAATCATGTACATAGTCAAAAATCTAATAACTAGGCTCTATCCACCTACCCATATGAATAGCCATATGCACTCTCAAAGCATCCTTAATATTCGTGTCGTAGCTGCAATGCTCACACTTCAGATTGCGTGGCATGTGGCACCGCAAGTGGCTCTGCATAGCTCCTTGACTTCTAGACCGCTTGCCGCAGACCTGCAACATTCCGGACCTGTATACAATAATGCAAGTACCTGCATGAATGCTGAGATGCTTTGACAGGTCGTACTTGAGGGCCGCCTTGTAGTCGCATTGGTTGCACGCGAATGTGGGGGGGAAGTGCGTTCGCATGTGCGTGCTGAGGGAGCCTCGATGGATGAACTGCTGCCCGCAAATCTGCACAGTACGGATAGTTTGTGCTATAGACATAAATAACGCATGCGGCGCGGCTGCCCGGACAAATAGTCCTCTTAGAACAAACCGCCAGTTTGATCACGCACACAGACAAAGTGAGTTTGCAGGTGAGAATCGGTCACGCGGCGAGTGGCACAGTCGCTGGTCTTTTTGTTTTTGTCGTTGTTTTTGGCCGGTTCTGTCAGTAGAGTTCGCGAATTATAAGAAAACAATACGAGGGGCATGCCAAAATAAATTAGATACTCAAATATTATAAAAATTATTCTATAATACAAGTGTCGATCTTTTCGAAGGGTGTACCCTGAGCACGTATACACTTTTCCATACGTTTGAAACAATTGGAAAATACCTGTTACCACTCTTCTTTAGACACTTAGAAATCTCGAAATTATAGGCAGGCAGTGCATCTTCTTTGCTTTCAAACCTCCCTTTAGTTTTTCTTTAATTTTTGGAAACAGGTAAAAATCACAAGGCACTAGGTCAGGGGAATATGGAGGGTGGGGAAGGATTGACACATTTTTTGAGTTGCTAAAGTCAAGTGTTCTGGCAGACGTGTGCGGCGCGCCGCATTGTCGTGGTGCCAGAGAAGGTGCCGGATTCCTGACTTCCTTCGCTTGTCACATCAAGCTGATATTACTGTTGGAGCACAAACTGTCACCATTCAGAGTTCACCGTTTTTTGATCCTCTAGCACTACAGTAGCAATATGACCCGTTTTGCAGAAAAACGAGGCGACCATTTGTTGCTGTGAGCTTCGTGCACGGCGACATTTCGTTGGAGTTGGTTCATCTTCAAAACACCATACAGTCGACTGTCGCTTTGTTTCGGGATCATAGTTTCGTCACCCGTCAGCATATCATACACGTTTTTTTCTCGCCGCCGTCGAATTTATCTATCATGAATAAGCACCAATCCCCCGACGGTCTTTCTGCTCATCGGTAAGTTTGTACGGCACCCAGCTCGAACAACGTTTACGGAGAGAAAGGTGGTCGTGAATTATGGTTTGCATTGCTGCTGATCCAATTCCCAGTTCTCGCTCCAGCTCTACATACGTAATTCGTCGGTTAACGCGAATAAGTTTTTCGACTGCACGAACGTTTTCTTGTGTGACCGCGGTAGCGGCCGACCTGTCTTCGCTTCATCTTCGAGACATCCCCGTCCTCTTTTAAATTCAGCCAACCAATATTTTTTTTATAGTCATAATAAATCATGGCGCGAAAATCACGTCGACTGAGCTCCATTGCTGCAAGCGAATTCCCGCCAGATTCTCGGAAAAATGAGGCTCATTCAAATAAAAATTAAGAAAATTATGTGTGTTCAATTTTCAAATATATCAATAAACAACCAGCCTTTAAGATAGTGTATAACTTGCCAGTGTCGATCAAATGAGTAAAGAGTATCTAACTTCTTTTGGCATGCCCCTCGTCTGTATTCCTACTTCTTTTACTCATTCATCATGTATGAGTATTTCACTATATGTTAGTGCTAGCCCGACATTCAGTCAAAACCTGCAAATGGTTAATGTTAAAGGCAAGCCTTATCATTAGATACCACACACGATAGGTTTCAGAGCAAAAAAGATTTTATTCCCATACAAAAAAAGATGACGCCATAACTCAAGCCTTAAGATCAATCGTTCCTAGTATAGTTATTGTTTACCTATAGAGCTACCCTGTGCAACACTTTTCATCTTCTATTTTTATTACAGTCAAATAGCGAATTCAACGGTTTAAAAATCAATAATTGCAAGTATTTCATGCTGCGCCGTTTCCGTATTTATAAACCCAGCGTAAAGGTATTATTACTATTCTAGTGTTAATAAAGTTAAGAGCGTCGGGTGGTGTGTCCTCCGATTTTATCGTTCGTATCGTATCGTAACGATTTTATCGAACCTATCCAATCCAAGATGCGCGCCGCGCGCGAGAAGAGTAGACCAAAAATTCTCCATTCAAATTTTGTAATTTCTCGACTTTGTCAACAGGGACGGTTATATCATGGCAGCTACTGTCGTGACTTAATATTTTGGATGTGTAATTCAATTTTGTCGACAGAATCTTACATGACGCCTTATTTATGTCTCGCCTTTGAAGTGATGTCTCGAGCTTTGCGAGAAGTAACTCGTTGGTAATTTTTGTTGACAATGTTTGTGAACACCAACACGTATTTGGTAAGTGTGGTGAGTAAGCTAATACCTGTAAAGGCCCGTATTCGCTTAGATTTGTGCGAGTGCAGGTGATTAGTGCAAGTGCTTATTAGTGATTAAGTATGAGAAAACACGTGTAGACAGCGATAGACTATTGCGAGTGATTAGAATCCTGCGTCGTTAAGTGATTAGAAGCGTGTTCTATTCAATCGCACTAATCAATCGCTGTCCACACGTGTTTTCTCTTAATCACTAAGCACCTGCACTTACTACTAATCAAAGTGAATACGGGCCTTCAAGCGCAGCAATGACTTGATCACAATAATGAAGGTCTTTGCCTAGCAGTGGGAAGTATATATAGGCTTATCACCACATATTTAACTTTATTTGTATTAATATAATTTAGTTAAATCAAAAGTTTTTGTAAAATTCAAATTTCTGGATTCCATAACACAGAGGAACTTAATTTGAGACTATAGCAAAGTAGAGCTTGTCTTATCTGAAATGGCGCCCCCCTTCACCGCATTTTCGAACGCAAAATAAAGAAAAAGTAATTAGCCTCTACTGGGCAAATGGCTTCACCATTGAAATTAAGTCATCGCTACGATTTATGGGCATCGGCTATTTTTTTTTAATGTGCAATAAAAAAATTGTGGGGTTCATCATTTCTGTTTAAACAACCTCTAGTTTGAATCTGTCTCATTTATATCTATTGTTCTTAATAACTAAGCAAGTCACTAACCTCACATATCCAAGGGTCCAAATCGTCCTTGTGAACAGTATTCTTGTGTAGATTAGCCAATGCCATGGTTGGAAACTTCAAGTTGCATCGGTCACAAGTAAGCCTCTTAAGCAGATAGTCAGGTGGATACTTTTTCTTAACCCTATTCTTCTTCCCTTCTTTTTTATCTTTCTTCTTACATGGTCCTCGTGGTCTTTTCTGTTTCTTTATTTTATCTACATCGGAACCTTTAAGTTTGGCTGTCTTTTTGCAAAGTCTTTGTATGGTTTCTGCTTCTTTTCTAATTTCACTGAAAAGAAAAAAGATTACACATGGCCATTGCATTCCATACTTAGAGTGTTTTGCAGACACATCACCAAGGGTGTATCATTTAAATTTAAGGCACAACACCGTGCCAAGTGATGAAGACTACACATTTGAACTTATGCAAAAATATATCCCTGAAATCTTTTATTGTCCCCTCTCACAGAATAAATGAACATGATTTATATAATTATTATTTTAAATGAGTTTGCTTTTCACCCGTCTTGCCTGATAGTGAGAGATGACGAGGCCAATGGTGGTTATTTGATAATAGTATATTATTGTAGTATTTCTGGCCAGATTTGAACTCGGGGCCACACAATCTTCTTAAAGGACTGCCGAAATGCCTTTTCACTACTCATACGAAGATCCCGGGACTACAAGAGGAAGGAAACACATGTGCTGGAAGAGTTTTGCAGTTCAGCAGCACCTTTACTATCACACTGGCCCGTGGCCAGGGCCAATTTGAACAGCAAAGTGCCGCTTGTTCGTACGTTCGATGTATTTTCGTGCAATATGAGTGAACTCGCAAGGGTAGTTTTATATATAGCTAGTTATTTTAGTTACGTTTTTGTGTAAATAAGATACCATATATAGCCACTATTGCATTGGGCTTAGCATGTAAGGATAGTTTTTATGGGTTTTAAATAAATAAATAAATAAACATTAAGCAGCCAGCCCAGATACTTTACAACCGATAATATTACCTTTCAATCTCAATTTCTATTTTTATATCATCCTCAACGTTATCAGCACTTATTTCCTCTTTTAATTTAGACTCATCATCCTCATCATCAAGATCACTGTATGCAAAATCATCATCATTTGTTACTTCAGTCTTAATATTGTCTCTTATGTTTTGGAATGTGTCATTAGCAAGCAAGCATAATGTTTTGAACCGGTGTGATATGGCAAGATCATCTTCACAGCATTTGCACATATTTGAAGGAAGCCCATCTTCTTTAGAGAACTAAAACGATTAAGATTTAAGAATTAATTTCTCAATAAATACTTCATACAATTTAACAGCATCAAATTAAAGGTTTTTCAGTAATAGTTAAAGAAAAATAGCAATTAAACTTTATTTGTTTCCCGCCATAAAGTTGATTTTTATCCCAACTACATGATAATGAAGGAACACTAAATCAATACAAATTATTATACTTTTGGTGATCATTTTTACACAAGGTGTGTTATCCTATAATTTGTAACCATGAAATGATATGTGAATAGTGTTACAAATACAACAACTGTCTTACCTGTATCCCAGTACAAAACAGAACCTTATCAATAATATTAGAATCAAAAATGTTTGTCATTTTTCCGTTTACATTCAATTTCATACAAAATCTGCAAGTATTTTTTACATCAAATTCAGTTTTTAATCCATTTGGCCCACTTGTTGCTCTCAATTCCATGTTGAAAGACTGGATGGATGGCAATTTGTTATTTGCAGCTTATTTTTTAAGGTATAACTTCAAACGTAAAAAAAAACATTTTAACAAACCAACTTTTAAGCTTTTTTCCTTCGAGGTAAAAAATAAATAGAAGTTGTGTGTGAATGGATTATGGAAGGAAACTTTAAAATATTTTTTGTCCTGCTGTTTTTCGACTATTTTGCCCATTTGACGAATTTTGTAATCAGTTGTTTGTCAGTGTCAGTCAAACGTCAAAAGAAAAGAAAACAAAACATTACGTTCCATTATTCAAAATATTTTTACAAAAAAATATGTTTTATAGGAAAAACTGGTTGTGCGTAAATTTGCTTCTACACGTCTTGCGCAACACAACTCACACTGTTCGAAATATTGCTTAACCTGAGCCGTAAAAGCCTTGTAACATGCTATAAGTACCTATTAAATATTTAAATTAAACTTTCTAGTTCTATTTTCTCCTAGAACTACAGACTCGAGGTGTTTACGTAAACTGAAACGAATTATTACGTTCTGAAATAATTACCACAGCACAGATTAAGTATGATAAAGATCTTCAACTCTTCAGAAGAAACGAACAGCACGTGGATTATTAAGCTACAGTTACAGATGCTCGTTTGTAGCATGTTAATAAGCATCAATAGTATCGATAAAATCGATTGTTAAAATTGATTATAGGAATCGATTATTTGTCTCGATTAATCGACTGTTCGTATCAATAAATTGATTGTTTTTTGTGGATTATTTTATTTGTACCGATTGTTTTATTATTTCGATTATTTGTATCGATTTTATCAATTGTTTGTATCCTTAAGTTGAATCAATTATATCGATTATTTGTATCGTTTAGTTGCATCGATTATTTGATTTGTATCAGTATATCGATGGTTTATATCGATACCATAGTATATTTAAATCCATACTACATATAAAAAATATCGATAATTAAATCAATAAATCTATGCTAAACATGTCTACACCAATCTGTCGTGCGAGGAAATTTGTCTTGTCTTTTTTTTTATTGGACTAGAAAGCCATTTGAACGCATTCGCACCTGATGGTAAGTGACGATGCGATCTATAATGGTACATGTCGGCCCCGCAAATGCATAGGCATTCATGTGTAGAGTGAATAGTCACTCTTGTCTTGAAGAGACCCAGATTGTATTGGTTCGGAAACACATGCGCGGGCAGCGAGTTCCAGTCCTTTGCTGTTCACATTATGAAGGAGTCCGCAAAACGTTTAGTGCGAATGGCTCTACCTCTTTTGTTGACTCTCAGGATGAGAAACAATAAATTACTCGATGTTGCGCATCTTAGCCCTGCAGATCAGTAGTTTGAAATAAATATTATTTTTTATTTTATTTATTACAAAATCCACAGCTCTTAAGAATTATAAATTTTTCCTTAAAAACTAACAAACAGCCAATAAAGGATTTACTTTATATAATTGAAACAAAAAGTAAACATTTTTAAATCGCTAATCTTACAGTACAATTACATAACGTGTTTGTGTGGGTGTGCATGTGTGTGTATCAATACATCTGTAGATACGTCTATACTTTGTCTAATTTCCAGTAATATCTTTAAGGTATCCTTTTTGAAGGTTTCCTTACCACTGTAAAAGATATCAGCAATGTTGAATTTATTGTAGAATGTCCGTTTCAATTTATTAATCACGGAGTTTTGTGCATAGTTTGTCGAAGTGTGAGGGTCAGCAAAAAGGCTCGTATGTCTTTTCCTGGTTATTGGAGTTCAAAATCGAAGTGTTTTCAATGTAAGTTCCGGGCAGTCAATCTGACCCCTGCATAAACCATAAAGGAAGGTCATGTCCAGCAGAGTGCGGCGGTCTTTAAGGCTAGTAAGGTTATGGATACTGCATGCATCTTCATATTCTAAAAAGTGTATAAGTTTTCTATAGTTTAAATGTTTTATGAATGTGTGCTGAATATTTTCTAAATCAAGTTTAAATGTTATGTAATGGGGGTCCCAAATGATATCACAGTATTCTTATATACTTCTGACATATAAGTTATAAAGCAACTTAAGACAACCGATGTCGGAGAAGGACTGACAGGTCTGACAGACCCGCAGGATGAAACCAAGAGATTTTCAGGATTTCATTATTATGGCACCTATGCAATGTGTTCCGAAAAGGTTAGCTTAGCGTCCAAAACACCACACACCCTAACTACACTTTCTCTGCTTATGTTAGACATATTTATGTGGTAAGCAGATTTCACAGGATTACGTTTTTGAGTGAAAGAGACGACATGACATTTAGCTACATTGATCCCTATACGGTTTTTCTCATAGTATTTACTAAGTCGATCAAGATCAGCTTGAAGTCCTAAACAGAGTTATTATTAATTTTCATAAATAATTTTGTGTCATCTGCATACATTAAAAATACAGCATGGTGAAAGCATCTACTAACGTCATATAAAAACGATGCGTATAGTAGTGGACCCAAAATGGAGTCTTGAGGTACGCCAGTGGAGATTTTAATAAAATTTGAGCAATAGCCACCTACAACTACTGCCTGTGACCCGTTTCGGAGGAAGGACTCAAATCACTACCTCAGAAGACTTCTGCGTATCGCTAATTCGTATAATTTACAGAGCAGTATGACGTGGTCGACACGATCCAATGCCTTCTCCAAATCCGTGTAGACCACGTCCACCTGCAACCCACCGTCCATACTTGTGGCAACATAATCAATAAAAGTACCCAGATTAGTTGTTACAGAACGTCCCCTCATGAAGCCATGCTGCTCCAATGGAATTGAAAGTGCCATAAAAGGGTTTATACTTCTATGAACGATTTTCTCAAGTAATTTACTAAGGACATTCAAAATAGAGATCGGCCAATAGTTATTAATTAAGTTTTTGGGACCTTTCTTATGTAAAGGAACAACGTGAGCTTCTTTGCAGATATTCGGAAGGTATCCGTCTCGCAAGCATCTGTTGAACTTAAATTTTGAGCAGGTGAACTAAAACTAGTCCTGAAATAATAATTAAAAGCTGTGCATACTTTAGCCTACCATTTACGTAAGTACTTACTCGTCGGGTATCTGTTAGATCTCACCCGTAGTATACCACACACGCACCTTTTTGCCTGCCGGGTACCCGTCGGATGCAGCTGAGATTCAGGCACAGTTACTACCGTTCAGTTGTAATCACGACTTCATGAAAGGTTGTCATGACAGACGAGCAAAGTATTACAATGGTGTGTAATATTTTGCTCGTTTTGTGTCTTAAATATTTGTTGTAGCAAAGATGCTTATCCCATATTTCCTATTTTCATAGCAGTGATTCACATAGATTTTATAGATAGAAGAATAAAATACGTCTATTTTGCTTTATTTGCATTATAGGGTTACATAATAGAAAATCAAAACTCCATTGAGCAAAGGAGATCATTCAGGCTTCATGCATTTTTGGGCCTTTTAAAGTTCCGGCCAACGAAAAAAATATACGTATGCGGGAGGCCTTTTTTTATTGACGATGTTATTTTCGATTTTGAGCAATATGGTGGTCCTTTTGAAAATCCTTTTGTTATGATTTTTTAATTTACTTTGGATCAATTTTTTTTATTTCACTGATGACTTGAATTTTACAGTTCTGACATTGTGAATGAGTAAGTATGATGCCGTTGAAGTTACTCATTAAAATGTACATGATAGATAGTTGAGACTTGAGAGAGTATTAAATTTTTTTATGAAAAAGTTTATGCTCCTTTTTTTAAATGGCTTTTAAAACTTCGGAAAAATATAGAATTTTTAACTTATTCAATTTGTCAATTTGAGTTTTTTTTCTTGAGTTTTGTTAAGCGCTGTGGATGTGAATGCTTATAAATCCACTAAACCTAATATTCATCGAATAGTGAAAAAGAAATCAGACATTCATCTCCACAAATCGCGCCACAGTGATCGAAAATAATAATTACTCGAAATTACAAAAAAACGGCTGGATTACTAACTTCGATCGCGAAAAAATTGTGATTTTGACAGCGATTATTGTTGTTTAACGTTAAATACTGCATCGTCATTGGCTGACAAGTGTTCAAAATGCGACTAGAGTTGCTTGCTAGTGAGATACTAGGGGTGGATAACATACATGGGGCATTTTTGGATACCCCTGAGTGTGAGGAAACTAGAAAAAAAATATTGACGTGTATGTTTGTTTGTACCAGCCTGTATCTATGCTAACTTAGGAATATTAGGGTTAGGTGCTCTGTCCACACCACGCCCCACACTACAAAAGCGCTGGAGCCATCAGAATTTTTCTGGCTGTGACATCTGATGGGATTGGCAATTTCAGAACGAATTCACATTTACAAATGGTTGCCGCTAAACGTCATTCATCAATTTTATCATTGCTGACATCGTCGTTTTGTCGGTCAGCCGTGTATTGAGCGATTGCAAATTGTTTAAATTCGCTTCATTTTACCAGTGCATATCAGTGTGCCGTTAGTAAGCCCCAACGCAGCGGCCAGCTTATATCTGTAAGTTTTATTGACTTTATTTAATAAAATACGTAAGCGATAGTGCCGATCCTAAGCGGTTCTTATCTACGATTCAGTGCTGATTTTGGAAGATATAATCTCATAAGCCGGTGGTTTTCTGGCTAATTATGAGTCACTGATTGCGGTTTATTTATTCTATTATCACGTTATAAACATTCAAATGAGTTATCAGTTTGAATCATTGTATCTGATTGATTTATTATTCTCTCTTAGCTATTTGTATTATCTTCTGTTAACGCACATAAATGCTGTGTAATGTGTATGAGAGTATTAAGTGACTTTGTTTACCACCAAAGATTGAAACAACAGAAGAACTAGGAATCTCCTAAACGGGTATTTGTAGTCAAAAATCAACTGAAGGGAGGGGACCATTAAAATATTTACTTGAAATGGTTTTCATAAGAACTTCACAACTGATTGTACAGGCAACTGCACCCTACGTTAGATTATGTTCTCAATTGATTTTATCTTGATATCTGAATTTGTTAATATCTAAGAATATTCTGAACATTTGTTTAATAAATATCCCTGGACATTATTCCACACAGCGCCATCTAGCCCCAAAGTAAGCTAATTAAAGCTTGTGTTATGGGATACTAGACAACGGATAAACATACTTATATACATTTTCTTTTGTAAATACATACTTATTATACATAGGAGACACCCAGACCAGTACAAACAGACATGTTCATGCACACAAATGTTTGTACTGTGCGGGGATCGAATCCGCGACCTCTGGTGTAGTAGCCAACTTCTTAACCATTACACCAAGTCGGTCGTAAAATTAAATAATGGTTTAAATAGTGCTAATGTTGTAGACTTTTTCTAAGAACATGCAGAAAAACAGTTACCTGTCAAGCAATGTCCTAATTGTAAACCTCAATTGAAAAACTATTTCACTTAATTATGTAATTGTTCATAATTCATCTAGGTACTGAACTCAGTAACGACTATTAGTATTGTAGAAATAACTATTTCTTCTCATTATATTTCATCCACTTATAGGTCACCCTCAAAGCGTAGGTGGTGGGTTTTATAGCCCCACCAAGGGCTGCATTCATGTGCTTTGTGAATGAGTTGTCATCCACTCAAACATAATCATTTATTAGGTCCACGACTTAACAACAACTTACTTGACTGAAACATAATTTTATACATTTTAAAAGCCTTTCTCAGTAATTAATTAACACCAGTTATTAGTTATTTATTACCTAATGAAAATGCTTTATAATTATCATTATTAAAATAAAAAATATTTTAGTCAATAAATGTTAAGTCGTATTCTATCCTTTATAATCAAAAAACTTAAACAAAAAGTATTTTTTTATTTTCGGCAATATAATAATGCACTATTTTAAGAAAGAAAATAGCTCACTTGGATTGTGGAAGACACAAAACAGTACTTTAAGTCTACTTTGAAAATAAATTTGTACCTCTTCTACAACTGGGCACAATGCAAATGAAGTTAAACTGATAAAAATGGCTATCTAACTAGTAAGACCGGAGCAAAATCCTACACGCACAAGAGATTAGGTCTTCTCCACATTCAAGTATAGTTTGCGTCTAACTTCTTAGGCCAGTAGGATAAGATTTAAAGTAAAGTAAAAAATATATTTATTCATATAGATTTATAAAAAGTACTTATGACAAGTCATATACAAAAAAAAAATTATAGCAAAAATATACTAAAAATAAACTTACATAAAATAATACTATGATAGTAAATATATCATATTTAACCATAATGTGATTACCACCAGTTCGGAGGTTGTTTCCGATCGAGAAGACTCCGGCAAGAAACTCGATAGTTACTCTTTTCAATCTTGTTTTTATACACAAAAATTGAATTGACAGAGTATATTCATAACAAAAAAAAAATGTGCAGAGGAGCAGATTATACCTAAGATGACCACAAATTCTTATCATTTAAGAAATCCTCAACACTATAATAACCTCACTTCATTAACTTAGCTTTAATTTGTGACTTAAAACTGGTGAAGAGGCAGTTCAACAAGAGTTTGCAGAATCTTATTAAAATGTTTTACACATTGACTAACAAATGATTTGAAATCGGATTTAAGTCCTACAAAGGTTTTATTGCTTTAATGGCCTCATTCGTTGCCCAATATGACTATCTTAAGTTTTCGCCCCCGTGGGTGTTGTGCATAAGGGGTGGGGGGTAAAAGTGTACCACAATCAACGTTTTTTTGTGGTTTTACGGTTATATCTCGTAAAAGACTTAAATTATCGAAAAGTGAGCTTCTTAAGTTGTAGAGTGTTTAATTTTGCATCGAATGAGACTAGATTAAAATTATTTAGACTAACTGTTCTCATGCTGATGCTCCCCTCAAAGTTGTACGTATTTTAAAATATAGTTTGTTTGTTTGTTTGTTTGTATACATTTAACTAAAGTAGGTGCCAGTTTTTTGCCATCTTGTAGGTAGATCCCATTGCTATAGGAATTTTGAGGCTTCTGATCAAAATACCGCGACAAGTGATTTTGGCAGTCCTCTCGTGATGTTAACCTGACACTGCCTAAAGAATTCTGAAGAGACCGAAACAGATGGAAATCTGAAGGTGCAAGGTCAGGACTATACGGCGAATGCATTAACACCTCCCAGCCAAACTCTTTTAATTTTTGCTGGGTGGCTAAAGGTCTATCGGAATTGCATATGTTTGTCGTAAATTGCACATTTTTCGTTAAAAGATTGGATTGGGCAAAAAAGAATAAAAAAAACAATAAACTATTTATTTTGGCATTTGGCACAATTTTTTACGAGCCTTAAGTGTTTTATAGTTTTTATTTAAGTTTAAAATCACAGTTGTCGCATTATCCTATCATCATCATCCGTCCGTTTATCCCAGTTGTGAACCAACACTGGTGTTTAGGGTCCCAAGGTCCGCCTTTCTTATGTTCTTGGCCCATTTCGCACGGTCTTGTGCATCCTCAGAGGTGTGTCTGTTGGCACGCATGTCACCCTTAACTACCTCGAGCCAGCGCTTCTGGGGTCGACCTCTTCTACCGGTACTGGCGGCAAGACATTTGTTGCCCACGTACTTTGCCGATCTCCGTGAGACATGACCATACCAACGGAGGCGGCACTTCTGCAGCTTGTCTGCGATGTCACGAACACGAAGGCTGCCGCGAATTTGGGTGTTCCGCATGCGATTTTTGCGTGAGACTCCACAAATCCACCGCAGCATCTTCATTTCCGTGACGCGCAGCTCCTGCGTGTGCGCTCTAGTAACGGCCATGTTTCACTGCCATATAAAAGGACAGGCCTAATGATGGTTTTATAGACCTGCCCCTTCAGCTTGATCGGCATTTTGGGGTCACAAATGACACCTGTCATCTCATGACACCAGTCACCTCACGCCATTTAGCCCAAGCCGCGGGAATTCGGGCTCTGACGTCGCTGTCGAGGTCCCTACCTGGACGCGCTTAACACAGATCCCAGTATGTCTACCATGAGTTGCTATCCCGTTTACGGCGATCGTTGCGTTCAGAAATTTGAATGCCATTTTTGGTTGTACCAGCCGTCCCTTGTCCGAATCTGCTAGCGCAGTCAATGAAGACCTCGGGAACGGCCCTGGACCGCCCATACGATCCTCTCACGAGGGACACAGTCGAAGGCCTTCTGCATGTCTAAGAAAAGGAGATGCAGAGGTGTATATCTAGGGAGTTGGATCTGTCGTAAGGTCTCCAGTTTTATTAGACGGTCGCCACCCAGTTGCAAGACTATTAGTGCATTATTTTCATCGACGTGCAGGCCACGCTGATAATGAATTGGTGGTAAATGAGCTGTGACAGAAGTACTGGCTGCTTCACCTTCGAGACACAGTGAGAAGCGTAGCGAGTAAGTGCTTGCTCTGTCGAATACAAAAGTCCTCCTTTTCTTGGTAATATGTTCTTTAAAAACAATAAAGCATCTAACATTTTGTCTGATAGAGAACTTCGTAATCGTAACTTTGTGCGTGCTGCATGGTCGGCGAGCTGGCAATGGCTGTGGAGGTCCACAGTACACAGATAATTATGATATTGGTAATTTTACAGTTCTACTTGACCAATGGCGCGCTTTTTTTTTAACTTAAATAGAAAATTCGTCTGATACCTTAATTACGATATTGATATCATCAGTATCGGAATTTCAATTCCGGAAATTGCGGTCCGAGATTCCGATATTGCGATATTACGAGATTCCGAGATTTATGCCCTATCGTGAGGTACCCAAATATCGAGCTTTTTTGTGTAAGTACCCAGTTTTTTTCAAATGCGCCAAAACTGTTTTGTGGTCAATTCCCAGTTCTTCAGCTTCGTCGTAACTACTGACATGCCGATCTTGCTCCACTTTTTTTTAAAATGGCATCCATTTTATCCGTAATAGGGCGACCAGAGCGACGTGCATCTTTGACATCAAAATTTCCGGATTGAAAACGCTTAAATCAAATTTGTGCTACCTACTGTAAAATGTGCGTGTATTAAAGTATGCAAGTTTCCATCCAAAGTGTTTTTTCTTGCTCTTGCAAAAAGCTGCCATCAAGAGCATACTTAACCTTCGACCGACCTGGGTGGACGCCTCGCCTCACCCTTTCTTATCGTTACGTCAAACGTTTCTGACGTCATAACCCAGCTGATCGAGCAACCCGGCCGTAACCTTTCGTGACCTTGTTCCGTTAAAAAGTATTTTTCAATTATAAAACAATAGAATAGATAGACAATAGTAGTGGTTTTTTTTTGTTTTTTAAACGTCATGCACATTCATGCCATCATTCTCACGTGAATTTTCTGAAATCCGTAGTTACTCTTTTGCAAGAGAGATTTACCTAGTTAATTATGTTTGTACAGAGGCGGCACCTTAAGGGTGCACACCCACGTCAGACTTTTTGTCGGACCGATAATCGGGCCGATTTTGTATTTCATATTATTTCTGACCTACTTTTTGTCGGACGTGTGCTTAGCTCCATTGCTATCAGTACGTCCTTTTTTTCTCCTACAAAAAATCGGTCACCGATTATCGGACGTGTGCGAGCAGCCTAAGCAATACATGAGATGAGGCCCATTTTGCAATGGTTTTGTAAAGGCTGATGTGAACGCCTCTGTACGAAAACTCTGTCCGATTCCCATTCAAACAATGATTCAAACATTATTCAGACATCATACAATCATGAAATATAAATAAACAATCAAATAAAAAGGAAAAAAACAATTCCACATAGAAGTGACAGAACAGAGCTTTACAGCAAATGCCCAGAATCTTAAATTGTTACATCCAATTCTCAAATGAAGTTTCCCAAAAATTATAAAAACTTTCTTGAAATGTTTTCTAATGCAGTAAAAACTACAAGCTCTGTGGAATTTTTGTGTAGACTCAAAACCATTACCACATTCGGATTCTAACGATGTATATGGATATGTTTATCGTTTCATTCGATAGCGACCCGAGATTAACCTACCTCTTCAATTACTCTGTCTATTGGTTAAAACTGCATAAAATCCGTTGCGTAGTTTGAAAGATCTTTGAACTTTTTATACTTTGTAGAGATAGATTTGGACAAGCACTACTAAAATGTGTGCAGCAAAACGTCTGTCAAGCTAGCTAGAGAAATAAAACCATCCCTATACGCTGACCTTCGCTCACCTTGCCAGCTCCAGGGTTGAACAGCAGAGGACGAGCTGACATTGCGGCGACATTGCCGTGACCCCCCTATCAGCGACCCGACTCTATCAGGAAGTCACCGCGTGTTACGTGCATCTTTTGACAGTAGAAGATAGGCAGAGATAACATCGAGAGGTAGTGGTAGACCTTCGCACCAGTTTTACCACCTTTACGACCTCTAGGTGACCAGGATCATGAGATCTGATTTAGTATGGGATCAAATGACCTTAGTCTATAAATAAATGTAGATATCTACGACTATACTTAAACCAAGATCATCTAACTAAGTGACTAATCGCTTTTTTTTTGTTCTCCGGGTGTAAAATGCATTGCGGACTATCCCACTGCCTGGGTTGGGCAGTGGGGGAGTGTGGGACTCTCCGCCGGTGAAGCCGACAGCATACCCACTAAAACACACCCGGGTATACCGCTTTGGAATAGGGCGACATGGAGCCTTGCGGATTACCACGTCGCCCCAGCGGCCGGCCTGGCTTACGCACCGGGCCTCCTCACGCTGCGGGGGCGTCCCGGTATACTTGGGGCACCCCCAGGCGGGAGCACCATGGAATAGGGAACTGACTGACCCCTAACTCAACAAGTTATGCGATTCTCTTGTAGGTGGAACAACCGCCAATCCTCTAGGGTTTTTGCCAATATCCTCAGTTGTCACATGACCCTTGCTTGCCATATTTTTTACTCTCTATGATGGTTTTTAAAGCTTTTCAGTATTAAATAGTGTCAAGCAATGCGCGTGTAGTCCTCATGAGGTTGTGGCGAAATCCTCGTTGCAGGCCAGCAATACAGGAGCTGGAGCGCCGGGATTCGTCACACAATATTTAGGAGTAGATCCAGTAATGGAGTAGTTAATAAAAGATCAGCCAATCCAGTTGCTTGTTTGTATATAGGGTAAAAGTATAAATCATTTCTAAAAATATAGGTAGGAAAGGTAACCCGATACACGGGTTCCTGTTAAATTATAACTGTTACAATTGGTTATTTAAAGTAATCACCATCACGAAATTTTAACTTATACTGGTAATCTGGTAAATTGCTCGCAAGCTCTGTGCAGTACGATGGTTTTGGTAGGAATGCCTCAAAATGCTGAACAGGGAACGTTGAACGATAAATTAAATTTTGAAAGGACAAGTACAGAATGCTATTGATGGTCAATAAGTTAAACTATGAAGCTTTTAGCCATCGTGGAGGTTCTAAATTCCATGAGACTGGAACGAAACGGCATCGTTACAAGGTAGCTCAGGAACCGAGGTCACTGAAGATCTATGGAGAGAGCTTTGCTGGGTATTTCATTACGAAAGCGAAGGAATAGAATTGAAAAATCCCTCGGCTTAGCACTTAGGTCCACGCGTGATGAGGCCCAGCTTTTAAGTAAGATAAATCGGCAGTGGGCAGGGTACATAGTGCCAAGATGTAATGGTCCTTGGGGCATTACCTTCTGAAATGGAAGTGCCCTAATGAATGCATGGACGCAGACGGTCACTCTGAAAGTATACGTGGAGGACCTGTTCTCAGCAAAGGGTCTGGTAGCTCACAACGATGAATCAGGTGATTGTAGTTACGAAGGATCGTATTAAACGCTCTGCGTTCATGATGAAATAGTGTTCGGTTCAAATTAAAACTTATCCGATTGAACGTACGTTTATAATAAAACCTTGTTTTATTTTTAAACATTATCGTTTGATAATGAATTTACCTCATAAATAAGCAATTATTTTATCTCCACTCATGGGCACGTGAGACGCATGCTTGTATTACGAACTTTTCAGCTCAGTGGTTACACGCGGCGGATAAGATGTTGAGGGGTCACGCGGGATTCGGTTCCTAACCATATTTTGGGAAAAAGTAATAAGCATGATAATATTGTGGCAAACTAGCATGCTGCTCGCATGGTGGTAAGCGGTAATCGTAGCCCTCTCTTGAAACTACCGATTAATTCCATTACAGTTTTGGCACGTCTGTTCGTCTGTCTGTCAGAGCCATTTCAATGTGCAGTGAAGTAATTAACGAACTGTTTCAGGTATTGCCTCACTTGCATTGTCAAAAAGTCATCGCAGGATGATGAAAGATTTTGATAATATGATTTTGATAATTTCAGCATTTAACTAAGCTTGTTTTTTCATATCTTATGATAGAAAAACTGGAAAAATTCGATTCCGGACCTTGTTGATCTCAAAATCCGGGTGACTGCTCTAAACCACTGAGCTACCGAAACCTCAGAGGGACGAACGAATCTTTCCAGTATATGCTTACGTTGCAGGCCAACGTTATTCCATCAATGTTTTTAAGGCAAGTACCTATAAACATCCGAAGGAAATATTATTACAAATTTAAACTTTCGGTTAAGATGAAATATGCTATTTGATTATGATTTTGATGATTTTAGCATTTAACAATGCTTGGTTTTTCATATCTAAAGATGGAAATTTCCAGTCGAATTCGAATCAAATTTTTCAGTTTTTCTATCTTCAGAGATTTTGATATGATTCAAAAATGTTCTTACTTAGAATGATAACTTTACGGTTGAAGTCCACTTGTGTTGCCCTTATCTGTCGTTGACGACGAGAATCTTGTCTTAATCTAATGAAAGTATACCTAGAGATCTCGATCTTTGTCATCGTACGAAGTCGAACCAAATCGCTAGTAGTATAAGACTGCCTGATTAATAATAAATGATATAATTTACGTCATCGTTCGCGTAAAAAACTGTATGACTATGTCAAATCAAATCCCAATACATTTTTTACGCGAACGATAATGTAAAGGACACCGTCGAAATCGGCCCTAGCATGCACAAACGATAGCTTTCATTATAATTATTCTATTTTTATTTTATTTTATTAGCAATGATTCATAGTAAACGGACATTCTGTGGTTAGAAAGGAAAAATAAAAAGTTCTGTAACTACTACACAATTTGTTATGGTTGGTGATGGATATGATTGGTGGACGGTTTGTCAAAAGTGATGACAAATTAGTTTTAAGTAATACCAACAGATGGAGTTATACTCCTTTAGATCGCTTTATAATTGTGTTTCGTCTCGAGCTTAATCTGTCAACTTAAATTCGTTACGCCTGCTTTTTGTTATTTCTCCAGTTAAATAGGTGCCATCTGCCAACACTCTAATAACAAAATGAACATGAGCATTAATGATTTTTTGATTTGAAGTTGTAATAAATAATTGTATTTTATGTTCATTTAATTCATATCACTTAAGTTCTTACATAGAGGTAATTTCTTTTGGGATGTTATTCCCTTTTTGAGCCCTTGCATGGAGTTCTGCTTGGGGCCATGGTCATAATGACAAACTCATTTCGTTTCCAGTCACAATCCGGTCTAAATCTTCGTTTTATATTTTCACTGGTTATAATCGCTTGTTTCACAGACAGACTTCAATTTCGGTTCACAGAAAATGTTTCATAGAATATTCGTTTCAAACATTTTCATTTCGAATATTATTGTTTCAACGACTATTTACTGTATAGAAACATACTTCACAGAAATTTAATTAATTTAATAACAGACATTAGTTTAAAAAGCCTCTGTTGGTTAGGTTAGAACTGTGACCACATCGCTCGGCGAGTGCTGGAAGCGATTTTTCGGCGAATGAAAATCGAATTAAAACAAGCCCTAGGCGGCACGCATGAGCCATACTTGAACTTTTGTACTTTGGACAGATATTCAGAGAGATTTAAGATTGGGGATTACCTCATTGTCAGTTATTATCGAACGCCCTAAGGCCTAGCTGGGGGGCAAAGGTGGGAGTTTAAAGATGTTTTTCAGTGATAAAAAAGACATATCTACATCAACCAGAAACACAATCTCGAGGGCTTTGCTAAGTTAAGATTAGATTAAGGCTAAGTGAATGTGATTGTATCTTACTTTAAAAAAACGAGTGAGATTCAAATGACAACTTTAAAAGCATATAATTTATACAGGGTGGCACAAGATAAGCCATCTCAAAATTCTGATAAGACCTTTAACAATAATAAATTGCTCGGCCAATTTAGGAAAGTACCTAATTTATTGTTTATTTACAAATAATACTATATTTGAATTTTTATTTTAGCATTAAACAACGTTGGCTTTCAACGTAAAATACACTAGATAAATTCGCCAGGTCTGTTAACGGCCTCGGTAGCTCAGTTGGAAGAGGACTGCTCTTCCAACTGAGCTACCGAGGCCGTGAAACTGGTCATTCATTACTGCTATGCTATTCCTGAAAATTATTCTGTAATTGGAAAATATTTTAATTTTTGCTAGTACTTATATTCTTACGATTATTTGACCTAAATCTAACGAGAATCAGTCAATTACCTGTGTGTTGACCTTTAGTTGTCCCTGGGCCCTGACATCGATAGGACACCTACCTAGCCAATATGTGTGATGTAATTAATATTAGGCCGAAAGGTCATACCTTTTTTCACAAATATCTCAAGAAACAAGATAATTGTAATCCGATCCCTGGAAACTGGTCATTACTGCTATGCTATTCCTGAAAATTATTTTGGAATTGGAAAATATTTTAATTTTTGCTATTACTTCATGCGTTGTTTTAGCTTTTTTCCAAATATACAGTATCTATTTTATTTAGCATTTATTACTAATGAATTGATGTGGCACGTCACAGAAAACGTAACTTTCTCACCCGCTCGACCTCGGGGTGAATGTCAGGGAGATAACGCCTGACATTGGCAATGGTAGTAGGTTGCGTAAAAGAACCAATCGAAATAATATGCAACATTCTTCCAGCTTTTACCCACATCGTTAAGTTCTTTTTGTAACGAAATTTAGCCCATGACCAATACAGGGTGTCCCGGGATTTAAGAATCAAATCGAAAAAACTCATAGCGGGAGGCATTTTACATAATATGTCCGATTCCTAACCGTTGAAAAGATGAACAAAGTTTAGGATTTGTTTCAAAATTCAAAATTTCTTTATTTGTGATTATAGGCAAATAGAATAGATGTTAATTACAATAATATCCGCCATAAACAACCTTCACAGGGTATACTAATTATACATTTTTAATTATTCAAATCATGCAATTATAATATGTGTTGTGTAAACATCTATCTAGTAATACATTTGAAACGAAATTATCGTAGTACATTAACATGTCAGTCTCATAAAATAAACAATAAATTCAATTACATTGTGAATTTGCATTTTGAGGCTTCAAAAATCCACTATTTTCTACAAAAAGATAGAAGTACGACCTGATCCCGCTCGAGTCCCTAGGATCAGATTTTTTAGAAGTTTAGGATTTTCAAAATATCCCCTAAAGTCGAACATAAATATTCTTAAAAAAAAAATTATAAGCATCAATTTACTACGATACTACTGGCCTACATCCTGCTTTTTTTCACTCTCTATAATACTTTATCAATGATTGTCAATATTCTTTACCTATCTTTTTTAAACTTGGGTAAGGCACGTTCGTCTATCTTTCCCTTACAACAGTTCTGCCTATGTCTTATAGTTGTTATTAAAAATATATAGTATGTGGAAGTCCTACGCCTCTACATTATTGGCAGAGGGGTATTAACCGTTGGACTCAATAAAACTAGTTCTTAAGCCCGTTTATCCATGGAAGTGTCACTAAAATAATTTGCTAAAACTTCATTAAATCGTATCGAATTCACTGTCAACTTCCAATCAGTAGTCAATGGGAAGATGGTTCTGATAAGATATGATGTCAGATCACTTGTGCGTGTCATGTAATAATTACATCAATACCTAAATATATTGAAAAAACGATAACGGTTCATGCACCTATCACGAAAGAGCGGAACGAAAACGCGAAGATCGGCGCAAGCGCACGCGACACACGCCGCCGTATCAGTAGGTCGCCGGGTGTCGTGGCGTGCGGACGTCTGTAACAAATCGCGGGTGATAAAATCGCGCGTGATAATTCACAGTTCATTACAGCACAGGAATAATAGCAGTTAAGCTGTACTGATGTGAGTGCTAATGTTTATATTAGTTTGCTTAGGATAATTAATATGTAAATAGGTAGAAACGGGCCGGTTGTCGGGCGAAAGTGTGTGTCGACCGTTTTATATTGACGTTGCGCGCTAGTTTTACGTTTTGACGATGATTTTAACTTTTTTTTGCAACTTTATACTTCGATGTTAAATTGTATTTGTGTTATTTGACTGTTGTTTTTTTCGGTTCGTAGCGTATTTGCGAATAGCTAAAAAACTTGTTTCTTGACGTCAGTATGATGTTAAACCAATTAGCATATTGGTCTTCAAACTTCAAAGTTCAACTCGTTCACGGACGGTCGCGGTTTCACTAAACAATAGTTCATGTTCAAATTACAATACGTTTAGAACAAAACAAAACAGTTCTTTTTACTAATTTCTCAGGAGTTCGAGGTTAAAGAGTGACTCTTTACACCACAAATGATGTTTTTGGTTTTTTCCTTGTTATTTTTAAGCAAGACCCTTGCTTAAAAATACGACATGATGACAAACATTATCATGTCAAGATACCCCCCAAACTTTAAGTGTTTGCAATAGTTATGATAAACTCAAAGACATTTATACTAGGTATGCAAGGCAGTAGACTCTTGCAATATTGAGCTGAGTGAACATGTTTATTGCAATTAAACAAGCGCCAAAATTGTGTTTGTGGTAATGGTCATTTTTGAAAAATCAAGTTTTTAATTTTATTTTCGGTGATTATTCCGCCATGGCATGTCCGATTTTTAATCAGTTTTTTTATATATCTGCGTATGGTCAAGCTGAATTTTTTGGCGCCAAAATTATGTTTGTGGTGTTGACGATTATTGAAAAATCAAGTTTTTAATTTTATTTTCGGTGATTATTCCTCCATGGTATAATATTTTTAAGTTTTAATTTTTTCTAAACCATCCTCATGGTAACCTTGGGTTTTGTGCAAAATTTTGTCAAAATCGGTTGGATAGTGTAGGAGGAGAAGCGTGACAACCGAAAAACATCGAGTCTGGTATCAGGAGCTTTCGCTCCACTTCGTCCCAGTCAGCTCAATAATATAACTCAGTGTGATGTTGTTGTAAAATGAATAATATGTTACTGCAAAAGTAGCTACCTACTGTATCTTTGTTTTTTAAAACGGCTTTTATTGAGGTTTGAAAACCATAAGCCCTTATTACAATATTGAAGAACTCTACAATTCTAAATACGGGTATAGTCGTGTTATTCATTATTTGTATCTGAGACCATTTGCAACCAAAAAGAAATATTTTTCAAATACATACATAAATAAATAATGTGACCCAGACACCACAAAAAGGTTTTTTTTTGCAATTAAACTTACGAAGATCCGATGTTTTCCTATTCATAGACATGACAGTTGTTTTTTTTATATATACACAACTAAAAAACCGATTTAATGAAATGGAGTTGACCTTGTTTTTTAATTTTCGTCATTATTATTATTGGTACATCATGAAATGTAATAAAAACGACAAATATGAAAAACAGTAGTGGCTAGATTTCTTTGCCCCGAAGTATAATCTAAATTCATTCATTACTTATTTATTGTTAATTATAAATAACCTAATCGTAATTACGTTATGATCCCGTAATGTATTGTACAACTAGGTAGCCATTAGTGCTATATTAATTTATTATAAATTGCTATGCTGATTATTATAATCACGTTGCGCATTGCTAATGAGATTACGTGATCTGTCTTTAGCTAAGTATGCTATCTTAGTTAAACGCCCGTGATATTTAACTCAAAGATGTTAACTCAAACCCTGTTAGAAACTTGGCCTAACACTCTAATACCAGTCACACTTTTCACAGTGTATAACTAGCAGAGCCAGCGATTTTGTTCGCGTGGGTTGGCTTTCGAATCTTGTCACCCTGTATATGAATTTGAAGTAGCCTTATATTTTAATCCTGCTTTTATGGTATATGTGTGCAATGTGTATTAAAACAAAACACATCTACTCGTTTTTATGTCATTCTGGAACATAAAAAACAATTTGGCAGACATATTTTCTTAAACTGTTAATGTTGTTTTTGGTATTTGTATTTTGGGTTCGTTCATCACAAATTCGCAACTGTTTTTTCAAATACGATCAGTACAGTTTAAAATCAGTTAAGTCCACGTCCGATAATTGGTGACCGATTTTTTGTAGGAGAAAAATAGAACGTACTGATAGCAATGGAGCAACGCACACGTCCGACAAAAAGTAGGTCAGAAATAATATGAAATACAAAATCGGCCCGATTATCGGTCCGACAAAAAGGCTGACGTGGGTGTGCACCCTTATATGTATATTTAGATTATCTATGATATTCCTTACCCTTTTTAATAACTATCAATTCCTTACGTAAATAGATATTGACGGCGCTATTAGGAATGAGAAGACGAAACCGTATATTACCCATAACATAAGACTGATATTGTTTTTTTGCGTGTGTTTTTGCTGAGTGAGGCGCCGCTGACGCGTGCGCTTCGCTCTCTCAATCTCATAGCGGACCACTGTTTTATTGTAGCCTGAGTGAATTCACAAGAGTGGCACTGTTCATATCTTGTTATTGTAATAACTGAATATTGTATTATTGTGTAGTCTTATAAATTAGTACCTAGTCTAGTTGCTTCACTATCGCATTGGGTGCATACCTGTATTGATAGTTTTAAGTTTTGGTTAAATAAATAAATAAATAAATAAATAAATAAATTAATATTACTGACACTTATAAATTTAAAAAATCCATGAGTGTTTTAGTACATTAGGCGATGTTCAAATAGTATAGTAACGAACCTACGAACATGGCCATGATTAGTTAACGCAAGCATTATGTCGAAACAGTCAAACTCATTAATTGCATGCGTTATTTCTGCGATTGCAGTTGCGTACTTCCGAAACATTGCAATTGTGTATGCATTTTGTGCAATAGTAGTACAAATTGTTACTACAAAATTGAGGAAGCCCTGCAGTGATATTCTGAATAACTCGCATCGAACCTCGCTGAGTGAATCCTCTGAGAAAATCTGTAAAATGTGACAACGACGGTGAGGCGATTTCCTGGTGAAAATAATAATGAATGTGAGTTCGATTTTGTTGAGAATCACTACTGATTTTTTTATTGTCAGACAGGGCCGAAGAACTGTGTGTCTAGGGAACACAACATACTACAAATTTCTATGTTTATGAAACTGTCATGAGGTGTCTAACATTTGTGTTTATTTCCGAATTGGACGAACTCTCCGGTGATGCAAAAACATCGATAAAAAACCAAATCAACCCGTATAACGACGGTAGGCTTACCACCTACCACGTTGTGTTCTAAATTCTAATACCATTGGTAAATGGGGCGGGCTTCTGAGTGCTCTGTGCACCATGACGGCAATAGTCACTTGCCTCTGGCTACCCTGTTTGGGATATAGTCGTGATACGATGGTATGTTATGTTATGTTAAAAAACTCCTGGAGTTCTGTTCCGTGTTACGTCTACTTGACTGCACAATTGTATCCTCTAGGTACGGAAACGCGCCTCTATCGGTCGGTAAGTGGGTTCACTGCTTGCGACAGGTTCGCCGACATTCACATTGTAGTCGCGCGCAATACCCTTGAAATAGTTTAGCGATAAGTACGGTCTCTAGATCGAAGTCCGTTTTAAAAGGATTTGCTATGTGAGCCGTTCGCTGGTTTTGTACGTCATCGGGGACAGACTATTAATGGTTATAACTATGTTGATGTTATTGTAATTAAACTTAACTACGTATAAAGCTGAAAAAAACGCAGTTCTCATAGAAACCGGTTGTAAAGTGGTCTGCATCCACCGAAATCTTACAACTGATAGCAGGTCGTCAGCATTTGTAGGTCGTAACGCAATGATGTGCAATCACAGAACTATTCTGTCCAGAATCAGTTCTTACCCATTGGCATTGCATCTTACTCGTTAGTAAGGCCTGTGATAAGGCTAGTCGTTGTCTTTAGTTCTTCGGATCACCTAATTACTGGATCGATCACGTAGCGAAATACCAAGCATAGTAGTCCTGTAAAACACACACAAGACACAAGCAGGAGCTGCGCGTCACGGGAATGAAGATGCTGCGGTGGATGTGTGGAGTCTCACGCAAAGATCGCTTGCGGAACACCTACATCCGCGGCAGCCTTCGTGTTCGTGACATCGCAGACAAGCTGCAGGAGTGCCGCCTTCGTTGGTATGGCCTTGTCTCACGGAGATCGGCGAACTAAGTGGGCAACAAACGTCTGGCCATGCCGCCCCCGCCAGGTACCGGTAGAAGAGGTCGGCCCAAGAAGCGGTGGCTCGACCTCGTTAAGGGTGACATGCGTGCCAACAGACTCACCACTGAGGATGCACAAGACCGCGCGAAGTGGGCCAAGAAAATAAGAAAGGCGGACCCTGGGACCCCACACACCAGTGTGGGTTCACAACCGAGATAGACCGCACGGATGATGATGATGGGAGTAGTCCTGTAAAAAATCGTGAAATAACTGTTTTTAAATGTTTTTACATTTTGAAAAACTGCTCTCAGCGGCTCAATTGGGTAAACAGCCGCCCGGTTAGCAAGAGGTTGCGAGTTCTAATCTTGCTAATTCCCAAAAGTATTTTTTTCTAGTGTGTGTATTCTTTGAATAGGGACAAGAAAATCAGTGTATCTAATGGTCAAGCGTTGACCTTATTGAAGGAGGTGTAGGGTTTCTTCCTACTGGAGATCGTGGTTATTTTTTACATTGTTTATAATCTAACCTATGCTAATGTTTTAAATGCAAAAGTAACACTCACTGAATGATACGTTTTCATGTTCAAACAGCCGAAATTTTAATACAAATACAAATTCATTTATTCGTCATCATAGGTGGTAACAAGTTGACAGGTATTGTGCATATGCAGTATCTCCATGATGTGCCTTGAATGGCATACGAAATTATTTAATATCAAGACTTATTAATCAGGATTAAAAATTGAAAAAGTAATGTAAAAAAAAGATATAAGCTTACAAAATTACATTAGAAGGAATATTAATTATACATTCGATTGACAATCATAATTTAAAATTCATTATCATAAAAATATTCATTAGCATTATAATAACATTTATCTATAAGGACTTTAGATAGAAAAGATTCAGGGAGCTTATTGAAAACTCTTGGAGCCATCTCAATCACACTCTTAAGCATTAGTGTGGTTCTACAAATCTTTGTTATGAATATACGTATAGATTGGCCCATTGGAAAGCACATAGATTAACTCTAAACGGTGCAGAAAGAAAATGTTCTACACGAACGATGTCGCAAACACTAGTAATTATTATCTTTTCTATTAAAAGTTTTCGCAAAAATCTGAAAGCTGCTGACCCTGTAATTACAGATATATTATAGCCATAACCTTCACAATACCTTTCTAAACTATGTAATGAAACCAGTGTCCGGTGCACCTGGTATTGTAGCAACTGGAGACCCTTGAACAAACTAGTGTTGGAATAATATCTAGGAACCTAAAGGTGGTCCCTACTTGCAGCATTTTCCTGTAATGTAACATTTACAATACAGTACTGCCTCCCTGACATGACGAACATTTGCCTGCAATTTGCATTTCAGATTCGATTTTGAAGGAGAGATATTTCGAATTTGCAACATTACAGTTTGCGCACTACAATGCGCGGTTCTCCCCCCTCACCGATATAATGCTCGACTCTGTAACGTAGAATTACAGGAGAATGCTCTAGGTGTAGCACCTTTATGTCCAAATTACATTTTGGCTATTGACCATCGAATGTATTAGGATAACTGAATAAACATGGGATATTTCACTTATCCTTAAATTAGCAATGACATCTAATAATCTACCCATAATAAGTAAATTTTCGCTTGCGCTCGCGAAGATTTAATTATAGAAAAAGATTTTCCATGCAAGAGTCTTTCACCCCACAAAACCACTTCTCCTTATTGCTTAGATTCAATTCTGGAATAATTTATTTATTTATTCATCATAAACTTATTCTATCATTACAGGTTTTGTACCTAATAGTGCAGTCATTGAAGCATTATTGCTCCGAATTTTTTTACTGTGAACCGAATTGCATACAATTTTGGAATTAGGTTCATCTTACCCTTAACTTCAAAAGTGAAAATGATTTGAACTCCGCAACCACCCTGGGGGTGGGTGGTTACCACCCCTTCTCGGGGGTGAATTTTTTTTTGCAAAATAACCTCGGATATCGATAGAAGGCCTAATTTTAAGCAAAAAATCATCTCTAAAGTTTTTCAAAAAATCCAATACTTTTCAAGTTATTGGCAATTGAAAATTCGCAATTTTTTCACGTTTTTCATCGGTTTTTTGCAAATATCTCCAAAAATATACGTTTTATCGAAAATTTTACGAAGAACAAAATTGTAGCAGGTAAAACAATGAACAATTTCGTTTTTTATAAAGTATGCTAAGTGCAATATTAAGCTAGATATTAAAGATCAAAGCCGTTTTTTATTTTGTCTGAAATTTAATCGATGTGGTCAATGCCATCTAGCGGCGAGCAGATGCATTTTATGCATTCTAATACAAAAGGGTTTTGTAGTGCTTGAAATAAGCTTTAAAATGAGCACTATTAAAAGTCTTTTGCACGTAAAATAAGTGAGCTGTATTGCAAATAAGGGGAGCATCTAATGTTTTTTCTTTTAAATCAATGGGTTTCATAAGTGCCATTTCCACCAAAATTAAAATTAATCGTATTCCGCCTAGAATTAACTTTATTATGAAGAGTTTGATCGATAGTATCAGTTTGGCTGCTTCAGGACACATATTTTTCTAAAAAGTCACGATTAAAAAAAAACATTTTTTTAAAAAACCCACTTTTTTTTCATAATATCTCAAAAATTACGACAGATACGTATAAAAGTGTACGGATTAAAAATTTAGGTATTTTTCTGACAAACAATTTGGTTTTTTTGTTTTTTCTGTCAAACAAAAATTGACGGAGATATGATTGTTTAAAGAGCGCGTGGCAGCGCAATCACAGCCTCTCTTAAGCCCTTTAACCCTTCACCGTTTTAGAAGAAGGTTTTTTACTATATATTGCAATAAAGGATGTTGTAGCTCTCTTAATTACCTTTACAATGGTTTTTTATAAATTGTGATAGCATGAAAATTGTAACTAAATTTTTTTTTTTTTCAACGGGTTGAAAATGATTTTAATATGAGGTATTTATGTTAGAAAATACTTTACAATTTCACCACTTACTATTAGACATGTTTTCTAGCGATAAAATGGCTGAATGTCAATTTTTCCATTAAGGGGTGGTTTACACCCCTTAAAAATAATAGGCGGAGTTCAGATCATTTTCACTTTTGAAGTTAAGGGTAATATGAGCCTAATTCCAAAATTTCATGCAAATCGGTTCACAGTTAAAAAATTCGGAGGTAAGTTTTTCGCTTCAATGACTGCACTATAATACAATAGAACAGCATCAACAGCAATAAAACATTTTTTTTGAAAATAATGACATATTCTGATACGATAAAATATAAAGGGCTATCCTTGTGAATTCACTCAGAGAACAGTAGAAAATGTCTAAATCCTGGGCTATACGGTTGAGTGTGGCGAATAAATACCTTTGATAATTTCCGTCAAGTTCATCTGATCACTAACTGAATAGAGCTTGTACGATAGGTTACTGATAAGTATAACTATCGATAAAATAATCATTCAATAGATTTGACACCCCGACAAATAACAAAATAAAGGCATTTTTTTTGCGGTGCAGGGTTGCCAGTTGCTACTAATAAAAAAATATTCTTTGTAGCTTTTGTGCATTTATGATTCGATAATAATCTGGTACCGGTGGTATGGGTGGGCTCCCAGCCCTATGTGGTTGACTTTCCAACAATCCGTACCCAACGGTTTGCTGCGTCTTTTCTGGTACGCACCGCTAGGGAGTGAAACGCTCTTCCTGCGTCTGTGTTTCCGGATACTTACTCGTACAACCTTAGTATCTTCAAGGCCAGAGTGAATAGGATTTTCTGGGTAAGCGTGTACCACCATCGGCCTATTCGTCGCTTACCACCAGGCGAGACTGAGGCCAAACGCAAACCTATTTTAAATTAAAAAAGAATGTTTGACGTGCCTTTTTGTATGAAAATATCATATAGGTTATTATTCTTCAAGAAAAGGCGGACTAGCTAATTTGTTCCTGGATTACTGCGCTTGTCAGCCTTACATCTGGACTTTACGATCACTTTCCATCATCAGGTGAAGTGAGGTCAATTGACAGGCGAAACAATTTTGGTTAATGTTGTTGACAGAAACACGAAGGAGGAAGTCTTCAATATGACATTAGGGGCTGATTATCATCAGATAAAACGGATTGTATGAACCGTATTTTTGTTTTTTTATGTATCTCAAGTTGCCGAGGTTATTGACTAACTCTGTTTTAGCGAAATACAGTTATCGAACGAAAATATGATGGTACTAAGTACCAAGTACCACATTTCTATCTACAGGGTGACTGATATCATTGGCATTCTTTTAAAATAAGAACTTAGTCATGATTGTTGGCTGTCAGTTCAGAGGTATAGGATTATTTTAAAAGATACGAATTCGTCATATTTCAAAGATATATTTCACACATCCATGTTACCTTACAATTACACACATTGGTTATGCATACAATTAAACGGTAGGTACTTACTTACGTTTCAATCTCAAGTATCACACACAAAACCGTATTATTAATACCAACGATCACTATGACAGCTCCAACCAGAATGACGACCTCCTGGTTCGTTACCATTCAATTTATCGAAACAAATAACCCATTAAGTTAAATTACAATAAGACAGTTTTCTACATTGATTTAAAATAAACGAAAGTCAATTTACATTTTGAAAGGGTTGCCTTATAAAAGCTAACATGATATACAGTACTTTCCCCAAGTATGAGGCTATTTGATAGGTACATAATTGCATATTTTTTAAACTTTAACATCATCTATTGTATACTTACTATTAACTAATATTTTAAAGAGAACAGATTTGTTTGTTTGTATTGAATAGGTTTCGAAACTACTGGACCGATATTTTGTATCATTCGTCAATTGCTAAGTATTAAGTGGTTGACTGAGTAGAGAATGCCTCTAGGCATTAAGTCTGCCATGTGTACTCTTTATTTTGGTGCAATAAAGAATAAATAAATAAATAAACATAGCTATCGAGCTAATAATGGTTTGCGATATGATTGCAATCATTATCAATTGTATTCTAACGGTATTTCTTTAACGATTTCTACTACGATTATTATTCAATGAAAAACGCGCACGGGACCTTTGACACTGTGACGTCTGTACGTGGTACGCTACAAACACACAATAACGCCGTGCCCAGTGGTAAGAGAGCTCGGCCTGACATCAAGAGGTCTTGGGTTCGGAAATATATCAAATAAACATCTAAGACAGTTTCACCGAGATCTGCAGACCAAACTAAGCAGAGCTAGCACGATTAGTGTCAAAAACTGATGAACATACTCAAATATTTCAAATAATAAAACTTAATACGTACTGAATAGTTTTCTACAACAATTAGTGAACGATATTTGTATCGGTTCGTATTTGCAGCAGAACCAAACTATTTGGATATCTGGTCCTAAATTGACAAACATAAAACCACCAAATTTTAAAAAATAGTGTATTTTAGTTAATTATTTCAGCTTAATTATTTAGCTTAATTTGTTTAAGTCTAGAGTTCGTTAGTAAATAAGAAAATAATAAAAATTACAGATATCACAACGCCGTCGGTTCAAAACCAACCTAAGTTTAGTTCTAGCAATCAGTGTATTTAAACAAATGAAAAAAAAACAGCTCTGATGTATAAAATTTGCATTTAACTTGTATATACGAATAATGTACAGTTGCTTACAATAGACGATCCTACTGTTGGCTATAGCTAGGCCTTCAAGCGGAAGATGTACTCTTAATAGTTAATAGGTACCTAGTATGTACTGACTAACAATTTTTCTTTTTGAATTGTTTAAATGAACTTTTGTTTTATATTCTTTTAAGTTTATTTGTATCAAAATGACACACTGCTTGTACTTTACTAACGCCTGTTGTAAACCCTAAACAAGTTTAAGAGTGAGTTTCTCGCAGGGTCTTCTCAGGAAGAAACAACTCCGACGCCGTGGTAGAGTCGCATTATGTCTCTATACTGTGTATTATGTATCCATATTATTATTGTATTTATGTTTATTATTTAGTATATTTTGCTTTAAATTTAACGATTTGAATGTACTGATACAGTCTATTTGAATAAAGTTATTTGAGTTTGAGTTTAATAGATAAATAAATTAAAAAATTTTGGACAGCTTACACCAAAATGACCACAAACTAAGCGGACGTACGAACTATACCATGTCAGAGACTGAAAAACATCCTGAAATTAACCAAGTTCAGGGTAAGAACAGCATTTCTAACTTTTACATTTTAATATATTTTTTAGAGTTTTAAAGTATTCGTTATCCAAACATCGTTTGCACAGATATAAAAGGTGGTCTATTTTTTTTTGTAAAGATGGTACTTAAAGATGTCACTTATAGATAAGAAGTGTCAGGTGACAGATCTGTCTGATCCTTAACGGAGTTCCGTTTTTCATTTGACAGGTGATCAACAGGTTAAAAAATGATAAAGATGTAATTTGCTTCATTTTTTTTTGTTAGGACTCCGCTGCTTGGCCTCGACGGCCTTAGCAGCTTCACCGGTCTGTAGATTGCTTCAGAATTAGCTATTGCTATCATTGCTCATCACACATAATATAAAAAAAATCAGGCATTTATCTCAACAGATGGCGCCACAGTGACCGAAAAAGTGACTCGACCTAGAAATTTCCAAAAACATGGTAACTCGAAAACAAAAAAATCGGGAAACATACATGGGGTACTTTTGGACACCCCTGAGTGTTAGGAGGCTCAAAAAAATATTGACGTATATTTGGACCACCTGTATTGAAATAATAATAATAAATATCTGGGCCATCATACGCCAAAATGACCCCAAACTAACAGACCTTGTACTAGTGTTAACAGACTGGCAGCTATTTTGTACTAAGTATAACAATCGATTTTCAGTTGTAAAAAACACACAGTTAATAGACACTGTTGAACCTAATAATACATAATGCACACATGTGCAAAACACAATAATTAACACAGTATTGAACCCATAACTTCGGCGCTGCAGGTAGGACCTCTATCCACTGCACCAAAAGGCCAGTTAAATCTTTGATTACTGAATCAAGGCCTACCTGTTAAATTTCTCATCATGTCATGTCAGTAACACGGCCACAGTGTTATGGTAATCATGTTTGAGAGGAATGACCTGCAGAGTCAACAGCTGAGCGTACCACTGCCAGCATTACCTGAACCGGCATATAACGCGCGTTAAGTATTGCAAAATGAACCGTATGCCCGCAGCATAAGGTGTGATGCAAAGCTTGGGTGTACTTAGATATAGCTGACGCGGCCTTGCTCTTGACGTATGTAAATTGTCCAGCAGATTCTTACAAACGTGCTACGGAATTCAGGTACTTACCTCATTTCGTGTAGGGGAAAATAAGACCCCCGCCACCTTACGGAAAACCATCGATGAGTAACATTTGAGTAACATTGACGACCGACTTGGTGTAATGGTTAAGAAGTTGGCTACTACACCAGAGGTCGCGGGTTCGATCCCCGCACAGTACAAACATTTGTGTGCATGAACATGTCTGTTTGTACTGGTCTGGGTGTCTCCTATGTATAATAAGTATGTATTTACAAAAGAAAATGTATTTAAGTATGTTTATCCGTTGTCTAGTATCCCATAACACAAGCTTTAATTAGCTTACTTTGGGGCTAGATGGCGCTGTGTGGAATAATGTCCAGGGATATTTATTTATTTATTTAACATTGCTTGACGCACTGCTGATGACTAAAGTAGCCAAAGCCTCTAGGAGACCTGGGGTCTTATTTCAATCGCTCATATCTAGTCGAGTTATTTCCCTAAACTTGGGAAGTGAGCAATTTGGTCAGTGAACATCTAGCCTAGAACATGCGATAGTGCCAGGTCACCGCTGACTGGCTGGAATTGAAAGATCATATTACGAAATTGCTCGCTTCGCTCGGTTTAGGGAATGAACTTGACGTGGGATTGTAATAGGGCCGAGCCTTAGAATAATTACGCGAGTCGGGGCACCCGTTTTGATGCCGCAAATCAGGACCTCATGTCTTGATCTGAAATTCCCGATGTTAATTTCTCGAGGTAAGAGCTTCTTCAAAATGTTTATTTGTGCAGTAAACGGTTGCAACAACATAACAGAGAAGCACAAGTAGTATTGATTCATGTTAAATACTGAAAATTGAGATTACATTTGTAACAAATTGTTATTTTGACAACACAAATGGCGCGCCTTTTTGTAAGGAACTATCCTTCTAGGTGTAATTATTCTAAGGGCAGAGTCTTTTTCTGTCTTCACTAAAACCTCTGTTGTTGCACCTGTACATACATAGGCTGCGATGACCGCTGGCGATCCGTATGCTTTGTCGCTGAAGTTTAACAAATACAAGGAATAGGATGTTGACTCTTATCATCTGTAAATTTCTGCGTCTCTTACATGTTTGCGAATTTTAACAATTGATAATAATTATCCATTCAGTTGACTAGTTGAGTGAGTGACAACACAACAGTGTAATCATCACATAACGAAATCCTAGACGTTGTCTCATTTTTGTCAGCCGATAAAGTAAATCGCACTTGAGACGCCCCCGGCTTAATTCCTTGGCTCGTACCTCGTCGTAACACAGGGATATTCATCCCTACTGCGAGACCATGGCAAGTGGTGTGGTGTCTGGCGCCTAAACTGTATTGTTAATACCACACTTTCCATAAAACTTGCATATTTTGATTCTGCCACAATCCGCCAAGCCTCTATTTTTGGAGCTCAATTCCAAACCAAAAATTACATATTGAAAACGATTCCCAAAATAGCCTTGCATCGATCTGTCAAGTATTGGCGCTAAAATACCGCGCGTGCCATTGGGTGGATGTTCACCCCGCGCGCTGCGATTGGCCGGCTGCGATGGGCCGGCCATCGCGTGAGGTGGTTCGACTAAACCTCGTTTTACCGCTACGCTACGTCGCTAGTTATCAAATAGCTGGTTATCGTGTTCTTGTTCATTGATGGGTTTGTAAAATAATTAGATATTAAACGAACTTGTCAAAACGAAATTCTTTCCCAATTGTACGAAATGTATTGTTTCTGATAGTTGTTAGAGTACAAGTAGATCACTACTATTCAGAACTAAATCATATAAAAATAACGTAAACTGCTTATCATCCTGTCATAAAGACTGTTTTAAGTTTTAACCAATGTGCTACCGAATTTTTATCTTTTATTCGCAGCTCTGAAAAAAAGGCTCTGGGCAAAGGTCGAAACAGAAACTACTCAATCAATCCCCCACGCAAGCAGGATAAAAAATCTTGATGAGCGCCCTCAAATATTTGTTTAGTCATGGCATACTATATCAAGAATGGTCCAATCTAATCAACGAATATTCTTTATTTACTACGAAGACCTAGCTTATTTTCTTAACCTTTCTGACTGAACAATGATGATCATTTTTTTATCAAGTAATCTTTCTGAGTGGACCCCTAAGTGATCGCAGAAGTATCGACCGATCTATTTTGAGAATAGACACGATTGGCGTAGTGCGCTGTAGCACGGTTTCTCGCCTCGATTTCCTTAGTGTCCCAAATTCAATTCCCGGTCGGGTCAATTCAGGAAACGATCTTTTCTTAATTGACTCGGGTCTGGGTGTGCTGGGAGACGCTTCTGGCTGATTTCCTTGTGTGGTACCTCGTGACACAGGGATATTAATCCCTACTTCGAGACCATTACAAGAGGTGTGTTGTCTGGCGCATATTTATTTTATTTATTTATTGTATTAAATTTTCGGTGGTTATACACCAAGGTTATCCGACCCCAAATAAAGCGGAGCTTTTACTATGGGTATTAGAAACTAATGAACATTTATCCCGATTATTATAACTGTGCAGTTCGAGTTGTCAAAATCGTTAGATTGGCAGCATTGAATTTCCTCACCACTCCGCTCACACCCGACAGCGCGTCAGCGTAGTGGTTAGGAAGCATGCGGGCTGGTGAAATTCAATGCTCGCCATTAGCTGGGTGCATATTTTAAAGAACTCCTTACTATGGTGTGAACCATCATAGTCACTCTCTCATATGGGCTTCCAACCATTCACCTTGCAGGCCGTCTGAATTCGGTTCCTCGACGCATGGCACTTTCAGAGAAAAACCCGCGAGTCATTGGTCCGACATATTATGTAAAACTGCCCACAAAACTTAAAAGCGAACCATCGGACGAAGCATTTGGACGCCAGCTAAAGAGCCTTCTATTGAATAATCCGTTTTATTCTACAGTGGAATTCTTGAAAAAGGATTTCACTGTAGCGTAATGACTTTTTATATTATTTGTAAATTGTTTATTTATAATTCGTGAAACTTTTACTTGACATTGTTTATTCCTCTCTTGACTTAATATTGACGACATCTATTTTTATATAAATTTTAATATTCTCTTTTGTGATTTTGAGCCTTGTCATTTTTTTTTGTGACTTTTCGTATTTAATTTGTTTTTTTGCGTTATTTTATTTTGTTTTTATTTTATTCTATTTTATTATTTTTTGACGATCTTATAGTGAAAATCCATTAATTGACCATACACAAATGTAATTTAATGTGAATTTTTGTAATAATAAATAAATAATCTAATCTAAATCGAATCTAATCAATAAATCTGCGTTATGATGACATACAGTTTTGGCGGCTTCCCAATTATATTTTACTTCGATTTTGCGTTTTGTTGATGCTGATTTTCTTTGTCTTGAACCAAAAAATAGTAATATTGCTCGTCCGTGTAGTGCAGCAAATGAATGTTATCTTTCTTCTTCAAATCAATGCATATCATATCATGAACTAATTAAACCAAGTAAGATAAGAAATAATCTTGATTGCAAAAACAAGCAAATCCGGCGAAATAGTTGAGCCGGGCCAAAGTGAAACTAATGAATAAAAAAAATTATTATAAATGATAAAAATATTTTTATTATAACAAAGAATAGTTTAAAAAAAAAAAATTTTGGAGATTATTGATAAAGAATTTCTTTTTCTATGAAAAAAAAAAATAATTTTGATTTACAAGACCAATGTTTTTAATTAAACTATAAAAACTAATGATAATTATAAATATATTATTAGTAGTTATTATTATGAATGAAAGCATTACGTACTCAGAAACTAATCAAGTCCTCAATATCACACTGTGAAGTCTAATAAATTATAGATCTATACTAAAGAGATTTGTTTGTTTGTATTGAATAGGCTCCGAAACTACAGGACCTATTTTAAAAATTCTTTTACCAATATAAAGCTACATTATCAGGGAGTGACATAGGATTTGTTTTTTTTTTAATTTTGGGTATATTTTGACGGGAAAGACAGTCTACGCTGGCGAAGCCGCTGACGGTTAGCTATTCATGATAGAATAGAATATTATGTCAGCAGCTTTGTAAAGCTTGACGTGATCTCGTGCGTACATACTATATTATTTATAGGTTTTTTTTAAATGTTGATGTGCATGTGTGCACACCAAGTGCATTCTATTTGTTAAGATGATAGTTCCACTTATATGCGCGAACAAAAATGAAATGAAATTAGACTGTAACTTACCTATTTGTTTTTTTATCCATTCAAGTAATTTTGTCCCTTATTGTATACTCCGTCTACTCCACGCAATTATAAAAAATAAAATGATTTGCAGCAAAAAAAACTACCAATAAAATTTTCTTCCAATTTAAAAGACATTGACGACACGATTGGCGTAGTGCGCTGTAGCACGGTTACTCGCCTCGATTTCCGTAGTGTCCCAGGTTCGATTCCCGGTCGGGTCAATTCAGGAAACGATCTTTTCTGAATTGACTCGGGTCTGGGTGTGCTGGGAAACGCCCCAGGCTTATTTCCTTGTGTGGTGTGTCGTAACACAGGGATATTAATCCCTATTTCGAGACCATTACAAGATTTATTTATTTATTTACATTTGCAATTTTTTTTTGCGTTTTTATCTATGGCAATGATTAGCTTTTATTTAAGAATTATTATTTTTATTAACTAACAAAATGTATTGAATACTTGTTGCAAATACAAAATAACATGTGAACTCCTTTTCATCACTAAAATACCGATTTGTAAGTAAACAGTTTATTATCAGTAGTTATACGGCATTCGATAACGTTATTCGATAACGTTGAACTCCTTTTTATTTTGACTATTTTCTATTGCGGATGTGGTCAGCCCAATTGTGGTTAAATTAGTGGAAAATTATTTAAGGTAATTGTTTTTCTAACGAACAAGAATTATTTATGAAAGCTGACTTGATTCCTTGAACATTATATTTTTCTAGTATTCCTGTCTTTAAAATCAAAATAAATAAGACTCTAAGGAAGCAAACGAACTCTTCAGCATTATAATATTGGTCAAGGGGAGGTGGTTCACAAAACGTTTTTAGAATTCATTTTTGTGAAATTCACAGTGAAATTATAATCTCATAAAATTCACTGATATTGTTGAGGGGATGATACAGGGAATTCATCCGGTGGAAAAATGATTTGATAAAGTTGGCTCGATAGAATAAATTCACAAAGATACCTCTATTCGTGAAATTTTGTCTTCTATTTTTAGTTTTATTCCTAAAATATTTGATGTAATAATATGAGTCCGTTACCAAAACTAAGTTTAAAGATAACTGGAGGATTTCATTCGATGGTTTTTTTTTATTACATCTATTAATTTTTTAATCGATTATTTTAGTGATTTTCGGTACGCGTGGCGCTCACCAGTTTCTTTCGAAAAATGTCGTGCAGAACCACCTGGCCTTAAGACATTATTCATTATAAGACCATTTATGATTACAGTTCCGTCGAATCGTCAATAACGTTTTAACTTTAGCTAAAACAAACATCATGCAAATACGATTTAAATACTAAATACATATACATTATAATACATGCTTAATTTACTTATGTGACTCTACCACCGGCGTCGCGTCGGAACGCTGATTCTGACGCTAAAGACCGGTCAGTCTAAACTAATCTGTACTAATATTATTAAGAGGAAAGATTTGAGTCTTTGTTTGTAATGAATAGGCCGGAACTACTGGACCGATTTTAAAAATTCTTTAGCCAATGTAAGTAGGGTTACCATTTAGAAATTTGAAAATCCCTGACAAAAAGCCAGACAGTTCGAAAAACGTCCGGACATTTTAACCACAAAATGCAAAAGTTAGGTAGGTAATAAAGTACGAGTAACATACTCTCGCTTGAGGAGGAAGGTTGCGGGGTGCGGGAATCACGCGCCTCGCATCCGCGCGGCTGACTGATTTGATATTACCTTTTTATTTAAATTTAATTACTAATATCCCATCTTAGCCAAAAAAACCGGACAAAATACAAAGTCCGGACATGTCCGGACTAATCCAGACGCATGGTAACCTTAAATGTAAGGCTACTTTATTTTTAGGGAGTGACATAGGCTATTTTTTTAGTCTATATTCTGACGGGAGAAGCAATCTTTGCGACGAAGCCGCTGATGGACTGCTAGTTCAGTATATTTTAAGTTAAAAATACTCCAAAAAATCCATTCTGCGGATTTCCAGACCGTTATTTATTGCTTACATTTTTCAACGAATTCCCGATGTAAGACGGTTCTCCTAACCTAGTCTCCATTGTCATTCTCGGACGCTGTTTATCACAGTAGGTAATCTATGAATCTGTCGTTTTTTTATAATCTCGTGGCAAAGACGAGCGTGACTTTCGGCACGCGACTAGCGAGCGATGTTAAAAACGATTTATCAAATTGTCTTTTTATTTCATACTCTGTGCCATGTAAATGAGTCTTTAGAAATAATTAAGTCGATGAGATAATGGTGTCAATATCATTCGCGGTATAGAATGAAGTACGACAGCCTACAGGTAACTGTTAAATAACATTACATCACTAATATTAATAAAGGTCTTGCTATTTTTGCTGTAAACATTATTTGTTTATTGTAATTAAATAAATATCTGGGACAATTTACACCAAGATCATCTGACCCCAAACTAAGCAGAGCTTGTACTATGGGTGTCAGAGACTAATATTCATACTTAAATATTTCTAAATACATACTTAAATAGATAATAACACTCAGACACACAACAAACACAAATATTCTTCACATCAATTTTTGTCATCGAACCCACGACCTCCGGTGCTAAAGGCAGGATCGCAGCCATTGCACCAACAGGCCAGTCATTACAATGATGAGCGATCCTACCGCCGAATTTGCACAAACATTTTTTGTTATGCATAAATGCAAATATTGTATTGTTTTTTAAAATATTACATGTAGATAATGTTTTTTTCTATTGTTCACAGATAATCAAAGGCCGTATGACGCGTACCGACTGAACGAGAACATAACACAAGATGTCTTCAAAGGCAATATACGAGGCCACCGGCAAGGAGCTGATTAACAGGTGAAGAAAAGATGTGCTTAATATTCACTTAAAATTAAGTCTGCTTTAACAGTAGGCAGGATATAGGATATATATAATAAAGATAGGGCACTTACTTCGAGACATCGTCAATAAATATAAATAAATAAATATAAATATGCGCCAGACAACACACCTCTTGTAATGGTCTCGAAGTAGGGATTATTAAATCCCTGTGTTACGAGGTACCACACAAGGAAATAAGCTAGGGGCGTCTCCCAGCACACCCAGACCAGAGTCAATTCAGAAAAGATCGTTTCCTGAACTGACCCGACCGGGACACTACGGAAATCGAGGCGAGAAACCGTGCTACAGCACACTACGCCAATCGTGCCGTCAAATTGGTGTTTGGTTGAGGCATATCTCACTCGTACTAATGATATTGACGACCGACTTGGTGTAATGGTTAAAAAGTTGGCTACTACACCAGAGGTCGCGGGTTCGATCCCCGCACAGTACAAACATTTGTGTGCATGAACATGTCTGTTTGTACTGGTCTGGGTGTCTCCTATGTATAATAAGTATGTATTTACAAAAGAAAAATGTATTTAAGTATGTTTATCCGTTGTCTAGTATCCCATAACACAAGCTTTAATTAGCTTACTTTGGGGCTAGATGGCGCTGTGTGGAATAATGTCCAGGGATATTTATATTTATATTTATACAAATGCGAAAGTTTGTGAGAATGTATGTATGTTTGTTACTCTTTCACACAAAAACTACTGAACGGATTTGGATGAAACTTTACATTAATACAGCTTATACATCAGAATAACACATGGGCTACTATTTATAAAGGTTTTATGTAATTTGGCCATAATATGTAATGATAACGCGGGCCAAGCCGCGAGACGCTAGTTCATTGATATTTAATCAATTCCATACGGTTTCTTAATATATTTTTGTTACTTTCAGACACATTCAATCTGGCACAGCACTTGTGCCCTGCCGGTTTGCTACCTTCGAACAGAGCACTGTCTGGGAGGATGAGCTCGGCAAGAACCCCTGGCTCTCTAAGGAGGTGAGGATTATACTCATTTAAACAGATTTAAAACCCAAAATCACAAAAAAATAACATACATACATACATACCTACCATCACGCCTTTTTCCCAACGGGGTAGGCAGAGACCACATCTTTCCACTTGCTACGGTCCTGACACACCTCTTGCGCTTCTTCCACTCTCATTAATCCTTTCATACATGCTCGTCGATTATGGGTACTCCTGACCTTACCTTTTCTGAGCACGTCATGGACTTGTCCTAAGTACATCCGTCTAGGCCTTCCTCTTTTAACAGCTCCATCCACCCTCGCCTTGTAAATTTGTTTCGTTAGCATCTTAGCATTCCCATCTCAATTTTTGTGACAACATCCTCTTTCACACCACATCGCTCTCTTGTTATGCTATTTCTTACTTTATCACTCAATGTCACTCCTGCCAAACTTCGCAATGCTCTCATTTCCACTGCATTTATCCTACTTTCATCCTTCTTTTGCCATACCCAACTCTCACCTCCGTACATAAGCGTCGGCACTAACACCCCCGCATGAACAGCCAGTCGCGCCTTCTCTGACACCTTCTGGCTGTTCATAAAGGCATGCAGCGCTCCATTTAACATATTCCCTGCATTCACTCTTCTATCAATATCACCCTCATGAATTCCATCCCTCGTGAAGCTAGTCCCCAGATACACAAATTCTTTCACTTGTTCTACCTTTTCACCTCCAATTAAAACATGAAATTCTGTCATATCCTCATCTCTTTCAAAAACAAAGATACATTTAAAACTGATTAGCCTGTATACTGCCCTCGGTTGTAGCGATGACTTGATTAAGATGATGCCAGCAGGGAACAGCAATCGAATTACTAATTACTTTTAAGTTTAAAACAAAATCAGAACTATGTACACGGGTGTTTTTTGTATGAAAATCCGAAAATGAATTTGGTACCTAAGGAGATCGATTTTAACACTACCTTAAAAATATTTCACTCGGTTGCTAAATTACTAACTGAGTTTAGGTATAGGTACAGACGCGTTCACCTTTACAAAACCATTGCGAAATGGGTCATATATCAGCAGCATGAGGTGCACCCTATGTTAAGCTTAATGTGAACGTGTCTGTACCATATCATTTTCCATGTAGTATAATTAATCAACAGGTATATACGATTTATAGAGCTGTGTTAGCATTGAAGACATTTATTCATCATCTCATTCTTCAGGTTGTTATTCCAATTCTTTCACTGTCCAATCTATTCGCTTGTGGGGTTCGCTACCTTTACTTATGAGGCAATCTCAATCCTTACCTATTTTCAAATCCCGACTCAAAGCTTGTTTCCTCACACTGTAACTTTTAAATGTCTCTAGTGCGTGGATAAACCAACCCTGAATAAGTCTTTTTTACCGTTATTTTTCATAATTTTGTGTGTGTTTACAGATATTTACTACGTTTTTATGTATTATATTATTATTGTTTTGACGACCGACTTGGTGTAATGGTTAAGAAGTTGGCTACTACACCAGAGGTCGCGGGTTCGATCCCCGCACAGTACAAACATTTTGTGTGCATGAACATGTCTGTTTGTACTGGTCTGGGTGTCTCCTATGTATAATAAGTATGTATTTACAAAAGAAAATGTATTTAAGTATGTTTATCCGTTGTCTAGTATCCCATAACACTAGCTTTAATTAGCTTACTTTGGGGCTAGATGGCGCTGTATGGAATAATGTCCAGGGATATTTATTATTATTTATTTATATGTTATTGAATTCATGAATGCATAAAATAACTTCATGTATGTATATAATTATCTCACTACCTCACACTGCCTTACCTATTTCTCTTTTTAGTCTTGTAATTTTCTCTACCTGCAGATTGTCTGGAAGAGATCGCTTCCTAGCGATAAGACCGCCTACATTGTACAATCTAAGATTATGTAATACTAATGTTATGATTTGTTGTACAATAAAGTATATTTATCTTAGCTTATCTTATCTTATTCTCATTAGAATACAATAATTCACTTAAATGAGAAATACATTATAGGACCAGTTTTAAGTTTGAATTAAATATCCCTGGACATCCCTGGACATTATTCCACACAGCGCCATCTAGCCCCAAAATAAGCTAATTAAAGCTTGTGTTATGGGATACTAGACAACGGATAAACATACTTAAATACATTTTCTTTTGTAAATACATACTTATTATACATAGGAGACACCCAGACCAGTACAACAGACATGTTCATGCACACAAATGTTTGTACTGTGCGGGGATCGAACCCGCGACCTCTGGTGTAGTAGCCAACTTCTTAACCATTACACCAAGTCGGTCGGTCATTTCCGAATTAAACAATAACTTGACAATGAGCGTGCCAGGCAATTCTTAATATTGTAGGTAATTTGTTAAGAATTGTGATGGTACTCGTAGGTATTGACTCATTACCATCGCAACAAGATCTCAGCGCAAAAACGAGCAAGCGAATACAAAATGCACGGATCTACGTTCACTAGATGTGTCTAGGCGAAGTTTGCCGCGTGAATTGTTGTGAGCGATTCGTATTGGTTACTGATGAATGAGTATTAGATATTATTATACCATTAATTTGAATCAAACCATTGTTGAAGTTTTGCTTTTGATGAAAGAACCCCAAAGTTAATTTTGTTGACTAGTTCAGAGGCTTTATTACCATCCCCTATAACTTCTCAAGTTTATACCCTATAATGAGCGTGCAGCGAGCAATTTCGTCAGTAAATATCCAGCCTAGAATATGCGTCCGTGCCAGGTAACCGCTGGCGGGATACATTTTACTCGCATAATTTGTTTGTACTAATTTTCTTAGGCGTAATTTTTATTGGCATAATCGTATTCTGGCATGAGTTTTAAGCTTATCGATCTGTAGGGACTGTAGGGCTATTGAGGAGACGCATAATAGTCTTTAGCCATTTTTATTTTGTTATAAAGGTTAAGTATGGATTAATAGGTGCGAGGAGAAGCGACGAGCGTGTTAGGTGTATATGAACCTATCGCACGAAGCCGAGCGAGCTAAGCGAGCGGCCGGCGAGTGCAAGGGGCCAAAAAACCTCATTATACTAGATTTTGATGATTTTACTCATTAATTTTATGCGTTAGAATATTATGCTAAGTTATCTTTATGCCATATCTGATTATGCTTTAAAAAAATATGCGAATAAAATTATGCGTATAGTTGTTATGCCAAAATGTTATTATTCCTAAAAAAACTATGCCTGAATAAATTATAATAAAAGTTTTCATGCGAGTAAATATAGACCCACCGCTGGCTGGCTGGAAATGAATAGACAAAATTATGAAATTGCGTTAAGTAATTAACTTGACCCGATATAAGCGATTGTAATAAGGCCCCAATTGTGACAAAATAATTGATATACTCCTTAATAGCTGCTCACTACTTTTTATCAGTTCCGCGAATAACTATATATAAAATTAGATTTTAATTATGTGTAGGAAGGTCACCGGTAACTAAATTAACCAAATTTAGTGAGTTACGCACATTTACATTGAAATACAGCCATCGGAGCATAACTAAAAAGGTTCTGTAATCTTAATGCGTTGTTATTTACGTCTCGTTGAAGCATTCGAGATGTTTCCTGGTGCATTACTAGGTTCACGATACTTGCAAAATTACATGCGCCAACTTAAAATTTACAGGGCATACACATTTGTTTGTGTTTTTTTATCTATACTAATAATATAAAGAGGAAATATTTGTTTGGTTGTTTGTTTGTATCTAATAGGCTCCGAAACTAAAAGATCGATTTTAAAAATTCTTTTTTGCAATATAAAGATACATTATCAGAGAATGACGTAGGTTTTTTTTTAAATTTAGGCTATATTTTGACAGGAAAGACAGTCTCCGCGGGCGGAGCCGCTGACGGACATCTAGTTATAAAAGTAACAGATATTTTCATTATAGGACGAAACGTTCTGTTTTTCTGAAAGAAAAATTCAAATACAACACACAATTCTTCAAATTCTCAAACGTGATTTAATGTTGAGCACTCTTTTAACCGACCCTTATCTTGTTAGAAGAAATGAAAGATTTACTAGAAATGTTTCATTGGTCGACTTTTTGGCGGGTGAAACGCAAAGACATTTTTGCGCTGATGCGGTAATCGACCGCTACAAATAATCTATTGTAAGAAACAGATATTCAGTCATAGTGTCTTGGTGTTTCTGGTTTTCATAACACAATTAGAACCTTTTTTTTGCCGGAAAAATCTTTTATGGACTGTCCCACTGCCCGAGGGGTAAGCAGTGGGGGAGTGTGGGACTCCCAGCCGTGGAGCCGACGGGATACCGCACTAAAACGACCGGGGTATCATGGAGCCAAAAAGGATTACCACGTCGCCCCAGCGGTCGGCCCAGCCTACGCGCCGGGCCTCCTCACGCTACAGGGGTATCCCGGTATACTGAGACACGGGACGGACGGGAACACCGTGCAATGGGGTGAAAGCCCCCCTGCAATCACCCCGGTGTTACTTTAGGGAGCAGGAGGAGGACGGGCGAACCGCCGTCGTCGTCTCATCTGCGTCGGAAAGAAGCCGCCCGAGGATCATCCAACACAAAATTGGAACCTAACTTTAGGATCAGATTATTATTTGTTATTAAATCCACGGGTCCTTTTAAGCTTGCGTGAGGCCGAAGTCAACACATAAAGACCTTTTGGTACCAGTTAGTCTTCTTTTATATGGGTACATTATAATTATGATTTTCAAAACTTCCAGTTTAGTTAACACCCGGAGTCGAAACTCCGCTTATCTTGGGGTCAGAGGCTATGTGTTTATGTCGAAGTAGTAATAGATCATCCAAGGACCAGCCGTATTTTCGCGATTAACCTGAAAACAACCAGTATCATAGCGATATTATAAAAAAAGGAAATATCTGAGACAAATTACACCAAGATCATCTGATCCCAAACTAAGCAGAGCATGCACCTACTATGGGTGTCAGAGACTGATAAACATACTTAAATATTTCTAAACACAGACACACAATAAACACAAATGTTCGTCACGTGAATGTTTGTCATGGGTGGGATCGAGTCCACGACCTCTGGTGCTTAATGCAGCATCGCCAAGAGGCCAGTCGATATTAAATGTCAGTTTCACGATTTTCGAAGAATTCCAGCTCTTCCTATTATCCACCGACTTATATATCCATATTATATATAATGTTATAAGAGGGTCATTCAATAAATACTTAGCCTACAAAAAGTTAACGAAAATTTTGGAATAGTGGCAATTTATTTTTCAACATAGTCTCCTTTTAGTTCGATACACTTAGCCCAGCGATGCTCCAACTTTTTTAACCCGTCCGAAAAATAGTTTTGTCAAACTCTGCAAAATAGGCCTCCGTGGCGGCGATGACCGCCTCATTTGATCCATATCTATTCCCGGCGAGTGATTTTTTCAGATTAGGAAACAGAAAGAAGTCACAAGGGGCCAAATCTGGAGAATACGGTGAAAAGAATTAAAAAAGAATGTGCTACACTGTGGTAAAACTCTTTTGAAACTACAGCGCCCTCTGGCGATGAGGCTAGGTACTTATTGAATGCACCTCGTATATAATGTAGTATATGTCCGTAAAAACTTGCATCTCTTCAAGAAAAACAGTGATGTTCATAAACTCAATACTAGAAATAAAAATAAGCTCGTAACTCCCAGTCTAAGACTGCATAAGGTAGGGAAATCATTTGTTGGTCAATGTGTTAAATATTTTAATAAGATTCCGCAAACTCTTGTTGAACTGCCTCTTCACCAGTTTAAGTCACAAATTAAAGCTAAGTTAATGAAGCGAGGTTATTATAGTGTTGAGGATTTCTTAAATGATAAGAATTTGTGGTCATCTTAGGTATAATCTGCTCCTCTGCACACTTTTTTGTTATGACTTTACCCTGTCAATTCAATTTTTGTGTTAAAAAACAAGATTGAAAAGAGTAACCATCGAGTTTCTTGCCGGAGTCTTCTCGATCGGAAACAACCTCCGAACCGGTGGTAGAGTCACATTATGTTTAATTATGATATTTACTATCATAGTATAATTTTATGTAAGTTTATTTTAGTATATTTTTGCTACATTTTTTTTGTAACTATATGACTTGTCATAAGTACTTTTTATAAGTCTATATGAATAAAGATATTTTTTACTTTATATAACATAACTTATTCTTAAATTTTTCTTTCCTAGCAACTAGTAGTGAAGCCAGACCAGCTGATCAAGCGGCGCGGCAAGCTAGGCCTGGTCGGCGTGAACAAGACCGCGACCGAAGTGAGGAGATGGCTCGGCGAGCACATGGGCAAGGAGCAGCAGGTCGGCGCGTGCGTCGGCAAGCTGCGCCACTTCGTCGTCGAGCCTTTCGTGAGGCACGACCCGGTATGTTGATGGACACTTTTAACTTTGATAGACAAGGATAGGGACATTTTCAACCATAGTATTATGTATATTTCAACCATTGTTCGTTGTAATGTTTTGTTATGCGATGTCCTTGGAAGACGCGGCTTTGAGTCAATTTCGGGCTCAATCAGGTTTTTAGTAGTTGTAGATGCGTGCAGTTAGCCTGACCGTCTTTTTTTCCTCTCCAGGGATGTGATGTGGGAATCTTCAATAATTATTTATTTTAATTTATTACTTTTACGAATATAGGTACAATACTTTACAAAATTATGATGAAGTCGATAATGGTAATGTTGACCGAGTGTCAATGCTGATGATCGAATACGAAGAGAAGAGCTCGAGTTGAGCCGGCCGCCCCTCCATCCCCGCCCGCGTCGTCCTCCCTCCATGTCGTGTCGGTTATCCCTTGGAGTAACGTCCTCTTGCGGCGATATGCGAAAACAGTTGTTTCTAGGAGCCTTGTGTAGGTACGCTCGCTCGCACGACGCATGTTGAGGTTCCGACGACTTCTAACAGGTGGCGCTTTCTCGTAAACAGTAGTTAAAAACTGTTTCTTTCTGTTTGCAGACCGAAGAGATGTACCTCTGCATCCAGTCGGGAAGGCGCTCCGACACTATCCTCTTCCACCACCAGGGAGGAGTCGACGTTGGCGACGTTGATGCCTTGGCCGTCAGGCTGGAGGTAAGAATTAATAGTTTATACTTAGAAAATGACACTTTGAAGCAATGACACCTTTTAAAGCTTTTAAAAAAAGACTCGCCTTAGTTTTGACGACTAACGACTGGCTCAGTCTTTCAGTCTCTAACCTTAAGTCCTAAGACTAGCTTAACTGAGCTGTTACTCACACAGCTTAAAGGACTTAAAAGACTGGCGAGTTGTCGCCTGGGAGTCGAGTCGTAAGGCGCGAGTTGATGCAACAAGTGTTTTTTTAGAACCTGACGATAATAAGTCTTTTAATACATAGTTTCACTTCATATAATGAAATAGAGTAATCAAAATCAAATAGAGTAATAAAAAAAAGTAAATCGAACTTCACTCATACGCCAGTTTTTTCGTAAGGTACTTGTTTAAGTCTTTTTAGTCCTCTGGTCTGATCCGTTAACCTAAAACTATAAGCTAGTCTTAATTTTAGAGTCGAGTCGTGTAAAAAGGCTAGTCTTTATTATAAACGACTTGAGTCTCTTTCATCACTAAATGACACAGCTGTAGCATCCGAGGAGGTTGAGAGTGAGACTCTTGAACAGAATTTCATTGGAAAGGCATTGCAGAAATGTCAAAAAAAGATATTTTTGAACCTTATTACAGAGCGTTAAGGTTCAACATTTTTTTTGGTGACAGTAATGTAATGCCAATCTGGCGAAATTAGATTCAAGAGTCAGGGGCCTCCAGACCAAGGGCAAGGGCGCGTCCGGCTCCTTCAAGTTGGAATCAAAGTCTGCAGCATCCAAGAAACCTGTCGGTGCCGTCTGAAAACCCGCCGCCCCCGCTCCGAAGTGTAAAGCGGAGCGAGGCAGCGGAGCGGAGTTTTGGCAATTTTTAACCAATAGGATCGAAGGCAGGCGTTCCTTCAAGCAATCCCATTGGTTGAAAGTTGCCAAAACTCCGCTCCGCTGCCTCGCTCCGCTTCGGTGGACAGGCAGCCTAAGGGAGCAGAAGGCAGGATATTATGTCACTGTGACACGTGTGCTGCCGTGTTTAAGCTTTTCAATTGTATGACGTGCATTATCGAGTTATGGAAATAATAATAAATAATAATATATGTGCGCCAGACAACACACCTCTTGTAATGGTCTCGAAGTAGGGATTAATATCCCTGTGTTACGAGGTACCACACAAGGAAATCGGCCAGGGGCGTCTCCCAGCACACCCAGACCCAAATCAATTCAGCAAATATCGTTTCCTGAATTGACCCGACCGGGAATCGAGGCGAGAAACTGTGCTACAGGTCGCACTACACCAATGGTGTCGTCAGACGTCGTCAAAAGTCGTGTCGGAAATTCATGGCTTAGAAGAATGGATCTATACAAAAAGGCGCAATTGTGATGCCAAATTTAAATGTCTAAAATAGTTTTTGCTGCACATTTGATGCATTATTGTTCGTGCTTTTTTGATAATATTGTTACACCCGTTCACTGCACTAACGGACATTTTGTTGGAGTTTTTACAACAGGAACTAAAATTGAGCACTATAAGTGAAATTTATTTTTAACATTAGACAATGCTCTATTTTCTACACAAAGACAGAAACTAGAAAAAATCGACCGATTCGAACCCGCGATATTGAGTACTATACTCGAACTAGTATTTAATTTTTTTAAATAATATAAAATAACAAATTATATGGGGTGATTATCAAATACCACACATAAATTTCGACACGATTGGCGTAGTGTGCTGTAGCACGGTTTCTCGCCTCCATTTCCGTAGTGTCCCGGGTTTGATTCCCGGTCGGGTCAATTCAGGAAACGATCTTTTCAGCCTGGCTTATTTCCTTGTGTGGTACCTCGTAACACAGGGATTTAATAATCCCTACTTCGAGACCATTACAAGAGGTGTGTTGTCTGGCGCATATTTATTTATTTATTTATTTATTAAATAACTTCCGAAAACAACATGTCATGCTCAGTAATAACTATGTAACTCTTACTCATAAAAACTATGTAAGTGAAAATTTGATTTATTTAATTAACTTTTATTTCAAGGTCACCATACAAATCAGTTGAACAGTCAGCATTATTTGTATGAAAACCTCATAGTTAAAGTCACTAGAATAAAATAAATTCTCACTTACAGTTTGAGTATGTCATATCGTTTTTGGAAGTTATTATAGAATCACCCGGTATGTAAATTAACAAATTAATCTTTTAAAAAATATTGAAGCAATGGATTTAAAGTGTTAATCTTTTTCTAAAAAAATCAAGATTTTTTTGCTAGACTAAATTTGCTTGTGGATGTTTCGCTCAAATATAATTATGCCTTTTTACAGATACCAGTGGACACTTTCCCCACCGGTGAGGAAATCGAGCACAACCTGCTGAAGAACATCAAATCTTCTGGCACCAAGAGGTAAGATCTGTTAGAAGTCTATCTATAAGTCAGCCTATCTAATATCCATGTCACGCCTCAGACATTTCATAGAAATTACCTGAATTCGTATAGCGTCTATCAGGAATCAGAAATGTTTAAAGAGATTGCGAAGGTGATGTTTTACCGATCTTATGCACTTTATAAATATTTATACATAATAAATCTCCATTTAAAAGTGATTTTACTGACTTTAATATACTAAAATAATAGAAATAGTAATCATGAAAAACGTTTATTCAATAACTAAAGCTAATTACAATTAGGTATGAGGTAATTCTTAAAACGAATAGTACAGAAATCAGAAGTGGTCGGATGACAACTATTGTTATTCGTTGCTAGAATTAACATAATATTGTTTAAAGCATTTGAAAAGATGCTATCGTTATAATAAGCTATTAAATTAAGATAAAAATACTTTAGTGTACAATAAACAATAACATCAGCATCACATAGTCTTAGATTGTAAAATGTAGGCGGTCTTATCGCTAGGAAGCGATCTCTTCTAGACAACCTGCAGGTTAATTATTCATTCATTATTTATTAGTAATTATTCAATAATTATCATTATTTCAGGATACTAACAACATTCATCCTAGCCCTCTACCGGGTGTACGTCGACCTATACTTCTCGTACATGGAGATCAACCCAATAGTCGTCACAAACGAGCGGATCTATCTGCTAGATCTGGCCGCCAAGCTGGACCAGACGGCGGACTTCATCTGCGCCAAGAACTGGGGAGAGGTGGTGTTCCCACCACCGTTTGGGAGGGACGCCTATCCGGAGGAGGCGCATATCGCGGATTTGGATGCGAAGAGTGGGGCTAGTTTAAAGGTGAGTGACTGAAATGAGGTCAAATTTAATAGAAACAAGGAGATCAATCAGCTATTGGTGACTAACGAGCGAATCTCGAAGAATGGGGCTAATTTGAAGGTCAGTTTTTGAAATGAGGTCAAAACTAAAGGTAGAAACATAGAGATCAACCCAATAGTGGTCACAAACGAGCGGATCTAACTGCTAGATCTGGCCTCCAAGCTGGACCAGACGGTGAACTTCATCTGCGCCAAGAACTGGGGAGAGGTGGTGTTCCTATCAACGTTTGGGAGGGACGCCTATCCGGAGGAGGCGCATATCGCGGATTTGGATGCGAAGAGTGGGGCTAGTTTGAATGTTAGTGTCTGAAATGAGGTCAAATCTAATAGAATAAGGAGATCAATCCGCTAGTAGACGGTGACCAACGAGCAGATCTGGCCGGAAAGCTGTAGCAGACGGCGGACTTCAACTGCGCCAAGAACTGGGGAGAGGTGGTGTTCCTACCACCGATTGGAAGGGACGCCTATGTAACTCTGAAATCTATAGAGTAGCCACCCGGAGTGTGGAAGGCGAAGGTTCGAATCCTGCCTGATTACTTCTTCTTTTGTGTCTTTAGAAATGAAAAACAAGCATTGTAAAATGATAAATAAACAAAGTAATAATTTAAAATGTATGTCATTCCCATGAATTACGAAATTCTGACCATTCTGACCGATTAGTCCCATGTACATTAATTTGATGAAAAAAATACGCCCGGAATCGTGTTCTTTTTTCATCATTTATCAACAATTTCATCATTAGAAAACATGTCACAATGATTTACCCTTTTTTTGTTTAAGTCGCTTTTTTTCTCTTGGAAAGTATTCATTTATTAATTGCACGAAAAAGATGACAATTATAAGGGTTACAGTGTACATGTGACGCCCTGTACTAGGGCGTTGCTATTTTAACTAATTTTATACATTAATTAATATTACTATTACAAATTTTTATTGCATAATCCAAACTATTTACCTTTATAAACTTAGTTATAGTAGATGCTTGTGTGTTGTGTTGTTAAGTGAAGTGTGTACGTACTGCAAAAGTTGGGAGGCCTATATTTAATATTAATTTATACTACACCTGCTCGGAAAGTACCTTGATACTTTATCAAATTTACGGTAGAAAGTACGTCATTGCATATGGAACAAATATGCGGGGAGATAACGCATCTGAGCGGGAGAGAAAGGTGTATGAAAATCCATTTCTTACGTGGTTTTTCTTTTTTAATTTTAGGTAAGACTATGCGCCGGTAACCTAAATATCAAAAGCCAAAAAGTTTTTACAGTGAGTTTTTATCTCCAAGTTCGCAAAATGACACTGGCCACTAGCTGTGTGTCGGATGGTGTCGGGCTGGCAGTGCGACCCTGCGGCGGCAGGATAAACAATTTGAAAAAAGAACATGTGACAATTGTAAACGCCATTGGCGCCATTTTCAATTTGTGTGTTGTTTGAGGATTCAGTTTTCGTAGAAAGTAAAATAAAACTATCAAAATGATAAGAAGTGATAGTGATGATGAAGATTTTTTTAACTCCGCCGCAGTTGAAGGAAACTGCAAAAATAATAAAGAAGGAAAAAGTGTTACGAGTACATTAAGCTTCACTAACTGCAACAATTTCAATATAAATTTCAATTAGTAAAGATTTAGTTTTTTATTTTCCTCGTACTTAAGTGTAGTTTATAGCACTATGTATCACTCGAGAGAAAGTGCGATTCCCGATCTCGGGTGTTTTAAAGCTCTCGCCTACGGCTCGGGCTTCAAACGACACCCTCGACGGTAATCGGTCTCTTTCTCCTCTCGGTGAAATTGTTCAAAACTAAATCTTTACTAATTGGAATTTATATTGAAATTTTTGCAGTTAGTGAAGCTTAATGTAACATTTTTTCCATTAATGTATGTTTCAACTGCGGCGGAGTTAAAAAATCTTCATGTACTATTAACCTCTCTTCAAAAAACTCAGGAACACTGTAATAACATTTAGTGGTTCTCAATAACATATTTTTTCGTACCCCAGCTGACGGTGCTGAACAAGTCGGGGCGCATCTGGACGATGGTGGCGGGCGGCGGCGCGTCCGTGGTGTACACGGACACGGTGTGCGAGCTGGGCGGCGCGGCCGAGCTCGCCAACTACGGCGAGTACTCCGGCGCGCCCACCGAGGGGCAGACCGCCGACTACGCCAAGACCATCTTCAGTCTCATGTGCAGGGAGAAGCATCCCAACGGGAAGGTGCGTTTTAGCAGATAGTTTTAGGAGACGACGCGTTTTGAAATGAAATGAAATGAAATGAAATGATATGAAATGATATGAAATGAAATGAAATGAAATTAAATTAAATTTTATTGTGAATATAAATTTGGGTACACAGCATTTAGCAGTTACAGTTGCTTGAGAGAGAATCTCCAAATTTAACCTTATCAAGCGTATTCACATACTTTAAAATATAAATAAACCTATTTTAACTATCTAACAAATGAAATAACTCCAGCTATATATTACAAAACAACATTATTCTTTGTATTCATAAAATTCTTTTAAACTATAAAAACAATTTTTCAGTAGCCATATCTTAGTCAATCTTTTAAATTTACGTAAATTTACGTAAATTTACGTAAATTAATATTTTCATCCTTAAACTTATCGGGTAATTTATTAAATATCTTGATGCACATGTTATAGGCATATTTTTTGGATGATTCACGTGATTGTACAATACGTTTTAATTTATCCTATGATCTCTCATTACCTTACCCACTACTCTTATTTTATTAGTCAATTCCTTACACGTGGGTTGCCTGAAAGAGATCGCTTCCTAGCGATAAGGCCGCCTAAATTGTACTAGACTAAGTTTTTATTCGTTTTTGAGCACTGTTGTAATTATTTTATTTGTAGTTGTTGTACAAATCTTATCTTATTGTAAGCACAAAATAAAGAGTTTACAGAAGGACCAAAACTTGCGTTCAGGGTTGCTGCTATATTCGCTCTGAATTTTCAAAATGAAGTAAGTACCTGCTTGACGGAACCGGCCAAAACAAAATTCATCATGTGAAAAATTGCACCAAGTTCGACAAAAGCAAAAACACTCGCGACAGTGCGACTTTCCGACTCACCGAAGCTCACTGACTTCGCTTGTAAACTCACGTCTCTGTGTGCGTGCGTCGAAAATGGCGTGTTGTTCTAAGCGGGCTATCTGTCAGAGCGCCGCGCATGTCTAATTTGTGTTATAAGATAAATATACTTTATTGCACAACAAATCATGACATTAGCATTACATAATCTTAGATTGTACAATGTAGGCGGTCTTATCGCTAGTAAGCGATCTCTTCCAGACAACCTGCAGGTAGAGGAAATAACAAGATAAAAAGAGAAAGGGGTAAGGTAGTGTGAGATAGTTTTATAAATACATGCAGTTATTTTTGACTGGCCTGTTGGCGCAATGGCAGCGATCCTGCCTTTAGTCCCGGATGTCGTGGGTTCGATTCCCACCCATGACAAACATTTTGTGTGACAAACATGAGTGTTTGTTGTGTGTCTGGGTGTTATTATCTATATATGTATGTATTTAGAAATATTTAAGTATGTTTATCAGTCTCTGACGCCCATATTACAAGTTTTGCTTAGTTTGGGGTCAGATGATCTCGGTGTAAATGGTCCCAGATATTTATTTATTTATTTATTTACTTATTTTATGCATTCATGAATGCAATTACATATAATACTTATAAACGTAGTAAATTTCTGTAAAACACAAAATTAAAAAAAACGGTAAAAAAGACTTATTCAGGGTTAGTTTAGTTTATCCACGCACTAGAGACATTTAAAAATTACAGTGTGGGGAAATAGGCTTTTATTATATCGCTGATTTTTAATTAAAGTATATTTTTTCTCTCTGCTATATTCTGCGGCATGTTAGTTCATAATTGTAACTATTCTAATTTTCGCCTTTTCCGACACTTTTTCAATTAAAATTTAAAATTTAATTGAGCATTTAATCGGTGGCTTCCTGAGATTTGACAATTAATGTGTTTTTATCTAGTAACATGCAAACAACAACAAGAAGAAGAGTAATTTTATTTTAATTTAATAAAATAATCACGAAAATCTTACAAAAATGCGACGTTTACGATCCATCCAATCAATCTGATGGTTGTTGATCTGTGAACTGATAGCAGAAGATGGTTTGAGAGCCTTTGCTGGGGGTGTATCGAAAACGACGCGTTTTTGAAGATTTTCGTGTAAAACCACAAGTTTAAAAGAGTAACTACTGAGTTTCTCGCCGGGTCTTCTCAGTAAGAATCAACTCCGACGCGGTGGTAGAGTCGCATTATGTTTGTATACTGTTTATTTATATATTCATATTATTATAGTATTTATGTCTATCACGACACGGTTGGCGTAGTGCGCTACAGCACGGTTTCTCGCCTCGATTTCCGTAGTGTCCCGGGTTCGATTCCCGGTCGGGTCAATTTAGGAAACGATCTGTTCTGAATTGACTCGGGTCTGGGTGTGCTGGGAGACGCCCCTAGCTTATTTCCTTGTGTGGTACCTCGTAACACAGGGATATTAATCACTACTTCGAGACCATTACAAGAGGTGTGTTGTCTGGCGCATATTTATTATATTTATTTAAAATCATTTAGTATATTTTTTGAATATTTAAAAGTACTGATTAGGTCTCTTTAAATAAAGATAGGTATTTGAGTTTTGACTATATCGCCTAATTCAATTTTTTTTTTTTATTTTGTGCACTTTGTTATTTTGTAATTATATTTTTTTACAGTGAGTTTTCTAGTTTCATCACACTTACAGTTTTTTTTTTAATGTATCAAATAACTGGGACTATATTTGACAATTCAATGTGTTTGTATGTAATAATATGCAAAATATAGCAGAGAAAAAGTGATCAATACATTTATTTCATAAAATATCCAAGAAAATCTTTAAAAATGCGACGTTTACGATCCACCCAATCAATGTCCTTCAACACGGATACAATATGCGGCGGACTACGCGAAGACTATCTTCAGTCTAATCTGCAGGGAGAAGCATCCTAACGGGAAGGTGGGTTAATCTATGAACTAACAAAAGGAGACACAGTATGAGAACCTTTGCTGGGGGTGTACCGGAAATGTCGCGTTTTTTTGAAGACTTTCGTGATTATATCGCCGAGTTCAAATTAAAGTATATTAGTTCTGCGCCATGTTATTTTCCAATTAAAATTGTTACTTTTACAATGATTTTTCTCGTTTCCTCACACTTGTTTAGTAAAAAATAATTTTATATAATTGAGCAGTGGTTTTGAACACGTAACGCCCCGTTTAAAACGTTCTTATCGGATGCGGTGACCACACGACTTAGACCCAGATTGCGATTGGATTGATGTTGGTTTCTGTTACTTAAAGGAAAAATCGGTAGATATTTAACTTATGGTCAGGATTTTTTCTGGTGTATATTTAATTTATCTTTTTAAAATGAAGCAGTTCCAAAACTTGCAAAACATAACGGAGAAAAAAGATATAATTAGGAGAGCGTCGTGGCCTAGGGGTTGAGCACTCCAACTCGAATCGTGGATCGTGTGGTCCCGAGTTCAAATCTGGCCAGAACTATTAAATTGCCGACTAACTCTCAGGTGATAGAAAACGCCGGTAAAAAACCAAATCAACCCGGATAACCGCGGAGGGTTCACCACCTACCATGTCAAACTCAAACTCAAACTCAAACAACTTTAATCAAATAGACTTTCACAGTAAATACTTTCAAACCGTCAAATTTAAAGCAAGATATACTAAATAATAGACATAATTACTATAATAATATGGATATATAAATACACAGTATACAGACATAATGCGACTCTACCACCGCGTCGGAGTTGTTTCTTGCTGAGAAGACCCGGCGAGAAACTCAGCAGTTACTCTTTTAAACTTGTTTTGGGTTTACAACAGGCGTTAGTTAAGTCCAATGTGTCATTTTGAAACAAATAAACCTACTGAGTGAATCTAAAGAATATAAAACAATGGAAAAAAATATACTCATAAAAGAATATAAACTTAAGGCCATTTGAACAATTAAGAAAGTAAAATTGTTAGTCAGTGTTGTGGATTCTAATACTATAAGATAAGACAAATAATCTTTATTGCACAAACAAATACAACAGATAATGAAAGGAAACACAAAAGGTACAATTTAGGCGGTCTTATCGCTACAAAGCGATCTTTTCAGAAGAGAGATTTAAAGAGATTTGAGTGAGGCTGTGCAAAAGTGAGAAGATAAATATTCTAAAATTATATTAAATACAAATAAAACACAATTTATAATCCTGAAGAAGGATTATCTAGCACCAGTTTCCATAAGAACGAGCTATAAAGGAGAATATAAAAAAATAAAATATACTAATAATATAAAAAATGAATAGAGAAAGAAAAAGAATACAACATTGAATACCATTGGTGAAAAGTGGGCTTCTGTGTGTTCCGTTCACCATGACGGCAACAGTCGCCTTGCCTATGACTATCCCGTTTGTGATATAGTCTTATGTTATATAAAATGGGTACATCCACCTAGTTTTGTCTCTAGATAAACATTTATTTATGCCCAGGCTTAGTAATATTTTTAACTTGTTAATTAAATTTAAAGTCTATTTAACTATATCCCTTGGTCCGTGGGGTCCTAGCGCTATAAGGCTTTTTAAGGAAATAGCAAAAAGGTTAGTTGACATCACAGGAGACCGAATAGCTGGCAGCTACCTCGGACAAATAATTAGTCTAGCTATTCAAAGGGGGAACGCTGCCAGTATCTTCGGAACCTTGCCTAAAGGGACTCTTTTTAATAATATATTTTAGTTATTATATAATATTTTTTAAGGTTTTTAGATTTAGGTTCATTTTAATAACTTCAAATGTGTTAGTATTTGTTTTAGTATTATAAATAATGTATATTTGTGTAAAGTCCTTCGCGTTAAATATATTTAACTATCTATACATTTGTTTTTGAGAGCGTCGTGGCCTAGTGGTTCAGCACCCGAACTCAGATCGTGGATCGTGTGGTCCCGAGTTCAAATCTGGCCAGAACTTAAATATCAGACTAACTCTACGGTAACGGAAAACATCGATAACAAACCAAATCAACCCGGATAGCGGCGGAAGGCTCACCACCTACCACGTTGGGTTCTAATACCACTGGTGAAAAGTGGGCTTCTGAGCGTTTCGTTAACCATGACGGCACAGTCACTTGCCTCTGACTACCCCGCTTGGGATAAAGTCGTGATGGTATGTTATGTTATGTTACACATTTGTTGCCCAGGTGCTGATTATAGGCGGCGGCATCGCCAACTTCACGAACGTGGCGGATACGTTCCGCGGCATCATCACGGCCATTGAGACCTACAAGGACGCGCTGGTGCAGTACAACGTCACCATATTCGTGCGGAGGGGGGGACCCAATTACCAGGAGGGGCTGAGGTGAGATGCGATGTTTAATTTAGTTGCGCAAATATTAAAATAATCTCAATTAATTAAAAAATACTTAGTCATACAGGTCGCAATTTCGAAAATGTTTAAATAAGTGTAGTTTTCAAAATTGAATAATACTATTTCTCATGTAATTAAAAAAATACTGAGTCTTAAGTTTTTAAACTGTTTCCCAAATAAATGAATAATCTATCTGCCTTTAGTAAAATTATCTATTTAATCAACATTGTATAAATTAAAGAAATGTCAAAAGGTATTCTCTACAGGCTACCACGAGTAAAATGTGGCAAGGTAAATAATTCATAATTCTTTATTTGCATAAGAACACGGTACTTATAAAGTTTTTATTTACAATTTCAAATTGCACATGTCTTGCCAGGATTGTTGGCATGCAAATATACATACAAATGTTCATGTAGGACGAAAAAAACAATATAAATTAAAAGTAAACAATAAATAAATTAAATCAAAGCAAATAATTCATAGTAAAATATCAAATAAACAAAACAATCAATGTCAATCGAATAAAAAAAAGTCAGAATGAAAGTTTATATTAAATTAAAATGTTCGTTTTAAAATTAATGAATTAATGTAAATGTTTTGTTTTAAAATACCAGTCTCTCACATTAATAGCTCACCAAATGAATTGTTAAATGTAAGTTAGACCTAAAAGTGTAAGCTATAATTGTGAAAGAGAAATAAAATTTAAATAGTAAAGCTCATTTATTTATATTTAGTTTTAAAATAGTTTTTAATTGTTACAGACAAATGCGCGAAGTAGGCCACCGCCTAAGAATCCCTCTATACGTGTTCGGCCCGGAGGCGAGCATGACCGCCATCGTGGGGCTCGCGTTGGGGCAGACGCCGATCCCCAAGGAGCACCAGCTGGACTACGCGCCGAAGCAGCTGCCGAAGCCTCAGACGCCGGTGAGTGGAATAAAAAGGGGGCACTGTGGTCTAGTCTAACAAAATTTGGTGGAGCTGGTCATGTGGCCTAGGTGTGGGTCATTGTAACCTATGTGTAGGTTATAGGGACCTAGGTGTGGGTCAGCGTGACCTAGGTGAGGGTCACTATGACCTAGGTGTGGGTCACTGTGACCTAAGTGTGGATCATCGTGACATAGGTGTGGGTCATCGTGACCTAGGTGTGGGTCATCGTGACCTAAGTGTGGGTCATTGTGGCCTAGGTGTGGGTTATCGTGACCTAGGTGTGGGTCATCGTGACCTAGATGTAGGTCATTGTGACCTAGGATGATAGCAGCATATTTTCGTAGTAGGTCACTGTGACCTAAATGTCGGACATCTTGATACCGGTCTAGGGAACGACAAAAACTATGTAAGCAACTGGCTACGATTCCAAGTATAAGATACAAGTAGCTGCCGAAACAGGGGATGCCGACCTACCTATAAAGCACCTTGAGTCTCTGACCTAATACTGGGTCATACGGCCCTCGGTGTAGGTCACAATAATCTGAAAATAAATAAGGCCTCAGATTGCTAGTGCTTATTGTGATCGTGACCTTAACAATGAAAGAATTTGTGAGATCGGTTCGGTAGTTTCGGAGATCACCTATCCCAAACATACAAACTCACAAACGCTGACCTCTTTTTATTATAACTGTAGATATAACCCAGGCTAAAAAAGGCTTTTTGATTTCATCCCCACCCATGACAAATATTTGTGTGACGAACATTTGTATTTGTTGTGTGTCTGGACTGTTATTATCTATTTAAGTATGTATTTAGAAATATTTAAGTATGTTTATCAGTCTCTGACGCCCATTATGCCAAGCTCTGCTTAGTTTGGGGTCAGATGATCTTGGTGTGAATTGTCCCAGATATTTATTTTATTTTATTTACATTCGCAACTTTTTCCAGGTAAAAGAGGAGTTTTGATGAATAAGCACTCAAATTCATATGAATAAAAAGCAGTCGATTTGTTAATCAATAAAAATAATCTCTCTTTTCCAGCCGAAGCCAAAACTAGACATTCCCGAGCTGACGAGCAAACTCCTGGACTTGGTCTGCTCACAGTCGCCGACCAGGATCGACCTGGGACAAGGGGGCTCCACCACTAAGGCCCTTTTTAGTGATAGGACCAAGGCTATCATTTGGGGCATGCAGAACAGAGCCATCCAGGTACTTAACCTACTGTATTTACCCGTTGTGTGATTTGTGAACACCTGGAACTTTTTTTTTTCTTGTTATCATGTTTCAGACAATTGTTAGAACGCAAACCCTAGGCTACTATTCCATGTCCCACAACTAACTTGAATTTAATGAAAATTAACTGAAGACAAATAAGATTTTTTGGCAATCACAAATTTAAATACTTTTTTGACTGCTTTTTTTAGCTGTTAATTGTATACAGGGTGTAAAAAGACCCTAACGGAGCCGGCGTCTACGCACTCAGACCGTGTTAAATCAGATCACAGATAAAAAAATTGATCTGAAACGAAATTTTTTTTTAGGTGTCAATTTTAAACCTCAAAATGGACTACGCAATGTAACGCGTGCAAGAGACCGCTCCTGCGCATTTTTGCGCGGCTGTTACGCATAATCAATCAATCATAATCATCATTATCAAAAATCATCGTTTTGAAGCAATTTTTTGTTAGGAAATACTTGAAATTTTGATGATGTTTTTAGGACAAAAATTAAGTAATAGTTATTATTTTCAACTGGGGACGCTGGCAGTGGGCCGGGTAATCGGTCCGCTTGTGGTGGACCATTGCACCCATTAAGTAATAATGATCATAATGATTGTTCTCATCAAAATCTTTAAAAAAAAAAACTTTGACCTTTAATAACTTGGTAACTAACGAGTTCCCAGGTATGGTCGGGAAAAAAAAACTGGTCCTGATGATGTGCAGGATACGTAGGTCTCTGCTTCGTTAAGGGACTTTTTACACCCTTTATTTTAATCATCACAAATTATTGTTATAACTTTTTTCCAGTCGCAAATTAAAAAAAAAAATTTTTTTTCAAAAAACTATATTTTATGTTTTCCTTTTCTAACGCGATCTTTGATGTGAATGTAGAATAAAATATTTACTTCAGATTATAAATATTGTACAATTCAGTCTTTAGCACTCTTAGTGCAAGCTCTTCTAATGGTGAAGTCCGACTATCATCTTGTCATATATTCCCAACATTAATCCAGGTAAATAACATTTTAAACTTTCTTGTTGCATTCTAACTAATTATAATAAAAACGGATTTTCGCAACCAAACAAATTTATGGTAAATTGTTTTACCTATTCTTCTCGACGTTTCGGCGACAATTGCATGTCACGTGGTCACGAGCGGGCGCGGCGAACGATCTTCATCCACGCGCACATTTTCAATTATTCTGTCCGTAGTACAGTCAGGTCGACAAAATACACTCAGTGGCCAGGTTTTTTTCCGAGACGGTCTAACTCTCGTTTTACGGTGACATGCAATTGTCGCCGAAACGTCGAAAACATAGGTAAAACAATTTACCGTAATTTTGTTTCGTTGCAAAAACCAGTTCATTAGAAATAATCCAGGTGTTTTAATTCCCAGGGCATGTTGGACTTCGACTACATATGCCGACGCGCGGAGCCGTCCGTGGTAGCCATTGTGTACCCGTTCACAGCTGATCACAAACAGAAGTATTATTTCGGAAACAAGGAGGTGTTCATTCCTGGTGAGTAGAAATAGAATAGAAACATATACAGCCTTACGAAAATTTCAATCAAAATAGAGACTATACAGGGTGGTACATTTGATAGATGCGGTCAGTTTCGGAAAATCGAAATCTATAAAACATACAAAGATCTATTCTTAAGACAAATTGCATAGATTTTTTGAATAGATAATAAAAAAAAGGTAGTGTCAAGCAAAAATAACATCGGTTTAGTAGTTTTGGAGCCTATTCAATACAAACAATTGAGTTTTTCTCTTAAAATATTGGTATAGATATAGAATAGCTCACCGTTTGTGGCTACGCCCGCATGGACTATTTCTCACGTTAAGAGCGTTAGCCGGGGGTGTATCGAAAACATTGCATTTTTGTGAGATTTTCGTGATTATTTCATTGAATTTAAATGAAACTTACATTTATGCTCTATTACTGTGTGCATAAAACTATTTAAAAACACATTGAATAGGTAGACGCCAATTATTTGCTAAATTAATTAAAAACTGTTTTCTTTTCAATTGATAAGACACTTAAAAATTTAGTGTACATAGTTAAAGTTATAATTATGAAATTGAAAGGTGCATTCAATAATAGAAAACCTTAAAAGTGCGATGTTTACGATCTACCCCAAACGCAAAAAGCAAACCCTCTTAGGTGCTTTTGCTGGGGTGGATCCAAAACGTTGCATTTTTGTAAGATTTGCGTGATTATTTTATTCAATTGAAATGAAACAAATTTTTGCTCTATTGTTGTGTGCTTAATACTACATAAAAACACATTAAATAAATAAAATAAATATCCCTGGACATTATTCCACATAGCGCCATCTAGCCCCAAAGTAAGCTAATTAAAGCTTGTGTTATGGGATACTAGACAACGGATAAACATACTTAAATACATTTTTTTTTGTAAATACATACTTATTATACATAGGAGACACCCAGACCAGTACAAACAGATATGTTCATGCACACAAATGTTTGTACATTAAATTGTCCAAAATTAGGCAGTCGCCAATCATTTGCTAAATAAAATAAAAAAACGTTTTTTTTATTGTTTAGGAACGTAAAAATTCTCTGTTCACAGTTAAAGTTATAATTATGAAACTAAAAGATGCAGACGTTAATAGACAGATAATTTATACTTAATGTGACGTTTACGATCTACCAGCAGCAAACGCTCTTAAAGTATAGCCTGTGTTACTGTTTGGTAACGTAGCTTTACATTGGTGAAAGAATTTTTGAAATCGGTCCAGTAGTTTCGGAGCCTATTCAATACAAACAAGCCAGAATCGAATGTTTTCTCTTTAAAACATTAGTAGAGATAATAATGATATTTTGTTTGGTGGTGCTTGTGTGATGTGTGTTTTTATTTTTTACATACATACTTACATACCATCACGCCTTTTTCCCAACGGGGTAGGCAGAGACCAAATCTTTCCACTTGCTACGGTCCTGACACACCTCTTGCGCTTCTTCCACTCTCATTAATCCTTTCATACATGCTCGTCGATTATGGGTACTCCTGACCTGACCTTTTCTGAGCACGTCTTGGGACTTGGTTATTTTTATTTTTTTTATCAATGTATTATCTGTTTTCCAGTGTTCTCGGACATGGACGTGGCGATGCGCAAACACCAGGAAGCCACAGTGCTGGTCAACTTTGCGTCTCTGCGGTCCGCCTATGACAGCACCATGCAGGTATTTATACAACACTAGCTGCCTCGACAGACTTCGTTTACACGACAGCCATGGTACTTTAAATTGGACATAAATCACCCAGAAATTTGTAACAAACTTAAATAGATTAAGATTTGGTCACGGAAAATTTCCAGTGCATTTAAAGAAAATTAAATTGCTAAATACGGATGAATGCGAATACTGCAAAACTGAAATTGCCAAGTTGGACCATTTGGTTTTATACTGCCCAGCTTTCTCTTCACAAAGTACTATAAAAAAGTAACTATAAACAAACAAAGTACTATAAACTTGTAAAGTACTTATAGATCGCATAATCAAGATATATAAAAATACTGAAGAATTACCCCGCCTTCTGCCATCTATAATGCAAAACACAAACACATACAAATACATCATTGAATATTTAGTGTCTACAGTAGAAGGAATATGAAAACAGAAGTACAGAAACGGAAGCAAAATACTATTAAAAATTGGATAATCAATAACATAGGAAAATTACTAATACACTTTCCAACTAGAGATGCGATTACCAATAAATAATGGCTGAAATGGACACTCCGTAGCCGTAAAATGGGAATACAAAAAAAAAGACAGATTTCGTTCTGTCAAAAGCAATTCGGTATTCAAACAATCGTGGCGTCGGTAAAGCAGCACACCCTGCTAGCGTTACTCCGACTTGATTTACTATGCTTACTATTATTTTTCTCTGAATGTTTTGTTCAATCATAATATAAATAATAAATAGCCTATGTCACTCCCTGATATTGTAGCTTCATATTGGTGAAATAATGTTAAGAATCGGTCCAGTAGTTTCGGAGCCTATTTAATACAAACAAACAAATAAGTCTTTCCTATTTATACTAAGAGTATAGGCAGACGTACATCAGTATGTCTACCATCAGTTTCCGTCACTTAAACTACGATGACTTCAGAATATGTCATTTTTGGTTCCATTTTTAATCACTGGAGGCGCTGCACCGAAATCTCATAGAACGTCAACACGTGAGCGACTACAACTGTCGGTGGTGGTGGTGTGGTTTCCATCTGCGGTTTATTTTCTAACTTGCAACGTGACTCGATTGCTAGTCGCTCGCATTTTGGCAGCTTATTAGCCAATTACAATGCAGCATTCGAATTCAAATCGCAATGATCGTTTTTAAAATCGCGATTTTTTTGCAATCGAAGTTAGTCCAGCCAGCTATTATTCGAAAAGAGCTCGTCCCGTTTAAGTATTGGTCCACCACGACTATACAGGGTGTAAAAAAACCCTTAATGAAGCCGGCGTCTACGCACTCAGACCATTAAATCAAGTCACAGAAAAATTAAATTATTGATGGGAAACGAAATTTTTTTTTAGGTGTCAATTTTAAGCCTAAAAACAGACTACGCAATGTAACGTGTGCAACAGATCGCCCGCGCCCCTGCGCTTGTGTGCGTGTGCGCGGCTGTTACGTATAATCAAGGGGTACGCGCGATGTACATTGCGAGTTGAACGTTTTGAAGCAATTTTTTATCAGGAAATACTTGACTTTTTGATAATGTTTCCTAGGACAAAAATTAAGTAACAATGATTAGAGTTTGCTTTCATCAAAATCTTGAATTTTTTTTTTGACTTTGACCTTCAATAACTTGGTCACTATTGAGTTCCCAGGTATGGTCTAGAAAGAAAAAATGTTCGTAAGAGTCTTTTTACACCCTTTATTGTTTGGTTGGCTCCAATTTATTATGATTAACCAAATAATCGTTCTAATTACCTTAGTTTGGGCTCATTTATTTATTTTCTCAACAGGCAATGCAGCATCCACAAATCAACACAGTGGTCATCATCGCCGAGGGCATTCCTGAGAACATGACTAGGAAAATCATTAAGGTTGCTGACACCAGGGGTGTAAGTACAGATATTTTTGACTGTTGATACTTGATTTTTCTGAATAACAATAACAATAACATAAAAAAATTGTAATGATTTATTTCAAGTTTCAATAAATAAACTAACAAATTCTCACTCTTTATACTCGTACAATACCAGTCAAAAAATAATTAACTTGTTTTTTTTTAAATATTTTGACTACCTAATTAAACATTCTACACATTGGGTTCTAATATCATTGGCTAAAAGTGGGCTTCTGAGTGTTTCGTTCACCGTGACGACAGAGTCACTTGCCTCTGACTACCCCGTTTGGCATAAAGTCGTGATGGCATGTATGTAATAAAACATAACTTGTTTTTTTTTAAATATAATTTTGCAAATCTTATTCTGTTTTTCTTCTTAGTAAAATAAAAAACAGAATAATACCACAAATCGTAAGAGAAAAAATACTTCTTGACCGATGGTCTAGAAGACAAACATGCTAATTACAGATCTATCAATTTTTCAGGAAAACTGTTTTTATTGATACAAATTTTCTGGATACTGTAACTGAAGTTACACAGAGTTTGTACACAGAAATTATGTATACACTGCCTATACTTAGTTAGGGTATTTATTTTTAAACTTAATTATCATAAATTTGAACGTTAATACATTTGGCATCAAAATGTTACATTATCAAAAATTTGTAATTAGCACATTTGTCTTCAGACCATCGGACTAATATTGCCTACTTCTATTATGAATATCTTATCTTATCTATACTTGCAGGTGAACATAATCGGCCCAGCGACCGTGGGAGGCATTAAGCCGGGCTGCTTCAAGATCGGCAACACCGCTGGCATGATCGACAACATCGTTGATAGCAAACTGTACCGCCCTGGAAGGTGAGATATAGTTGAATGAATTAATAATTCACGACAGGATTAGCTTAGTGCGCTGTAGCAGGGTTTCTCGCCTTGACTTGCGTAGTGTCCCGGGCTCGATTCCCGGTCGGGTCAATTCAGAAAATGAAGTTTTCTGAATTGATTCAGGTTTGGGTGTGCTAGGAGATATCCCTGAAGGGCATGTCTGGGGCCTTATTAGCCACCAATTAAATTGTTTTTAATTTTTAGGCCATCACAAAAGTTTAGGCCATCATTTAGGTAAATGATTCGGACATCGCATGTTGCATCGGGATGGTAAAATGTAAGTTAGACCTGAATGCAGCAATTATGCAATGATCTAAGACTAATTTACCACGGTAAAAGCAGTGCTGTAGTTTCTTCTTTATTGTTTGACTTTGTCTGTCAAATGTTTGACAGCTGGTGTCATTTAGCCCGCTTTTCTTCGACTTGATTTAGATTTTCGCTATATTTCTTATGTAATCATTATAAAATATAGCCTAATCACTCCTGAGTAGTTCAGCTTCCTGTTAGTGAAAGAATTTTCACGATCCGATCGGTAGTTTCGGAGCCTATTCAATACAAACAAACAAGTAATGAAATCATTCTTCTTTATTATATTAGTATAGATATACATTATGTCTACACAGGGTGTAAAAAGACCCTTAACGAAGCCGGCGTCTACACTCAGACCATTTAATTAAGTCACAGAAAAAAATTATTATTGATGGGAAACGAAATTTTTTATATATTTTTTTACGCAATGTAACGCGTGCAACAGATCGCTCAGAATCAAAGGGTACGCACGATGTACATTGAAGCAATTTTTTGTTAGGAAATACTTGAAATTTTGATAATGTTTCGTAGGACAAAAATGAAGTAATAGTAATTAGAGTTTGTTTTCATCAAAATCTTGTTCTTTTTATTACTTTGACCTTGAATAACTTGGTAACTATTGAGTTCCCAGGTATAGTCTAAAAAGAAAAAATGTTCGTGATGATCTGCAGAATACTTAGGTGTCGGCTTCGTTTAGGGTCTTTTTACAGCCTGTATATTTGGATATACAGTATGTTTGACTTTGCGATGACCTTCCAGCGTGGCGTACGTGTCCCGCTCGGGCGGCATGAGCAACGAGCTGAACAACATCCTGTCGAAGCACGCGGACGGCGTGTGCGAGGGCGTGGCCATCGGCGGCGACCGGTACCCGGGGACCACATTCATTGACCACTTGCTCAGGTAATGGGGGAAAAAGACCTAAATTGTATTTGGTGTTATTTAATTGTTTCGTTGAATTAATTCAGGCCGACGAAACGAGGCGGATAATGTAAACAGTTTGACGTTTCTGATTTACTTGGTAATGAGTAAAAATATCAACATCTGATTTGTGATAAACATGGCCGATTCGGACTTTTCTAGCGAATCATCTTCGTCTTAAAAAACATAAGACAAGGCGACGCACACGCGTTTTATTTTTTTATTGAATGTGTAGTGTATGAAAAAACTTTACTTTTATTTATTTTTTATAAAAAGGGGCGAGGTGTGTCATACACTACGAATGAGTGAGTAAATTTATTTAATCGAATTTCTTTTTTTTTTTCATTAAAAATCAGATAATGCAAAAAATTATGTAATAAAAATATAGTTTTTACTAAATAATAAAAATAATAAATTTTAAATTATTTCATACAAAAAGACAAAGACAGTTCTGCTAAATAAATATGATAATATAGTAAAAAGAAAGAAGAGTGTATGTAACAATGTCATTTCAAACCTTTTCCTGATCAGGAACTAAACACCTTCTGGTCACGATAAAAGTCAGAAATTCTGGCGAAATTAGGCAGATACAAACACAAAAAAATATGATTTAACTCAAAGCCACGGGCATCTCTAGCTCGAGGTGCCCGTGGCTAAGTGACGGCAGCGGATCGGCAACGATCCGATGTTAAGCAACGCCAGTCAGGTCGGGTTGTGGATGGGTGACCATCCAGACCGAAATTAAGTGATGTGTTTTTCGGGCATCTCCGTGCTTCGGAAGGCACGTCAAACAGTTGGTCTCGGCTGACGTCGCAAGGTATCAGTCTTAAAGCCTAGTCAGAGGCCTAAAAGGCGGCTTGATAACATCTGACGGTAAGGTTTATCACTGGCCTTACATTCACCTCTCCAACAATCCGCACAGAGCCCGCGTGTTGGAGTATGGCTCGTACCACCTCATAGTTGAGGTGATCTTTGCTTGCTTTGCTTGTAACTCAAAAGCCAACGGTCTATACCTAACTCACTTTACAGATTCGAAGCCGACCCCAACGTGAAGATGCTGGTCCTCCTAGGAGAAGTGGGCGGCGTGGAGGAGTACCACGTGTGCCGCGCCATCCGCGACGGCCTGCTCAGGAAGCCCATGGTGGCCTGGTGCATCGGCACTTGCTCAGGTATGCTTTGAAGAATTACAACGTAAGAGTTAGTGGGTATGGGGATTTATGCTTAAGTTGATCCTATAGGATTCTTAAGGATCATTCAAGCTGCCTTTGAGGTGCAAAATAAATGTAGCAGGTCATCTTAGGGCTTGTGGACTTGGGATGTGAGGCCAAGTTACCTCCTCGCATGTGCAGGGTTTTCTTGTCCATGGTAATAGTTCATTACTGCGGAACGGCAAGCTTCTGTCCCGGTGCGCCCTGGCAACGTGGAAAAACTTCTGCTGACGCAGTCTTATTCTGAGTTGGCGAAATACTTTGCTTGAGGGGGGCCGTTCCTCCGGGAGGAGTTAGGGGATTCGGTCCTATTGAGGAGACTATTTGGAGTAGCGTGAGTTGGCGAGCCTGCTAGGCTTACGCAAGTTACGCCGGCACTTTGTCGGGCAAGGGGGATTTCATGACGCGCGCCCCTGGGCTCTACACCGTACTAGCGGATGAATCACTCTTCGTGGCGGACGCTCTGTACCCTGGACGCAGGCCAGGACATCCATCTGCTGCTCCCGAGCAGCGGGGTTTTCGAACCTGGTAAATTCGAGAAGGGGGGCTCCCATGCGCGCGCCTCTGAGGTCTGCACCGTACCAGCGAATGAATCGCTCTCCGTGGCGGACGCTCTGCACCCTGGACGCGGGCTAGGACCTCTGGTGCCCGCTTTGGCGGCGTGGGATGTATCCCGCGGGTGAATGTGTGTGGATCCAGCAGGTCAGGTCGGGGGACCTTGATCCGCATTGCACGGATTTACTGAAGCAGAAGCCGGGCTTACCATCAGGCCCGGTCGCGCTACGGGGACGCTGTGGTATACTCGTTTCTCCATACCGTCCCCAAAAGTGGTTGAGGGCAAGAAGTCAGTTTTTTAGTTGGTAAGAGTCCGAGACAGCGTGGTATCCATGAGGATTTGCCTGACTTCTGAAACAAGATCTGGACGTGTCGAGAGGATGTGGCCGACTGGGGCGATGCAAATCTGGTCAGGCTGCCTGGCTGCGTGATCTAAAACGCCGGCGCAGCGTTGCTAGCCTGTCGGTGTTTCACAGGCTTTATTTCGGGGATTGTGCGAGTGAACTGGATGAGTTGGTTCCGCCATCTCCTTTTCACCATCGGAGCACAAGACGCACATTAGCCTTCCCCCCGCACGTTGTGGATATTCCAGCCATTCGCACAAGAAGTGGAACTCGCTGCCCGCGCATGTGTTTCCGAACCAATACAATCTGGGTCTCTTCAAGACAAGAGTGAATAGGCAATTACTAGGCAGACATGTACCATCATAGATCGCATCGTCACTTACCATCAGGTGTGATTGCGATCAAATGACTGTCCAATATAAAAAAAGGGCTTGTGGACTTGAGCTCTTTTACATCCGATTTCACAGGACTCTCGATTTATTTCTGCAACATTTAAAAAACAATACAGCTAGTATAATCAGATGAATTTAATGCTGTGAGGCATTAGAGAATTGGTTCTAATCAACCTTCGGGGTCTCATGACGAGAGAAAAATACGATTTTCGCCGAACAAACACAAGTTAAAGCTTTCCTGGTATAATATCAGTGTAGAAAAATATTTACACTAGCTTTCCGCTCGCGGTTTCTCTCGTGGAATATTTCTCTCAATAAAATATAGAATAAAAATAAAAATATAGCTCATATTACTTACATGATGATGTAATTTTTAGTTTGAGTTTATTCGTTGTAAACATTCAATTGTTCTTCATAATATTTGTATAGATAATGTTACATTTTCTTGTTATTTTGTTAATTATACCATCATTAATCACATCTTATCTTGTCTTCAGACATGTTCACAGCGGAAGTGCAGTTCGGGCACGCGGGCTCTCTGGCGGGCTCGGCTCTAGAGAAGGCGGTCAGCAAGAACGCCGGACTCAAGGCCCACGGGGTCACCGTTCCTGACTCGTTTGACAGCTTGGGGAACGCTGTCGAAAAGTGAGTTGTCAAAGTCAAAAATTAGTTGTCAAACTTATTTTCATTTGTGTATAAAGTTTAGCCCCCCCCCCCCCCCACCCCCTTCACACTGTACCCGTGCGCAGAAATACAAATAAACTTTATTGTGAATCACAGGTATAACAATTATATTCAGATCACACATATTTAAGAGTCTCACTGTGTCCCGCCTCACAGGCATACAATAGTAACCATCTTTATCCGAATGTCCAATTTTATTACAAAGTAGTCAATTAAATATAATAATAATACAGTAATTGGATAAGTATGTCAAGAAGTAAATAGGACACAATTAAATTAAGTTAATTCAAATAAATTGTCAACAAATCGTACTACAATCTGTATATTAGCAAGCTGCCGTCGCACAAAAATTCAGTGACAGCATAATAGCACTTTAGAACGAGAAGATCATGGAGTTCCGTTTTAAATATGGTTAAATCATTAATATTGCGAATACAGTCTGGAAGTTTATTATAAATACGAACCATCCCCTCCACTGGCGCCAATAGCTCTTTTTACATGACGCGTCCTGTATACCGTTTAGTAGTATTTTGACGTGGTGTCGTAGTCTGTTACAGACCCTTATCCGAAATGCAAGTTAAAAATAAATACAAATGTGAAAAGTGAAATGTAAATATATATGCACCCATTGTTTTTTAATTATTTGTCTAACTTATACGGTATTTATATTTCATGCAAAGTGTTTTAACAAAGTACTATCCTCTGCCTCAAACTCTATTTTTTGCTCGAGCTTCAAGATATAGCTTAATACATGTAATTTCGTGGCAAAAATAATTCAGTACAGTCTTTCCGGAAATTGCAAAAATAGTAGTTTTCACTTCTCATGCTCTAAAAGTACGCCAATATAGCCCTACGAAGCGGGACTAAAGTGACCACATTAGTCTCTAGGGAGTAAAAAGTAATTCGTTTTTTAATTTCCTTCATGTGACATAGACAAACTCAAACAGCCAGTAAAAATATACTATTATCTGTGGAGTGTGGACCGTCTTCATTGCGAAAATGTTGAGAGTTTTAGTTCCATGGTCTGTCCGCAAAGAAGGTGTGTGTGTTTTATATTGTTGATCTGTGGTTCAGTTCAGAAGAAAAAACTGACCACGAAAATTTCAGAACTTTAGTCAAGTGTGAATTGTACAAATTGTTGTGTGGTTTTAAATGTACTAAATTGACAATTTTTCTCGCACTCAAAGTGAAAAGTACAGTTTGCACCCAGAGACTAAACGCCAACTTAATATACCCTCGGTGTCATTGACTCCCGCGCACGCTCGGGAGTCAAACCACCTCTGGTATGTTATGGCTTCGTTTAGTCCCTCGATATAAAATATACTATAACTGTCCAACAGAATTTCCACTATTATCAATACTATTCTATTATTTACAGGGTTTACAGCAAACTGGTGAAAGAAGGCAAAATCATCGTTAAGGAAGAGGTGGAGCCACCGAAGGTGCCCATGGACTACGACTGGGCGAGGGTAAGTGTCCCGAAACCTTTGCAATAATTATACAAATAAATGTCCTTTAATATGAAGATTGGCTCACTAACACAGGTGCTGAAGGCTTAAAAGAAAGAAAGACCCCACCTCTATATTTGTTACGAGCTGCCCCAACTGACTTTGTTCTGTCAAATGTTTGACAGCTGGTGTCTATTATTATATGTCGCCCGCTTTTCTCCGACTTGATTTTAATATTATTTTTCACTGAATTTCTTGCGCAATCATAATAAAATATAGCCTATATCACTCGTGAATAGTTTAGCTTTCTGTTAGTGAAAGAAGTTTCACGATCGGATAAGTAGTTTCGGAGCCTATTCAATACAAACAAACAATCACATCTTTTCTCTTTATAATATTAGTTATAGATGATCTTTGATCATATATAAAGTTTTGACTCATGTTAAAATATGCCGCACTTAAATTTTGCATTTGCTGGGGTGGGGTGGATCAAAAACGTTGCATTTTTGTAAGATTTGCGTAATTATTTTATTAATATGAAGTAAAACTTAAATTTTTCGTTCTATTATTGTGTGCATAATAGTATATAAAAACACATTGAATCGTCCAAATTTAGTTCGCCAATTATTTGCTAAATTAAATAAAAAACAGTTTTTTTTAAATAATTGTTAAGAAACGTGAAATTCATAGTACTCAGTTTAAGTTATAATTATAAAATTAACAGGTGCAGACAATAATTGAGAGATCATTTATACTTAAATTTGAATTCAGCTAAATAACCACGAAAATCTTCAAAAAATGCGACGATTACGATCTACCCCCCAGAAAACGCTAACGATATCAAAGTACTGGTTAAACAAAGATATTGATGTAGATTTTCTTATCAGTCACTTTGTCTCAGTTCTACTTGGAATAAACTTGTAAGTGGCCAAATCTTCTTCGACGTGGAGAATAAGATAACTTTTCATTTATAATAGTGACAATATCTCACGAAAGGCTACAAATATTTAAACATTAAATATTGAGGTTGTGTGACGACAATTTTAATTTTGCGGTCCGAAATGATTAGGTCGCTGTAAGCACTTTAGGCGGTATAATCGTGCTTTTCAATTTGGACCGAGGGAAAGTGCTGAAATCGCAGCTCTGCCCAAATTAATTAATTAATTTATTCTTAATTGCACATTTAAAAAAATAAGTATAATTGGCGGACTTAATGCCTAGATTCTCTACCAGTCAACCGTTTAACAGAAAACATACAAATTTTGGGCTGTGCAACGTATGGAATTTGGTGCAAGAAAAGACGAACAACAAATTTGAAACTTAACAATACTACTTTCGCCGTATGATGATATCCCCGACAGTTTATAATTGTCAATTACAGTTCTGTAACGAATGTAATTTAATCGGGTTGGCAAAGGAAATGGAATCAGATTTACCGATTTTGATTTTTTAATAAATTCTTAATAAACGGGTTATGGCTAATAAGTAATAGAATAAAACGCGGTATCTCGAAAATAATAGTCAAAAAATAGCACACAAGGCAGACGCACTGGTACAGTAACCGGCAAACTTCTTGAGCAAATGACCTTGACTGCGCAGAACCGAATTTTAGGTGTCATGGGTGGTAAAGGCGGGGCGCGACGGCGGGGGGCATCGTATCGAGCGCGCTATTGGTAGATCAGTCGACCCTCGTCTCCCGCGTTGTGTCCCGCTGTCTTCCCAAATACACTTGCGTGCAGTGAAAAGTACTTTGTTGTTGTTGTAGACGTTTTTTTGTTATAATGGATACTAGTTAACGAATAAACATACATATAAAATATATAAATAATATACATTATAAATACATATAAAAAACATGTCTCAGGAAAAATTAATATGTTCGTCACACAAACATTTTGTCCGTACCGGGATTCGAACCCAGGACCTTTGGGCTAGTAGACCCTGCCAACGGGCCACGCAGGTTGTCAAAATATATACCTGAATGAATATGAGCATTTCACAGTTAAGAAAAGAGTATCAATTTTTTTGCACGTAAGTGTACAATGCGCGAACTTTCCCCCACTACGACTACAAATGCTCAAGAAGTTTGCCGGGTACTATACTGATGCGAATGACGTGATTACAAATTACAAAATGGTCGCTCCTCTTCATCGATTTCTTGTCGATTCAGTAGTGTCAATACACTATTGAATGGCGTTCCTTTTCACGCATCAGGCGCTGTAAAGATATGTTAGTTTAATTTCAAATACTTGATTTATACAACAATAATTTATTTGATAAGAATCGAAAGAACAATAGTTTTTTAATATTTTATAACATTTTTTTTTGCCAGTTTCTTGTTATTTAGTTTGAAATAGTATGCGTGACACGGAACAATAAAGAGCTGTCAGGCATATCATCTTACAGTGAAAATAGTATAATACTAATAAATGTCACTTCGACATTTAGGCTGAGCTAGCGAGAGGGCTTAGACGAGTGCCAATGTCAAACCCGTACGTTTTTGATTTGACATGTCGAAACGAAAGTAGCTCGTTTGTCTTGGCTAGGGCCTCTGGCTTCATGTCTGTCAGTTCTCAGACATAAATTAATGTAGATGACGCTTCTATACTTACCTTCGTCAGGCCTCTGTCACTCCATGTACTTGCGTGCTATAATTACCTACCAGGTCTTCCTAGACCCTTTTGGCAGTTGGCTGTCAAAAGCCGCGTAGAGCATTTGTACGCGAATCTTGCAGTTGAACTGACGCGATGACGTAAAGCAAGTACTGACATCCTTAACGAAAGAGGTAGCCCTTACAGCACGCATTTACAATTGTTAAAATGGTTCCATGATGTGATTTATCTGTTATTTATTAGGTAATTCTGGCCTTTGTTTCCTTTTTTAATGACTTAGTGTTGTTTTTTTTATAGAAACTAGGTCTTATCCGCAAGCCGGCTGCCTTCATCAGCACCATCTGCGATGAGCGCGGCCAGGAGCTGAGCTACTGCGGGGTGCCCATCACGCAAGTGTTGGAGCGTCAGCTCGGCGTGGGCGGCGTCGTCAGCTTGCTATGGTGAGTAAAACCACAGAATAGGTAATAGTACTCCGTACAGAAGTTTCACTCAAGCAACGCGGACAAGTAAAAAAGTCTTCTTTACCCTTACAAGTTCGTGTCGCACTAGTACTTTTTTATTTGTCCGTGCTATCGAACAAGGTTGACAATGGTGAACTATCAGGGATATCATCATGCGGCGAAAGTAGTATAATTGTTTTTTTTCTACAGGTTCCAACGCGAGCTCCCAGAATGGGCGTGCAAGTTCTTCGAGCTGGTGCTCATAGTGACCGCGGACCACGGGCCGGCGGTGTCGGGCGCGCACAACACGATGGTGACCGCGCGCGCCGGGAAGGACCTCATCTCGTCTGTCGTCAGCGGCCTGCTCACCATCGTGAGTATATAGCGTTTAGAGAGCCTAGTGCGAGTTGCACTGAAAGCTTCGAATGACTTCAGGATGTTGCCCGATTTTGCCGCTAGGTGGCGCTGACTCTGTCTCTTACAAATTCGCGTTTACGAGCTCGCAAAACGCAACTGTGAGGTCATTGATGACACAAACCTGGGATTTGAACCCGGAGGTCCCCGGATTGCGGGCCGAGCTCAAAAACCAAAAAAAAAAAAAAAAATTAATCCATGAACATAAACTTCTGTGTATGCCTGAAAAGACAGAATTAAGTTTAGTGTTTGCATACATGTGTAAAATAGCGAGATCGATTCATCACATACATCGCTTCCTAGCGATAAGGCCGCCTAAATTGTACTAGACGTAAGTTTTTAGATTTTAAGTACTGTTGTGATTATATTATTTTCAGTTGTCCAACAAAGTAAATTTATCTTATGACTTTTGTATTAAGTTGGAGAATAAAGATCTTGCTTACATACGAAAGAGCTGACTTAAAGCAACAATTGTCGTCATACAGGGTGACCGCTTCGGAGGCGCCCTGGACCGCGCGGCCGCGGACTTCTGCGCCGCCCACGACCGCGGACAGCATCCGCAGGAGTTCGTCAACGAGAAGAGAGCTAAAGGAGAGCTAATTATGGGCATTGGACACAGGTGTGTATTGGCTAAATTGTGTTATACCAAAATGCTAAGTCAAATTGTTAGTCAAAATGTCAATTTTTTGTTTCACCAGGCTTTTTGCTTTGTGAAAGTCATCTCCCTAACTGATTGACTAATACATCATCTTCTGCCGAGTCTGATTCATCATCATCATCCGTGCGGTCTATCCCGGTTGTGAACTCACACTGGTGTGTGGGGTCCCTGGGTCCTCCTTTCTTATTTTCTTGGCGCACTTCGCGCGGTCTTGTGCATCCTCAGTGGTGAGTCTGTTGGCACGCATGTCACCCTTGACGACGTCGAGCCACCGCTTCTTGGGTCGACCTCTCCTACCGGTACCCGGCGGGGGCTGCATGGCCAGACATTGGTTGCCCACGTAGTTTGCCGATCTTCGTGAGACATGACCATACCAACGAAGGCGGCACTCCTGCAGCTTGTCTGCGATGTCACGAACACTTCTGCCGAGTCTAATTGTTGAGAAAGAAATATAATGCAGACAACAGATTCCTTTTATATCTTATGCCGCCACTCTTTTTGACAATTTCGCTCCTTAGGGGTTATGAGAAGTCTTTAGATGCTAAATTGAAACTAAGATTTCAACTGTCTACATCATTTAGTGGGTGTTATGAATTAATCGCTAAATTCACTCACTATCCCAATAAATTGCAGAGTGAAGTCAATAAACAACCCAGACAGCCGAGTCCGCGAGCTGAAGGCGTACGTGACGTCACGCTGGCCGTCCTGGCCGGTCACCCGCTACGCGCTGGACGTGGAGGCCATCACGACGCGCAAGAAGCCCAACCTCATCCTCAACGTGGACGGCATCGTGGCTGCTGCCATGGTCGACCTGTTCAGACATACGCAGCTGTTCACACAGTAAGTAAAAACTTGCAAAAAGTCATTTTTAGGGAAAGAAACGTGGAAAATGAACCACGAAAGTCAATATTCCTACGCATTTTAGGGTCAATAACCCCAAAAATACAGAGATAGACAGTTTTCCCACACCTTTTGGGGTCAATGACCTACAACATCTTTGCAACAGACACATTCGTCAGTGAAATGTTCAATAAATCGCATAGAAAACGATATAAACAGACATTTTCGCACGAAATATTTGCATTTTAAGTTCAATGACCTCCAACATCTTCGAAACGAGCGCGTTCGTAATTCAATACCGTAGAAATAAACAAGAGAAGATCCACTCGCAGTCGTGAGTTCATGCATTTGACAGGTCAATGCCCTCCATTGCCTCTTGGCGGGTGCCCGGTGAAAGGTCGACGACCTTCAACTTCTTCTACATTGACACATTTTTATCTTCTAAACTATGAAATAGACAGAAATAAAAGAAGTTTCTTGAACTTTTCGCTGTAAGGACATGCATTATGAGATTGATGACCTGAAACATCTAAATAAACACCATCTCATGTAAGTCTCATTTATTATGAGAATGAGAAAGATACAGATTCAGACGATATTACAAGGGCTACGCGGTAAGTACTGGTGTTTCAAGGTCAATGACCCTAAAAATCTTTTAAAAAAGACGTATCTAGATATAAAAATGGGGAAAATGGACTGGTAAAAACAGTATTCCTACACATTTCAGGGTCAATAACCCCAAACATCGTTGAAACAGACGAAATTGTAACTATAAAGCTAAATAATTGACGGACGATAAACAGACATTTTCGCAGTTAGTAGATCTAGTTGATGACCCAAAACATCCCTGAAACAGAGTAATTTGTAGATGAAGAACTAAAAAATGACAAAAAGGAAGACCATATAAACATGCATTTTATGTTCAATAACCTCCAACAGTTTCGAAACAAGCGTGTTCGTGATTCAAAAGCTTAGAAATAAACAAAAGACGAGCCACGCGCAGCCGTGAGTACATGCCGCCCGGTGAAAGGTCAACGACCTTCAACATCTTCTCAATGGACACTTTTGTACCTCTAAAAGCTCTGAAATAGGTGGAAATAGACAAAGTTTCTTGGACCGTTCGCCATAGATATGTGCATCTGATGATTTGGTTACTTTTTGACGGAAATTTATCAAACAAAATAAGAAATGTTTAAATATATATATTATATTTTATGTAAAGTTTACACTGTAGTACCTATATTTATGTGTAATTGAAATACTTAACGCAACCTATTTGCCAACAGGGAAGAAGGCAACAACTACATCGCCATGGGCTCCATCAACGCACTCTTCGTACTCGGCCGAACCATCGGCCTGGTCGGCCACTACCTCGACCAGAAGCGCATGAAGCAGCCGCTGTACAGGCACCCGTGGGACGACATCACTTACATGTCGCCGCTGCATTAATTGTAAGAATAGCAGTATAGCGGGAGCAGTATAGCAACATAACAGGCCGTTATAACGATAACGAAACGAAATGAAAAGAAGTTATCAAGCTTACAGAGGTAACCACACACTTATCACCGTTAGATTTAAACAATAGCAGTATAATAATAGCAACATTGAAACTGTTATAACGTGTATTAAGGCTAACGAAGCAAGATAAATAACGTAGTTATACTGCTTTAGTTATATTTATCTGCTTCAGGTGATGTTTAGGTGTTTGAGCGAACAAAATAATAAGGAGTTAGCTTATTTCGTAATTAGAAGTTCGGTTTACCATTTCTGATACAGCGGTAGTGTTCATTATGAAATTAGTGGTTGAATGGATGGAGAACACTGTTTAGGGTTCAAATACGCTCAACGGACCGTCAACAGAAAGTATTGGAACTCATTCAGCTCATATGTTTGTTAAAATACTCGTAACATGGATTCTTTCTAACCAGCCGTGAAGAGCCATATATATATATATATAATATCCAAACCGATTTCGGCTACGGCGACCTCTTCTACCTCTCACTGGCGTCGAATAATAGCGATATTATAATATATTATATAGTAATAAAAGCCATATTACTAGTAGACAGTGAAGAAGGCTTAGCAACAATTTCAATACTAATTCGAAGAGATCCATAACAATTTGGAATAATGATTAGTTGTCAATATTTACAATTGCTAAGGGTGTAATCATTTGCCAAACTTCACGTACAATACTCATTATTCCTGACAATCATGGGTACAAAGTTACTATAGCACAATTAAAAACGAATAACGTAACTTATTACATATAATTACAAGCCATAAAAACTAATTACAAATATTTTCTGTCTAATTTAGAGTTAGATCATCATGGTGTAGATGCCCGAGATATTTATTATTTGCCAATAAAGGTTGTTTGTGAGTTTTGTGACGTCACTTTGTAACAAAAATATATTTTATAAATGTGTATTGAGATGATGAATGTCCGTGTTTGAAAATAGTGTCTTTCTTAAGTTTAGTTGTTTTTTTAGTTAAACCAAATACATGTGATGTCGCTTAGCATAATTTTATTATTATAATAAATAGATATTAATGACGTTAGTGTTAATTCATTATTTAAGGGAAACTGGGTGTTGGGGTTAATTAGAGGGTAAAAAGTAATCATGGGGTGTTGGTTATATCTTTGTGACGTCACTGGCAGGGTGTCATGGCACTGGATTATATTTTTCCCCATGAAAAAGCATCCTTTATTGTTACATCCGTGTGAAGAGAAGTTTTCGATACTCGCCATGCCTGGCAGACAGCCTGAGCATTAAGGTTCGTCGTTCCGTTGGACGTGAATGCAGAATAAATAAATAAATAAATATCTGGGACAAATTACACCAAGATCATCTGACCCCAAACTAGACAGAGCTTGTACTATGGGTGCCAGAGACTGATAAACATACTTAAATATTTCTAAATACATACTTAAATAGATAATAACACCCAGAAACACAACAAACACAGCAAATGTTCAGTACGCAGTAATGTTCGTCACATGAAACTAATAGGAACTGTCTTGTTAAAATAATGAATATTTCTGACATCTATGCTCATTTTAATATCTTAACAGTAAACACATCGCAAGACTGTATGTGGCAAATACATACATCTCCATTATTGACAGTTTCCTCGCACTTATTGAATGCAAACTGAGGATTAATTATTCTAGTAATTTTCGACTCCATCTTTGTCTGTTGTGGATAATTGGTATTGTTTAACAACGAAATAATCTTGTGCCTGATTTACGTTTAACTCCTTAGTAAATATACGCATCCGTCTAAAGTTTTGTTATCAAACTGGTTTGCGTTTGGGCAACACACAGTTGTAATAGTGTCTTTATTTAAAAATCCGTTTACTTGGAAATAAAATCATATTCGCCATTTGACTTCCACGATTCGATCATAAAGAGAACATCTAGCGGGTTTTAACGGAAGCAACTGATTACGGCTATAGGCTCGCCTTCTACCTCCTCGGAATTGAATACACTTGGCGAAATACTACTTTATACTAATTGGGGTGTTCAGATGCAAACAGTCAGTTTGCTTCTGAATATCCCATTTGGTATAAGGTGTGAACGTATTATATTTTATGATAACTAACTAAGCGTCAGGCAGGACCCCTAAAAATCGCTCGACACCTAGATATCATTCTGTCTATAATAATTCTTATTTAATTTAGTTAGCGGGTTTTGTAAAGATGTTATGTATATTTTTTTTATGTATCGAATGAACAAAAAGGACGGTGTTATGTAATATGTGCAAAACGTTATAGACATGGATACAAAAATATGCTTTTGTGTTAAATGCATTTATTTTCTTATTAATTTTTTGCTTGTTTTCTTAAGGAATGGACTTAAACTGTAGTTGGTTGCGGATTTAATAATAAATGTACGTAATTATGGCTTACTAGTATAAAAACTTATAGCTAGGTAAATGTTCTTGTTGTAGACGCTTTTAAGAGTTTTAATGTATCAGCGGTAAAATATTCATGCTTTATTACATAACACCACTAAATATAAAAGGCCTACGCCGACATTAGGGCATTCCACTTTCATTTTATTTATTCTAATGAACATTTTAATCATTAATTTATCATTCGTAGTCAATACGTCCAATATTTACTGGGTCGAGCGAAGATTTTCATACAGGATGTAATTAGTCTTAATTCACGAATTGTAATTAGCTTATTTTTTTACAAAGTCTAATAATTGTAAACATTTAACCTGTGCAGATGTGTTGAATTTCACTATCCATTTCAACTTCTACCCTTCGCTCGACGTCACTGTGTGCTCTGGCTTCAATTTTTGACTATTCTCGTTGACACATAGGCTAAAATGTTGTAATCAGTTGTAATTATTTGTTATGTTAAAATATTCGCTTGAGCACGTTCAACTTACGTGTAAGTACAACTTAGATCTGTTATGTAAGAGTAATCAATATTTAAAACTATGCTGTCTTTCTTTATCTTGGCTGCAAGCGAGACGAGCTCAACTCTTTATTATACAACGACTTATTATACTGATATTTCAGTAAATAGGATATTGGTATGAAGTTTCTGTCTGTACATTCGAGTTATGAATTCAATCGCAACTAAATTACTATGCAATAATGACGAATCACGCATTTTTGGTATTTTTTTCAAATTATTTTGGTGTCGTGCACAGCGTCAGCATTTTTCACATCCAACAGTTGACTGGCAGAATTGTTAAATGAAAGCTTCATACCAATTTCGTATACTTGCTTAAATATAGTATATTTTTCGATGGAAGCTATTTTAGATGTGTGTTATATTAAAATTTAAAGAAATTGAACAAAAAAAGCGGTAAATTTTGCACCGTAGGAACTGCGCACCAGACTGTTTATCGTATTTTAATGTATATAAAGTGTAGGACATATATGTTACATACATAAAAAAAGGTAGAAGTAAGTTTGAATGAGCAGAATTTACTTGTGGCAAAACATTGTATAAAAACTGCCGTTTCCAGCATACAAGGGGAATGTACATTACATGCCGACATTTTATATATGATAGGTCACAAATAAATACATTATCGATGTTGTGAGTAGTTTTTAGAAGTTGGTGTATGACAAAAGTTAATAGGAACATAGTTCGACTTCCTCACTATGAAAGTTTTATCAAATGAGTAAATAAATTGAGCAGAGACAAAGCATTAACAATCGAGGTACATTACACGCACTTATGAGCACTGGCGGCTTCGCCACACGCGCGTGAGCACTGGCTGGCCGCGAAGGAGAGGAACCGGTTTATATCGGCTCGGCCAGTGGAGAAGTCTACCTGTCTGCCACTAGTCTTAAAATTTTGTATCTGTTTCGTTTATTTTCTCACGTGATTTTACTGCATTAAAAATGTTAGTAAATTCAGTAAATTTTTCATTTCTTTTTGACTGGGTTTTCGGTGCATTTCTTTATCTAGATGTCAATTTCTGATGTTCTATAACATTCCTTTCGTGTTAACAAACCTTTTTCCACTCGCGGATGAAGTTATATTATTGCAGTTGGTGCTTTAAAATGAGGTCGGCTTTAAAAGTCTTTTTACGGGTGCCATTTACCTAGGATTAACACCATAAGATTTAAGCTTCGTGATACGAATGCACACTTTTTTTCTATTATCTTTATTAAGGAAAACAAACAGCTATTTCTTATACATTTACTTCTCACTGTTGGGCAATACATAAAATAATGATCTAGACAACATTGCGATCAAAAAGAAAAAGGTTATCAAAACAACACATAAAGATATACTATGTTTTTTTGCACGCTATAACTAGTGAAGCAAGATTTACTAGATAAGATCCGCTGGCCTTTTCAATAGGCCACGGAATCGTTCTATTTTTTCATGAAAATCGATGTTACTGTAAGGGCTGTTGTACTTGTTGCAGACTTATTATAAAACTGTTTTTCCTATAATTTCCTGTATTTTTAAAATTTATATTGCGTTGGTTAATCGCACTGTAGACTTACAACGAAATGGCACTATGTATGAAGGCGGCCGACCCTATTGGTTTTCGTGACCTACCTAATTTTGACATTCTAAAATAAATAATTTTTTTTATTCGTTTCTTATTCTCTGACAGATTACTTTATTTATTAACATAATTATTTTTATTTAGTAAAATAAAATTGTATCTATAAATCATAAAATGACGATTTCTCGAGGTATGAGATAATTTTAACGGAAGCGGCCTCAAAGCCCGCGTTGTAAGTTCTTGATAATTTATTGGTATATTTGTGAAATGGTTGGTATTTGTAAATAAATGAAATTTGTCAACTTGTTTCAATATATTTTTTTATTTACTGAAATGTTTTTGTTTTTTATGTCGATTGATTGGAGGTAGGGAGCTATGTATTCTTATTGCATAAAAAACCTAGAGATATTTAATTTCAAATCTACAATCAATTAAATCTAGTGAAGGTATCTCCTCCACTGAATGTAGCTAGCTATTTCGTCAGTTAATATACAGGCCAGACGATGCGTTAGTGCTGTACTATTTTCACTGTAAGATGATATGCCTGACAGTTCTCATTGTTCCGTGTCACGCATACTATTTCAAACTAAATAAAAAGAAACTGTCAAAAGAAAATGTTACAAACCATTAAAAAACTATTGTCCTTTCGAATCTTATCAAGTAAATTATTGTTATCATTATTAAGTGTTAATAAATTGAAATTAATATCTTTAAAACGCCTGATGCGTGAAAAGGAACGCCATTCAATAGTGTATTTACACTACTGAATCGACAGAAAATCGATGAATAGGAGCGACCATTTTGTAATCACCTCATTCGCATCAGTACGAGTGCCTTGTGTGCTATTTTTTAACTATTATTTTCGAGATGCCGCGTTTTATTCTATAACTTATTAGCCATCACCCGTTTATTATGAATTTATTTAAAAATTAAAAATCGGTAAATCCGATTCCAATTCCTTTGCCAACTCGATTAAATTACATTCGGTACATCACTGTAATTGACAATTTTGAACTTTCAGGGATATCATCATACGGCGAAAGTAGTATAGTGAAGTTATTTCCTCAATTGAATGTAGCAAGCAATTTCGTCAGTCAAAATCCAGGCCAGACGATGCGTTAGAGCTAGTAGCCGCAGACTGGCTGGAAATTGCACATAATATTACGAAATTGCACGCTACGCTCTGTTTAAAGGCCTGCGCAGACGACGTACGCAGAGAAAAAAGTACGCTCCGTGAATACGCGGACTCCACGCACACGGTGTGCGATCATTTGATGTCCGAGAGTATTTGAATATTCTGAGATTATTTTATTTTATTTTATTTAACTAAAATAGTACATTAGCATTTAATGTTCTCACTGTTAAGCAATACATAAAGTAGTGATCTAGAAAACACTGCGATCAAAAAGAAAAAGGCTATCAAAACAACACATGAAGATATTAACTAAGTAAGTATGTTTGTTTGCGTGCTATTACTAGTGAGGCAAGATTTACTAGATAAGATCCGCTGGCCTTCTCAATAAGCCACGGAATCGTTCTATTCTTTCATGAAATATGTCGATGTTACTGTAAGTGCTGTTGTACTTGTTGCAGACTCTTATTAAGAAACTATTTTTCCTATAATTGGACTTGTAAGACGGTGTACTGAAAGCGTTACGGTGCCGTGCGCTAGGCCTAGGACATTTATAAAAAACTTTACTCAACAAATATGGAGAGTCGACTACGTTGTTAATGATTTTGTAAAGTAGAACTTGATCCCTGTGCTCTCGTCGAGTTACCAAATTCTCAATTTAACTGGTATCAAATTCTTTGAACCGGTACTTCAAACGTTTTTTAAACTTATTTTGTATACTTTCCAACTGTTGAATATACTTTGCATACATAGGATTCCACACAGTGGAAGCATACTCAAGCTGAGACCTCACATAAGCATTAAACAGTATTAACAATGTATTGACATTTTTGAAGTCCGTACTTTGGCGAAATATAAAACAAAGCAACCTAAATGCCTTAGCAGTAATTTTATTTTCAAAATATAATCCACTATCCAGCTGAACTCCCAGGTCCCTCACCTCATCGACTCTCTTAAACCCCTTGTCAAAGAGCGTATAATTGAAGGTTATTGGATGTTTTTTTCGTGTGAATGTAATTGCATGGCATTTTTCAACAGTTAGATGTAATTTGTTAAGAGAACAATAGTTACATAGGCGATTTAGGTCATTTTGTAATTCCAAACAATCATTATCTGATTTGATTACCGAAAATATTTTAGTGTCATCAGCGTACAATAATAATTTAGAATTTTGGAAACATGATATGACATCGTTTATAAAGACGTTAAACAGCAAAGGTCCCAAATGCGAGCCCTGGGGCACACCGGATGAAATAGGAATAAAACTAGAAGTAAAACCCTTAACCGTCACAGCCTGAGTTCGGTTTCTAAGGTAAGACGTAAGCCACCGTAGCAAATCACCATGTACACCAATTGCCTCAAGCTTAGTAATAAGTATGTAGTGAGTGGGAAATTTTATCGAACGCTTTTGAGTAATCGGTGTACACAGCATCCACCTGAAATCCTTTATCCATAGATTCCTGAAATATGCCCAAAAACTCAGAAACGTTAGTCTCAGTAGAACGTTTAGCCACAAAACCATGCTGGTATATGGTCAGTAACGGATTTAGCGATGGATAGCTGGAGTCATAAACGATTTTTTCAAAAACTTTAGGTAATATTGATAACTTGGAGATGCCTCGATAGTTACGTACGTCATGTTTATCACCACCCTTATGTACGGGGACCACAAATGATTGCTTCCATTGATCAGGCATAACCCCACAAGAAATAGATAAATTGAATATAAGCGCAATGGGGTATGCCAATTGTTTACTACAAACTCTTAAAAATAGGGGATGAATGCTGTCGGGTCCGCTACCCTTGGAAGTATCAATCTTTGAAAGGTATTTCTCAACGATTTCCTCTGTTATATGTATACTGCCAATTACCACGTTATTCGATTCTGTTGGGCTTGAATAATTAGAGACATTTGTATCTTTTTTCAAATACTGAGTGAAAGAAGTTATTAAACATATCAGAAATTGTTTGACCATCATTAACTACAGTATGATCCATTTTCACAGTGTCAGGAATACTACGACTATTACGTTGTGATGTAATTTTAATTAAGTTTAAGCAAAAAAGAATACTGGGTGCATCCCTTCATTTCGAATCGATTTTTTACGCTTTTTCTGCCAAACCTTTTTCAAAAACTATTATTTTATCAACTATTCACCATAATACTTACATATTCATTCAAAGTGTTAGAAGAGTAAAATTTAAGATCATGATGTAGCAAATGAAAATTAATTAAAAGTAAACCAAATTTACGTGGACGTTTTTTTTTACAATTTAGTTTTTTCTTTTGTACAATAAGATTTAAACGAGTTTTAAACAAGAAAGTCACCATTCTCAAAACTTTTTGTGATGTATTTGTACAAATAATGCATCAGGCACACTTTTAATTGAGTTTTATTTGCTACCATGTGAATTTTGTCACTTTGGATGAAAATTTAAGTATGATGCGCTTAAAGTATCTCATAGAAATTTATATGATAAATAGTTGATAAAATGATAAAGTTTTTCAAAAGGTTTGGAAGAAAATAAAAATATTACTGATCACGATGTCTGTTTGCTAGGTGCAACTTTTCAGCAGAATAAACGAAAACATCTGCTCAAACGCACGAGACTGATAGTGAACTAGGCTGGTATCACAAAAAGCCTCAAGTCCTTAGACTGGACTGATATAGTCAATATGACAGATTCTAATGCAGCAGCGGCGGAATTCGATTTAAGGTTAAGCAAGGCAATACATGATGATACCAGTCGCACTAATCAAGCGAAGTCAGCACATTCTTCCTCTTCGTGTCGACGATCCATAAAACTATACCTACGGTAGCAGCCCAATGCTCTGCTACCGCTATTCCGCGGGAGGAGGATAAAGGTCCTAAAGTGAGCAGCTGACGGGGCACTGAGGGCAGGACAGCAAGTGCTGCATGGACTGTTCTGGCGCGCCACACTCGCATTGTATCCTGTCTGGGGTGATGGATCCCCACTTACTCAGGTTACTTCTGCAGCGGCCCATTTGAGACCGAAGGCACATTCTGAAGCCTTAAATCACCGCAGGCTTACATTTTGAATGGAATTTGAAAAGCCCCCCGCCACTAAGAAAGTACTAGTACTACTAGGTATCATTAGGTTAGGTTAGGTTAGAACTGTGACCTCCCCCATGAAAAAACTAAAACTAATGTTAATATTTAAAAATACGTTGAAAATAGTCTTAATCTTTTAAAAAGATATCATTTTATAGGAACGTAACCTCAAAACTTCATTTTAATTTTTCTGAACTCCTAAACTTCTCCTTCACAGGGGAGGTTAGGTTAGGTTATTTTTTCTAATTGTTTCAGGCCACCCATCAACAGTCCATTCGATTAAATTTTGAGGTTAACATTAGCCAATTTTCAAAAATTCATATTTCAAAAACTATTCGTTACCTTGAGGGGGGAGTAGTACGGGGGGGTAGCCCCCCCTCCCTCCAGTACCAAAATCGTGGGACGAAAAATAGCCCTTTCGCCTGTTTTAGCAAGAAAGTAGAGATAACCCTAAAAAATCTGTGGAAAGCTATCAAAATTTTTTGCGGCATGACTGATAGCCGGTCGGATGCCACTGAGCTGGCTAAGATAGTTCGGCATCCGACTGCCTCCTTGGACATCTGCAACAAATATTTCTCAAATATTGGAAGAACATTGGCAGATAAAACACTCACGATGTTAAACACTCAAGAGAATCACCTCGCAACAGAATAATAATAAAACGCTAAGACACAGTGTAGCGAATCTCTATTTCTGCAGCCTACCGATCCATTCGAAGTGAGTATTCTAATTGACAAGCTTAAAAGTGACAGCGCTCCGGGTATGGATGGTTGTACTCCAGCTCTACTGAAGCATATTAAAAATATTGTAATCCTACCCATAACCCATATATTTAACCTCAGCCTGAATAATGGTATTTTTCCTTACACCTATTCGCAAAGATGGTCTCAAACCAAACCTCCTTTGTAGCTTTCTACGAAACTACAAAAAAAAATATTTAAAACAAAACACTAAAAAAGTAAAAAACAATTACGTAGATATTCTTCTGAAACTTATACGATACTATCTATAATGTACGTACAATTATGGTTATTGTTGAAGTCAGTGTCAGCCAATTTAAGTTTGTGACTACCTACATACATACATACTTTAACGTGAGATGGTAAAAAATAGGTATATTGCTAGTATACATATCGTGTAGTGTTTCCTTGGCTGACACCGAATCCAACAATAACAATAATTGTACCTACATTATATTTTCGTATAATTTCAAATTTAAAATTTCTTTATTTCAGACAATATAGGTCTATGGGTTAGTAAGACTTATGACTACAGTTAGTATTCTTAGGGATAACAATTTATTTATTTATTTCATCTTTCAATTATTTAAAAAATATGTATAAGTATGGTACTCGTATAAGTTTTAGAAGAATACGCAATTATTTTTTTTACTTTTTAGTGTTATGTTTTGTAATAGTTTTCTTTTTGACGTTCTTTTCTGAGTTGAGAATTTTGAGTTTTTAACATTTATTGTTATAGTTGCAAATGTCATTGTTAATGTCTATTATTTCCTATAGTAAATAAATCAGAATATAAACAGTAACAGTAAGTGTTCTCTATCGCTTCTACAATGGGGAATGCTCTGACGAGTTATTCCAGCTTATTCCACCCTCACCTTTCCACTCCCGTACCACGCGTGCTGGACTACGGCGTCACCCACACACAATTCAACATTTGTTGGCCCGAACTAAAAGGTTCGGTGACTCGTTTCTTTGTCGTACCACCCAGACGTGGAACGCTCTTCCAGCACATGTGTTTCCTTCCTCGTATAGTCCCGGGTTCTCCAAGCGGGGCGTGAAAAGGCATTTCTGCAGGCCTTCAATGTGAGGATGACCAGCCCAGTGATTCGTTTTATAACGAAAATCCTCGTTGCTGGCCAGCAATACAGGAGCCGGAGCGCCGGGATTCGTCACACAATATTTAGGAGTAGATGTAGTTGTGGAATAGTTAATAAAAGATCAGCCAATCCAGTGACTTGTTTATTAAATAGGGTAAAAGTATAGGTAGGAAAGAAGAACTGTAACAAAATAACAATAAATGAATACACAGAGTCCTAGGTAATAGATTATCTAATAATAATAGGTAAGTAAATAGGTATGATATGCTTACCCCGATACACGGGTTCCTGTCACTTATAACTGTTTTAACTGTTTACAATAATTGGTTATTTAAAGTATTTAAAAATATACCATCACGTAAGTTATACTTAAACTGGTAATCTGGTAAAATGCTCACAAACTGTTCAGTACGATGGTTTTGGTAGGACTGAATCAAAAAAGCTGCGCATGCAATGCGAAACAAAAATCGAATTGAATCAAATTTGAAAACAAGTACAAAATACTTTTAATGGCCAGCAGTTAAACCATGAAGTTTCCAGCGATCGTGGAGGTTCTAACGTCCACGAGACTGAAGGGAAACGGCATCGTTACAGTTTGAATGACTGGGCTTGTCAACCTCATATCTGGACCTCACGACCGCTTTCCATCAGGTGGAGTGAGGTCATCTTGGCGGGCAATATAAAAAAAAGTAAAAACAATAAACTAAATCATGTGAATATACGAGTACATCAATGAAATGTAAAAGCAGCCGTTTCGAGCCGCTAGTTATCGCTAGAAATGATAATAAGCCAAATAAGCCGTTTGTATAGCCGTTATATAGGCTAGAAATGTTAGTAAGTAACCAGCTTCACATCTGGCTACTAGGGCAGTGCGTGGCGAAGGCAGCCACGGGAAAGGCATGGGTCTGGTGGGTTGAGTGTGTGTGTAGGAAGACACGGATGACAGCCGGGCTGACGGTCTTAGTAACCACAGCGGGGGCGGCGTAGGTGGCATCGGAATCTTAGGGGCCACCGGCACATACGGACCCTGGGTCATAACATGAAAAAAGATTCCGTCGACTTGAGAACCTTCCTTCATTTTTTGAAGTCTGTTAAAAAGAGCTCTAGATATAAGTATTATCAAAAAGTAATTAGACTGTTAACTTCTTTTTTAGACTACGTCGGTGACAATCAAGCACGCGAGCCACCTGATGGTAAGCGGTTACCGCAGCCTATGGAGGCGTGCAACACCAGGGTCATCACTCGCGCATTGTCGGCCCTGCAAAAACCTTTTCAAACCCCTCTTCTAGTACAACTTAATGAGGGGAAAACCCCGGCAGGGAGGGAGCTCATTCCACAATTTAAGCGTCCTCGGAAGAAAACATCTCTGAAACCTCACCGTACGAGACCACTGCGGATTGAGAATGTTAAGATGAACTCCCTGTCGGTGGCGAGCAGTGCGGTGATAAAAAGTAGCCGTGGGCTTTATATCAAACAGTTACTCAGAACAAAACCCTTGGTACACAAGCCGTAGAATACACGAAGTCTCTCCTCAGACTTAACGGTTCTAAACCGCTTGTCAGTTTGGGATCGTTGACAATCCGGGTCGCATCATTTCTTGTACCGTGTTTCTAGTAAATAAAGATTTATTATTATTATTATTATTATTACGCTTCTATATCCAGGCGCTGCTGCCCAAAGGTGACAACAACCTACTCCACGTGTGGCCTGACTTGCGCTTTATACAGCAGCAGTCTTTGCCTAGAAGTGAAGTACTGCTTCGCCCTGTTTAGCACACCGAGGTTTTCCTAATGAATGCTGGCCATAGGCCTCCATCATTGAAAACGGGTCATGCATCTGATGCATCGCTACAGTTGAAACAAAATCTTTATATATAATAATGTAAATATTATTAAAGTAACTAAGTAATCTTTACCGCTACGTTTAACGTCTCTTCATGTCTCCTGTTCTCTCCGTTCTGGTAGAAACCCGGCCTAGTGGCATAGCAGCAAAAAGGATTGACCACGAGATTGACGCCTTCTTGCAAGATGACCTGGTAAAGGCAGCATGATTCCGGTGGACGCAGACCGCCTGCAACCGGTCGCTTCGGAAATCTTTGGAGGAGGCCTATGTTCAGCAGTGGACGTCTTATGGCTGCGAATGTTGATGGCGAGTTTACGTTACGTAAACTATGACAGTAGTTATAATCTTTAAAGTAAGGGTAGTGAAACAAGATAACGAATGTAAGAGAGACCCCACATTAGCGTTCTTTGAGCGTCAGCGTCGTGCCGGCGACGCTGTGGCTCTAACTGAGTAACTTTGCGATAGCGAAGGATTATGTCTCGGAAATTTGCATGGGATTTTGGTACAGCGGCTGTAGATAATAAAAAAAAAGATTTATTTTCACACATAAAATTATGACATACAGTGCACCTAGGATTTAAATCTAGCGTGTTACATTATTTACGTGTGAACTGGAGCCTAAACTAGAGTGGCCCTGTATTTCAGGACTCCAGGTCTCACCGTCTCGATCGACGAGTGTAAACACTTGCATGCTGTGCAGTGTGCGTGATGTGTAGTGTGTGGTGAGTGATGTGCAGTGTGAGGTGCACGATGTGAGGTAGGTGATGAGTGGAGCGTGATATGTGGTGTGTGGTGCATGGTATGTGGTGAGTGGTGAATGATGTGAGGTGTGTGGTGAATGAAGGGGTGTATGGTGCGAGTGTAATTACTGCATGTCCTGCGTGTATGGTGGGTAAGTGATGTTACTTTTTTCTGTGAGTGTGATTTTTATAGCAAAGTAAGTATTAAGGATTCCGTGTCAGTGTAATTCATTTTTAGTAGCCATTTTTGAATAAGTGACTTACATTCATGTCGTGTTCTGTGGTAGACATTCAATACTCTATTAATTTTATTATTTATATTTATATAAATAGACATTTATATTTTCTTGCACTTTAGTGCAAGAAAATATAAATGTCTTTTGAAATGAAGACGTACTGTACCTATAGGCCTGCGCAGACGGAGGATTATCCGCATAATTTTTTTCTCCGTCAAAATAGATCCCTTACAAACTGTATCGAGTTACGCACACGGAAGACTAAAAGTACGCCGAAACACCGCGCACGCCCACGGAGCGTAGCGGATTTAAGTGCGCAGGCGTCTGCGAAAAAAATAGAACGAACGAACTATGAGCAGTCAACGCACACAGCGGAGTTAACTCCGCGTTTAAAAAGGGATGGACCAAGTATTCTCGTTTAAAACGTCTTCTCTTTTGCTTAAACTTCATGTAAATAACAGCACAACGTAATATCAGAATATCTAAATACTATCGGACACCAAATTTTAATGATCGCACACCGTGTGCGTTGAATCCGCGGCAGACTTTTTAATCGCGGAGCGTACTTTTTTCTCCGCCGCGAAGAAAAGCACGTCGTCTGCGCAGGCCTCAACACGAGTTAACGCCAAGAATGTCATAGTTAACTAAACTCATGGCAGGGGTATGTACTGTCTATATTTTCACCCTAGATTTGTTTGCGCGTTTTCTCGGCAAGGCGAGGCGTGCACGCAGCGGGCAGTGGCGTACGTAGGCCGTACGTTACGTAAACCTATATAAATACTTCACGACAGACGCTGTCTTCCCTGTAAACTGTAGGGTTACAGAGGTCAGCAGAGGTCAGAACGGGTTTTCAATAAAAACTAAAAGTTCTTTTATAGTTTTATTAAATTTCTTAACAGATAATTTCATGTTATTGACAGTGGAGTGGCGGGTGCACACAGAACTAGGAATATCCCTCAGGCATACACTATACACTGTCTAAATAATTTAACCGCTAATATATCTCAAACTTAGTATAACAACGCAAAAAATAACAAAATTCGATAAATCGTGATCATTGCTATATTTCCTACATAATTATTGCAATCATTATACACTAAATGATAAAGTTATTTGTGTGTGTATTATATTATAATTTAACGTCTGATACAGGACGAACTATTTATTACTAAACTCATGTAACGTGAAAACAGAAATTGAAGGGAGTATTGCAAAATTAAAATGAATCTTTCAGTATTAATTCTTTTCCTTGGGACGCAATTCTTCAGCATCCGATAGATTATTCTGAGTGATATCATAACAGGAGCCGTATTACAATACCTTATTAATTGTTAAGTTCATTTCCAAAACGGAGCGTAGCGCGCAATTTCGTAAAATGATCTTTCCTTTCCAGCCAGTCAGCGATTACCTTGCAATATAGTGTATTTTATATCGAGGGACTTAACGAAGCCATAATATACCAGAGGTCTCGGTCAATGAAACCGAGGGTATATTATGTTGGCGTTTAGTCTCGAGGTGCAAACTGTACTTTTCACTTTGGGTGCGAGAAAAATAGTCAATTTAGTAGATACAATAACATTTAAAACCGAACTTTACACTTGACAAAAGTTCTGAAATTTTCGTGGTCAGTTTTTTCTTCTGAACTGAACCACAGATTAACAATATAAAACACACACACCTTCTTTGCGGACAAACCATGGAACTAAAACTCTCAACATTTTCGCAATGAAGACCACACTCCACAGATAATAGTATATTTTTACTGGCTGTTTGAGTTTGTCTTTGTCTTAAGAAGGAAATTAAAAAACCAATTACTTTTCACTCCCTAGAGACTAAAGTGGTATCTTTAGTCCCGCATCGTAGGGCTATATTGGCGTAATTTTAGAGCATGAGAAGTGAAAACGCATCTTATAGGCTGGATATTTACTGACGAAATTGCTAGCTGTCCTCAGTTTAGGGAATTAACTTGCCTGGATATGCACGATTGTGATAAGGCCACAGTTGTGCCAGAATAGGGTCCCTAGTAAAAGGTTTTCAGGACATATCAGTAACCTTAGAATAATTACGCATAGAAGGCGGGTCGGGGCACCCGTTTTGATGACCCGTTTTGATCGACGACGTCACGTCTGGATCTGAACTTACCGATGTTAATTTCTCAAGGTAAGAGCTTCTTCAAAATGTTTATTTGTGCAGAAAATGGTTGCAACAACATAACAGAGAAGCACAAGTAGTATTCATACATGTTAAATACTGAAATTTTGATTACATGTGTAACGGGAACTTATTTTGACAGTTAATTTTGGCATCACAAATGGCGCGCCTTTTTGTATGGAACTATCCTTCTAAGTGTAATTATTCTAAGTCAGTGACATGGTATTTGTAATTGTATGAGGCAATCGTGGGGCGCACGCAAGTCTTGTATGAAAGGAAACTATCACCAGACTCGGTGAATTGCACACAAATGCAAATACCATACTCTGCGACGTCTGTACAGACGATAGCACATTAGGTTATCACGCACCTCGAATTCCTATTTGAATCTTACCACTTTGACATAAAAATCTAAATCTATGGAAATTGGAAGAATGTGGCAACCTCATGTGCCATGTTTTATTATTGCTTTGTGTGATTTTTACATTAAAATATGTTTAAAATTGTTTGTTGCTATTAACTGCGTATAATACATGCCACAGCAATTCGAACAGAGGCAAATTAAATTATAAAAACTGAGTTTCCGATATAAAAATAGCAAAAATTTTGTTTTTTTTTCTAATTAGTCCCGGGTTCTTCATGCGGGGCGTGAAAAGGCATTTCTGGCCTTCAAGGTGAGGATAGCCAGCCCAGTAATTCGTTTGAATGACTTGGCTTGTCAGTCTCGACCTCACGACCGCTTTCCATCAGGTGGAGTGAGGTCATCTTGACGGGCAATATAAAAAAAATTGACGATGATCGATATGGTAAACAAATCGATATTGACCCCAGATGCATTTGGAATAAACACCTGTGTCAATGCAATGGACCAGACGAATATATTTTTTTTAAATAAGTTATCAAGTTCAGTCAAGGGCAGCTGAATTAGATAGGTTTTCGCCATAAACAACGCAATCTGAATAGTATAAAAATAAATAAAAACTATAGGTAGTTCGCATTGCTGCAGCAGAACTAAATAAATAAATCGAAGCTCTAAAATACACTAAGGTACAGTTCAGGTCATTGTTAGACTTAAAAAAAACTTAATTTAGTGAGTTCTGCCGGCTAATACGAGTAAAAAATAATAACAAATTCAAACTCGATTATAGATTGATCCTAATAAAAAAACCCTTATTATTTCTATGAGTCAATAACAATAATCTGACCTTTTCTGACGGTGGTCGAGTATACAAATGACGTTAGCTTTTTAATAACCAATCATCTAGGTAGTTAATTCTTCACTCTTGTGTCTGATAACTATCTCATCGAAATGTATGTGATTAATAGTTGACTTAATAGGAAAGTTCTTGAAAAACATTTGGACAAAAAAGGTTCTGCAACTTTTTTTTTAAGTGACCTTCAACTTTGGGAAAAACTTTTTTCAGTTTCATATTTTTTTTCTAAATTATTGATCAGTGTAAATGCTTCTAAATCAAGTATAAATATAAAAAATGGAGCATGTATCTCAATTATTCGTGCCACGGTGACCAAAAAAGTGACTCAACAGATAACTTTCCGAAAATTCTTAAAAAAAAAACATAACTCGAAAACTACCAAAAATCGCGGAACATACATAGGGGTGATTCGGGTAGCTCTAGTGAAGCTCAACTGGGCCTCGGCTTATCACTAAATTTTGGGACACCCTGTATATGCTAGACCACCGTCAAAGTAGTCACTTAACTAATAATCATTTTCTTCTCCAAGTAATTTTATTCACTCAATCACTGTGCAACAATGACACTTTTGTTATTTATATTCAAGGCCACTGCTCGACATAGTTGAATCTGAGCGAAGAAATTTATTTGAAAAGGAACATTAAATCTATAACTTATAACAAAAGACAATTTGGTATGAAACATCCAATTGAAGTTGGATAAGTATTTTACAACGACTCTAGGGTGGGGCGGGGGGGCTGAGGGTTGAGGCATAATACTACAGCATCTGAGCCTTGCTGCATATTCGCAGTATACATTACAAAAATCGATTAAATCCATTGTTGAATCGGATGAAAATATCAAGATTTGAATGCCTGTATATATGTTAAAGTGTAACAATTACTGGTCAACCAAATAAATAATAAAATATTGAATGATTTTTCATATTATGCTTGCTATAATCTACCGGGTGATTATCAAATGACTTCCGGAAATGATATGGCATACTCACTAAGTGATGTAAAAACTATCTAAGCGAAAATTAAATTTGTTTAACTGACTTTTATTTCAATGTCAAAATTTAACTAACTTTTATTTCAATGTCAAATTTATTTAACTAACTTTTATTTCAATGTCAGCATACAAATCACTTGAACGGTCAGTACTTTTTGTATGAAAACCATAAAATTAAAGTTTATTGCTAAAATCCAATTATCGCTTATCGTTTGGCATATCGTTTTCAAAAGTTATTTGATATTCACCCGGTGTACATGTAATAAAAACGTTTTTGTCTGTATATGCCATAATCACATGAAAACTACTGAATCAATTCAAATTAACTTTGTTTAATTTATTCTAGGTTAATTATCTATGACATTCAAGTTTCTTATACGGGAGGGTTTTTGAAATATCGAGATAGCAGTCTAATAAAATTGATGATTTTCGCAGGAAAGTAGCCTGTATGATATGCCTTAACCCTCACATTACCCAAATGACAGTTCAACAAAGTAAGGGGATACCCTTAGAATAATTACATATAGAAACCAAGTCCTCGCGCCCATTTTGAAGCACCTGAATTGGAGTCATAAATAGCTCCAAACGGACCGCTTTGCAGTGTTCATTACAGCTCCGCAATGTTCAATGTCAAAGCGCGCCGCACGTAAGCAAGTAATAGTCACGCATGTGTGGATCCGATTAGTGCTTCATTTTTGACGGGGTGGTTACAACCACCACACATGAAGACTATCCTTCTATACGTTATTATTCTAACTTATAAATTAACAAAATTATTATATGAGCATTAAAAGTTGGAATAATAGAAAAATCCGCACAGAAAAGGGTTTTTCACTTATCAAATTTAAACCCCAATAGGACCCAATCTTTTTGTCTATACATAGACTGTGTGTAGTTATTTGAGTCAAATCGTTTTTTTTATCTAAGGCTTAAAAAAATGTAAAGTTTTTGCGTCAAACATCGTTGTTTGCTAACAAAATCTTCTAGTAAGTTTGTTTAGGTAGTAAGGCCATTACAAATCATCAAGCAAATAGCATTTATAATCAAGATTTGACTCAAATTATTGCCTCCTATATTTTTCAGTTTGAGGTAGTCCCGCGAATATTACTTCAACGTTTTTAAAGTTAAGGACAAGTGAATATATAAATATATATCATTCTCAGTGTACCTACAGCAAACGCTGCTTAAACTAATACTTAGCGACGGTTTTAATCGATTCGACATGATTATATTAACTATGTTTTATACAAATATAATTTATATTATACTATTGCTACATTGACACTATTTGCTATACATTATATTGATATACTTTTATTTTATCTTACATTTAGCCTTGGTTATTTAAATGGAAATGTGGAAATCTGTTTCTAGTATCTAAATATTTTCATTTCACTTTTTATGCATTTACCTCTAGTAGGGACAATATTAACCATATGCTATGAAGAGGTCTAAGTTGTAATTTAAATAGCTAGAAAAATAATCTGGTTATTCTAAGATGGATGGTGAAGAGCTATACCGTCACTACCACATAATCAAACTCTTATTAATAAAACTGAAATCATGTTACCCAAGATCTTTTTCTAATATGCGCCAGACAACACGACGCTTGTCATGGTCTTGTAGTGAGGATAAAAATATCCTTGTTTTACGAGGTACCAGACAAGGAATTAGGCTAGGGGCGTCTCCCATCACACCCAGACCGAAGCTAATTTAGAGAAGATCGTTCCCTGAATTGCCTCGACCGGGTCATTAAAAGGTCAAGGTGATAAAACCGTGCTGCAGCGGATTACGCCAATCGTGTCGTCAAAAAGATTGTCTTGGGTTTTCTTTATGCAACATCAGTTGCTTAACGCATGCGGACCGCCTGATGGGAAGCGGGTAACGCAGTCTTTGAACTTGTGTGAACTGTAAGGCTGTTTTGGGGAGTGTGAGGAACAGGGTGTAAAGTTCCCCATCCACCATTGAAAAGGGAGGATCCTCCGACCAGACGGGTGTTGTGTCTGGTGGGCAACTCCCCGACGGTTGTTGTCGGGTTCTTGTATCTATATTCGATCGCTCGGATAACTTTGTTATCGCGATGTAGGATACTTCAGTTGTGGCGAGATAGATGTCGCTACATCACTCCCCTCCGAGACCGGAGGTTGATAGCAGGTTGAGTCATCCATACATCATGTGATGCTTGCCGGGCCAGTGGAATGTTCCAGTGAGTCGGAACCAGTTGCCGCATAGTTCACGGTGAGTTGGAACTGTCTGCGGTGATGCCCCAGTGAGTCGGGGTGATGCTGCGAATGCTCCAGTGAGTCGGAGTGGTGCAGTGCTGCGTAGTGGCTGGCTGCTGCGTCGAGCAGGAGAGAAATGTGTCTCTGCTTGTTGACCGGCCGAAGTGCAGTGTGCTGTGCCAAGGTCGCTGAGAAGGCTGGCTGTATGACTCGCTGCTCGAAAGCTCGAGGAAGTGATGATAACGTCACGATGACGTAGCTTTGCGAAGGCTGCGCTGACGTTCGTGCTCGGGGTCACCAGTTTTGGGGAGTGTGAGGAACAGGGTGTGAAGTTCCCCATCCACCATTGAAAAGGGAGGATCCTCCGACCAGACGGGTGTTGTGTCTGGTGGGCTACTGCCCGACGGTTGTTGTCGGGTTCTTGTATCTATATTCGATCGTTTGGATAACTTTGTTATCGCGATGTACGATACTTCAGTTGTGGCGAGATAGATGTCGCTACAGCTGTTTGAACATTGAGACCTCATCGGCTCTTCGATGATTCGATGGTTTGGCTACCTTTTCACAACACTGCCTCAGCAGTACAGTTCGACTGTGGTATACCATACTGTGGAGGCAGTGAATGCTAACGGAACCCTCGTTTTGTCTGGTTTCCTTAACACAATGGAAGACCTTACTTTGAGTCGATGGCTGTCTGTTGTTGCTTTAACATATTTATAAACCGTTCAAGTGTTCCAAATTAATTCTGAATAGCTTGTGATTAAAATTACTTAGTCCATTCAGACAGTTGGTCGTTACTAAGTTTATCAATGCGTAAACAGTTACATCATTTTTATTAATAAAAGGCTGATTGAGAAAGTCTAGGGTTCAATTCTCGAACATCCAACCTAAATATCATGTGGGAAAAATATCACTGTGTCTACTGAAATCCAATTTATCTATATTCTGATCTTAACGGGATATGCAAAGTGGAAAAACATTGAAGGGTTTGCACTTATCAGTAGAATGGACAGCGAAAGCAAGTATTATACTGTTATATTTATTATACAGGGGCTACTTTATAAACACCATCCAAATTGAAGTTTATGGACGTATGGAGACAATGGCAAAATACGTATTTTTCTGTTTGACAACCTCCAGTAATACAAAATGTTGAGTTATTAATGTTATTTTAACTGATCAAAAGTATAAAAATATCACTAGTTTTGTTGATACTGCGCGTGAGTGGCGGCGGGCTCGCAGCCTCTTCAACTCCCCGCCCGCGCTTTATTCAGAAGTAGAAATTTAATTTTGAATAAGATACAACGCCGCACGATTAATCTCTTCAAAAAAATATATACTAATTTGCCTAATGTATAAAGTAACCCTGTATATATTCATTAAATATGCAAGAATCGAACCCCAGGCTCTTAAGTATAACCCGTTTCACCTATGTTCTTCATAATCTGTGTTCCTCATAATCTAGACTACACCAATGCACTGACAAAAACAATTACTCTTAGCTATATAATTTGGTCTTCTAACTTAAACTTACAAATATATTTACACAGGCATCCATCTCTCCCTGACTCCTGATTAATGATGCCTTAAAACAGCTTACTTTCAAATAACATATCTTTAACTAACAACTTATATCAGTCGTGTTAAATAAAAACTAAATGAGTAATAAAATTTTAAAAATAATATAAAAACTTTTAGTTAAACTCTCGAAAATGAACTTAGACGAAGACTGGACGTGATGAAAAAACGAGTCAAAATATACCGGGTAACACAAAACTTCTACACCTTGACTGCTCGTCATTAACTGAGAAACAATAAAAGTGAACACATCGAAAGCTTTTGCTATCGATTAGGGTTGAAAGCACATATTTTTTAAAGCATTGTAACACTCATATCAGCGTGTAAATACGAGCTTGCCTAAAATGCTCCCGGTATATAAACGCCCTAATCATCCTCGTGTAAACTCAATATATTCGTAAAGTTTATTTAAAATTTATTTTTGGTGAGTTTAGATAATTTCTGTAAAAATAATAATTCAACTTAACAAGAAATATAAATAAATATACGTATTCTTCTCAACTAATTAGAAATACTTCTTTTATGACTATTTTAGCCTAAATAAGGTGTAAAAATTTGATCACTATATATTTTCATATTTGAAAACACTAACAATAAGCTGGATATTAATGTAATAATAAAATTATTAAATAATTTATATTCATACTTATAAATATTATTAAAAAAGGTCAAATTCAGAGTCCAATGGCCATTACAAAATATTAGATAAACAGACTCCTACGCAACCATTGTTACTCAATAATACATGAAATAGTAATTGATTGAGCAACAAATTAAGTAATTTTTTTTAATATGTGAAGTGATAACTTAAATCTCCAATTTGGTTATCTCTTACTAAAATCACCTGTAGATAATAAAATACGTTTATCCTTATCTGTAAAATCAATGCTAGAAATGACCTTAAGAACAAGAAATAAAATCAACAATTTTGCCTGTTATGGGTAATACTACGGGATTTTATAATTATTCTTAGCTACGGTGCACAATGTGCACAGTGTAATCGATGCAAACAACAAAATGGCGTCAGTAAAATTAAAAACAAAATAGTGGAAATCCAGTCAACATTTTCAACAATTTACATGATGTAATGTGCAGCGATCATTCCATAACCGACTTTAACATTCATAGTGGCATTTCTTTACCTTCAAAGAACCCGACAATTTAGTTCATTTCTCCAACATAAAACAGTTTGATGAATTCGTTTTCTATTCATAAAACACTTAAAACTTGTGCTGATAAATAATTTTACAAATAATAACTTTATTATAATTATATTATAGTAGACATAATTATGTCGGTTTATTAGTATGCAATGTTCAAAAACATTTCACTGATTTGTAAAATATTTTCGGCCGATTTCGACGCATCATTTGACAATGAAATGGTTTTTTAAGCTTAGCTAACGGAACCTCCTTCTGATTGGATACTGATAAAAAAACATGAATTTTAACTTCATTACACTAACGAAAAATAGTAACATATATTTTACAGTCCATGTATAACTTGCACGTATCTGTCCGGATTTGGAAACTATTCAACTGATGCTCTCCCTTAATCTGTCAGTAGAACTGAAAGAGATGGGCTTACGACGGAAACTTGTCTGTGGCACTTTATTTTTTAATAGGCAAACACAGACTAAAAAATCTCACTTCACAACTGACGTTTCAGTGACAGTTTTGTTTTTAATTCGGGCTGCGGCTAGTGATTGTAAAACTTACAGTATCTCATCAAGCACTTAGCCATGAAGTCCTTGCATCATTCGTCCTGCGGGCTGTGTCATTGGCGCCCTCACGAGTCGTCGTCGCGTTTTGCGTCAAGTTTCTTCGCGGCGACGATGGTGAGGTCGGGGCGGGTCCGCATTAGTTGCGAGGGGGAGGCCTGCACGGGGGCCGCTTCGCCCCCTCGAAGACTGTCTAGAGAGGCCACGCGGATTGTTGGCCATTTGCCGCCTGGAGAGGATAATTATCAAATTGTCAGAGGTCTTACCACAAGTACTTAGAGAAAGGCATGACGAAAGATTTTGAAATCCTCGTAATGTGGACACACATTTTGTTCGCGAAAAAATCTTTATTTCGGTAATAAACTAAAATTTAACGAAGTTCAAAGTCTTAATTTTTGTAATTTTTTTCAATATTGCGCGAAAACAGCTGCAGGTATCATGGCGTCCGCTCTGACGTCACGCCTAGGTAAACAACGTGTCATTGTGTCTATGCATTATGACAGTGAAGTTTGTTTATTTACCTAAGTGTGTCGTCATGCGCTGTATTTCGCGTTTTAGTCGAAACGGCTACATACTTGCAATATTTTATTTCATTGAAATTCTCAAAATTTTGAATAAAACTAAAACATTATTTTGTGGCAAGTAGTTAAATTTTTCCTAATGTTTATTAGTATCTGCTTAAGTAGTTTAACCAATTCATTTAGAGCCTATAATTAGTAAGTTAAAAATGTTTAGTCCTCATTGCATGCCGTGCCAGCCTTTAATTAAGACGACATTTCTATTATTGCTCTAAGAACTTTATAGATCGGGGCTGGTTTAGCTATGTAATGGTATCTATTGATGGTCAGTGAAACAATAGAAACGGGTTTAATTTTGATTTTGTTATTGTACTCCAAACTTCGTTCTGCAACAAAGTCAAAGTCAAAATATTTATTTACATGTCAGAAAGGTCTTAAAATATAGCATAAATTGTCCATTAGACATATTCGGTCTGCATGCAGACGTGTAAATGTTTAATGATCTAGCTGGTTTTTACATAATTTAGAACTAAACTCTGTATATTCCTTAACACTATAAAAACATTTTAAATAATATTTATATAAGGTTATAAGGTATATAAGGTTTTAATATTTTCAATTCGTTCGGCAAGCTGTTGTATATAGAAATGCAAATATTGTATATATTCTTTTTATATATGTATTTGTGACACGCAGGTTGGTATAACATGTTGGTTGGTAGAACACGGTCTATGCACTGCATGGTCACACACACACACACACACACGTGCACACGCCGGTACGTGTCGTTAAAAAAACATACCTAGCGTTGAAAATGATGTTGATTTTGTGGTTTTCTAATAACACTATTTGATTGTATAAAACACATGAACTCTATTCATAACTTTCTACGTTTTGCGTCCTATTTATTTCAAAGTTTTCACGAAACTCCGTACAGTAAAGATCAAACCGTACCGTAGTATGCCCCCTGTCCCACTATTTCGACATAACTTGGTCAGAGAAAATACCATCTCGCTATAATAGATAAACTTGCTGGGTATAAAATACTCACTGGCAGTTGTGGTGGGCGTGGTGACGCTGGCCAATACCTTCGCCTCCGACGTCGTGATGACCGTGGCGGGAATTGGGTCTTCGTCAATTAAGCTACCGATCACTATCTTCTTTGGAGTCTGCGACTAAAGGCATACAAATTTGAATTATATGTTGGAATTAAAAATTTAGTTAAGTGGGTAGTAGACAACGTCATCAGATTCTAGTAATTATTATGCATTATGGAAAAATACAATAAAAAAGGTAATATGAAAACTTTGTTTGATAACCTATGTACAATTTAGTTTATGGCCTCTCAAACTTGGGTGTGAAAAATATGTATACCTCGATAATCCACATTTACACACACAATTTATAATCAGAAACAGAAATATTTTTTGCTACAAACACACACACTACATATACACTTATATTGAGTAGCATCCGGAAGATTGTTCACATAAAAAATAAAAATCAATGGTCCAAGAATACTTCCCTGAGGAACTCCTGATTTTCTAGTTTACAGTTGCGACCTATATGTTTCTTTGATAAGACTTTAGTTACTTTGGGACTTTGCTTTCTGTTTCTTAGGTAGCCTTCAATCCAGTCATGTGCCTTTCCTCTATTACCAAATAATTCCAATTTATGCGAAAGCTTATCGTGATTCAGGGAGTCAAATGCACTACTCATGTCCAAAAACACACTTAGTGACATATTTTACAAGATCAAAGCAAGCAAGAGAAGTAGAGCTTCGCTTGCGGAATATAGAAAAAATTACTTGCGTCCGTTTGAAGGGAGCGTCTTGGGCAAGTCTGAAATTTTTTAAATTGCAATATCGCGGGGATTAGTGTCATCGGAATATTTTTTGCTGACTGTAATATCACTCACCTTGTCGGCATTCCCGTGGGGCGCGGGTTGCGGCGCGGCGGCCATCTTCCGCAGCGCGTCAGTGGCGGTCGCGGCCGACAGCTCTAACGTCCCGAGCTTGCTGGAGAACACCTGGACAATAGATAAATAGATACATATACTTACTTGCACCAAATAAAATTACATATTATTACACCAGAGTAGAGTAAGCCGGCAAAATGTAACACCACGAAGCTCAAAAATAGTATATTTTGCATGCGAATTAAAATCTATAATAAGCTACCTATCTACCTCAAAGAAATTACAGCAATCACTATGTTTAAGACAAGGCATTGTATAAGGCATATTATCTTGATGCGCATTAGTTTAGTTATGTTTTAAATTGTTTATCGTTATTATAAATAGTTTGCTGCTGTAATGACTGTATTTCATGTTTTATATTGACATTGTTTATCGTTATTAATATTATTCTGTTGCTTTATTGACTGTATTTCATATTTTATATTGACATCGTACATTTATTTATTCTTGTAATCAATTTATTGACATTGGGATTTATTATAATGATTAAATTAACTGTGTGAAACAAACAGATTCCTTTTTTTGATGGTTGTAATGGTTCTTGTTCACTTGTGTATAAACTTGTATAAGTAGAAATAAGAGCTCTGATTTAGATATTAACAATGAGATCTGCGAATGTCCCTTATTTCATGCACAATAAAGTAATTCTATTCTATTCATATTGTCATAAAATTAAATTTGAACCAAAAGCGCATGCCTTTACATATCAGGTTTTGCCTGAAATTAGAAAATCTCTAGTATGACTAAACGTTCTTATAGTTTTTTACTGTACAAAGCTTGTTTGCGCTTTTAAGTTTACACGTGTTAGAAAAAAATAAGAATAAAAGTATAAATACACATGTATCATTATTTATGTTCAATAACTTTACGTACGGTAAGTATTTATAATAATAAGAATAATAATAAGCCCGCAGGGCAGTTCTATGAGCTGTTGGTGCGTAGCGACACCACGGGCTACCACCATCCCGACGCTAACCCGCAGGGCAGCTTGTGGCGAGCTGTTGGTGTGTAGCGACACCACGGACCCGAGTTCCCCCGAGAGTCGGTCAGGCCCTCCGCCTCCGCTTGCCTTAGCCAGCCGGCCGGAGTGGACCCCAAGGGGGGCCGCAGGACTCTCACCTCTGGCTTGCCTTAGCTGGCCGTCCAGAGTGGGGCGTTAGAGCTGAATGCTCGCAGGGTGGAAGTGAAATATGCCTAAGTCGCGAGTTGGGGAGGTGGCTTATCCACCTCGTAGAAAGCGGTGCACACCTCTCCACACCCTGAGCCGTTCACGGCCATGTTGCCGCCTTTGCCGGCCTTTTGCGTCGGCACATTTTGGGTGGCCCATAAAGTGAATGGCTAGTCACCGTCTGCCAGGAATAAACCTTTTTGAGACATTTTTTATGGCAGATGTCCGCTGTCTCAGGCAATAACCCAATTACCAGCCCACTGATTTTACACCTCCATAGACCGGTTTTAAATGTTTTTCATAATGTAAAATAGTTCATGCATCTGCCGGGTGTTGACTTTGGGTAGATTTTCAATATTTATCTAGAGACAAAACCCGGCAGATGTACCCATTGCAAATTAGAGTAAATGGTACTAAAAGGCCTCTACGTGTTGGCTTCGGCCCCACGCAAGCCTCAAAGGACCGGGTCCCAATGGGCCTGAGAATTTTTCAAGTACCAACATAATAATAATAATAAATTCTTTATTGATCTCAAGTTTACAATTTCATCAAACGTGATTGGGATTTCCTTTTAAGCTTGTATCGCCTGTGCCAGGAGACCCCGCTCTTCCACATTGATTTATATACAATAAAGAAAAGTCCTAAAACTACAATAAAGTATGAAAACAAGAAAGCTTAGTTGTATGTAGGTATGCCTCTAACAACTTACTATACTAAGTGGTAATATCTTAATGTAAGTACCTATTTATCTATGATTAATTTAACATTATTTTTGCTCTTAGAAGTGTGTGAGAAGTGTGTGCGCACGAGTGGCGATTTATTGGATATGATGGCGTATAATGTTTAATTGTATATGTCAATCGAAATATCTGTATTTATAGGTTATCCTTGCAACGTTTACACTTAACATTTATTCGATTTTACTAGAAGAAAGTGCATGAAAAATTACATAATAGTTACATTGAATAGTATAATTATGTTAAATACATAGTTTTGGCATCAAAATCGGCGGGTATTTTTATATGGAAACCTTCTAGGTGGTATTATTGTAAGCCTCCATGTTTATCGCGGTTATGGAATAGTATTTACCTTGTCAGTCATCGGCGCGGGCGCGAGCTTGCGCAGCTTGGGCGCGAGCGCGCTGTAGTTGGTGCGCGGGCGCATCTTCAGCGACGGGTCGATCTCGATCGGGATCGGCTCGAAATCTGCAACAAACGATTGGCATGGTTAATTTTTCTTGTTTATTTCTTACTCAAACGAGCTTAGAATATTGATGAAATAACTATACTTAAGAGCACATTTCTACTTGTACAATATTGAGGGATTTCGCTATCTTAGGCCCGTAAACTGAAGCTATGAAGTTTATTTGACGACCGACTTGGTGTAATGGTTAAGAAGTTGGCTACTACACCAGAGGTCGCGGGTTCGATCCCCGCACAGTACAACCATTTGTGTGCATGAACATGTCTGTTTGTACTGGTCTGGGTGTCTCCTATGTATAATAAGTATGTATTTACAAAAGAAAATGTATTTAAGTATGTTTATCCGTTGTCTAGTATCCCATAACACAAGCTTTAATTAGCTTACTTTGGGGCTAGATGGCGCTGCGTGGAATAATGTCCAGGGATAATGTCCAGGGATATTGTGTGTGTGTGGACGTGTGTCTTTGTATGACAGAAAAAGAGAGAAAGAGGAATAGAGTGTGCTTTCGTACATTACCTTTCTGTCATCAATGACGTAACGTTGTCTATAGTAGTTATTGAGTTACACCTATTTGCGACGAGCTTGAGCGCGCTAAAAACACTTTCGGCTCAACTCTAGCCCCGACTGAGCCTTGCTAAGTTCCTCTTTATCATTTATCCCCAAGTCCCACTCACCCTCCTCTTCTCAATTTTTTTTGTGAGTGTTCATAGTTCATAGTTCTTTATTGCTTCACGATGGTACATAATATCTCAAAATTAAAATAGAACCTGTAACATGAGCCCTGCTTGGGCATTGCAACACAAATAGATGCCTAACTTACAAACTAAAATGCACATTATTCAATGTTTATTCTTCTATTAATTTAAAACATGATAAAATATCGTATTTTACAAATTATAATTTTTCATTTAAAAACATTTCCCAATCAGCCACTCCTTTAAGTTCTTACAAAAAATGTTTTTTGTGTCTATGTTCTGAATTTCAAACTGCCACAGTTTGTTAAATATTTTTACGGACATATGGTATGTAATTGAACTAACCATATGTAATTTGGTAAAAGGTTGCACTAGCCTATTTTTGTGCCTTAAGTTCCTTGGTTTTGTGTAAAAATCCTTTGCTTTGTTATTCTTGACAAATTTACTTATTTCTTTTTATTTTGAATTTTGTTTGTGTAGTGTGTTGGTTTGTGTAGTATTCAAGTACAAATTAACTAATGAGGTGATCTTGGGTATGAAGTATGTGTGTGATTTACAGTACTTTTCTGTCATCCATGACATCTTGTCTGTAGTTGGCGCGTCTCCACCTTTAAGTGTTTTTAGGGGTCCGAAACTGGATTGCGAAAGACAGCCCATCGATGAACGGAATGTCGAATGAACATGAAAACGACTCACCGCTGTTCGGCTGCATGCTTAGTCGACGAACGGAATACCGAATGAACTTCAGAACGACACACTGCAGTTCGACTGGGCTTGTTCTATTTTTTATTCGTATATTTGTGAATATATTTGATGGTTGGGTTTTGAAAATAAAAACTGATTTCTCTACACTATTTATCCTAATCAAAATTAAACTTAACATATTCATTTATAACTTATCACAATCGAGCGGTATTTGGTAACTTAACCAAATATCACTCGCTGGACTGAGATAAGTTAGCTAAGTAAGCAATATTATAACATCAGAAGGAACACTCATCGTGTGTACGCAACCCTATAAGGTCAGAGTACCTTTTGATTTCCTGACAGACCGCACTATTAAAAAGTGATGCATAGTATAGTCCGATTTATTATTATTATTTTGACGACCGACTTGGTGTAATGGTTAAGAAGTTGGCTACTACACCAGAGGTCGCGGGTTCGATCCCCGCACAGTACAAACATTTGTGTGCATGAACATGTCTGTTTGTACTGGTCTGGGTGTCTCCTATGTATAATAAGTATGTATTTACAAAAGAAAATGTATTTAAGTATGTTTATCCGTTGTCTAGTATCCCATAACACAAGCTTTAATTAGCTTACTTTGGGGCTAGATGGCGCTGTGTGGAATAATGTCCAGGGATATTTATTATTTATAATGTCCAGGGATATTATTATAGACGCTACTTGTATTTAATTTGACGACACGATTGGCGTAGTGTGCTGTAGCACGGTTTCTCGCCTCGATTTCCGTAGTGTCCCTGGTTCGATTCCCGGTCGGGTCAATTCAGGAAACGATCTTTTCTGAATTGACTCGGGTCTGGGTGTGCTGGGAGACGCCCCTAGCTTATTTCCTTGTGTGGTACCTCGTAACACAGGGATTTAATTATCCCTACTTCGAGATCATTACAAGAGGTGTGTTGTCTGGCGCATATTATTATTATATTATTATTATTAATCATTAAATCAAATTTATGACACAATGTATTGATTGTTGTATGCCAATACGGCGGGACACAGATGATCTGCTTTGTTTAAATTTTGTCACCTTTTTGTACCTGTGGTTCACAATAAAGAAAGTTTGAGTTTGAGTTTGGTAGTCAGAGGGCATTTGGCAAAATTACAAAGCTCACCGTTAAAAGACGTTCCGTGTATAGAGTTGTGTCATTTTTATCAATAAAAGAGCGGAGAAATCGACTGTCTTAAACTTTTTTACGTTTATGTGTGATGTGATATGTATATGTGTAGTATTTGAGACTGTTTGCATGAGCCATGAGCCGGTTTAGTAAGTTTGTAGTGTATGTGATTATCTACGACACCTTCCTGCCATCCATGACGTCACGTCGTCTAAAGTTGGCGCGCACCTATGAAACACTTCTGCAGCACCTGGGCCCGCGCCGTCAAGTCCCTCAGCGTCACCTATCCTTAAGTCCCACTCACCCTTCTCGTGGGTCTGCGGGAAGTCCGCCATGTACGCGGCGAGGTTGTTGACGCTGACGCCGAGCGCCAGCGACGCCGCCTCCACCGAGATGTCGCCGCGCTGCAGCCGCTCCAGCACCTCTGAGGGGCCTTTAGCTTGCCAGAAGTCGCGGGCCGTTCTAGAACGTTCCAGAAGGTAAATTGTCATGATAGTCAGATGCAGATCCAGGGGAGAGCTAGAGGGCTCAAAATCCCACAGCCACTTCCTGTAAACCATACTTTGTGAAACAAAAAAATCTTAACTGTCACATGCTTGTACATTTTAGAAACTTGCAAATTCATAAAGAAGCACATGTATCTATGTTCTCCTAATGCTGCTATTAGAAGGAACGATAGATATAAAATTAATTAAAACTTCCAGCGGGCAACCCCCTTCGACTAATCAGATCGTGTCCCCATTGGATTTCCATTAGAATCTATAATAAAATCCCTTGTAATATAAAAGATATGAAAGAAATAAAGCCTTTCACAAAGCAACTTAAGATCTACCTCATAGGAAAATCATCTATGCACTCGACGAGTTCTTTGCAGATAATGCTTAGCAACGGTACAACCGTTGTACCTATTGTTTGTTTCGTGGGTTCATGACTTATCTTTGTTATTCTTTTTTGATTTACTTTGTGTGACGCCTTCTTTAATCTATACTGCGGTGCCCTAGCGGGGTGTCATGTGTTCAATGTACTGGCTCTTATTATTCCATCTGTTAAACCATGTGACAAGCAAATAAATAAATATGAAATCCCCCTAAAATCATCTAAGACCACCCAGGACAAATACTAGTACTTCATAGTATCCTATTTTTGTAGCTTAAGTATAATTTGTATCACATATTCTCAACTAACTTACTTAATGGGTTTTTAAAGTTTTTACGAGTTATGTCCCACCCCGAAACTAAAATCCCGGATGGGTCAAGCCAAAATCTTGGATCCGCCACTAAAGAAAATGTTACAATCAGACAGCGGTTGAAACCACAGAATTCTGAGCAATGGCATGTAGGATTGTAGGTGTTGCCCGCTTGCTACACTATGCGATTCAAACGAGAATAGGACTGGCTTGCGACCAACTTCACACGTTTGGATATGGACTGCGAAAAAAAGTGGTTGCTAAAATTTTGCTATTAACAGAAATAACCCACGCAAAGTGTTTTGTTTTAACCTGTGTTCGGAAGAGTTTAAATAAACGCCTGTTTCTGGTATTTAAAGTGACCTTGAATAACTTTTTTCACACACATGGGGTCTATGGGGACTTTTAGCATTTTATTCCTACTAATGCACCCAAGATCTTTAACTAAATTCAGCTGTGTCGGAGTTTTTGTTATTGGAGCACTTTCAAAATTAATAATACTCAGTCATTAATACCTTATTCAAGTAGAACTGTAACGTAATGGCGTTATAGTTCCTTCATATTGGTAATATTTTAACTTTAGCTATAGTATGAACATATTTACATATTAATAATTCCATCTAAGTATGTACTAATAATCATAATAATTCCTTTATTTGCTTAAAAAGTGGTAAGTGTAAAAGATGTTAAAATGTTTATGAAGCCGCACACTTTTCGCCAGATACTGGCATTCAAATATAATTACACAATTATGATACACTTGGGATTTACATCAGATAATAGCATTATAGACAAAACAATAATGGTAATATTGAGAGCACGTTTCAAATCGCTTTTCACTGAGTGATTTTCACCCTCGTCGAATAGAGATAGACAAAACGAGCAAAACCTTCGTCTGACAGCGGTCAGGTAAATTTCATCGGGCTCCAGGCACCGATAGAATTCGCACTTGTCAGAGTGATACACGTCACCCTAACCCGTTCCGAATCAACTAGGAAACTGTCAGGTGACAGCTCGGTCAATCTCGGTTTTACTTGGGGTCAATTCGGAACGGGTTCGAGTGATTTTCACTCCTCAGAGTGTAATTTCCACTCGATTTGGAACGCAGCCTAAGAAACAATGTGTGTCATTAGCGTCGTCTTCTTTTACAGAAGTAATTAAATTCATCTATTGAATAAAAGCAGATCTCAACCAACCAACTCTTCAGTTTGTTTTTGAAGGCATTTAAAGGTAAAATCTTGAGATCATCAGGCAACCTATTGTATATGCTTACAGACATACAATACGCGTTTCTGCTGTAGAGAGTTGTTGTTTTTAGAGGAAGAACTAGTTTATTAGGGTATCTAGTATTGAAATTACAGTGCTATTTTTTCCTTGTAAATAAATGAGGATTAGTTTTGGCAAATACCATTAATTCGCAAATAGGTATACATGCATGATACTGTCAATAACTTAAGCTGCTTATAAAATGGCCTACAGGAGGTTAGGGTATCAATATTGCAAATAGCTCGAATGCATTGTTTTTGTGCAATGAATGCTTGGTTTGAGTGACATGAGTTACCCCAAAGGAGAATTTGATATCCTAACAAACTACCTACGTATCCGTGATATGCCTGAATAACTGCAAGTCTACTACTGATCAATAGTCAATCTCCATAACGCATATGCGAACGAATTAATTTTGTTGCACAGTTTATTTATATGCTCTTTCCAGGAACATCTGTCATCGACTAATACTAACCTAAAAACCAAAAAACCTAAAAACTTTGTTTGTGAGGATTCTTTAATGACTTAATTTTTAAATGTCAGATTTAGATTATGTTATTTATTTATTTATTATTCAAAACATTTTAAATACACAATGGATGACTTACAATCCCCATACAAAAACCTTGTAGGTTTATCTGTAGGAGTGAGACGTTCTTCTACAATACATATTGATGATAGGCATAATAATCTAATACAATCACATCAAAGTTCACTTAAACTTGGATTTGACAAGTAGAATCTTTTGTATTGACCTTTGCAACCGTTTTTATTGACAAATTGGATAAAGGTCGTTTTACTTAATAGTATATTTATAAACATACATACATACCATCACGCCTTTTTCCCAACGGGGAAAAAAGCAGAGACCAAATCTTTCCACTTGCTACGGTCCTGACACACCTCTTGCGCTTCTTCCACTCTCAATAATCCTTTCATACATGCTCGTCGATTATGGGTACTCCTGACCTGACCTTTTCTGAGCACGTCTTGGATTTGTCCTAAGTACCTCCGTCTAGGCCATCCCCTTTCAACAGCTCCATCCACCATCGCCTTGTTAATTTGTTTCGTTAATCGCCTTTCATTCATCCTTTCCATATGCCCAAACCATCTTAGCATTCCCATCTCAATTTTTGTGACAACATCCTCTTTCACACTACATCACTCTCTTATTATGCTATGCCTTACTTTATCACTCAATGTCACTCCTGCCAAACTTCGCAATGCTCATTTCCACTGCATTTATCCTACTTTCATCCTTCTTTTGCCATACCCAACTCTCACTTCCGTACATAAGCGTCGGCACTAACACCCCGCATGGCCAGCCAGTCGCGCCTTCTCTGACACCTTCTGGCTGTTCATAAAGGCATGCAGCGCTCCATTTAACATATTCCCTGCATTCACTCTTCTATCAATATCACCCTCATGAATTCCATCCCTCGTGAAGCTAGTCCCCAGATACACAAATTCTTTCACTTGTTCTACCTTTTCACCTCCAATTAAAACATCACATTCTGTCATATCCTCATCTCTTTCAAAAACCATGGTTTTTGTCTTACTTACGTTCACTTTCATACCTCTCTCTTCTAACGACGCATTCATTAATGTTACCATTACCTGCAACTCGTCGGCCGACGACGCCAGTATGACTTGGTCATCAGCGTAGAGAAGGCATTCAACAAGCAACCCATCCATTCTCAGTCCATAATCACTGTCTTTCAGATCTGTCAAACATTCATCCATGAATAGGTTGAACAGCCATGGGGTCGCTACACAACCCTGTCTAACCCCTTTATGGATGTCAAACCAGTCAGTGTACGCCCCGTTTATTCTGGCGCAAGCACTGGAACACTATATTTTATAACGAGGGACTAAACGAAGCCATAATATACCAGAGGTGGTTTGACTCCCGAGCGTGCGAGGCAGACAATGAATCCGAGGGTATATTAAGTTGGCGTTTAGTCTCGAGGTGCAAACTGTACTTTTTACTTCGAGTGCGAGAAAAATAGTCAATTTAGTACAAAAACATTTAAAACCGAACCTTTACACTTGACAAAAGTCCTGAAATGTTCGTGGTCAGTTTTTTCTTCTGAACTGAACCACAGAATAACAATTTAAAACACATGACGCCATCTTCTTTGCGGACAAACCATGGAACTAAAACTCTCCACATTTTCGCAATGAAGACGTTCCACACTCCACAGATAATAGTATATTTTTACTGGCTGTTTGAGTTTGTCTTTGTCACATGAAGGAAATTAAAAAACTAATTATTTTTTACTCCCTAGGGACTGAAGTGGTCACTTTAGCCTTGCTTCGTAGGGCTATATTGGCGTACTTTTAGAGCATGAGAAGTGAAAATTACCTTCCATTCATTATTTTCTAAAATAGGTATAATAAATGCGACTCTACCACTGGCGTCGGAAAGCTGATTCCATAGACCCGGCACGAAACTCGAGGGGAGGTCAAAAAATCCGCGGAGTGAAGGGTTGTGAGCAACACTAACTTGAATTTTTCTTTTATCAATATATTCTTCTTTTACTCTAATTCATTTGTTAAATTTACACGCTCAAAACAAAATTCGCCATTTGACTGTTATGAAAATAGAAGATGAAAAGTGTTGCATAGTGTAGCTCATATGTGAAGTTTTTACACGTGAAAGGGAACGTTTTTTATAGCAGTGACCTAAAAGTCACGTGACCTAGCGTTTTCGCGGGAAATTCAATCCACACCGAAAAAACTGTAATGGAAAATTTCTTTCCTCGAAGCTTTTTTTTTTTTTTAAGGAACTGAAAATAGTTCCTTGGGGACTATTTAATCTAGCCTATAGGAAGGGAGTTCTTTAGAAGTCCACTTTTTGTACAGCAGCCATCGCAATTTGCACCTTGTGCAAGTGTGCATTGTCGTGCAGAAGGAGCACACCTTTGGCCAATTTTCCCCATCATTCCTTCTTCTCAGGATCTTGGAAACGTAAGTGACACTATTTTATTTGTAGTCTATGAGAAGGATACCTTCTGTATCACAGAAAACAGTGGCCATGAGTTTTTTTGATTCTTCGGATTCTTGTTCATATCTCGGAAACTATGTGTCCTAGCGACATGAGACTTCAGACAAAATGAAAGCTGATTAAATTTGCTACAAGTTATATTCAGCCGAGTCCTTCAAATGATGATAATGATGATCTTTATAACATTTTTACCTGTACGGCCGGTTGATGCACCCGTAGACGTCCCGGTACCGCCCGTATAGGGTTCCGTAGCTCACTCCTAGGATTTCCGCCGCTTGCTTCATTTCAAGCTCTTTCATACGGACTGACTCCATCACCTAAAAGGAAATATATTTAAATATTTCGGTTTTCTTATTTTCCTACAACATATTACTGCCGACAATACCTAGAGGCGTATGCCATAAAAAGTCTAAAACAAACTCGTTACAAAAAGCATTTTTCTCACTGTTTTGTTCTCAAAACTCTCATGGCTTGTCTCAAACAGCAGTGAAAAGAGTGATGTGCATGACATTCGGGAAAAAATAAGTGTTTTTGGTACTACTGAAATATATTATCGTTACACAATTTATAGCAATATAGCTGCCAAAAAAACGGTTTGCTGAACGCATAGAAAACCAACTGAAACTGTGAACTGTGAAGTCATTGCGTCAGTTTGTATGAGAGTGTCAAAAAATATGTCAATTTACCTATCTTGTTGCATTTTAACCACTGATTCTAATACTAACGAATTTTGCAACGAAAAATTACAACGAATTCTCAAAATACGTTTTTAAAATTATATGCAATATCTGGGGGAGTTATTGTGTTTTTGCGATATTTTATTACTAATCGTTTTATTATTTAGAGGTCTTATGATAAGATAAGATAAGATAAATATACTTTATTGTACAACAAATCATACTTAACATAAGCATTACATAATCTTAGATTGTACAATGTAGGCGGTCTTATCGCTAGGAAGCGATCTCTTCCAGACAACCTGCAGGTAGAGGAAATTACAAGATTAAAAAGAGAAAATAGGTAAGGTAGTGTGAGACGGTGAGATAATTATATACATATTCAATATCTCTCTCGGTCTTTCGATAATACATTAAAAAAAAATCAAATACTTGTGTATTAACAGTGGTTTATAGTGATAACACAAAAAATAGGCATTCCATCACTCACCCTCTTGACGTAGTGTTCCTCCCAGAACTGCGGCCGGCGGCCGTGCTGCAGGTAGTCGGACAGCTTCACCACGTCCGTGAAGCGCGGGTCCGACGGGCCCGACTTGGGGCCGACCGTCGCTGGAACAACCGCGAACATTATAAAGAAGTCGTTTTTCCCGTGACTTCGTCCACGTGGAAAAGATACTTTGGACGGCATTTTTTACGATGCTTATTCTACTAATGTCTAAATAAAAAAAATCTAATTTACAAAACTACTAGAAAAACATTAATTTATTTCTTATCAAGTGCGTGAATGCAAGGTTTCATTGTTTTATCTTCAATGACGCACTTCCACACAAACTTGAATACTTAGCCCACGTCCTAGTAATCTCGTTTATATCTGTACCAAACACCATCAAAGTTCAGTGGATCAGGCATGAAGGCGTAACAGACAAACAGACAGACAGTTACTTTTTTTTCTAGTTAAGGATTTAGTGACAAATCATAGGCTACAAATCAGAGCAAATGTAATCGTAAAGTTACATACTGAAATGAAAAAAAATATATATTTTTTTTAAATTGTTCAATGACAGTAAGTAAATGAGTTTTTCGTAATTTTGGGTCTGCGAGGTTTTTGCTAAAGAACTCCTTATTCATCTATTTTTTCGAAGTTGTTTTCAAATTTTGGGGCCCTAGTATACAGTTTGACATGTCGAAACGAAAGAAGCGTGTTGCTGTTAGCTAGCCCCCTTGAATGGAATGTTACGACGGCCATGTATTCAATCGTCTAAACCATTGGTTCCCGAAGTGGTCCAGGTGGACCCCTAGGGGTCCACAAATGACTCGACAGGGGTCTATGTTGGCTTTATTTTTTGTCGAGTTTTGGTAATATAGTATAGATGTGTATTTACAGGGGGTCCACCGGAACCAGCTAAATCTTAAAAGTGGTCTATGCGAAAAAAGTTTGGGAACCTCTGGTCTGAACTCACGTTTGCCAAGCGAGGTGACTAGCGGGTCGATCTTGAGCTCGACGCGGTCGGCCACGGACGACGCCGACGCGCCCAGCGACGACACAGAGAGGGCGCCACCGTTGCTGTCGTTGGATTCCTCATCTGTGGACCAACCAGACAATAATACAGGTTTACAGCAAGTTACTTTGAAAAAAAAGTATTCAAGATAAGATAAACTTATTGCACAAACAAAATATCACAGTTTCATTTAAATAAATTAGGTGTACAATATAGGCGGCCTTATCGCTACTAGCCACCTTCAGGTAGAGAATCAGAAAGAAAATTAAATGGCAGTGCAAGATGATAAATAACCTTGTTTAAAGCGTATTGCCAGGGTCTGTACACGGGCGGTCTGTGGATTCAGTACGCCAAAAAATCGCTGAACACCCTGCGAGTACAGTATAATAACGTTTTCAGGATGATGTTGGCACTTCCCCGCTTCTGCAGTGCATCTAGCATGTTTGCACAGACCCGAACTGACGGCTTTTATGCCGTTGTTCGCAAAAAAGTAGCGTCGCTAATAGGAAGAATACGGAGGAGTAACAACAGCATCCTGAGATCGGTGGCAGATGATACGCATGCGCGGATATTGTGAGGCATTTCGTGCGATTGGTGATTCATACAGTGGACGATAGTTCTACTAGGTGTCAGCCGCACGGAGTGCCTCTTAGGTACATGACAAATTATTTTTTTGTAATATTATCATTATTTTTTGATTTATTTTATCTAATTTTATTTGATTTGTTTTTAATTTTTAATAATATTTTTTTTTTGAATTTTTAATTTATAATTTAATTTTTGATTATTTTTTAATATGATTCAATGTAATAAGTACTAACACCTAGATTTTAAGTGTTAATGCATTACTAACCCATGGATTTCTGTTGTCCGCAATAAATGAATTTGAATTGAATAAATAAGAGATACAATACATACATACAATAATAAACATACATACAATGCCGAAGCAAAATAATAAACTTAAATATACTAACATACTTATCTATCATACATATAAAACAAGGTATGGAATAACTTATAGGTAAAAGTAATTGGAAAGAAGGCGATTGGGTCTAAGTGACAGAAGGTAAGCTTTAACTCGGGATTTGAAGATAGGATGTGATTTAGATAGCCTCATGGACACGGGCAAAGAATTACATAAGCGAATAGATTTAACAGTAAAGGATTTAGAATAAAAGTCAGACAGTATTTTAAGAACTTGTCTCTTCCAATAACAATTGAAATTAATAATAAGAAAATAGAGTCTCCTAAAAGAATTTTTATTTAAAAAATGTTTAAATGTTGAATAATATTTAGAAGACAAAATATTATAATATTAAACTCAAATTATTAGATTACTATTATTTATGTTATTATTGTGATTTATGTTTTATAATGTGTGATAATCCACGTAATTGCTTTGTTTGTTGTGTAATTATTGTTATATTTTTTTTCCTTTTGTATTGAAATGTAATATGATAATTTATTGAAACTTAAATTGATTTAATTAGTCACGATGATAATTATAATGTACAATTTATGGAAATGAATTTCAGAAATCTATAGAAATTATTTTAATGTTTTGCATGCTTGTATAATTTATAATTGAAGTTTAAAATAGCTCCTCTTTCAATATATTTGCGGCGCCCTACAGGGTCCCTAATTGATACCATAACATTTAAGCCCACTATCTCAATGTACATTATGGTTTGCAATAAAGAATTAAATTGAAGACAGTTTCTAAGTTACTAATGATGAATAATAAAAATAGGGGTTTGCCAATCGTCAGCATTACTACCACCCCATTGGCCAGACAGCACAGGAACTCCTTCTGCTTTATTGCAATTTTATTTGTACTTATGTATCTAATAATAATAATAATATATTCTTTATTGCACACAAAACTTACAGTACAGAAATAATTTACAATAAATGAAAGTACAATTTGGGCGGCTTTATCGCTAAAAAGCGATCTCTGCCAAGCAACCCACAAGCAAAGGAAATTTGGCGAAAAGGGCAAGTAAGTGCACCAAGAAAAATAATAAATAAAATAAGTTTAATTATAAATATCTACACAGAATAGGACTAGGTACATATATTCACATAACACATACATACTACACATATATGAAAAGTAGAAACAAATGTGACGTTATTTAAACAGACAATAGCAATCAGCTCAGTTGCAACTAAAATGATGAGGAAATATAAAGGATAAAGAAGAAATGGAAGAACAACAAGGACTGATGTCAAAGTGCAGGGAAATGTGCTTTGACCCTTGCTTTAAATATGGATAAGGATTGGGACTCTCTGATTGATATGAATGAAATGTAATGAAATGAATGATGTGAATGATTTATATGTAATGAAAGAGACTATTAAAAATTGGCAAATGTTCCAACATTTCACCCGCAGCCTCGTGTGCAGAAATGAGCCGATGTCGGTGGGAGCGTTCGCCCACTTGTCGTCGAAGGCCTCTCACGACAACCCGATTATTCAACCGTATGTAGGCTTAATACTTGGTAATCGTTTTAAATATTTTACTTAAGTAGACCAAAGCAAGTGAATTGTAATGTAAACAGCTGATGATACTAATTCTGGCGAAAGATAAAAAATTGTGTGATTGAACTTACCTTTTGCGGGTTATAATCGAGGGAAACCTAAAGGCCAGTGATTAGGTTGGAGCATCTAAGACGGACTTACCTTCCAAATTCATACTGAATTGGTGCAAAAGCAGCCTTAACCACTTAGCTGCTTCTCCTGCTTACCGTGTCTGCAGTTTTGCAAGGAATTCTAGACTGGAAGGTGTATTGCATTACCTATAATATACAGGAAATTTAAATAAAACTCACCAGCGCTATTATCCCCGTCTACCCTCAGCCTCGTGTGCAGAAATGAACCTATGTCGGTGGGGGCGTCCGCCCACTCGTCGTCGGAGGCCTCGCGCGACCACTCCCCCGCGCCCTGCCCCCAGCCCACCACGCGCTCCGCGGTTATGTCCTGACGAGTATACTTGAAATTAAATTGGGAAAAAATTGGGTCAATTATTAAAACATCTATCTAACTTCTCATATTTATTTCCATCTCTGTAAATATTTTTGATTTAAGCAAAAGCGGCACATGAAAATCTTTAGTGGAAATATTTAAAGAAAGCCTGCACTGAAACAAACTTTTCAACTTCTAAAAACATGTCTGTTATTTATTTTGTACAAAAGCATTTTTTTACAACTTTTGATTGGAATTGATAAATTGTTTGATTGATTTTAACTTGAAAACTTTTAAGTAATTTTTGTTAGACGACCTTATGTTAATAATTATAAACAAATACATACCAAGTTTCCGTGCTGCCATTCTGCGTCTCGGTCTCTGCCCGAGTCACTAGAAGAGGAAAACACAACTGAAGTAAGTAACATTAGCTGGCCCTGAGTTTTACTCTCTAACGTGAACTATTATGTCTTTATATTATATCAAATAAAATGAAAAGACTTCAGTACTTTCAATCATCAATTGCTTAAATAAAATGATGGACCGTTCAATGACCAAAAACATTTATTTTACTCTTCAATGGTGTTTTTTTTAATATCAACGAATCGGCCATAATAGTATATTTTATATCGAGGGACTAAACGAAGGCATAATATACCAGAGGTGGTTTGACTCCCGAGCGTGCGAGGGAGTCAAAGAAACCGAGGGTATGTATATTAAGTTGGCGTTTAGTCTCGAGGTGCAAACTGTACTTTTCACTTTGAGTGCGAGAAAAATAGTCAATTTAGTACAAAAACATTTAAAACCGAACTTTACACCTGACAAAAGTTCTGAAATTTTCGTGGTCAGTTTTTTCTTCTGAACTGAACCACAGATTAACAATTTAAAACACATGGCGCCACCTTCTTTGCGGACAAACCATGCAACTAAAACTCAACATTTTCGCAATGAAGACGGTCCACACTCCACAGATAATAGTATATTTTTACTGGCTGTTTGAGTTTGTCTATGTCACATGAAGGAAATTAAAAAACTAATCACTTTTTACTCTCACTAAAGTGGTCACTTTAGTCCCGCTTCGTAGGGCTATATTGGCGTACATTTAGAATGAAAAGTGAAAAAAATATACAATCTGATTACGTACGGTAATGAGTGTGAAGCAGATTCGTCGTCCGTGTGTTCAGTCCCGCTCACCAGCCGCTGCCGCTTCGGGCTAGGCGTCTCTCTGATACAAACAAACAGAGAATATGTAAGGACTGAGCTTTGCTATTGGCTTACCATCATTCATAAAAAAATAACACTTAAAACACTGTTCTCACTGTGGTATAGTACCTAGTCTTAAACATTGCTTCAGTTGAGATGAAACAACTTTACGGATCCCACTCGCGGGATTTATATTTTTAATTTTTTCTAACACAACGTTTCGTTGTTCTATTTTAATGTGTAGTGCTCGTGTAAGTATTGGAAAACATTGCCTTTTATGAAATAGGCTGTGAGAGTGTTTTAATATCGTACGGATTTCATCACCCACCGGGATTGCGACTCGGTTCATTTTAACAGCTTGTCAGCCAATTGCGCAGCAGAATTCGACGTCCCATAGCAATAATTACAAAATCGCAATTTTCTTGCGATAACACAGTTACTGAATAGCCCCAGCGATCATTTACGAAACCGTACATCAGCGGATTCGGAGAGCCAAGAAGTGAGACCCTGTCCAGCCAGAACGAGCGATCGACGCTGGTTTTTGTTATACATCGATCGCTGAAAACTAAGCTAGATTGTTGATTTTGCACTATAAGCAGCGGTGAAACTAATATCTTTCATCAACTCACGCGTAAAAAGCATCATCAGTACAAATCGTTAGATGGTTGCATTTTGCTTCAACGACCATCTTTGTTCTTTAAGCTTTGAAGGGACAAAAACAATAGCAAACCACTCGATTAAAAGAAGGAATGTGAAAGATACAAACGCTGTGCCAGCACATGTGATGAATATATATAAATATGCGCTAGATAACACCCCCTGGTCATGGTCTCGAATTAGGGATAAATTCCCTGTGTGACGAGGTACCAGACAAGGAACTAAGCCAGGGGCGTCTTCTCACAGCACACGCAGACTCAAGCCAATTTAGAAAAGACCGTTTCCTGATTTGACCTGACCGGGGATCGAACCGGGAAAAGAAGTTTTTCAGCCCAACGGATGCTTTGCAATACTTTGCTTGTCAGCCTCGTATCTGAGTGTTGAGTGCGAGTTGCAGTGAGAGAAGTGAACGAGTTCACCATCGCGTTTTGCGAGCACGTTAATGTCAATTAGTATTAAATCGAGTCAACGCCATCTAGCGGCAAATTCGGGCAACATTAAGGCCGCTAGATGGCGCTGACCTGATGCCATACAAATTCTCGTTTTTTCTCTCACAAAACGCATCGGTGAAGTCTTTCGCATCGCTCACTGTAACTCGCACTTAGCATTCAGGAATCAGGACCGTTAGGTCGCTTTCCGTGAGGTGAAGTGAGGGCAATATACAAAAAAGATATATTCAACAAGCTAAGTACTTACGAGTCTGAACGATCTCTCTTCGGTGGGCTTGATTTCTCTTTTGTAGGTAGTTTTATTAACGGTGGGGGGCCTCCTGCAATAAAATTTTATAAAACATCAGTACCTAAACCTTACAAAAATATAACTTCGTTTTTACCATCTCAACTTTGTAAGGTTTTAACGGTAATGTCACGAAATAAAGATCTTACAGAAGGATCACTCTCGCCTTTTTTCAGTATAATTACCTAAACTTGCCTGACTACCCTAGGGTTACTACTATATTCGCTCTGAATTTTTACAATGAAGTACTCGTAGGTAGGTTTTACCTACTTGACAGAACCCGCCAAAAACAAAATACATCATGTGAAAAATTGCACCAAGTTCGACAAAAACAAAAACACTCGCGACAGTGCGACTGGCCGCGACACTGATGCTCACCGGTATCGTCTGTAAACTCACTGTGTTAGTGTGCGTGATCAAAATGGCGGTTTGTTCTAAGCAGACTATCTGTCCGAGATGCCGCGCCGCATGCGCAATTTGTGGTAATGTTAAGCTCTAACTTGCCTTATCTTATGTAGGTTGTTGCCACAAACATTTACCTAACTAATTAGATATTGCAAGGCGCTCTGTATGTATGAAAACCAAACTAGCAACGTTTTTAACATTCATTATGACGTCATAGCGTTTTACTGAAGGGAATCTGCCATTTCTTGAACTATTTTAATAAACTTATATTGTAAAGAGGAAAGATTTGATTGTTTGTTTGTTTGCATTGAATAGGTTCCGTAACTTTTTGACCGATTTGTAAAATTCTTTCACCATTAGAATCCTACATTATGCCGAACATAGGCGATAGGAATTTATAATTGTTGGAATTTTTGTTGCATACCTAATAGTGCTTAAAAGAGATCTTACACGCGTCCGACAGAGGGCCTACCGTCGATCGGTTTCGACTACACGGTTGGCAACAAGGGCTTGTCGGCAATGCCACAGATTATGAACAGGTCGCCTTGTTTGTTAAAACATCAAAAAGTAGGCGTGGCTTTGGCACTATTATTTTATAGTTAGATTTTGAATGTTAAATCTTTTTTGCCGGTAGTGTATTTGTATTCGATTCAATTTCTTTATTTTTTTAATCTCAGTCTCCCAAGTGCTACGAAAATTAGGATCGTATCTTTGTTTGCATCAGATCCTAAGTCGCAAGGCAGGTCACGATAAAAACTAATGATTTTCGAAATAACTTTGCGTTCACATACCGCCATCTGCCCCCCGATTCAGAACAAAGTTATCGACCGATTCGGTTATTTTCCTTTTTTTTTATAATATTTTTGTAGGGATTTTATGTTATTCAGTTTATAAAAACTTAGGGCCTTTGGATTTAACATATCAAAATATTTATAGCTACCGCTTAGCGGATCATTTACTAAAATTAAAACAAATTTACCGAATCGGTCGATAACTTGGTTCTGAATCGGGGGGCAGATCTGCCGGGTCTGCGTCTAGTTACGAGAATCGCCAAATTGTATGAAGGTTAGCATCCTTTACAAACCATTGCAAAATGGTTCTTATGTCAGGAGCATAAGGTAAAAGGTTGTATGAACGCGTTTCGGTCGTCAACTAGCGTCCACACGATCGGTCCCACACTCAACGCTTTCTATTCGCCCATAGTCTGTAGCGCAGCACAGTCAACCAAGATATTTGGTTGCCCGACCCGACCAAGGTCTGTCGGAGGCTTCTTGGGAACCGTGTAGTACCCACTTAAATGTATTTGAATTTGGCATCCGTTGTCATGAATAGCCCACCACACACGTACAGATTTGCCCGCAGGGCAGAGATGTGCGTGTGTGGCAAAACAACTAGTATGATCAGACGAGTACACACCGGGTAAATAGGTACTTGTGTGGTGGGCCATTCTTGTTATCGTGAACTATATGAAGCAGCGTCAAAACAACACTTCCTTTTAGGAATGCGAAGAAAACACAAACTTCTTTTTATGTCTGTGGTTGTTACACTCACCATTCACATTAAACTTCTCAGGTTTCATTTCCGTATTCGGTCTCGTATGTTCCTCATTCAGTTCCGCGTCCGCTGGCTTCGGCGACTTCGCCGGCGAATGCTTAGGCGATGTGTGCTTCGGTGACGAATGCTTCGGGGATGAGTGCTTCGGCGAATGCTGTTTATCTTGCTTCGCTTCTGGCTTGGCTTCGGTTTTCTTTTCTTGTGCGGGCACTGCTGTTACTACGCCTGTGAATTATGTTGACAGTGATATATTGTCTGATGTTTCACTGCAAGCCAAAGACGTTTTGGGTTACCGTGACACCAGAAGTTTAGTTAAATAATTATAATTTTGATGGTCGATATGAACTTACTGTCAAATTTTCAAGGTTAAATTTAATCATGAATTGAAAAACCAAATTAACCCGGACAACGGCGGTAGCCCACCTAGCACGTTGGGTTTCACGTGGTAGGTGCCACTGGTGAAAAGTAGCTTCTGAGTGTTCCGTTCACCACGACGGAACAGTCACTTGCTTCTGACTACCCCGTTTCGGATAAGGTCGTGATGGTATGTATGGTATGAATTGACACATTTGATGCACACAACAGACAGACATAATGCCCAAAGAGTTCTCTACCAATCATCTATCATTATTTGTTTAAAATATGACGTACTTATTTTTCAATAATAACAAGTTGACTTTAGATATGTATTAATGAAACATCTCATTAAATAATCTGTGAGTCAATAACTTAGCACAGGTGAAAACCATATTTTATCCTCTTGAACTCGGGAGTCCGAGAGAAATGATTTTTTAACTAACTAGATGGCGCTTTCAACCAAAAATTTGCAACCACCACCACCAGAGAAGCGAAATAAGTAGGTAAGGCAGAAGTCAGTAAGTACAAACATTAAAAATAATATGAAAATATGCGCCAGACAACACACCACTTGTCTCTGAGTAGGGATAAATAACCCTGTTTGACTGGCCTGTTGGCGCAATGGCAGCGATCCTGCCTTTAGCGCCGGAGGTCGTTCGATCCCCACCCATTACAAATATTTGTGTGACGAACATTTGTATTTGTTGTGTGTCTGGGTGTTATTATCTATTTATGTATGTATTTAGAAATATTTAGGTATGTTTACCAGTCTCTGACGCCCATATTACAAGCTCTGCTTAGTTTAGGGTCAGATGATCTTGGTGTGCATTGTCCCAGGTATTTATTTATTTATTATTCATTTGTTACGAGCAGGGGCGTCTTCCGGCACGAGGCAATCAAGAAAATATCATTTCCTGAATTGACTCGACCGGGAATCGAACCCGGGACAATACGTCAGTCAAGGCAAGAAACCGTGCTACACCGCATTACGCCAATCGAAAGAAAAAAAGAAGATACCAGTGTCGCAATCAGGCGGTTCATCCTTGTTGTTCCACCGAATATCCGTGAGGCCCTTGATGCGGAGCTCCTCCGCTGTCTTCAGCAGGCTCGCCAGTTGTGACTGAAACAAACAACAATTAAAACAGAATGGGATATAATATAGTCACAAAATATAGAGTTTACAGAAAGCCCAGTATAAACTTGAATGACCGCCTCGTGTTGCTACTATATTCGCTCTGAATTTTTAGAATGAATTAGGTAGGTTATTATCATTACTTGACAGAACCCGCCAAAACCAAAACACATCATGTGAAAAATTGCACCAAGTTCGTCATAAACAAAAACAGTCGTGACAGTGCGACTTGCCGCGTGACCAATTCTCACCGGTATCGCCTGTAAACTCACTGTGTCTGTGTGCGTGATCAAAATGGCGGTTTGTTCTAAGTGGACTATCTGTCCGGGGCATGCGTAATTTGTGGTACAGTGCTCACAAAACAACTAGAAGCTGGTTTGTAAAGCTGCAATGACGCCGGTATTCTGACCTTGATTCGTAGTGGCGTCCAATAAAGGCCTGTGCAGACGAGGGACTATCCGCGACGTACTTTTTTGACTGTCAAAATAGATCCCTTACAAACTATCGAACAACGCACAAGGAGGACCGAAAGTACGCCGTACAAAAAATCCGCCGAATAACCGCGGACGCCGACCGGAGCGGATTAAAAAACGAGGGAGTCCTTATATATAACTGACAGAACTATGAGCAACAGCGCACACAGCGGACTTTAGTCTGCGTTAACAATCGATTTGAAATAAAGGGATAGACCCAATATTCTCTTTTAAAACGCCTTCGCTTTTTCTTAATCTTCATGTAAATTACAGCAAAACGTTATCTCAGAATATTTGCCTCCATAATGTGCGCTTCGCTAAATTTATTTACAACAAATGATCGCACTCCGTGTGTGTTGAGTCTGGAGTAAGTGTGCGGCGGACTTTTTTTTCGGGTGGCGGACCTTTATTTCGGGTGACGGACTTTTTTCTCCTTTACGGACAAAAGTTTTTCGTCTGCGTAGATCTGCGCAGGCCTTAAAGAGTCCAAGAAAAACTCAACTGTAAGATGTGTGAGGAAATTAAAAATGACGGGTTAGGATATAAATAAATACAATAATCGTAGTAGTTAAGAGGTTAAAAAGAGCTTATACCGCTAGTCTGTAAGTTCTGTAACCGCTTTTACAGAGAAAAAAATATACTTTTATTTGATTGTGACAAAATAATCACGAAAATCTTACAAAAATGCGACGTTTTCGATTGCACTCGCACGCTAACTCCAGTCGGGGCTTCTCTCACTTACATGGTGAACGTTCATCTCTCCAGTGTACATGTAGTCCAGCAAAGCCTTCAGGTGCTTCGGTTCAGCACCGTCTATGACCAGTACCGGTTCTCCCTGAGCCTCATGGGCGCCCAGCAACGCGCCGAGCAGTTCCGAACATGCTGCTAGCACCACTCTGTAAATATACCAGGGGCCGTCTTACAAACTTTTGCCACTATTGTTACGATATCACTTTTTAGAGCTACTTCTGCAACTGAAGTAGGTACTATTTGACAGATAAAATGGTACGATTAACACCGACCGAGTCGCGCGTCGGAGCGCAATATCAATTTAGGGAAACCGAAGCGTCAACAAAGGAAACAAGGTCTAAATCTACATGAAATTCATATCGTTCCACGAAATGCGTTCGGAGCCGATCGGCTGCCGAAGTTCCATCCCAATATGGACCTAAACTACTGTTGAATACGCTTTAAATTTTATACCAATTTATAAATGCGCTCCGACGCGCGCTGTTCGGTGGGAATCGTACCTAAAGGTGCTCCCTCTCACCTAGAGCAATTTCCTGTAATGCAACGTTACAGAGTCGATCATTACATCGGTGAGGGAGGAGAACCGCGCATTACAGCGCGCAAACTGTAATGTGGCAAATTCGAAATTCGAAAAATCTCTCAAAATCGAATCTGAAATGCAAATTACAGGCAAAATGTTCGTCATGTCAGGGAGGCAGTACTGATTGTTATGCTCAAAATCTGAAATGTTACATTACAGGAAAATGCTCCAGGTGAGGGACCACCTGAAGAGTCGTAATGGTATAATACCAACACGCCACGCAGAAGTTGAGTTTGCATGACGTAATGGTCACGTGACTAGGAATAAGAGATCATAATGCCAGGACGCCCAATTCACAGACAAATGCGAGCTAGCTTTAAGAGATCGTAATAAGGCCCTTAAAACAATGGCTTTTATCTATTCAATTTAATTTCCTAAACTGACTGTAGCGAACAATTTCGGCAGTAAATATCCAGCCTAAAAGATGTGTTGGTGCCAAGAAACCATTGACTGGCTGGAAATGAAGATCATTACGAAATTGCTCGCTACGCTCGGTTCAGGAAATGAACTTGATTCTAATCAGGCCATGATTATTATTGTTTTCATACCTAAAAAAGAAATCTGGAAAAAAAAAGAATTTGATTGAAGGTGCCTTAAAAACATTGATGGAATAACGTTGGCTTGCAAGTCAGTGGTCAAAGCGGCCACTCGGATTGTAAATGTGCAGTTCAGAGTGGAAAAATAATAACGCTGTTTCAAGCTTGACGATCGACTTAATAATGCAATCGAAGATGGACGACGCCACCTTTTATACTTTTCAACACAGCTCAATGCTTTGTTGTCGACATAATACATATTAAATACAATTTGAGCATCCTAATTATTATTATAAATTATAAATTATAAACTTCCTGAACCACTGAAATACTGCAATATTATTAGATTTAAATGTGTACTGTCGAGATTGTTAGTGGAAATTTTTTATTATGATTTGAATGACTACTATATGGACATTAATTTTGAATTATAGACATTTCATATATTATATTTTTTTTTTTGATTTTATTTGTTTTAGAATAACCTTTTGTTGACACTATTTGTAATTGAGTGGACATTAATTTGACCCAATTATTTATTTTGAAACATTAATGTCATTTTTTTAATTTATTATTATTATTTTATTTTGTAATTCTTATACCTTGTAAAAAAGACTTTATTAATTTTAATTTGTGTTAAACATTTCGTATGCCGCATCATGGAGTTCTTTTTAATGTTATCAACTTGTCAGCTTGTACCACCTGTGATGACGAATAAATGAATTTGAATTTGAATTGAATCAGATTCACGAATTAACATATTATCATGTAAAAGACGAGGGTTAGCATCCTGCGCAATATTTTTTTATAATTTTCAATCTTTTTTATGATTGTCTTGCCAATACCCATCTATTTTATTATAACGATGGATTTTGGTAAGGGGGGCTTGACTCGCAAAATATTGAACAAAATATTTAAAATAGAATCTCGTATTATTCTCACCTATAGAAATATTGAATGAGCTCAAGCTAGACACCCAGCAGCGTCTCTCGACAATATGCCTACACAGAATACTACAGTACTTTGGTCATGTAGCACGCCGAGGTACTGATAACTTGGTGAGGCTCATAGTGACCGGCAATGTGGATGGCAAGCGACCGAGAGGACGCAGTCCCAGACGGTGGTCCGACCAGGTGTCCGAGGAATTGCGGATGCCGATATCCGAGGCTCTCCATCAAGCTGAAGACCGAAGTAGATGGAGAAGTTTATTGCAACGCTTTCGTCGGAGCCACGACCCTCAGCACTGAGGGACCGACTTAAGGAGGGAGGGATTATTCTCACCTGTGCGCTCGCAGCGAAACGCCTCGTATATGGTTGGGGTCCACCGTGTCTTTGTTGGGCACCTGCGTCGCGAACGACGGCGAGCAGTACAGCGTAACGTCGCAAAATCGCTCTGTAACAAAGATTGTGATTAGCAATATTATTAATATAAATAATAGAAAAGGGTACGGAAAATGCTATTTAGCTTGGATTATTATTATTTACTTTTTTTTTAAAGCACGAATATTTATCGCAAATTAAAATCATAAAATTCTCCGAGCTTACTGATTTTAAATTTGAGAAAAGAATGTTATTTTTTTTTTAGATTTCAGTTTTGCATTTCGGCCAGTTAGTTATCTTACAACAACCCTTGTATTCTTGAAGAGGTTACTTGATGTATCGGACCATCAAACTGACTGCTTCTTCAGTAGATACTTATCTAGACTTACGTTCTTGTAGTTTTTACACATTAGTCAGTATGAGACAGAGAACGAGAGACGAGAAAGAGAGAATAGGAGATGACAAGACTTCCAAAGTGTCATAAGGCCTAATTTTGACAAAGTTAAACATTGCGCGCACTATCAGGCGATCAAACTGTTTTCTTTTGGAAAAGTGTTCGTTAGTATAGCGTGGCGGAGTTGTAGGCTATTGTTATTGTTATTATTGTTTTATTTTTGTAATTTGTTTCGGAATGTTTTATGTTATGAATTTTTTTTGACATTGCATTTTATCCTAATTTAATCTAATTCTAAACCGTTGACTACTAACCTTATAATTAATTATTGTTCTGTTGTAGGTATAAGTTGATGATATTATTGTTTTTAAAATGTGCATTCACACACAATGTATGTTGTTTTTGAATAAATGAAATGACGATACTGTTGATCCGACATTGTGTAAACACGAAGTTTTAGATACGAAACTTAACAAATTGCCAGAATCACTAAAGAGTGTAAATAATTACTGTAAATTCGTAAATCAGTTATAAAACGCTTTTGAAAAAAGCTATTACTCTGATAAAGAATATTTACTCGATAGAGGTATGTAGGTATGAGGGTTACTACCTAAGATGCCTACACCAATATATATATTCATTTAAGTATGTATATATATACGTACCAATATACGAGTATTGTTGGTATCCCGCCTGTCGAAGACTCTTTTCATACTTTGATTATTTATTTATAAACCCTTTAAATTTAGATCTAAGTATTTTTTTGACGTAGTATTGTTTTGTTTTTGATAAGCTGATCTTGTCAGTTGTGCAGTTGTGTTGTCGTTCTTCTATGTGAATACCCAGTGCTGAGTGTTGTGTTCCTTCATTATAGTTTTCTGTTCTTTTATCCTAGTGTTTCCTTGTGTCCATCCCTTTGCTCTCCTCCTAGTTTCCTCTTCTTAGATTACAGTCCTCTCTGCTTTCCAATTTCAACACCGGCATAATGTTAATTTTAATTCATTTGTGGTGAGGATGCCACACATTTCTACCCCTTGCTATGCTATGTGGACCAATGAATATGTTAAGTGAATTTAAAACGCATCCACAGTAACCTAGCATAGCACATCCCTGGTGAAAGCAGCCTTATGTTGAGTGACTTAAAAACTGTTAGTTATAATTAAAAGTAACTAAGTAGGTGACATGTACCAAGAATAAACGCTATTAAAAAACCTTTCAACATTATTTTCCCTTTTATTAGCGTAGTTCTCAACTCTCAAAGTTCTGGGAGACGTTTGGGGTCACATCACATCTATTTCGGTGGCACACGTCCGAAATAAACAGGAAAGACGCCATGTCATATTTAAAACACACATTTTATTATTATGCGTCGGTCTTGTTGAAATAATGCAGAATTCATCATTGTTGCGATATTTAAGTGTAGGTATTTGTTAAACTTTTAATATATTGACAAGTAATATGTTAAAAAAGATGGATAATATAATATAGTGCAGGTTGCCATAGTATATGGTTACGCTGAACTTAAAATGGAGATTTCTTGCCGGCCATGGTTACTTATACTATAAGTCAGGAAGTTCAGGAACGTAATGATAATTATGTTTTTATGCATTTTTTTTAATTTTTCGGAAAGTTTAACCTTATAAAGTCTGTGATACGTCATAATATCTTATTTATTAGATGTAGGGCATTATTTGAAAATGATATGGTTAAAAAAAACAGCTTTTTGACGTTTTGCGTATTTTGACGCCTAAGCATCTGAGCTGTTTAAGGGAGGTGAAAAAAATTATGCCAAAGTTAATTGGTTAATTTTAAGTTGATAAGTTTATCAACTAAGTTGTGTATGTACCTACGCCAAATACCAGGTACTTATTGTTAAAATGTACCTAATGCATGTTCGCTGTTGGTGAATCTTAATAAATTAATTCATTAAATTAGAGAGCGTCGTGGCCTAGTGGACGTTGGTTCAGCACCCGAACTCAGATCGTGGATCGTGTGGTCCCGAGTTGAAATCTGGCCGGAACCAAAAATCTTTGTGTTCATTGTTATATCCGACTAACTCTCGTTCACCATGGCGGCACAGTCACTTGCCTCTGACTTCTCCGCTTGGGATAAAGTCGTGATGGTATGTTATTAAATAAACTTTAGTAATCAATCAATCACTAAAGTTATGTAAAATAATTGTCATCCGATTTACGTAAACGCATTATTATCAGTGATATACTTCATTTTGTCCATCCGCCCATATTTTGTATTGATAATCACGTGCAACGTGACGTCAGATAGCTCAACCGTTTTCTATGACGCGTTTTACGGTTTGACTTAAAAAAAAACACACATTTATCAGTTTCAGACAGTGTAGAGCGTGCTTAAGAATAAGGAAAATATTGTAATTACTTTTTGCGTTGATCAACTTTAACATGGCGGCAAAAAATATGGTTAAATTTACTTTCACCGTTTTTCATGTCACCACAACTGCTACCATATCTGTGGCTGGCGTTGCCAGGCGTCCGGATAAAGCCGGACATAGGTAGGCTTTTTGATTGCGTGTCCGGCCAAAATAAACAGTGTCCGGCTTGTCCGGTTTGTCCGGCTTTTTAAATTTCGTAAACGAGCGAGCGCTGAGCCATGGCGGGTACCATGTAAATAGCCACACTATCGCATTAGGTTTTGCCTGTAAGGATAGATGTTAAGGATTCTGAATAAATAAATAAATAAATTCATTCTTTTTGTTTTTATTTATTATTTCATTAGAATTTAACAAGATTTATGGCAATATTAAAAAGGCTTGATTTTACTTACAATTTTTTGTCGTAACCTATTATTGAGACACAACATCCTCAACAATGTAGAGTGTCCGGCTTTTCTACCCAAATGTCCTGCCAAACTGGCTGGTCTGTCTGCTATTAGGTTTGGCGACCTGGCAACCCTATCTGTGTCAAACATTATTTTATCTTATTCGTTTATCCCTATGGAATCAACAAAGAAAAAAGGCATTTTTAGCAGGTTAACTGATATCTAAATATCCCAGGGTCATTTTACACATGCATGGTTATCTAAGTGTGGGATATTAACCGCAACACCCAGCCAGTCGATGTATCTTGTGGGCTGGAAGAAAATAACTGGCGCTTTATCATACAATCCCTAATAAATTGTTAAGTTCGTTCCCTGAACTGAGCGTAGCGAGCAATTTCGTAATGATCTTTTATTTCCAGCCAGTCAGCTGGAATTAACTTGACCTGGATATAAACGATTGTAATAATGCCCCAGCAAATAGACGAACAAAACATTGACCATAAAAAAACGACTATAACCGCGTTGTTATGACGCAGAACCTACGTCTCCAAATTCATATCTGACACGCACGAACGCGCCAAAAAGATTAAAAATAGATATGACGTCACAAGTACCACAATTTATTAACATGGCCGCCGAATCGCTCGGCGCGAATATTCGCAGACAACCCTTTGAGTCTCTGGTAGATAACCTGAGATGTGCAAGCAGCTATGCTGCGAGGATATGCAAGGTAAACTACGCAACTATTACACCGTTTCCACTGATGCTAAGCTATGCAACGGAGCGAGTAAGATATGCTACGAAGATGCGCAAGGTAGCTGTGCGAGAAAGATGCGCAGCTCAAGCAATTAGATGTATCAACAGTTATTCTGCAGGCCTTCAAGGTGAGGATGGCCAGCCCAGTGATTCGTTTGAATGACTGGGCTTGTCAACCTTATATCTGGACCTCACGACCGCTTTCCATCAGGTGGAGTGAGGTCATCTTGACGGACAGTAACAAAAAATAAAAAAAAGTTATAGGGAAGGCACGCACGGCACGCATCCATAGCACGCCTCCATAGCACGCATCCATAGCACGCATCCATAGCACGCCTCCATAGCACGCATCCATAGCACGCATCCATAGCACGCATCCATAGCACGCATCCATAGCACGCATCCATAGCACGCCTCCATAGCACGCATCCATAGCACGCATCCATAGCACGCATCCATAGCACGCATCCATAGCACGCATCCATAGCACGCATCCATAGCACGCATCCATAGCACGCATCCATAGCACGCATCCATAGCACGCATCCATAGCACGCCTCCATAGCACGTATCCATTCATATGGAAAGCATAACTTAGTAGAACCCGTTTCCTTCAGTGCTATGCTATGTGGATCAATGAATATGATTGGTGGATACAACCCGATTTTTATAACTGTGCATTATTATTATTTTTATTTATTATTGAATTCCACCCGCCCGCATACTTCTGCACCACTCCACTGACGCGCTGTCGGGTGCTAACTGTCAAAATTTTTGTTAGTTACACGAGCACATTTTATTATAGTTTTTCTTTTTCTGATAATACTTTCATTTATTGCACAAATTGTCATTTTCTTACAACAAGAACTTAAAATGCTCATTTAGCCGTCACGGCTAAATATTTGGGCATCTGTAAGGGTGCTCAAACTTGCTTACTATGGGTTATTATTCTATGGGCAGCCCTTCGGGTGGACCATAATCAACTTGACAATTTCCAATCGGCAACGTCATAGAATATTAAGTCATATGATATAGGTACCAAATATTACATGTGTAGGTTATCCATTCACCCAGAATTCCTTAATGCATAATTATCGAATCATTAAAAAGAAAAGATATCTACTTTGTTTCCAACCTCTTTCTATTCGAACATTTTGAACAATGATGAAACTTTTAGTAAAGTAAAGTAAAAAAACATTTATTCACTTAAGCTTTTACAAAGAAGCACTTATGAAATGTCAAAATTCACCAAAAAGTATATAAAAAATAATAGACGTAAATAAAATAATACAATAATAGTACATATCGTAAATAAACAGAATGCGAATCTACCACCGGTTCGGACGTTGCTTCTTATCGAGAAGACTCCGGCAAGAAACTCGATAGTTACTCTTTTGTACTTTGTTTTGTTTTATAACAAATAAATTCAGAGTACAGTCAAAAGAACAATAAAAATAAATTATTCGAGCAGAGAGTATAAACAAATAGTTATTGTCTCAGAAATTTAAACGGCTGTCGTTTTGATATTCCCACTCGGATGCCAGCGTCAACATTTTCCACCTGACCTCTTTAGATATCAGAATCAGAATGAAAAGAAAAAGCTCCCAAATCACTAACTACTCGTTTATGTATAAGTAACTATTTAACATTCATACATACATACTATCACGCCTTTTTCCCAACGGGGTAGGCAGAGACCACATCTTTCCACTTGCTACGGTCCTGACACACCTCTTGCGCTTCTTCCACTCTCATTAATCCTTTCATACATGCTCGTCGATTATGGGTACTATTTAACTATTTAAAACTATGATAATATAAAATGATAAGTTCTTTCTCTATCTAAAAATTATTCTACTTAATATTTATTATTTATTGACATAAATCCATGGCCTCATTTTGAAAATATTACTTTTTGGAAAATACCATCCGCGCAACCAATACAAACATCTTTATTGAGCTAAATTAACATAACAACCAGATATCATATATCTCATTAATTAAATAACATCAGTTTTATAAAAAATAATTGATTTACCACTGAATTGGTGATTTCTAATTCATTCAGTAAAATGCCTTACTGTAAAAATGTTGTCAAATATAAGGCCGAGCACAAATGGAAGATTTATTTTTAATAAGAAGCTATATGTTCGCGACGTATACACAACAGCATGTGAAGCATTACAAGGGCATTAAAATACCCATTTTATAATGGTTCTGGGAAGGTTAACTCAATTATCGATTTTAATTATATACCGTAACATTCGTCAAAACATTTTACGGATTTACCGCTGCGGTGAACAGCATCTCAAATAAAAGAGGAATAAAACCTATGGGATAGCGCTTAATTAGGCGATAAAGTCAATTTGTCACGGTTTTCTTCAGATAATTTTCTTCCGATTTATAGATACTTTCAAATATAATCATAATAATTTGTTGCACACCACATTGAAGTACAAAGTAATCTTAGAGATAGGTACATAAGGTGTAGGGTTACAATGTAGCGCCCCGTGAGGGCATACCAATATAAAAAAATATTAAAAAACAAACAATTACTTATTATTATAAAAAGAACGATTTTCTTTTTTTCACATATTATTTTCATATATTTTCATATTTAGGGAAAATTCTAGACCACTCTTTTATCGCCCAGGAATTCATTAATTTATTAATAACACTCAGTTATTACCAATTCACGAAGCTGTTTAATAAAAGAAGGAGTTGTTTCAGCGTTTTTCATATGATTTGGTAACTTGTTGTATATTTTGATGATCATGGAATGAGGAGCTGACGTGTATAGCTTCCATTTCGAAAAGGGTTGCTTTAGAGTATTTTCGCCTCGGTTATTTCTCTTTAGTGATACAGACACCGGACACACCACAGATTATACATTGCACAAATATCGCAAGACACTACACTCACACTTTAGTTTATTTACTGTTTTTGTTTTATTTGGATATTTCATGTACACTACCCCCCATTACGATTATACTTTTCCCAACACACTACACTGCACACTGCACTTTTGCACATACGAATTACCTTTTTTCAAATACAAATACAAAAATATTTATTCACTTCAAGTTATTTGTTTACAAATTGGTGTTGATTTCCTCTATTAGGTACGGAAGCACCTGTGTTAGAAGAAGCCACTCTTCCTTAGCTAAAACATATTATCATTTAAATAACTTATTAATCACACTTTGCGCAGAAAGTTGCAATTAAAGATTTGACAAAAACTAACAGTTTTGTTTTTTTTTTTTTTTTTAATTTTAATTTCAACTAAACAGAAAACGAAACAAAGGAAATAAAAGCATTATTAAGAACAAAAGGATGTGTGTATGTTTGTGTAAGTGTGCGTGTGTGTGTGAGTAGTGTGTTTGTATAGTGTAATTGAGTGTTGTGTCTGTATGTGTGTGTGTCCAAAACCCAAAGGGGTTTTACAAGCAAACTGAATAAGCCACTTAATCCTAAAAAGCCAGAGTTTTGAGAATTTCTTCAGTCTCATTATAATCCAGACTCTTCAACCATTTAGTTAGTCCCATTTTACACTCCCTTGCAGACCATGCGTTTAATTTTAAAATTTTATTAATTATATTGTAAATTTGTGCAGATAAATGTGGGAACTGACACTCAGCGAACCGAGTGCGAACAAATGATTGCGGGGCCACCTTATCTTTCCTTCTTTTATTCTCTTTTTCAGAGCAGTATCCCAAAGATTTATGTTTTTTTAGAACAGTGTGTAGAATGTATAGCTTCCTAACTGTGAGTAAGTCTGCATTTAAATATAAACGGTGAGTAGAAAATCTTCTTTTTTTAAAGTACATTACTTTTAGTAATGATCTTTGAGCACGTTCAGCCTCTAAGAATTTGGTCTTAAGTGCTCCTCCCCATAATGTTATGCAGTAAATAGTAACTGACTGCGCTAATGCTACATATACCTCATTCAATAACTGATTATCAGCAATATGTCTAAGCTCTTTAAAGACCCAAATCAATTTTCGCAATCTCCCTGAGACTAAATCAATGTGATGGTGCCAGTTAAGTCTTTGATCTAACATGACTCCAAGATACTTCGCTGATCTTACTCTATCAATCACAGGACATGTACAGTTTGGATTTTGGCGATCGCACTGATGAATCCTGATTTCATAAGTTTGGTCTGGCTGATATCTGTCACTAATTGAGAAGCACATAAAATTTGTTTTGGATGTGTTAAGCGTGAGTAGGTTAGCATTTAGCCATTTAGCTATTTTCGTCAAACCTTGCTCAGCAAGACTCCTCACGGAGCTCCACGAATCACCCGTAAACACCACGGCAGTATCATCTGCGTATGAGAATATATTGGTGTGTGGGATTTCCATATTACAGAGGTCATTGATATAAATCAAAAACAGTGTTGGTCCCAGCACACTTCCCTGCGGAACGCCGTAGTTCACACTGGCACCTCCGCTAACTGTCTGGTCCAGCTTCACTCTTTGTGACCTACCATTTAGGTAACTCTTTAAGAGTGCTAGAGGAATGCCCCTAAGACCCACACGTTCCAGTTTCTGTTCAAGAATGGGGATGGACACCGTATCGAAGGCCTTTTTTAGATCAAGAAATACGGCCAGACATTTCTTCTTATTATCAAGGCCCTCAGTAACAATAGACGTTAGCGCTGAAACAGCATCTTCAGTAGATCTACCATGGCGAAATCCAAATTGGGAATTCGAGAGGATGCTAAATTTGTTTAAGTAATTTAATAGTCTTTTGTTAATAAGTTTCTCTAGTATTTTAGATATTGATGGCAGAACCGATATTGGTCTATAGTTACTGACGTCTTCCTCATCCCCACTTTTGTAAATTGGTGTTATTAGCGCCTCTTTAAGTGAAGCCGGAAAGATGCCGGTGCTAAAACAGAGGTTGATAAGATGGGTTACTATGGGCACTATTTCAGATTTCGCGAATTTAAGAAACGCCGTAGGTATATCGTCCCAACCTGGAGCGCTATTTGTTTTGAGGCTCATAAGTGTGGAATGGACTTCTTCCTTATCAGTATCAAACAGCACAAAAGAAGAGGGCTGCAAAGTAGCAGAGAAATCAACTTTGGAACCATCGTTAGGTTTAGCAAAGGCGTCCGCGAGGTTTTTCCCAATGTAACTAAAATAAGCATTAACGAAATCGGCTGAGTCATTTTTAGTAGGTTTTATATTTGACAGTTTTGAGTTGTTCGATTTTGTCTTCTTTAAATGTGTGATTTTGGCTATGTTATTCCAGAGATCCTTAGCATCCCCTCTCGAGTCTCGCAAAAGTTGACGTTCATAGTTACGTTTCAACTTTTTAATAATCTTATTACAGAAGTTGCGATATCGCCTGAATGTTATAAGAAGTATTTCGTCATGTGGATTTCGACGAAGTTTTTGTTGCATCCTATTCCTATTTCGAATACATCTTAGGACTCCGGGCGTTACCCATGGTTTAATAACTCGTTTATTACTAGGAATATGTACATTTTTCGTATGATCTTTTAGGGAATCTGATATGTTTTTTATTAGTCCTCCAATTACTAGCTCAGGGTCATTACAAAATAGTAGTTCATTTATGTTTTTATTTCTTAAGTCATGTAGTGCATTGTCATAATTTGTAAGTAATTTAGATTTAGTGCATTTTGATTCTGTATTGGGGGAAATGAGTTGTAGTAATACCATTGCATGATCGGTTACTGTAGTATTCAAGACCCCTATCTGGGCTAGTACCCTATTTCTGTCAACTTTGAGCATAATGTGATCCAATGAGCTATATTCTCTAGTGGGGAGACAATGGCCCATTAAGATACCATGAGTTCCCAACATATCTAGATACTTTGATCTATTCCTTTGTTCATAACCTTTTTTCTCATTATAATATTAATTATTACATATAAAGGATGGACGACCACCTCAGCAGGCCCTGCCAGAATACCAGCGTCTCTGCCGTGCCTGCACCGCAGGGCCACGTGCTGAGGCAGGGTCCCGGTTGGCCCACTATTTTTTGTTACTCATTATGGTTCTGTGTTTTGTTTTAATGTTTTTGTACCATTTGCACTGTAATTCTGTCACTGTATGGGTTAATAAATGTTTTTTCTTTCTTTCTTCTTTCTTTAAATTTGATGTTTTTACTGGTGATTCCCCACAAATTTGCACGACTCGTAAATGTATATACCTGTTAGTGTCATTATCCTATGTTGTTTAAAGTGAGGTCTACAAGATTGCATTTGGTCGATATTAGTAAGTATTCGTATACACTTCTTTTGCAAAATGAATAAGTCCTGAATGTCAGTACAATTACCCCATAGAACTATGCCACAGGTAAGGCGTGAGTGGGCATACGCATAGTATGCTGACAGAGCTGTTAAAATCTGTTACCCTTTTCAAATGATAAAGGGCGTATATAAAAGATGACAATTCTTTGAATAGTTTTTGCACATGTGATTTCCAATTTAAGTTAGTGTCGATCTCAATACCCAGCAATGTGGCAGCATCTACACTTTGCAGCGGAAGGTTTTTGTACTCATAATGTATGATGATTTCGTGATGCGGGCGGGTTTTTGCTATTTGGGCGAATTTGTTCAATGGGGGGGCGAAGGTAAAGCTCAATCTCAGAGGGCGCCACTGCCGATGGCACCTTGTAGTTTTAGGTAAGTGCCTTGTTAAGTTTCGTTTGACGTTGAGGAATTTGCACTAGATTCTTGGATACAAACAAAACCTAAAGCATTTGTTATTATTAATATAGGTTAATGAAGTAATTCAAAATTAAAACTAATAAGTAGTATTATATACTTAATAAGGAACGAAACCTACTGTGTTAAATAAACATTATGATGTGTTAATTAATATTCATGATCGAATCGAACCGTCAGTTATATCTATGTTGAAGGATTCTGTCGTGCTAATATTCAGTAGCGAATAGTTATGTCGGCGAATCGTTCTGAGGTGAAAGGTTCTGTCGTCGAACTTTGCAGAGACGAGACATTCTGTCGGCGAAACGTTCGGGTACGAAACGAATGTCGGAGATACGTTTTACAATCCGATTTGACAGTCCATTTGGTAACAGCTGAGATTCGCTACCTAGCGGGAGCAAAGAGCCCGCCCTATTGTTAGCTCTAAATTAACTTTTTCTGCTCCTGGGCCACCGCTGCCTAGTAGCGACCACAATGCCTTCCGGCTTATGCTGGCCAAACAAAGCTTGTAACTCTCTTCTCGGAAGGATCAAATCGTTATGGTACAAAACACTCTCCATTTATTTCACTTTTTTCCTGAATACCCTAATAAAATAAATAAATAAATAAATATGCTCCAGACAACACATGTCATGGTCTCGAAACAAGGATAAACATTAAACATCCTTGTGTTACGAGGTACAAAACAAGGATTTAAGCAAGGCGTGTCTCTTAACACACCCAGACCCGAGCCAATTTAGAAAAGTTAGTTTTATAAATTGACTTGACTGGTAATCAAACTCGGGACACCACGCAAGTTCAGGCGAGAAAACGTGCTACAGCGCACTACATCAATCGAGTAAAACTTCGAGGCTGTTTATTTTTAAATCGACCTGTTGTGCCTAGCCTAAGATACCTACCACAGCAATTTATGTCACTGCTTATAAAATACAACATACCTACTCTTAAAATTACCATTTTGAGCACACTAGTTTTATTTTTAGATGTGTTTGAATAATTTATTCAAATTTATTTATCTCTCTCAGATTTCTTTATGATTGAGTGAATTGGTTAAAAGGTATAATCTTTTCTCTGTATTTTTACACGTCGCGTCTCTGAAATCTAAGAATTTTCTGCTTATGCAAGAAGACCCTCACCTTTCCACTCCCGTACCACGCGTGCTGGACTACGGCGTCACCCACACACAATTCAACATTTGTTGGCCCGAACTAAAAGGTGACTCGTTTCTTTGTCGTACCATCCAGAAGTGGAACGCTCTTCCAGCACATGTGTTTCCTTCCTCTTATAGTCCCGGGTTCTTCAAGCGGGGCGTGAAAAGGCATTTCTGCAGGCCTTCAAAGTGAGGATGGCCAGCCCAGTGATTCGTTTGAATGACTGGGCTTGTCAACCTCATATCTGGACCTCACAACCGCTTTCCATCAGGTGGAGTGAGGTCATCTTGACGGGCAATATAAAAAAAAAGACTAAAAAGTAAGAGCTATTGTACGAATTGACGGCGATTCGTCAAGGTGGGTAAAGACCAGGGCATTTGCCAGGGCATTACATTGTAATTTGTAATGCACTGTTTTTACGAATGGTACAGGCAAATGCTTAGTTTTTTGAAAACATTTCCACGTAATGTGAAGTACTTGCTTGGTTTTTGAAATCAAGTTGTGAAAAACAGAGAGCGTCATGTTCGCAATGTGGTTCGATCGACCAACAAAATCGACCTCCTAAAGAACTTAGTACAGCATATCGCGCATTGGGGTATTATTGTTATTTTCTTCATTTAACATAAAACTTAGATATAAAATGTGTACAGTATTCTTATAAAAACAAAGATTTATAACAATAAAAACAACTAAAGAATTATAATTATAAAAACTAAATAATTACAATTATGAAACCTTAGCTTAAAGTTACAAATACAATGATTTATAAAACTACTATAAAAACCTTAACCTAGGGTGCCGCCGGCAGCGGCGCAGGCAAGGCCCAGACTACCGGTGGTTAGGGCTGCAGAGAGAGGAACCGCCTGACAATGCGAGCCGTGTCCAGGAGCACCGCCTTCTGCATCTGACCCTTGACCCAACCGCTGAGCGAGAGCCTCTCGAGGTGTTGGTCGAGGCTCTTCGCTATTAAGCCGTTCGCCGCTACGACTATCGGGACATTATTATTATCATTACTACCAATAATTACCTTTTAGATAAAAAAAGCCTGGGATTAAAGCTCTCTGCTCTGTGCGGGATCAGTTAAGTCTTGTAATGCTTATTAATTAAATACCGGACTTAAGTGTATTAAAGACTAACAATTTTTATCTTTGGAATTGTATAAATTACTTGTTGTACAGCCTATTGTTTTATATTTTAGCTTTGCTGTACTTTTTAGGTTGTTCTGTCTATTTTTTAATGTTAGAACTTAAGCAGTTTTTTTTTCGTAACAAACAAATTGAACTCTACTAACTCGCATTGTAAAACCACATCAAGTTTAAAAGAATAACTACTGAGTTTCTCGCCGGGTCTTCTCAGTAAGAATCAACTTCTCCGACGCGGTGGTAGAGTCGCATTATGTTTGTATACTGTTTATTTATATATTTATTGTCACCGACGTAGCTGGCCACTCCAACCATAGATATCTTTGACATTAAGAAAATAATTTAAAATAAATTCAGTTCCTAACAAAGTGGTGTCAGAAGTAGGATAAATTTTCAACTTTATTTTTCAGTGAAAAGAAAATTAATTTCAAAGGACCTTAACCGACTTTAAGAACTCAAGGTATCGTAAGGTATCGTACACGTAAGTAAGTATATTTATTATTATTTTTTAAGTTAATTTCTAAAAAAAACAAGATAAGCGGGTAAGCGCTCCAAATCGCGTCAAGCGGTACCCGAAAGCGACGCGGGTGGTTAAGCTGCTAGCACCTCCCTTTCCCAATCGTCATCGTCCACAATAAAAGCGCAAAAACGAGCAGTAGAGGCAGCGCACCTGCGACGCATGGCGGAGCTTAAACTGGCAGACAGCGAACGCAAGCTTGCACAGATTACGGTAGAAAGCAAGCTTGAGCACGAGCGCGCCGAGTGTGAACACGCTCGTACTGTGTTATAAGCTGAACGCTCTATAGCCGAAGCCGAACACCGCGCGGAAAAAGCCGCTCTTGAAGCTTTAGAAGATTGCGGCAATCAGCGGCATCGAGAGCTGGATAGATAATCTTGACCCTTCAAGTGCAAATTGTGAACCTAACGTAATTAATTATGATGTGCAGGTGCCGCAGGTGGACGCTACGTCCCTGGATGACCCTAAGCGCGCACCTTTAGCCACCGATATGGTCTTAAAACGATGACCCCCCAAGCGTCAGCTAACGCAGGCGTCCCCGAGGTCCAACCGCCCAGGGCCCAGGGACACGCTCCCATATCCTCGGGCACGCCCCCACGCACTTTTGATGCAGAGGATAAAACATCAAATTCAACAAGACCCACAGGCCCTTTACTAACATCATCTTCTTTATATACAGTTGGATGCCCGCGGGCTCGTACGTTTGACTGCGTGGGCATGCGCGCACTTCTATCTGCGCCCCAACCCGCGCCGCAACTTAAAGGCTACGAGCCCCGGCACCAGAGCGTGTCCTCGCACCAATGGGTGCCCCGGGGCCATGAGCCCATGCACGCCCTACAGAGGGCCGTCTGTGCTGCGCCTCTACGTACTGCGACGGCCGCAGTAACACAAATTGGTGTCCAAATGACGCAACGGCCTGAAACTGCAGGGGCTGCAGCGCCTACGGTTACTTCGAGTCACCAGCGGCCACAAACCCAACATACACACTTACACTATACCTAGGTACACAAAACACTCAAAATTCTAACATAAATAAGAATATATTTGAAAACTCTGACTCTATACAAAATTTAGCTCAAGCCATCGCCAGCGAAGACACCAAAGGTCAGTTTGCCACTTCCTATTTTCGAGGGTCGTCCGACGGATTGGCTCACATTCAAGAAGATTTACGATGAGACTAGTCCATCTGAGAACCATGTGAGGCTCAATGCTGGTCTTCGAGGGGCTGCGAGGGATGCTGTGGTCGTACTTCTTGCTGCCGCACGAGACCCCTTAGAGGTAGTTCGGGCTCTCGAGACTGCATTCGCTTGGCCAGAACAGATCATATTGACAGAAATAGCATTCGCTCGCGCACTGCCGAAGCTGTCAAGTCACGAGAGCGCGAACGAACTCAATACCTTCACGTGCAGGGTTCGCAACTGTGTGGAGGTCGTGCGGTTGCTACAGCGGCCAGAGTACTTAGCGTCCCCAGAACTATCGAAAGAAATAGTAGGGAAGCTTACCCCATTGCTTCGAACAAGGTGGGCCGATTTTGCTTCTTACTGGGAAGCCACTGGCCCTCATAGGTACAGGTTAGAGATTCTCTCGGATTTTCTTATGCATCATATCAGGTTTTTATGACTTCCGACTTCAAGAGTAAGTCCGGCAGCAAAGATTTTTGTCACGCTACCACTTCGTCAGCAACACCGACTGACGATAGCGTCCTTACTGCTGCTGCTGTCGCCTCTCCAGCTACCACCGCCTCACGTCAGCTGCCAGAGAAGACAACTTGCGCATATTTCGAGACACCTGGACACGCCATAAGAACTTGCAAGAAGTTCTGCGCCTTATCGTCAGAGAAAAGGTGGGAGTGGGTCTCTTCACAAAAATGCTGCCACAAGTGGTTCATCAAGGGTGCCCACCGATACCGCACATGCAAGAAGTTCTCCTGCGAAGGGGAAGGCTGCAGAAGCAAGCGAAGCCACCATACACTGCTGCATAAAACTTCTTTGGATTCTGTTGCTGATGATCCGTCCCCTGCTGCCCGTGTTGTTGTAGGTCATAACTTCACCTCGTCTTCTGCCACACCTGCTAGTCGGCCACTACTGAAGATCGTTGCAGTTACTGTCACGGGGCCTAAAGGCAGTTTTGATACCTTTGCCTTACTCGATGACGGGTCAACTGCGACGCTTATCGACTCTTCCCGGCCAAAGGTAGGACCAGTCTCATGAGGGTCGACGGCATCAGCGGCATGTCAAAGGAAGCAAAGGTTAGCTTCGTGGCAAAGGTTAGCTTCGTGGACGTAGAGGTCAAAGGACGTCACAGCCCCAATTCGTACTTGCTTAAGAATGTAAGATCTATTCCTAATCTTGGCCTTAGTAGGCAATCCGTAACGAGCGAGGATGTGAAGTCTTTCGATTATCTATCACACATCGCGAACGTTTTGACCTATGAGGATGCCAAGCCAATGATGTTGATCGGTATCGATAATTGGCACCTAACGACATAACGTCGCGGAACCCTTTCGCAGCCTTTTTTTTTTTTTTTTTTTTCGCCAGGAAATGCATTTAGGCATTCCCAAGGCCCTAGGTTCGGGACACCTGGGATATGTGGGACTCGGAACTCCTGGGAAAACAGAGACCCCTACCCACTAAAACCTGACGGTGGTCATCTTCGGCGCAGAATGGAAGGGACCCGGGATCCCCAACGAGGGAGAGACTCCTCGCAAGACCCTTCGGCGCGCAAGGCCGCCTGGCAGCCAGCCTCGGGAGGAGCAAGCTCAACTCCAGTGCACGATAACACAGACCACTGTGTCCGAAGACACGCGTTACCGTCTTCCTCGGGATCGCAATCCGAAACACACGCAGGCCCCCCCGCGTGCGCTTCGCGACCCCAAGGGCCCTTTTAGTCGCCTCTTACGACAGGCAGGGATACCTCGGTAGTATTCTCGTCCCCTAACCGCAGGGAACCGCCGGGGTTACGCACCACCACCCCGGCGGCCTCGCCTCCGACGTCGGGCGGGATTGTCCAGCTCGCGCTGGCGCTCGGCACTCTCCTTCTGCGACACGACAGCATCGCAGAAGGAGAGCACCGCATCCCACGAGCTCGCGCTCGCCACCATGGCAGAAACCACGGATGGCAGCGAGAGGTCGCGCCCGATCGAGGCGGTGAGCGTCTCGCGCTCGTTTGCCCAAGCTGGGCACACCTCCAGCGTGTGCTGAGCCGTGTCCTCGCTGGCGTCACAGTGGTGACAGGCATCGCTAGCCTCCCGTCCGATCCGGCACAGATAACTCCCGAAGCAAACCCTTTCGCAGCCTGTAGCATCCCTAAAATGCAAATCTAAAGAATCTTACAACTGTGTTTTCGTAAATCACGTTGAGGTCGAGGCTAACTGCACTGAGAACCAAGACGCAAGCCTTTATACACAACTTAGAGAATACTTGATTATCGCTCATGTTGATGATGCTGACCTGATTCGCCGAGTAAAGTGGAGACGAGGCCTCCGTTTAGCGGACCATTTTTGAACGCGATGGACGCGAGAGTATTTACCTACGCTTATACCAAAAGGTCCTTCCGCATCCAAGAAGAATATAGAGGTGGGCGACCAAGTGCTAATGTCGACGGCAACCTCCCACGTGGAGTCTGGAAACGTGGCAGAGTCACCCGAACGTTCCCAGGAAAGGACGACGTAGTCAGAGTGGTTGAAGTGGCCTGTAAAGCCGGAACTCTACGTCGTCCAGTCCGGAAACTGGTGTTGTTGCCGTCATAAACCTTTTGATACTATGTGTATTTTATACCTCATATCTTTCTATAGCTCAACCTGTGTTTTACGGTAGTCCCTTTCTTCTTCGAAAATTGTTAGTCCGAAATTCAAAATCCCTAACGCGTTTGCTATAATCATCACTATCCATAATGTTCGAATATACGAAATTTTATCATGCCTAATTGTCTTTAATTCTAATGCTTTTGTGTCATAATATCGGGTGCTATAATAATTAGATATCTTAATTTTTCTTGCTATATAGTCACATGTCCTAAGTGTTAAATTGTATAATGTATGTTAGTCCGAATGTCAGTAAGTAAGAGTTATTTTTTTTTATGACCAACCGGAAATCCTGCTAGTGTCAGTAGGTTAGGGTTATTTTTTTTTATGACCACCCGGAAATCCTGCGAGTGTCAGTAGGTTAGAGTTATTTTTTTTTTTTTTGAAATCCTGCGAGTGTCAGTAGGTTAGGGTTATTTTTTTTATGACCACCCGGAAATCCTGCCAGTGTCAGTAGGTTAGGGTTTTTTTTTTATGACCACCCGGAAATCCTACGAGTGTCAGTAGGTTAGAGTTATTTTTTTTATGACCACCCTGAAATCCTACGAGTGTCAGTAGGTTAGGGTTATTTTTTTTTATGACCACCCGGAAATACTTCGGTGTCAGTCGGGTGTCAATATTTAGATTAGGGGCTGTTAAATTATGACACATTACGTTAGGACTTATTAATGTTATAGAAAAGCCTTTTATTTCTTTTAAACATTATAGATTAATAGATATTTATAGCAAAAAATTTTAGGACAAATTATATTTAGGGATTTCGATTTTAGGGCAAGTGATATTATGAGACATTGAGTTAGGGCTAATTATCATTCGGACAAATGATGATTAGGTCACAAAACATTATGGCATGTCAGATTATGGATAAAAATGTTATGAGACAAAATAGAGAACCGTGTTTTACACCTCATCCGGCATTTTTATACCTCATTCTGTACTTTTTTACCTCATCCAGAGCCTTATTTTGTTTTTTTTACTCCTTATGTAAGGTGGTCACCTACGTCAGCCCTAATTACTTATGTTGCCATACCCGGGGCGACCATGTCACCGATGTAGCTGGCCACTCCAACCATAGATATCTGTGACATTAAGAAAATAATTTTAAATAAATTCAGTTCCTAACAATTTATATTATTATAGAATTTGTCTATTATTTGGTATTCTTTGACTATTTAAAAGTAATCGCCGCACATCGACTTGGAATTGGAAATTATCATCGCACATCGATCGCATCGTAATACAGTCCATCATCACAGATTCATCATCCGTCACTTCCGTTACTGCATTTATTTTGTTGTTTTGTTATTTTATTATCGCATCTGTGGTTATTTTTAAAAGTAATATGGGTTCCGAGCCGCTGTGCTGAACTCCCACGGCCACGGCGCTCTCTTTAGAAATTAACTTGTACACTTAATTGACGACACGATTGGCGTAGAGCGCTGTAGCACGGTTTCTCTCCTTTATTTCCGTAGTGTCCCGGGTTCGATCCCCGGTCAGGTCAGTTCAGGAAACGATCATTTCTAAATTGGCTTGGGTCTGGGTATGCTGTGAGACGCCCCTGGCTTAATTCCTTGTACCTCGTAACACAGGGATATTAATCCCTACTTCGAGACCATGACAAGTCAAGAGGTGTGTTGTCTGGCGCATATTTATTTATATTTATTATTTATTTGTTTAGTTTAATCTCGTGCACAGTGTGTAATATATCAGTTTGATCGTGTGGTTGACTGGTAGAGAATACCTTTTGGCATTAAGTTCGCCTATTGTAACTTTAATTTTGTGCAATGAAGAATAAATAAATAAATAAATAAAAATAAAATACATCTCGTCACTCCAGATAAGAAGACTTTGGGGACGATCCACCACCGTATCAACTCCGTGTGCAGGATTAAGGTGAAACCGCTAAATACCGACACCGACCCTAATATCGACACTATGAAAATAAATTGACTATCGTACTTCTTCCACCGCCGTTTTGCACAGAATCCGAAACGAAAAAAATGCAATTTAGGTCTTTCCTAGGTTATGATCGATAGGATTAGTGTTGCAAAACTATTTTTTTTTCTGGTGTGAAAAAAAACCTTGAAATAGAACCTGAAAAAAACTGTTTTTTTCTGGATCATATTTTTTTTCTGAGTATGAAATCCAAAACTGTTAAGGCAGTTACCGTTGAAGATTAATACTTAAGAGTACATGATTAAATTTTAGGTTTATTCTTGAACCTAAACTGTACTTTTCTGGTTGAAAAGTACAGATTTCATGAATATATTCGCAACATTAATTGATATTCACATCAACGAAAAATCCCCAAATCAATTACATTTGCGCACGGGGAACTCCACTTTTCGTTTGTTTGTTTGAACGTAGTTGGCTTGACGGACGAACAAAGTTCAATATCAAATTATTCTGACAACATAAGAAGCACCAGATATAAAAATATATTAGTGTCTCAAGCTGTAGATCTAGAGGAGACGGAAGAAAGTGAAAATACCAACTCTGACAAGACTAGTGTAGGCACTGAAACTGATACTGTATATAAAGATGAAAAAAAAAAGAAGTAATTGAGTTGTAATTTGTTGTTGGAAGTTGTTTTAAGTATTATACATAAATAAGTTGATTTATTATACAAATTTGATTTATAATTGAACTAAATGTATGGCATAAAAAAAACAAATTTAAAAAAAAACACGATCATAGGTTTTTTTCATGTTTTTTTTCAAAAAAGTGAAAAAATAACATTTTTTTTTCATTTTACATCACTACCTAGGATCAAGTTGTTTTTTAGTTTTCCGACCTTTAGACATAACGGTTAAAATGAGAATTACTGCCCAAGCGTATCCAATGACTTATCCGAAGGTCAGAGCTGTTCACGAATCGCAAATAAATGTTTTTAAACTTACGCTGCAAACTATATTTAAAATCTAAAAATAACATGCTCTTTGGTAAAAGGTCAATCTGTGTAATTGTTTTTTTGAGTAATGTCATTACATGAGGTATAAGTTCTATTTATTGGTGGATTAAATAGATGGGAATGCTAAGGTGGTTTGAGCATATAGAAAGGATGGATGAAAGGCGATTAACGAAACAAATTTACAAGGCGAGGGTGGATGGAGCTGTTGAAAGGGGAAGGCCTAGACGGACGTACTCAGGACAAGTCCAAGACGTGTTCAGAAAAGGTCAGTAGTACCCATAATCGACGAGCATGTATGAAAGGATTAATGAGAGTGGAAGAAGCGCAAGTGGTGTGTCAGGACCGTAGCAAGTGGAAAGATGTGGTCTCTGCCTACCCCGTTGGGGAAAAGGCGTGATGGTATGTATGTATGTATGATGGTATATTAAATATGATATTCTTGTTAAATCATAACTGTGTGGTTAATCGTAACTGTCGGGGCGTGTACTGTGCACAGAAATTTACATAATAATTAATTGAATTGAAATAAAATAAATAAATAAATCTGCGCCAGACAACACACCACTTAGCATGGTCTCGAAGTAAGGATAAAATATATCATTGTGTTACGAAGTATGAAGGATTAAGTCAGGGGCGTTCGTTTCCTAAATAGTCCTGACCGGGAAAGAAAGAAATCGGGGCTGTGAACCGTGCTACAATGCATTATGCCAATCGTGTCGTCAATTAAATACCTATACAAGTTGATTTCTAAAAAGAGCTTCGTGGCCGTGGGGGGTTTTACAGGCGGCTCGGAACCCAAGTGGTCCCGAGTTCTAATCTAGCCAGAACCATCTTTTTCTTCATTGTTGAATTTGCAACTAATGCTCTGGTGATGGAAAACTCCGATGAAAAACCAAAGAAACCCGAAAAACGGTGGAAGGCTCACCACCTACCATGTTGGGTTCTGATTCTAATACGCCTGAGGAAAAGTGGGTTTCTTTAGCTACAGTTACACATGGTCTAACTAAAATAACATCATGCTCAATATTCATGAAATGAGCATGCTCATTATTAATACCCTCCGACACACATGCTACTAAGTAGCAATTTCTCAATAGTAGCATGCTTACGAGCATGTGTAACTGAAGCTTAACACATGCTCTAAAATAGCATGCTTAAAACGAGCATGCTCACTTTCATTGAAATGAACATGCACAATATTTGCAATACTTCGCCACACAAACTAATAAGTAGCTTCTTAGTCTCAATAAAAGCATGCTTTCGTGCTAGTGATGAGCATGGGTAACTGTGGCTTTAGTGTTCCGTTGACTGCATGCAACAGTCCACTTGCCTCTGGCTACCCCGGGTAGGATATATTCGTGATGGTATGTATGTAATTGCTTAACAGATAGAAAATATAAATTAATTATGGAAAGCTACAACCAACGATCTTTTGAGGCTACAACTGAAAAGCAAGTAATTTCTTCTTTGGATATTTTATGGAGTGATAGAATCCGAGGCTTAGAATAATTACATAAAGAAACCAAGTCCGCGCACCTATTTTGAAGCACCTTAATTGGAGCCATAAATGGCTCCAAAAGGACCGCTTTGCAGTGTTCATTACAGCTCCGCAATGTTCAATGTCAAAGCGCGCCGCACGTAAGCAAGCAATAGTCACGCAAGATCGGATTGGTGCTTCATTTTTGAAGGGCGGTTGTATGAAGACTATCCTTCTATACGTTATTCTAAGCTCGAGGGACTCTTACAATGGAAAAGAAAGCATGTTAAATGTTGCGAAATAGTTTTTTTTTTTAATACCTTTTACTTTCTTTGACGATCTTAATCTCAATGTCTCAATTGAAAAAACAAAAAAAAATAACAGATGTCGCTATTTTGACTGACGTAGTTTTTTTTGCAAGGCAGTTCCGAATCCAAAAAACATTGTCTACGGTCAATCAACCCGCCATTTTTATTTCAGTACGTCGCGTAAAAAAAATGTATTAGGATGACACATGACATGACATGTCAATGTCAAATCCCAATTCATTTTTTTACGCGAACGATAATGTAAATTTAAAATAGCAACTCTTGGTAGACGTACAGGTTATCAGATCCCTCACCTTTTTCAAGCAATTGTGCGAACATATTCTGTACATTCGAGTGGTGATGTTTCCACCGCAGGCAGTACTGCTGCGGCATCATCTTCATTTGTTTCTCGTTCCTGGTCTGTCAGATCTAGGCCTCTTAGGGCCTTTGAGGGGGTTTGTAGAAGCCTCTTTAAGCAATGTCTTTTTGTAAACTTTTTGGTGTGGAATGTCCTTTTTGGTGGGTGGGTTCGTTTTTACCTGTAACAAAGAAGGGTGATGATGAGTTTTATTTTTCGTGGAGTTATTAAAATTCATTTTGTAAAGAATTATTTTTTTAAATTTGTTTTTTTTTTTTAATTTTTTAATAAAAATTAATGGTGATAAGTTTATAACCGTTCTTCATTTGTTAGTAAGTAACAATAAATGGATTTGACTTTGACTTTGAAAATACAAACTCCAAAAAACACGACTTTCTTATGCAAAATACTCACAACTATAGAAATTATTGGAATATTTCTGCAATTTATACCTAAACGAATTTGTAATAAACGAGCAACTTTATTCAATACTGCGACAACTTTCACTAGTACATTTTTTTTTCACGACATCTGCTTGAACATCAAGTAAATTTTTTAATTAAGATTTTTTCTTGGAATATTTTTACTTTTGTAATTGACATGGGTATTCTAGCTCAATACAATAACTAATTAAAGTATGACATATTACCTGCTAATCTTTTGGCAAAAAAAATAAGTTGGTACCTTTTATAAGTTTTTTTAATAAATATTTTTGTATGGACATAAGCGATTTTCTGAAAAAAACTAAAATTGATCATAACTTTTTAACGGTTAGAATCGGACCAATATTGATAGGGTTAAAAAGCTCAGAAATGACCCCAGCTTTGCGCTATTTTGATTTGATCTTTACTTCCAGGGACACCCTGTATTTTTTTTTTTTTTTTTTAATGTTTAGCATTAGTTAGTATTAGTAGTAAAATGTTATCAGTTTAATCTCTTGCACCGTCTGTAAATTTATCTGTTTAATCGTAAGGTTGACTGGTAGATGCCTTTTGGCATTAAGTCCGCATATTGTATTGTTTATTTTGTGCAATGAAGAATAAAGAAATAAATAGTTCACTTAGAATAAATTGCCATTTTGATCAGGCACACGGACAAAGTGAGTTTACAGACGATACCAGTGAGAATCGGTCGCGCGCGCAGCGAGTCGCACTGTCGCGAGTGTTTTGGTTTTTGTCGAACTTAGTACAATTTTTTACATGATGAATTTTGTTTTTGGCCGGTTCTGTCAAGTAGGTATAACCTACCTACTTTATTTTAAAAATTCAGAGCGAATATAGAAGTAACCCTAGGCGGTCAGGCAAGTTCAGAAAAAATGCGCGAGCGGTCCTTCTGTAAACTCTTCATTTTGTGGTAAAGTGGTAACCCGATGTGCTGTAATGTACAGTCAAAAACATGAATACGTTTCTAAGGTTTTAAAAATATCTTAGCAAAAGATTAGCCAGAAACATCTACACGAGAGTTCGTTCAGACTCTTAGTTGAATTGAATAGATATTTGTGGCTAATGTTTTGCTAAGCCTTAACACGTACAAATATTTATGCCCGTGACTGTAACTAAATATACTCGCACTATCACCAATTCACCACCAATTTAGACCACATCAATAAAATTCATCACGTGAAATTCGTTCAAAAGCTCGTAAGACTGATCTCATAATTTAATAAATACCTTAAACATAAATATTATGGTTTTGTCAAAAAGTATTTATGCTGGTACCGGAATCGAAGCCGCGACCTTTAAGGTGCTCCCTCACCTAGAGCATTTTCCTTTATTGCAACGTTACAGAGTCGAGCATTACATCGGTAAGGGAGGAGAACCTCGCATTACAGAGCGCAATTTGTTGTTACAATGTATTTTGTAATAATAATTTTGATACAATTTCTCTGAAGTTTTGTAAGGCAGAATCGTAATGTAATGCTCAAAATCGAATCTGAAATGCAAATAACAGGCAAATGTTCGTCATGTCGGGGAGGCAGTACTGTATTGTAATGCTCAAAATCGAATCTGAAATGTTACATTACAGGAAAATGCTCCAGGTGAGTGACCACCTTTGTGCGCCTAGCTACACACAACATGGTCTAGGGATATATAAAACTTTTTTAAATAACTTAAAAAGTACTGGCCTTACAAAAAAACTGTTAATGACAGATTATAAAAACATTATTAATTTCCTTTTAAATTAAAATTTGTATATAAAAGGTTTTGTTTTTAGCTGAAATTTGCATTTATTGAATTTCTTCCAAAGAAGTAAATCTTCACGAACTTCTAACTTGATTAAAACTCCATAAATTTCTATAAATCTTTGTCAAACGCATCTCCGGTGTTCATTTAATCATGCCACGTAGACACTTGACCAGGAACGAAATGTTAAGAGCAGTGGGCATGACTCAAGCTGGCGCTACCCAAATTGCGGTTCCTGAAGCCATGAGGACCAGTCAGAGCGTTATATCCAGGCTTTGGTCACGTTATCTTGTCACGGGGGAAGTGGTGGAACGGCACCGAGGTCCTCAACGCATTACAACACATGTACAGGACCGATTCATAGTAAATGCTGCACGAAATCAACAAAATGTAACGGCGATGCAATTGGTTCAAAGGCTACAGAGAGAGTATGGTTTGCTGGTAAGCGGTCAAATTTTGAGAAGACGACTGCATGAAGTCAACCTACGTGCACGTAGGCCACTTCGGGTACCAGCGCTAAGGAGAGGCAATCGAAGAAGAAGATTACAATGGGCTATTGCACACAAAAACTGGAACCATTCTCAATGGTCACTTGTGCTTTTCACTGATGAATCCAGGTTTGGATTTCATCCTGATTCGCGAAGAGTACGCGTTTGGAGAGAACCTGGACGTTGGAATCGACTGCAGCACCCCCAACAAGTTCATGCATATCAAGGTGGCACGATTATGGTTTGGGCAGGAATTCGTCTCGGCGGTAGAACGGACCTCGTTTGGATACAAGGCAATATGACTGCTCTAAAATACCGAGATGAGGTGCTAGAGCTTGTAATCTTGCCCCACAGACAGCAAATGGGACAAAATTTCCAGCTAATGCACGACAATGCCCGTCCACATACGGCGCGTATCGTTACAAGTTGGTTACAACAGCATGATATCCAAGCTTTACACTGGCCTGCAAAATCCCCTGACTTAAATCCTATTGAGAATGCCTGGGATATGCTTCAGAGAAGAGCTCTTAGGAATTTCCCTGAAGATATTGTGCATGAAAACCAGCTTTTCTTGCATCTTAGCAGGACTTGGGACAGTATTCCACAACAGGATATTGACACCCTCTTTTTAAGTATGCAGAACCGCTGCAGAGATGTGTCAGGTGAGTCTCAGGTGGATCCACGGATTATTAATTTTGAGTTTTCAACAATTTTTATAATAAAATAGTTGTTTGGTTTAGGTTTTGGTGTTTCAAAAATAAAGTGAAGATTGAAATTTTGTCTGAATTTTTTCTCTTCTTCTAAGGTTTTTTTAAATTTAACTTTATCTAAAAGTTTATTTATCAGATTAGATAGGCTATTAAACAAGGTTTATTTTAATGTGTAGGTGTCTTAACAAAAAGTTAATAGAATTTTAGTTATTTAGGTTTAATTGAAATATCCCTACCTAGATCATGATGATGTGTGTAAATAGAACACACACCTAGCTCTCGTTTATCTATCTATCAACTTAGCGCAGTGGTTAGAACACAGCTTGAAACGTAGAACATGAAATCACATCAGAAAAAAATATTAGCTTCTGTCATTTGGGAATGACAGAAGCTAACTTTTTTCTGATGACATTTCATGTTCCTGAAAACAGGGAATCCGACTTTAATTGTTCTTCAATACGATGAGTATTTCATTATTACGTATATTGTGAATTATTAACATGTTTTAATTGTATTCGCCAAGTTTTATTTCAGATTTTACCAATTTTTGTGATGTTGTCATCCACAGCAGGGTATTTGTCAATTTTTTTTAATGTGTTATCGAAAGACTGCTCAAAAATAGAAATATTGGTAAAAAATATAATTCGAAAGCACCAAAACTCCCCGAGATATCGCAATTTTGAAAATCACGTTTTCGGACTTGCCGTAACGATCCTTACAAACTGCAAGTGAAAATGACGTCATTTGCGGTGTATTTCTTTGCGCTCTGCAAATCATTTGTTCAGCAGCTATATTAAATTTTGCGTTAATAACAAATTATGGTTTCCTAACAAAAGTTGGTTTAAAATGTGTAGGTAGATTATCGAATGGTATAGTTTATTTGATTCATTTAACAGTTTTAAATATGGATTTTTCCACTCAAGTTTGAAGGACATTAAAAGATAAAGATAATTTATTTGTCAAAAACATGGTGTTACATGAAATGCAAGGTCTTAGTTCAAAATTGTACGTGCTCATGCTTTTGCCAATCAAGGCATACAAATGTTGCAAGGACAGACAGCTGATTATAAGAATAGCTAATTAATTAACAAAAAAAATTATGTCAGTCTTACGTAAAAGATTTACGCCCATTACCCAGACGGGTAGGTAGGACTTAAAATAGCCATTCGCTATAATCCCAACCCTTTCAGGTAGGGCTTGGTTTCAGAACTTGGCAAAATGAATTGTATCTAAAGTCTACTTCTCACATTCTCGTGAGATAGTACATGATCAACGGCAAGCTCTGTTTCAGTCGTAAGTGCAGTAAATCAGTAATTTTCTCCTCATAATTTATTTACCACGAATCCGGGAAAAAACACATGTCAATTTCAATTTATTTATTGCAAACCATAATGTTGTACATAAGATGTGGGAACACTAAGTAAATTTGTGACGTCATTAGTTCGCAATGTTTAAAAATTAATAAAAAATTAACTACCGGATTAACGTAATATTCAAATTGGTTACTTAAAATAGTAAAAGGTATTTAAAAGAAATTAAAAAAAAAATTGTTCCTATACCCAATTCCGTAATAGCATAATAACATTTTTCAGTTAGAAGATCCCTTAACTTTCACTTAAAAAATGGGTTTTAAATGATTTAGGTGACTTATTGTAAACAGTTGGCCCCATGCGGTTGACACGGATGTCCAAAAGCCTAGTTTTTGTGGCGTATAAGTATATGTAGTGCCTCTTTCTAATGTATTTTTTGATTATATGTAACTAATTTTAGAATGTGAAAACCAAGTCTCGCAAGTTGCACATAGATAACATAGAAAAAAATATTGTACCATAAAGTTCCGCTGGGCTGAACGCTATCATTTTTTACATTCGAGCAAATATTATTACTATTACAAACAAAAAATTCCACAACACAGAAAACAAATAGCTATGTTGCAGTGCAACGTACAGATTTGACTTTACACGATCGAACGAAACGTTTTGGGCCAACAAAACGTTTCACGAGAACAAAACGTGGAGCCATCAACGGTTGGTTTTTGTTATGTATCATACATTATGTTATACATGGGACATTGAAATATTTAACATTACTTTAGCGAATGCACATGAATGAATGTTTAGAAGCTGGTATTCTTCGCAGTCTGAAATCAAGCTGTCTTTCTCCCATCTAGTAGCACGTCTGTCTCGATTCCCGGCCAAAAAAATGCAACCCATATTTAAAATCATCTAAGAAATGAAAGGTATACTAACTACTATGTACAGAGGCGTTCACATTAACCATTGCGAAATGGGTCAGCAGCAGCATAAGGTGTCTATATAAAGGTTGACGTGAATGCCTCTGTACAAACTTATCGTATGCTTAGTTTCATAAAGCAGTTCAGTGCGGTGCGATCACACCAAAATTAAAAATGAGGCCTTACCTTTAAAAAATACTTAACTGAAAGAAAAAACTTTTATCACCCTGACACTCAGCACAAATATGTCCAAAGTCAAGACAGTGTCTTACAAACTCAAATAAAAATTGGTTGTGTTTACAACGCAGTACAACTAGACATTTCTCCGAACGAATAATCGCAATTATGGCTGCGACAAACTATTTTGAGTATCTATTGATAACAGCAGTAGGTACCTCTCTCGGGTTATCGCCGTTTCGAAAATGTTACGTAACGATGTTATCGCTTTTCGGAGTCCGGTCAAATTTTAAATTTGTACGATAATTAGATGTTCGAACAAACATGTTTACACTGCCAGTCTGGAGGGCGTTGTTGATTATTATAAAACTGTTGTGGATAGTCTCGCAATATTATTTCACTGGGCGTAAAGGCCCGTATTCACTGTGATTAGTAGTAATTGCAGGTGATTAGTGCAGGAGCTTAGTGATTATGAGACAACGCGTGTGGACAGCGATTGATTAGTGCGATTGAATAGAACACGCTTCTAATTACTTCACGACGCATGATACTAATCACTCGCAATAATCCAACACGTGTTTTCTCATAATCACTAAGCACCTGAACTAATCATTTGCACTCGCACTAATCAAAGTGAATACGAGTCTTTAGTTAGGAATAAAACTGTATCATTGTACACCTTCTAATAAAATTAAGAACCTACATTACACGATTGACATGTGCGCTGTATATACTATGCCAATCCTGTCGGTTTCTCACCTTGACTTGCGTGGTGTCCTGGGTTCAATATTTTCTAATTGGCTCGGGTGTGGTTGTGCTGGGAGAAGCCAGGGGCTGGCTTAATTTCTTGTCTGGTGCTTCGTAACACAGGGATATTTATCCTTGTTCCGAGACCATGACAAGTGGTGTTTTGTCTGCATTACTATAATTATGTTATTTACGCATGGTACAGTCAACAACAAAGTAAATGATGATTGAAAAAACTTCCAATTTGTTTTTATGAATGAAAAATACGTAAAAAAGGTCACAAGCAGCATATATCCATTATAATGAATGAAATATCTCATTTATATGCTTAGTAGTTTAATAAGCTTTACTTACTTCTGCTGTTGACTGTACAAGCATCCGTACCATGAGTTTAAGCCGACGTCAGTCGCTAGCGTCTGTAGTAAAGTATTATCCATGGGATTTACGCCCGGAATCCAGAAACGTCAAAAGCTGAGCAGTCCTCACGTGTATAACTGTCCCTTTCATTTCAATACCATGTGACAGGGCAGCATCAATTTGACTAATTTGATGTGTGCTCAACTTTTGATTTGCGTTTGTGGATACGGGGTTAAGATGAACAGCGAATTATTCGAATTCAAGTTTGAACGCAACAAAAATTGACGTCACTGGCAGTCATAGAAACTACAAAGAAAAAACCAAATGACAACATTTCAACATAATTTTTACGGAATGAATAACCGTATTTATGCAAGTATCGGCGTTACACAGCTCGCTATTGTTCGATGCACTTCGCCGAACCGAGTGGAACAGATTTTATGCTGATCGTAATTTTCTTTTCTGAATTGTGTGTTTATAACATGTAAATTGGGTGTCAATTTCACGTAAAATCTTAATATAATAATGACACCCAAGTAAAGGCTCACCAATTGGGTATTATATCTTATACCCAATTACCATCATTCATCATCATTCGCAGCCGCAAGACGTTCACTGCTGATCATAGGCCACCCCCATCGATTTCCTAAGTGACTGGTTGCAGGCGGTCTACATCCACTGGAATTCTGCCACTTTTTCAGATTATGGAATACATTAAAAATACTAAATACTAATGATGTATAATTTTTTTTATGGCCCTTCAAATCTGGGTAGGGGAAGCCCATTTAAAAAAAAAAAGTTATCAAAAATATACACCGGGTTATGAAAAGACTTTCAAAAACGATATAGCATGCTCAGCATAGATATACCATCTAAGTGAAAATGTAATTTATTTAATTAACTTTAATGTCAAGGTCACCATACAAATCAGTCGAACAGTCAGTATTTTTTATACATATACCTACGTATTATATGAAAACCTTAAAATTAAAGTTATACTTATTTATTTATTTATTCATTTATTTAAACAACAACACAGCCATTACATGTAAGTCCCAAAGCGACACTGAAGTAACTAATCACAGGTACAACATAGGTACAAAGTTCACAATATTTAATACCTCAAAACTATTTCCTAAAACAGATTACAAATAACGCCACCTTGGGAATTCACTGAGAATAATAGATCTATTTCATTAGCAATAAGATTGAGAGTAGTAAGCGCCGGGACTTGTTTAGCAAGTTGGTTGTCCCGCGCGGCACTGTTAATTGAAAAAAAAACGAATTATGTGTTAATTTGTTTTTTTTTCAATTGGATCACATGGATACTACATCACTTAGTAAGTATGCCATACCGTTTTTGTAGGTTTTTTGATAATCACCCGGTGTAACATTCTATTTATTAAGAAATAATTTTCATGAAAGCAAAATCTAACAGCTGCCGAACAAAATGGTTCGCAGAACGCATATTAATAGAACTGAAGCTGCGATATGTGACGTCACAAACTTACCTGTTTTATGGAGCGTTTTGGGCTAACCCAAAAAATATGATTTTTAAAATTGCAATATCTTCTCGGGGAGTTTCAGTTCTATCAAGGTATTTTTGCAAAAATGAAAAAAACGCGATATCTTCCGATAACTCAAAAAAAAACCCAAATGTGATTGTTCTGCGCTTGGATGTCAAGTGTCATTATCTATTTCAGTATGTATTGAGCAATATATAGGTATGTTTAGTAGACTGATCTCTGGCATCCAAAGAAGTCTTAAATTGAAATGAAAATAAATTAAGCAAATCAGTGTGATAGGTATAATAATAATAAATATTCTTTATTGCACATCAAAAAATAACAATGAAGGTTTGTATTACACGAAATAGTAAGATGACACAATTAGGCGGTCTTATTGCTAAAAAGCAATCTCTAATTAAGGTATGTACGAAGGAACTAAATCGTGGGCTGAAGTTTTTCTTTGATGATGTTAATATAGTTTTGGAAACCTAGGTTAGGCCCCAAAGGGATAGCCTTTAGGCATTATGGGAACATGCCCAGGGCCCCACGATCCTGAGGGCACCTGAAACCAGTTTTTAACCATTTAAGGACCTAAAAACCTTAAAAAGTCGTGGCCTAATAGTTCAGCACCCGAACTCAGATTGTGGATCGTGTGGTCTCGAGTTCAAATCTGGCCAGAACCAAAATCTTTGTGGTCATTGTTAAATATCCGACTAACTCTCCGGTGACGGGAAACATCGATAACAAACCAAATCAACCCGGATAACGGCGGAAGGCTCACCACCTACCACGTTGGGTTCTAATACCATTGGTGAAAGTGGGCTTCTGAGTGTTTCGTTCACCATGATGACACGGTCACTTGCCTCTGACTACCCCGTTTGGGCTAAAGTCGTGATGGTATGTTTAAAAACAAGGGAAACTAGAATAGAGGGTCCCCATCATCCTAATGTGCCCAGGGCCCCAAAAAGGTTAAAGAGGGTCCTGGGACGCGTCCGCAGAGAGTTTGTAACTAAAAATAAGATAGTGTGGTTTTTAGTCATAGTCATATCATTTATTGCTCCATGTAGGTTTACAAGATCTTAAATGTAGAACACCAGTACTAAAACATGAACCCCGTAGGGGCACTGCAAAAAAGCCGTTGAGCACCTTCTCTCTCAACAAATAAAGTTATCAATACTTAACATCTTATTATATAACTAGTATTAATAACATCTTTTTATAAAACATCTTATTATATAACATATTTTTCTTAAACATGCTCGGAAATATTGTCATTACTTTTGAATAAAGAACACGCGAAGTATCATATTTACGTAGACTGAAAACCCAAAATCACTTCCCGGCGCGTTCTTTGAATTTCGAACGAAGAGCACGCCGGCAATGTTGTATGAAACGGTGTGCTGTTTGAATTTAGAACTCTTTCATCTATCGTACACATTGCGTTCTCGTGGCTGTATAGCCACAGATGCGTTTACCTTTCGGCACAAATTGTAAAATAAAAAAAAACAAATTGGCGGTAAAGCGGAGTTGTTATTTTGTTAATAATATTAATTAAATTTATTATGTAAAAGGCCCTTTTTATTTCCTTGCATTTTTTTAAGAAAAGCACTATATATGCCTCGGCCGAAATGGCAATTGCCTGTCTCGTATCATTGAAGTCCTCGCCATACTCGACCTGCAATTGCCTATTTCGCTGCCTTTGCAATAATGTACTATTGTTGTATTAGGTACAAACATCGTGACAAATATGAAGTTTTAGGATCAAATTACATTTTCAGTTCGAAGTACTCCTGCATACTGTAAATACATTTGGACAGCAATAGCTCTCTAAGGCTTCTACAGAAAACAGAGTCTTTCTCAATATCCTTCGAAAAGGAAGGCAGCCTATTATATACTTTGATGGCCATATAATACGCACCATTTCGGACTATGTTCAATTTTGTGTCATTTGTTTTGTTTAGTTGTTCAATAAGTTATAATTGTCACATGATGCATAGCAACTCAAATAGATAACGTTCATTATGCTTTTCGCTATGCTTATAAATCGAACGTCTGGCGAGTGAGTTTTTATTTGGTTTTTTATCAGCCATTTTTGTTATGTCACCATATTTAGTTCCGTTGAATAATTCTTGAACAAATTTTGTAGGTCAGTATTTTTCTTATCATTATGTAACTATATATTCGATTTTATTAATGTATAACTTCCCGCCAGGCAACGCACGAGTATATAACAATAACTTCAAGTAATTCAAAAATGTCTATCTCCTATGTTCATAAATGTAGGATTTGAATGATGAATGGAACGGAACGACAGTGTGACGTATGAATGAGTGAAGGAGAAAGACTGATCTGAGGTATGTACGGGAGTGAAAGAGTAAGAACGATTGTGAACAGATTGTTCTGGAAGGAGGGAAAAGACTGCAAAAGAAGTCGTAGTGTGCTCATTATCTCTGCTCATCTGCTGTAGTACTAAGTAAGTTTTTTTTAAGACGGAAATAAAAGTGTGTTTGTCCGAAATCCTCGAGTTTCATTGAAGAAAACATCCCACATAAATGATTTTAATGGTAAAGTATTTTTAAAATCGGTTCAGCAGTTTCGGAGCCAATTCAACGCAAACAAACAATCCAATCTTTCCTTTTTATATTATATAGCTTCCCGCCCGCGGCTTCACCCGCGTGAACTTCATTTTTATGACATATGGGATTTTTACTACTTACGATACTTGTTATTCACGAAATCCCGTCTTAGTTAGCATCTACTTCCTAAAAAGAACCCCTATGCAAAATTTGCGACTCCTAGCACTTGAAGTAACGTAGGTCCATACAAACAATCTATCGATATTTTAATAATTTTGCTTGCGTGTTTTTTAATTTCACGATATATCAGAATCTATTGATCCAATTAATGTGTTTAATTAAATTTTTTTGATGATAAAATAACTTTTAATTGAAAGAAATAGATGCTTATGTAGTAATAATTGTCAAAATCTACCTTTTAATTTACATTTTTTTTGACACATAACATACCTTAGCTACTTATTTATAAAATATAGATGTATTGTGTCAGGGACTTTTTTATGGATCTACTTAAAATCTATATTTTTGTAATACATTGTATGCACGTATCCCCAATCAACAGTGGGCCAGCGCACGCACGTAAACATTTTCGAGAGCGCTTTTTTCCCGGATTACTTCATAAGTGTTGATTGATCTGGCTGAAAACTAATTATTTCAAAACAAATATATGCCTCTAGCAATTAGGGATAATGTAGCTTTTTAACAGTGAAAGAATTTTTGAAATCGGTTCTGTAGTTTCGGAGATTACCTGTCCCAAACATACAAACTTACAAACTCACAATTAGTATAGATACGAGTATAGATTAAAATAGATTACTTAATTAAAGTGTGGCCAAGCCGTAGAAAAAAGTTATCAGATCTCACGTAGAGCCAACCTCAAGCTTCTAACTCTACAACTTAGTCCAAATCGACTGGCCTGTTGGCGCAATGGCAGCGATCCTGCCTTTAGCGCCGGAGGTTGTGGGTTCGATCCCCACACATGATAAATATCTGTGTGACGAACATTTGTATTTGTTGCGTGTTATTATCTATTTAAGTATGTATTTAGAAATATTTAAGTATGTTTATCAGTCTCTGACGTCCATATTACAAGCTCTGCTTAGTTTGGGGTCAGATGATCTTGGTGTGAATTGTCCCAGATATTTATTATTTATTATTATTTAAATTTGCGATTTGGCTGTTTTGCTAGCGTCACATCATGGGCGTAAGGTGTAAAAAAATATCGGAAAACCAGCGGGTGGGCCCTCGAGCCAAGCATACGTTCAAACTAGGTAGTCTGGTACTTAATTAAAATTTGTCGACCGACTTGGTGTAGTGGTTAAGAAGTTGGCTACTACACCAGAGGTCGCGGGTTCGATCCCCGCACAGTACAAACATTTGTGTGCATGAACATGTCTGTTTGTACTGGTCTGGGTGTCTCCTATGTATAATAAGTATGTATTTACAAAAGAAAATGTATATAAGTATGTTTATCCGTTGTCTAGTATCCCATAACACAAGCTTTAATTAGCTTACTTTGGGGCTAGATGGCGCTGTGTGGAATAATGTCCAGGGATATTTATTATTATTATTATTATTTTAATGTAGAATAACCAGCATAAGAATGTTTTTTTTGTGCATGTAGGTCTTATTTATTTTTATTCACCGTACCATGTTTTTAAATTTGGCAAAAACACCTTTTCTATTTTATTATTGATTGTGCACAGTGCACAAATACGACTGTTCATTATTTTTATGTTATAAAAATAGTTCTTATTTGTAGTAACGAAACAGCCAAGCCACATAATCCAACTTAGGTGTAAAGTTAGTAGCACTGACCTGTACGTCTACGAGTTGCCACTTTTACGTTATCGTTCGCGTAGAAATTGTATTGGGATTTGACATGACATGACATGACATGACAATGTCAAATTCCAATACAATTTTTTCATGGACTTAATACACAAACAGGACTGATAACTCTGAAAAATTGCATTTACGAAAATGAACTGTATTGCTTGCAGTCAAGGTGTATTTTTGATTACGCTTTTTACAGAAGTTAATCCAAGCCGAGAGAGATAGCATCCACAGAGGCCTCTCTCGTTCTTTTATCTTGCCAGACTAAAAAAATGTTGTTGATTAAAAATTTTGACTTAATAATCATCGTTGAAACACTTGTCATTTCATTGAATTTAAGTCACTGTATTTTAATCACGTTAATTTTGTTATTATTTTTATATGACTCAAATGTAATATTAATTTTCAACAAAACAATATTTTGCTTAACTTTCTACTGGTAACCCTTAAAAATGTTATGGCAGCATGGCAGTGATTGATTGGACAGTTTGTATTCGTCAAATAACATTTTGACTTTTTTTCGCTTAACAACAGTTTAAAATGGTAAAAAAGTGTTGCGTTTATGCCTCTAGGTGAATAATATAGTAGTTGCAATGTATTTTTTCAAAAGTAACATAATTATAAATCTGACAACTATTGTGTCCATGAATTCTTGTGGTCGAGGAAGGTCCTATTAACTGTACGGTGTTAATAATTACAGTCTTCCGAACAATGAAGAAATGCGACACAAATGGCTCAGCAGTATACACAACGTAAAATAGTAAAGCAGAAAATTACAAAGATGCCCAGTCCTATTTGTATATTAAGTCCATGAAATTTTTACGCGAACGATAACGTAAATACTCGTGGTAGACGTACAGGTCTGTGGTTAGTAGCTTGGCTCTACATGATATCTGGGGCCTTATTACAATCGCTTACTTATTATTTCGCCAAAACTGAGGATAGCGAGCTATTTAGTCAGAAATCCAGCCTAGTGCCAGGTACCCGCTGACTGGCTGGAAATGAAAGATCATATTATTATTACGGAATTGCTCGCTACGCTCAATTTAGGGAATCAACTTGACAAGTTATCAGGTATTGTATTAAGGCCCCTGATTATTGGCCAGATTTTTCCGGACCTCGAAAGGAAAAAACGGAACGCTTAAATAATTACTTTGTTGTCCGTCCGTCCGTCTGTCTGTCTGTCAAGACCCTTTTTCTCAGGAACGCGTGGAGGTATCAAGCTGGAATTTATATCAAATACTAAGGACTACTGCCCCTTGGCGTTGTAAAAAAATCTAACTTCTAAGCCAAGGCAATCAAAAGATACAGCCGTTTATGCCGCAAATTTCCGCAAATTTTCGACACTCGCAAGGGAATCAAAACCTACAGGGTACTTGGTGGTAGAGTCACATTATATTTAATTATGATATGAACTATCATAGTATTATTTTATGTAAGTTTATTTTTATTCAGTATATTTTTGCTACAATTTTTTTTTTGTTACATGACATGTCATAAGTACTTTTTATAAGTCTATATGAATAAAGATATTTTTTACTTTTACTTTTACTTTTTACTTTACTTGCCGTACACTCTACGGTACGAAGCAACGTCTTATAGCACAGATAAAGGAAAAATTGCGAAAACCGTAAATGTTTAGTTACATCATATAATAAAAATATTTTTAGTAAATATACCTATAGGTTTGTACGGAACCTCGGTGCGCGAGTCCGACTCGCACTTGGCCGGTTCTTTCTCTTTGGGTTCAATCTATTTTAGTTATTAAGACGTGTAAGTAAGTACGTTTATAAGTATTATATGTAATTGCATTCATGGATGCATTAATATTATTATTTCAACTGGGGACGCTGGCAGTGGGCCGGGTGATCGGTCCGCTTGTTATGGGCCATTTCACCCATTTCCCCGGATTTCATGGATGCATAAAACAACTTCATGTATGTATATAATTATCTCACTATCTCACACTACCTACCTACCTTACCTATAACTCTTTTTAATCTTGTAATTTCCTCTACCTGCAGGTTGTCTGGAAGAGATCGCTTCCTAGCGATAAGACCGCCTACATTGTACAATCTAAGATTATGTAATGCTAATGTTATGATTTGTTGTACAATAACGTATATTTATCTTATCTTATCTTTATCTTAAGTACTAATAATACTAGCTGACATTCCAAATTTTAGCTTTCTAGGACATCAGGAAGTACCCTAAGATTTTGATGATCATCAGTGAGTGAGTAAGTGACGAAATCTGAGTTTTTTAGGTATCAATAAAATCTTAAGTACTTTTAAGAGCTTTGCATTTTAAACTTTATAAGTTTGATAAGTTTTTTAATTACATAAATTCAAAATGTCACCATAAAAAGTAAATCAATGAATACCAATGTGACAAAGTTATGAAAGACAGTTAAGCAGCTTATCTTTATATATGTAGATGACTCAGATTTCAAACTTGAACGCATCCCTCCCTATCCGATGATCTGTGAACACTCCCCCCCCCTCCCGCCCTCCACCGGCAGGCCGGTTGGGAAACCGCTGCTAGCCCTAGCTTTTTGCCTGCATTTACAATTCAATGAACGCAACAAAAACTTGAATTGTAGTGACGTTACTTGATACGTGTTATCGATGTTGTTGCGGTGCGCTATTTGACATCCAGATTCCAGATTATGCGGAAACGTCTCATAATTTTAGTTTGGGAATAAATTCAATCAGAAAATTGCTATTAAAATTACCAATTATTATTAATCAAGTGGTATATAAGGCACATAAGAGGTCTGTTATTTTATTTAACATACCGACTGGCGTTACGCCAGCGGCTTCTCATGTGTGGGCTATTTTTTCCATTGAAACATAGCCAAATAATATATAAATATATTTTTTTACAAATGTAATTAACACTATAAAAAGCTAATTCAATATTGGCTGTATAATATATTGTTAAGAATAAACCAGTAATCATTTGAATTATTAAACATCCAGCTAACAATGAACAAAAATTTCATTTTAACGCGTCCGTAGCAGAGTGGTTCCAGAGCTCGGCAAGCGTGGTGATTAAGCCAATACCCATCCATTGTAGCGATGACTTGGGACAGTTTAAAGGCTAATTACTTACTCACTTATTTTTTTACATTTCCAATGCTTTATTTTTCATCGAAGGGTGGAACTTAGAAAGATTCAAATTGTAGTCCTATGGCTCTATGGTAATCTATTCTATGTTACTCGCTAATAATGTTGCATAATATCTATGAAAGAACTTTTAAAAATCGGTCCAGTAATTTTTGAGTTTATCCATCACAAACAAAAAATCAGAACGCTTTTGAATATAGGTGTTTTTTTTATATAGCCCGTCAAGGTGATGACTCCACCTGATGGAAAGCGGTCGTGAGGTCCAGATATGAGGCTGACAAGCCCAGTCATTCAAACGAATCACTAGGCTGGCCATCTTCACCATGAAGGCCAATGGAAATGCCTTTTCACGCCACTGATAAAACAATAAGAAGCTATTGAAATAATACTCTTATTCAGCTTTATAAGTGAGGCAGCTAGATTCATCGATAGGCGCGTACCCGACCTTCTGGAGCAGCTCTAGCCCCGCTACGCCCATTCTCTTTTAGATAACAGTAAAATGCGTTTTCTAAGAAGACCGCTTTTCAACATCTTCAGAATGTAATACTTACTTTATTTATATTAAATCGGAGTACTAGGATTTTCAAAATATCATCATAATCATTTATTTCTTTATGTAAATAAATAATAAATAAATAAATATGCGCCAGAGACCACACCTCTTGTAATGGTCTCGAAGTAGGGATTATTACATCCCTGTGTTACGAGGTACACAAGGAAATAAGCTAGGGGCGTCTCCCAGCACACCCAGACCCGAGTCAATTCAGAAAAGATCGTTTCCTGAATTGACCCGACCGGGAATCGAACCCGGGACACTACGGAAATCGAGGCGAGAAACCGTGCTACAGCACACTACGCCAATCGTGTCGTCGTCGTGTGTTTATGTGGTACTTATGATGGTATAAAATTGTAAATAGTACATGCACATAAACCCTGTGAGGGCACAACAACATTAAAATAAGAAAGCGGCAACATTAAACTATGTATCCCCAAGCTAAGAAGACGTGTACTATGAGAGTCATATTCTTATATATATTTGAATCGATAAACCCAGAGAAATATCGGATAACAACGTTCGGCACATGAACGTTTATCCTGTTTGGGGGGTTTATCCACGACCTATGGCCATAGACGCAATAGAGCCAATGCCCCAATAAAAGATTGGAATAAGAGTTCAAAAATAATTTAAAAAATTAATAATACACATATTTACATTAAACAAAAACAATTACACAAGTTCATTCAAAAAAATTCAAAACTCTTCTAAATTATAAAACTTTTTACAATCAAATATTGTTTCAGGGTTTTGTAATTTTTTTGCTACACTCTATATTTTTTATTTCTAAATATCAACGACCTAGCCTAGGACAACAGCGAAAAAAACAGTCTAGAGAAGAGAACGTTTAAAGTAAGTATTAGGTCCGCCTTGTGTACTATCTAAATAAATAACACCTTTTTCCCTTAGTTGGTAGAATCAAAAGTCAATAGGAATATATGTATTTTTCTTAGTTTAAGAGATTTCAACTTAAGGCTATGCCTTCCCAAGATTATCAATATTTGAACGACTTTGTTTGACGATCAATAAGTACTAAATTTAAAGATATTTTGGCAAATAAAAAATTGTACGAGTAGGTCAGTGTCTTTAACTAAGGCGACAACTTTCCCAAAACACGATATAGCATAACATCACCGATAAAATAAACAAAAAAGTACGTCGGCGATTTTTTTGTTTCACTCTCAAATATTCATTATTAACATTTTGCACTTAAAAAATATAAATATAGATAGGTCTTTGTATATTCTAGGTCGACAACTTTTAAAACTTTTTAATTTGTCTAATGTTATTTCATATTAAGTTCATTATACGAAAACAGAAGGAAGCCGCGGCGTTATTTCGTTCGCGCAGAACTTATCAGTGGCCCACCGAATGCTCTATCGTATCGGACGGCGCGCTAAAACTATTAAAATTAAAGCTTGATATTTATTTAGTTATTTATTAATCAAAAAAACAACATTGTCTTCCTTAAATACTTCTCGCCAAACTGCAGGAGCAGGTTGTTGGCAAGTATGTATATATTATATATATTTAAAGTAACAATATACAAGTGTGTGTGTATATAAGTGAATGCTTTTTCTTATGCAAATTGTACACTAAGTTTTTCTAGAAGCATAGCTTTAAGTTTCTTTTTTAAAGTATATTTTTATTTTCTCTCAAAAAGTCTATCTTATTAAAAATATTTAGCAATACATATTTATATGTACTGCTACATGACCTACCCTGCTGATTTTGACCTGGCTAAAAGAAGAGAGCGTCGTGGCCTAGGGGTTAGCACTTCAACTCGGATCTTGGAACGAGTGGTCACGGGCACTATAATCCCCTTCACAAAACTTTAAAAAGTAATATAAGTCAACATAATATTGGGGAAAAAGTTTCTTCGCATTTTTTAAGAAAATTCAAATATTTTTTTAATATAGTTTAATTACAGTTAACTAAAGTATGTAGACCAGGTGCCATTTTGTTCGATTACTTTTTGCCATCTTGTAGGTAGGGCTTCTGATCAACGACAAGTGGTTTTGGCAGTCCTCTCGTGATGTTGACCTGACACTGCCTAAAGAATTCTGAAGAGACCGAAACAGGTGAAAATCTAAAGGTGCAAGGTCAGGACTATACGGCGGATGCATTAACACCTCCCAGCCAAACTCTTAATTTTTGCTGAGTGGCTAAATGTCATGATTCGATTACTAAACTGGGGTAGTTTTAGATTTATTTGGGCATCATGATTATTAAAAGATAGTTTCATTGAGTACTGGCCACCCTGGTGTCGTGCTTGCCCCTCTTTGGAGTATTAATTGAATGGACGGAGGTGTCGGAGATTGATTTTCGACGTCGCCGTGTCGGCTCGTCGCAGTGATGACATTATGCAGGATTGGAATGTAACATCGTCTACGAGTAAGAGTCTCCTCAGCAGAATCTAGGTTCCGAACCGGTGGTAGATTCACGTCATTCTAAATACTATAAAATATTTGAATAACTATTATCATCTTCATCATCATCAGCCTATCATAGTCCACTGCTGGACATAAGCCTCCCCCAATGCGCGCCATCGCGCCCTATCCTCAGCTTGACGCATCCAGTTTCTGCCAGCAACCTTTCGCAAGTCATCACCCCACCTGGCGGGGGGGCGTCCCACACTACTATATATTGTTTGAATTTTCATTACCTTTCTGAGGTCGTTTACTACATAAATATGTGTGCCGCTATCTCTCAACTTCTTGCTTTAATCTCATCAGTTGTTCGCAGTAGAGTTCAGAATCGATGGTCCTGCCTGGTGGTAACAGCTCATAATGAATAATGCCCTTCCAATCCCACCACACACACAGCATCACCTTGTTGCGAGTTAGCCCGGGTTTCGGCACAGTCTGTGAAGCCTGACCGGCCTTTGACCACGACTTTTTTCGCACGTGATCCACTTCTCATCACCAGTTATCAGCTTTTTCAAAAATGGTTCGGTTTCATTACGTCGTAATAAAGAATCACAAATGAGTACACGGTTCATTAGGTTTCTTTCTCGCTTTGAGCTCGTGAGGTTCCCAAATATCGAGCTTTTTGTGTACCCAGTTTTTTTCAAATGCGCTAATACTTTTTAGTGGTCTATTCCCAGTTCTTCAGCTACGTCGTAACTACTGATATGCCCATCTTGCTCCACTTTTTCAAAAATGGCATCGGATTTCTTCATCAGATTTAGTCATCTTGACAGTAAGAAAAACAAATGAAAATCACACATTTTCCTAATTTGAATTTAGAATTATCTTCTTTAAAATTTGAACTTTTAATGATACCTAACCAGCCAGATACAAATAGTAAAGCCAAAGAGATTTTATTACAAGTTCATGAATACTTTAATTATGCGAAAAGACTTTTTCCCCAACCTAATATTTTAATTAGTCTGCTGAAATTCCGCTGTAAATTCTTGCGAGATCTAGTCTAGATAGTAAGTAAGTAGCATTTGTTAGTAAAACTATTTTAGTTTGCACTTAAGGTTCAATTTGCAACGACGAATACCGACAATGCTCAATTTCACCGTACTTGGTGTGGGTAGGTAGGTACAAGCTCATTGGTAATTAGGCCAGGGGCTAAATATGTTTGTTATTTTATTGTAATGTATCTTGAAATTGTGAAAAGTACTGCTGCAGCTACTCTGAGCGTCCACCATGAGTTTCCATTACGAAAACTACGATAGTTGCCATCAGAAATTAGTAAGCATGCCATTTTTGTATCCATTTTTAATCACTAGGGGCGCTGCACGTAAACGTCAACGCAGACGCTAGCGGCTGTCATTGGTGCAAACTCATGGTACACATGCTGAAAATAATAACTTTGATGGTAACTATGAAGGTATCAACATCAACTGCCATAATTGGGTCTTAGACACCACTATCGGATTCTAATAATTATCCAATATTATAGAAAAATACATTAAAAATTTGAAAACTTATGTACTTACAATTTTTTTATGGCCCTTCAAATTTGCGTGGGAAAGCCCATTTTTCAAATGTGCAAATTGAATAAAAATAGATATAGCAATCGACAATCTACACAATTTACAATAACTTTTGTTTAGAAACGATTTTCATAAACGCAATATTTAATAAAGCTGTCGAACAAACGTTTTGCTAAACACGGGTAGTGACGTCAGATAACGTCTATTTCTGACGTCACTACCTTAAGACATATTATGGGGTATGCAGCGTATTGGACAAGTCCAAAATGTGATTTTAAAAATTACAATATCTCGGGGAGTTTTAGTGCTATCGGAATATTTTTTCACCATGTTTATATTTTCATAATCATAATCATAATCATAATCATTTATTCATTCATAAACATAGATACATAATATAAAAAGATGTTATTACAAGATTTTGAGCTCTATGCTTCACCTACGTAGGTACATGAGTATAAGGCAATTTAGTGATGATAAATTTGAGGAGTTTACCCACATACAAAATAAGAATTGGTGAACTAATAAATTTTATAAAATAAACCATTCAATGAAATTAATTAAAATATACAATTTTAAAATTTAAAAACACAATGTCAAGTCATCATCAAAGTAATCATTAATATTATAAAAGCATTTTTCGATAAGAAATTTAAATAGCACCTTTTTAAATTTTTCATTACTTAAACTTCTTATTTCAACAGGTAGTTTATTATACAAACGGGGAGCCATAACTACAACACTTTTCTGTAACATTGCTGTTTTACATATTTGAGTACGGATAAAAGGTTTCCTGGGGCGAAGGCGAAAGTCCTTAGCGGATTCCACTACTTCAAATAGATGTGCATGGCATTTAACAAACTTGCAGCATTCATAGATGTATAGGCATGGAAAGGTTAAAAGTCTTAAAGATTTGAAATAGGGCTGGCAGCTTTCTATGGGTTTTAGTCCACAAATGGCTCTTAAACACTTTTTTTGTGCCCTAAATATGATATCCCTGTAAGAAGAATTTCCCCAAAAAGTAATACCATAACGTAGAGTTGCTACTACATGTCCGTTATACGCCATTAATCGTGCATTTTGATCCACTATTTTCGATAACTTATATAATGCAAACGAAAAGGTGTGTAGTTTCTTGCAAACATTTACGGAATGAGATTCCCAAGACATATTGCTGTCCACGTTAACTCCTAAGAACTTAGCAGTGTTTGCATTATTGATATTTGCCCCTTGAATAGCGATATTGAAATTTTGAACAGGTTTTCTTTGAGAAAAATGCATTATGTTTGTCTTTCCTAAATTTATTTTAAGGTTATTGTCATTTAACCAATTAATTATATTTTCAATAGTGGGAGTAATGTCATGATTATAGTCAATGTTATTGTTAGATTCAATGAAAATAGTACTGTCGACAGCAAATAAAATTAATGGATGAGTGGTACAAGTATTGATGTCATTTATATAAACTAAAAATAACAAAGGCCCAAGGACACTGCCTTGAGGCACTCCATATTGAACTTCGCGAAATTCAGACCTGTACTTAATTTCTTCTTGAGTAGTAATACATATTTGCGATAATTCAGTACATTGAATTCTATTTTCTAAGTAGGATTCTATTAAATTAAGACAGTTTCCACGGATTCCATATTTGTTAAGTTTATTTATTAATGTTTTATGATCTACATGGTCAAATGCCTTTGTCATGTCCATATAAATGGCACATGAGGGCCTCCTGGCGTCCATACTCGTTGCAGCTCTTTTGACCAAGTCATAAATCGCAGTATTTACCGAGTTACTCTTACGAAAACCGTTTTGTTCTTGTATCAGTATCGAATGTTTTTCAAAAAATGTGTAAAGCCTATTGTGTAGAATTTTTTCAAATATTTTTGAGAGCCCTTTCAATAACACATGAAAAGAATAGTCAAATCCCCAATTGAGCTCATTCTTCATCAGAAGCAGATCGAAGAGCGCTAAATGGACTCAAAACACAGAACTTTGTGTGTGTCCATTAGAAAAAACACAAACGATTAATATTTAGAATGTATGTTTATACCACAGCCCCTAGCCTATTTCATATAAGTTGTTACACATTCTCATTTTCGCACACAATCATACGCGCAAGCAGAGTAAGCAGACACCTAAACACACACATATGCAATTGAAACACGCTTAGACAATTGCATTTCGTGGAATTGCATTTTCTGTGCGATTGAGTTTAGTTACTTAGTTATTATTACATTCGTATCGAGTTCGCAAGCGCGGCATAAACATGGTAACAGAACCAGATTGAATATTTATTCTCTTTATTTCTTTAAAGCGGGCTTAAATTTAATAAGATCTTAAAAAGGCATAATTCGTGCAATAAAAACTTTGTTCTTGTTCTTACTGAGACACTGGCAAGGACTTTAAAAAAAACCAGCCAGCCAAGTCATAGAGAAAAAAAAGAAAATCTTTTTTTTTTAGTTATTTTCAGCGAGTTTAGCGCGCACATATGGACCTAAAGCCGGTCACATACATAAGTAATTCCGTTTCGGAATATCGATTCGGGACAAATACTGCCGTGCGGAAAAATTCGTTACGAGTGTGATGAAGTCATTGATTTGTATGGATTTGATGTGTTTGAAATTCCATAACGGATAATTCTGTACATATGTGACCGACCTAACTCACTAACCTCCTTGTCTATCAAGTTATTGCCTAGTAGGTTTTTTTAAATTGTAGCTATTACACTACTTATCGTAGTGATATGTCTACTGTGGCAACGTCGCAGTCGTTTAATTTCATAATTTTCTTAGAATTCTAATATCTAAAAAAAACTCTTCAGTTTAAATTCAGCTAGTTGAAGTACTAAAGTAAACAGTTGTCTACCATGAGTTTACAACAATGAAAGCCGCCCGCGTCTCCGGGTTGACGTTTTTGTATGGAATGAAATCCTTATTTCTGTTATAATGAATCAAGTAGCGGCTATACTTGATTCATTATAACAGAAATAAGAAGCAGGGGTGCTAAAACGAATGACAATTTACATTTGACGTTGCCATGACGATGACATACCTGAGTATAACCTGGCAAAATTGAAAACCCCTTCGGCCACAACGTATGAAGAAGGGATTATGTAACATTTTAGATTTGGTAGAGTTATAGTGAGAGTTAAAACGTGTTTGGATAAAAACCCCTGCATCTTTTAGGTTTTTACATCGAAAATATAGTTTGATGCAAGACAAAATAATTTATTTAATCAAAATCCTCATTAATTCTGAAGTTACTTTATTTTAAATGAGAACAATTAAGTGTGACAGCTGCTATAAATAGATTTGAATAAATTCAGCTTAAATCTTAGAGGTAATAATAATGTTTATTGTACTTTTACCACAATTATGTCTAATGCTATAATGAATGGAGTATAGGTAAAGTACTAAGGTAAACAGTTGTCTACCATGAGTTTAAACCAATGACAGCCGCTCGCGTCTCCGGGTTGACTTTTTGTATGGGATTTCCGTAGCGCCTAGTAGGGTTACACCCACTTGCCAGAATTTCATTTGCCAGAATTTCATCTGCTATAATGGTCAACAGACATAATATTGTTTCTCATCATTTCATATGTCATACTCATTGTTTACTATATTAGTCACGTGCTAGAAATATTGCTTCTCATAAAGTCAATTTCAATAATATCATTTGCTATCATGATTGTAAGCCGTATTATCACAAGCCATAACATGATTTGGCATCAAAATAACTTTTAGAAAAAGAACATAAATTCGTTTTTTACTAAATGATCAATAGGTTTAGGTATGGTATGGTTTGGTTTGGTTAGGTTAGGTTAGAACATGAAAGAAAACGCACGAGCCGAGCGAACGAAACGAGCGTGCCCCGGCAGCAGCCGGCGAAGTGCCAGTAAGGTAATCGCTTTTTAGAACAAAGGCGTTAGGTTAAATTTGTACGGAAGCGACTTGGATAGTTTATAGAGGTACTAGATAAGTAGGCATTAGAAATAAAAACAGTTAATATATATATATAATCAATCAATTAGATAGACTCGAAAACAATTTTGTACGGCTTTTAAATATTCTGTTGAATAATATTATTGCTATTAATAAAATGGATAACAATACGTATGACACTCGTATCATTATGGAATCTAATTTTAGGGCGAATAAGAATATGTCACATGTATATTATGGTCAACAAAACATTCGGGAAAATGAAATTCTGGCATTTGAATATTATGGCATATATTCTTCGGGAAAACAACAGACAACCGCCTAGTAGAAATGGATCCTAAAAGGTCATACAAAGTATAGTGTACATTCGCCCATACATTGCCGCCTATGAACCAACAGTCATGAAAAATACCTCTGAGGGTTCATAAATACCTACACTTTGATGTCAAAACGTAGTTTATGGACGGACACTTCTGAAAACTCGTTAAATATCGAAAAACTGAAAAAAAATTAGGTTATATTTAATAATATAATGCGAAGTTTTATTTACGTGAGTGGGACTAATGTTCTTCAAGCACATATTTTGTTGATCTGCTACTTCTGCCAGTATTATAGAACCACTAGCTGAGCCACAATTCACACAAAATGTTGATTCCATTACGATGATCGTAATTTCGTAATTATTGCTGAGTTAGCTATGTGTAGGTTACAAAGTCTTTAAACGGTTTAATCTTAAAGTAGGTAGGACACTACAGAGAGCCACCAACGTCCGTTTTTAAAGCCGAGTCGTAAGAATAAAATTATTATTATAAAAACACACAGCATTGCAAATTGAAAGCGAAAAATACAAGACACTAAACAGATGCTGGTAATTTTTTTGCGTTGAAGTGTCAAATCAACCAAACGTCATTAACTTCTTTTTTTTTGGCTTCGTACAAAGCTGATTTAAGCCAATGTAGGTATAATCTGATTTCAAATGAAAAGTTGATTAAACATCTACCGCATTGACAGTAATGTATTGTTCCTCATTTTTAAGAGCCTTTAGTAAGTTCACAACTACATTTTCTAGCACAAACAAGGTTTCTTTTGTCAATACAAAGTAAATTAAAATATTGTTGCGATGGCTAAACAACAGAGGGCACAGACGAACGCAGCATAAATGGTATTAAAAAATTGTTTTCGTACGATAAATCTTTTCAGTATTTTTAATTTTGATATCAAAAATCAGGAGTGTTCGTGACAATATAATATGTGATAATTATGTCTTTTATCATGACCAGAATTATGACAAATGTCAAATGTTTGTTGGTTCATAGGCCAATTTGGACACTGTCCTTTCTAAAGTCAGATCGTAGTTTACGTGACGGATACTCAAATAGAAATAGAAAGGAGATCATTCTGGCTCCATAAATTTTTGGGCCTTTTCTGAAAGTGCCGGCCAACAAAAAAAGAGGTACGGTACGTATTGTTAGAACTAGTCATACGGAGCAATAATTATTATACAATAAAAGTCGTAGGGTTGCCACAAGCCCTGTTATAAGAGTTTAAAATTCGTAATTTTCATACATACTACAACAAGAAACAACTAAAGTAAAAATGCTTCAGATCAATACTTCTAGCAATAGCTATTATTATTTTATGTATCCTAGCACTTTCAAGAATCAATAAATTTATGAAAATGACAAATCGTTGAACTCGCATAACTTGGCTTGTGGCAACCCTACGAATTTTGTTTAATAATAACTATTGCTCCGTATGACTAGTTCTATCTAACTTTACGTACCACTTTTTTTTTCTGGCCGGCACTTGCAGAAAAGGCCCAAAAACAAATAGATCTCCTTTATTAGCAAAACCAAGTGTTACAAAGGATCTTAAATAAAACGGGCAAACAAATTTACTAAACTCATGGTAGGCAGAGAATCATAAATGTATAATAAAATAATTTTGGTTGTCAGTTGTTGTGCTTATGTGCATTCAAATTATTACTTTTTATTTGCGTACCTACTTACTGTGATTTCAGCATTATGGTTCGTTTACACTGTATTTAATAATATTATTATGTACGTACATTCAAAAGCATAAACATTTGTTTTAAAATGTGTGTCCTCCCAAAAGTGATTAAACAACCAATGGTTCTTTTTGCCGATGACAGTACTGAAATTTTCACTGAAAGAAATGATAATGAACACGAAAATGATTTCAATGCATCTTTAGCTTCTATGGTTGACTGGTTAAATGTAAACAACCTTAAAATAAATATCGAAAAAACCCACATTAAGACATTTTAGAACATTTACTCTAATTTTGACAAACTTAATATACACTGCCTTGGAACAAAAGGTAATGAAATCAAATGCACTAAGTTTTTAGGTTCATACGTTGATGCTGCTCTCTCTTGGAAACTCCACATCGAACAAGTATGTATGTGCAAAACTAAATCAATATTCATATGCTCTGTAAATGCTAGGAAAAGTAGTTAATGAGCATGTACTTTTTTATATAAATTCGATAATTAAATACGGAGTGCTTTTTTGGGCCAACTCCACAGATAGAGAAATAGTCTTCAATGCACAAAAAAGAGGTATTCGGGCCATTTTTCAGACTGAAACAAACGACTCTTGCAAACCTTATTTCCAAAAACTAAGGTTATTAACTCTCCCTTCGCTGTGTATCCTTGAATCAGCAGTGCTTGTGAAAAAAAACATTAAAGACTATGAAACTATGAACGGTAAACGTCACTAGAGAGTTTGAAGCTGGCAAGATGTAACACCGCGAAGTTCAAAAATAGTATATTTTGCGTGCGAATTGGACAAGGCATATTATTCTGTTAACCTATATCTTAATGAGCATTAGTTTAGTTATGTTTGACATTGTTATCGTTATTATTATTAAGTATGTAGTTGCTGTAACGACTGTATTTCATATTGACATTGTTTATCGTAATTAATATTATTTTGTTGCTGAAATGACTGCATTTCATATTTTATATTGACATCGTACATTTATTTTTTCTTGTTATCTATAAATTGACATTGGGATTCATTATAATGATTAAATTAACTGTGTTCGCGCCATCTTCAGTTTGAAACAAACAGATTCCTTTTTTTCTTTTGATAGTTGCAATAGTTCTTGTTCACTTGTGTATAAACTCGTATAAGTAGAAATAAGAGCTCCGATTTAGATATTAGCAATAAGATCTCCTTAATTCATGCACAATAAAGTAATTCAAGTCAATTCAAAGCCTTTAAAATATCTGAGCAAAACATTAGCCACAAATATCTAATTCTAAACAAGCCTACAAAGGCTAATAGCTAATGTTTAGCTTAGATATTTATGAAGCTTGGAAACGTATAGTATTTATGCCTTTGACTGTACATTCCTGCTCAAATGCTACTACCCCGTCTAGCTCGCAACTTGAGCGAAAAGGCAAGTACTTACACATTTCACCCCGAGAGCGAACGAAATGAGCGAGAGACTAGACACACTCCCCCCCGCAGAGTGCGATAGAGACAACAGCAAATCGGACCGAAATTACCTATCAAAAGTACACAAAATCGACATTTCGACGTCTACCACGAGTTGCCACTATAAATTTACGCTATCGTTCGCGTAAAAAAACTGCATTGGGATGTCATATGACTTGAAATGACAATGTCAAATCTCAATACATATTTTTAAGCAGTGTAAGGCTTGAAATATAATTTGCTATTTAGTTAAAACCATATAAATGCATAAAATTTGGTGTAAAGACTTTAAATAAAATTTGCTATTGAGGCGTAATACAGGTAAAACAGTTTTGTAAATGAAACTAAGTGACTAGAATAGCTTTACTCCTTTTTAAGCAACTGTACATTTAATTTGTAACCTAGTACTTGCCTAATCCTTAGTATTTACGTTGAATTACGTGAAATTTAAATATGGGGTTGCTGGGGAGATGCTCTATAGCAGCCTCAAATTGAAATCATTGTACGTTCTAACCTGCACAGGTATATTTTTTTTAAAAGAGTACTAATTGAGACTATATTGTCAACAATTTGTCAACAAATAAGTTGAATAAAAATGTTAGAACAGCCATAGGGGTTGCTGAGGAGCATGACGTGATAATAGCAATATTAAATGTCAGATTTGTCCTAGGATTTTCGCTAAATTCTGGCTCTTCCTATTAACCTAAGACATATACAATGCATGTACCTACTACACAGTTCGCGTCGCGTCAATCTTCTAGTGCACTCTGAAGTTGTCCCCGAGTCCCGCATGAAGCTTGTTGACTCAACAGTTTTTCTTGGAATCACATCACATTAGATTCAAAACTGCAATGGAACCCTCATATATTTTAACGGCTCTCTCAGGCAGACTCAGTTCGGCTGCATTTGCAGTGAGAAAAATTAGGTTATTAACAGATGTTGATACTGCTCGTTCAGTTTATTTATTTCCACAGTGTAATGGCTTATGGCATTGTACTTTGGGGTCAAGCGGCGGATATACAAACCATCTTTATCCTCCAGAAACGAGCGATCAGATCCATCTATAAGCTTCGTGCACGGGCTTCACTTAGGGAGATTTTTAAGGAAATTGGTATCCTCACTGTAGCTTCACAATATATTTACAATTGCATCGTTTTGGTAAGAAAAAATATTGGTCTCTATACTAACTAAACACATAACATTGCAAAAATACTAGGAATAAGGATACAAAAAGTTTTAGGATCCTTTATGGGGCAAGGTATACATTATTACAACAAAATTCAATAAACCATTTGCGAGTTACCTATACATAGATTCAAAAATCACATCAAAACAGCTTTATTAAAAAAGGGCTATTATAATACAAAAGACTACCATAAAGATAAAAATGCCTGGGTGTAAGCGCTCTGCTCGATGCGGGATTAGATAGCTCTATTGTAATGTAACCGATGTTTTATTGTAATATTTAATAGGTACCTAGTATGTACTGACTAACAATTTTTCTTTTTAACCCCCGACGCAAAAAGAGGGGTGTTATAAGTTTAACGTGTCTGTGTATCTGTGTATCTGTCTGTGGTATCGTAGCTTCCAAACGGATAAACCGATTTTCGTTTAGTTTTTTTTGTGTCATAGATAATTTTATCCCGAGTGTTCTTAGCCATGTTTCATGAAAATCTGTTCCGCCGTTTGAAGATCATCAGGTCTTTTCTAGTTGATGAGGGGATATGACCAACTTCCTTAAGCCCGATCAATTCGAAATTTGGTACCGTGTTACTTCAATGATATTGAAAGTATATGGTAAGGTAACCATGACCTGATCAGCCGTTTGAAGATCATCAGGTCTTTAATAGTTGATGAGGGGATCTGACTACCTTTCATAAGTCCTAATGATTTGAAATTTGCTACTGTGTTACTTCAAACTCAACTATTTAATCACTTTAAATATCTTCCTAATATTTTACCTACTTTAAAAAGGACAAAATAAAAGTAAAATTTTAAATTAAAAAAACCCCCGACACAAAAAATAAACTCCAAAAACTAATAAATAATATTTTAAATTCACATGTATAAGGTAAGTCCAAATATTTTTATTTTCCAAGCATCGCGTCGCGTCGGGGGACCGCTAAGTCAGAAAAACAGCTGTAGTCCCAGATTGCAAGAAAAGAATTTACTCCGAAAAATTCGCAAAATCGACACAACCGTCAACGTAGTCTGCCCTCACGTGGTTGCCCGTTCGGGTCCCCGCACTTGGTAGCGCCCACCCCCGCGCCGCATACCGCACACCGAGCTCGCAGCACGCGGCATTACGAAGAAGACTATGCATGAAACTTAAGATCGCTTGTAGGTACACTACATGTAATTCGTAAAAAGCTGTTGTTAAAAAAATACTTCATAAGCTTGAGCGGTCCCCAGACGCGACGCGACGCTTGGAAAATAAAAATATTTGAACTTACCTTATACCTACATGTGAATTTAAAATATTATTTGTTAGTTTTTGGAGTTTATTTTTTGTGTCGGGGGTTTTTAAAATTTAAAATTTTACTTTTTTAAATTGTTTAAATGACGTTTTGTTTTATATTCTTTTAGGTTTATTTGTATCAAAATGACACACTGCTTGTACTTTACTAACGCCTGTTGTAAACCCAAAACAAGTTTAAAAGAGTAACTGCTGAGTTTCTCGCCGGGTCTTCTCAGCAAGAAACAACTCCGACGCGGTGCTAGAGTCGCATTATGTCTGTATGCTGTGTATTTATATATCCATGTTATTATGGTATTTATGTATTTTATCTAGTATATTTTGCTGTAAATTTGACGATTTGAAAGTACTGATACAGTCTATTTGAATGAAGTTATTTGAGTTTGAGATTGCATTCCTATTCTTCCTTATGAAAAACTATACTCTGTACGTTCAAGAAACATCGTTTTATAATGAAACTAACTTTCCGCCCGCGGCTTCACCCGCGTCTCGTTATATATTATGGCCAGATTATGGGATGCCTCAAATCTACGCCACTCGGCATGATATACCCTCTAGCCGGTATAGCCCCTCCAGTCGTGAGGAGGCATATCGCCGCCTCTGTTGAAAAGCAGAAGCAGGAATCAGAGAGGAGGCACCTGCTCTCTACATTCACGCCTTATAATCCCCCTCGCCTTAAAAGTCCTGATAGCTTTCTCCGCGGAACCTCCTCTTTGAAGTGCACCCCAGGTGAGGGGCGATGTAAATTGTGGCGTGAGACTCACCCTCCACCACCAGAGTATATAGCGCGCCATGAACATCTTCCTGCCGGATGTGAACTGCCGTGGCCCACATGGAAGTCGCTTAACCGTCTCCGAACCCAAGTTGGCCACCAACCTTTTTAAATGGGGGTACATCAGTGCGGACAGGGTGAAATGCGACTGCGGAACCTCGGACCAAACAATGCAGCACCTGCTGGTATGCCCCCAGTGCCCTACCAATGGCGGAGCACTGCTCTGCTGTTATTTAGTATTAGCGATAAGATCATCGACACGAAAAAGAAGAAGAATGGCTAAATTACATAAAATTTAAATAAATTGTAGCCCATGTGTTATTCTAATGTATAAGCTGTATTACTGTAAAGCTTCATCCAAATCCGTTCAGTAGTTCTTGCGTGAAAGAGTAACAACACACACACGCACACATACATCCTCACAAACTTTCGCATTTATAAAATTAGTAGGACAAAGTAAGATTGATCGCCATCTATGATGGTGGCTCTTCTGGAGAGTTTGACACTGGTTTGAAGCCTAATCTCTGTTCCATATACCGGCAGATCATTTATGCTCACCATAAGCTCCCTAACTTGGAGCAATCGCCTGTAATGAACGTTTCAGATTCGATTTTGAGCATTACAGTATTGCCTTCCTAACATGACGAACACTCGCCTGTAACGTAACGTAACATTAGATTACGGACGTGCTGCGCGTCCGCCTCATGCTCAATTACAAGTGATGCGTATTGATGTTACAAGTTGTATCAAAATATAATATTACACATTGTATCATCAGGTTTTGCACTGTAATGCTCTGTGCTTTTCCCTCACGAACGTAATGCTCGAATCTGTAACATTACAGTTTGCGCACTGAAATAATCGGTCCTCCTGCCTCACTGATGTAATGCTCGACTCTGTAACATTACACTATAGGTGAATGCTCCAAGTGATTTAAGGAAAACCATGCGGCAAACTCAGTAGGTGATGAGAAAAACTTTATACGATTAAGAATTTTAATTATACTTCAATTTTGGGGTTTCCATCCAAAAATAAAGATTGATAGTATCAGTTTGGCTGCTTCAGGACACATATTTTTCAAAAAAGTCACGATTAAAAAAAAAAAATTCAAATTTTTAAAAAACCCACTTTTTTTTCATAATATCTCAAAAATTACGACAGATACGTATAAAAGTACGGATTAAAAATTTAGGTATTTTTCTGACAAACAATTTGGTTTTTTTTTTTTCTGTCAAACAAAAATTGACGGAGATATGATTGTTTAAAGAGCGCGTGGCAGCGCAATCACAGCCTCTCTTAAGCCCTTTAACCCTTCACCGTTTTAGAAAAAGGTTTTTACTATATATTGCAATAAAGGATGTTGTAGCTCTCTTAATTACCTTTACAATGGTTTTTTATAAATTGTGATAGCATGAAAATTGAAGGAGTTATGGTCCAAAAACTTATCATATTTTTTTCTACTTAGTAACTGAATTTTTTTTTTTTAAGGGGTTGAAAATGATTTTAATATGAGGTAATTATGTTAGAAAATACTTTACAATTTCACCACTTACTATTAGACATGTTTTCTAGCGATAAAATGGCTCAATGTCAATTTTTCCATTAAGGGGTTGTTTACACCCCTTAAAAATAATAGGCGGAGTTCAGATCATTTTCACTTTTGAAGTTAAGGGTAAGATGAGCCTAATTCCAAAATTTCATGCAAATCGGTTCACAGTTAAAAAATTCGGAGGTAAGACCGTATTTTTCGCTTCAATGACTGCACTACTTGTCAGTTTGGGATCGTCGACAATCCGGATCGCACGCCTCTGGACCGAGTCAAAAGGACTGAGTTGATATCCAGGCGCTCCTGCCCAAAGGTGACAGCAGTACTCCACGTGTGGCCTGACTTGCGCTTTATACAGCAGCAGTCTTTGCCTAGAAGTGAAGTACTGCTTCGCCCTGTTTAGCACACCGAGCTTTTTGGATGCCAACTTCGCCTTTTGTTTCAAATGACTCCGAAACTGTACGTCACTAGATATGTCAACGCCAAGGATCCCAATACTACTTGATATGGTAAGGGAAGTGTTCTGAAACTGAGGAGCTACAGTAAATGGAGTTTTCTTAGGTTTTTTTTTTCGAGGTTTTCCCGATGAGTTATAGTATGGAGTTCTTCAAGAGGGGTTTGAAAAGGTTTTTACAGGGTCGACAACGCGCGAGTGATACCCCTGGTGTTGCACGCGTCCATAGGCCGCGATAACCGATTACCATCAGGCGGTCCGCGTGCTTGATTGTCACCGACGTAGTATAAAAAATAAAAAATAAAAAAAACTACGCCATTCACCTGAAAGTGTCCTCATCATGTGGCAGAGGCTACAAACTCGTTTTTACTTTACTGAAATCGAAAATACAACGTCCTTGGTGCACATTCTAAAAACGTCCGAAGCGGAAATCCATTGTTATTTTTTTTTTCATTCAAACTCGAAGGAGAGGCCTAATGCTCTTTTCAAAGCATATTCATTTTCGGTGCTTAAACTAATTTAGTGATCATTCATTCCGAACTGGCTGCTCGTAGGCGCAAAGAGTGGAAGGTCTGTGGTGCCCAAGGTCGTAGGACGTAGGTTCGATTCTCACTCAAGATGTTTTTGTTTCGTGCCTGGGTATTATAATCTATTCAAGAATAGATCCAGGAAATATAAATAAAAACGAGTTGACACTTTATTTATTTATCCTATCTTTAGCTCTGGAGGTCGTGGGTTCGATCCCCACCCATGACAATCATTCACGTGACGAACATGTGTTTGTTGTGTGTCTGGATGTTATTATCTATTTAGTATTAAGACGCCTTTCGAGAGCAACTAATAATCCCCTAGTTTTGTTTTTAAAGGCATCGTAACCCAATTTCACTCTGCCCTTAGAATAATAACTCCTACAGTCGTCGAAATCGAATAGGCCCGTTTTGACAGCTTGCAAAGACCATAGAATGTAACTCAGCACAAAAACTTCGAATTAATCGAAAATATTTATTCAGTTTTTGCGTTAAAATAAGTGATATTTCAGGAAATATTTTATTAGGGTTTTTTATATTTTCACGCCATCCAAAGAAATATGATACTTTATATAATTTCGAAACGTCTCAAAAACAGTTACGTCCATAGTTTTATAATAATAGAGATGTAACCAATACCATAGATAAAATATGTATGAATACTCTCACAAATTACAGAGAAAACAATAAGGAGTACAAAAGTACAGGTTAGCTTATCTCTAGAAAGAGATTTCTTCCAGCAGACCATGGCGACAGGAAAAACTCAGACTAAACTTTTAGGAAAACCCCACTAAAAAAGTCTTAACGGCGATAAACTCGTGATCTTGGCGTGACCACAAAATAAAGAGTTTACAGAAGGACCCCGCTCGCACCTTTTTCCAAAACTTGCGTGAACCGCCTAGGGTTACTACTATATTCGCTCTGAATTTTTAAAATGAAGTAAGTTAGTTATACCTACTTGACAGAACCGGCCAAAAACAAAATTCATCATGTGAAAAATTGCACCAAGTTCGACAAAAACAAAAACACTAGCGACAGTGCGACTTTCCGACTCACCGAAGCTCACTGACTTCGCTTGTAAACTCATGTCTCTGTGTGCGTGCGTCAAAAATGGCGTGTTGTTCTAAGCGGGCTATCTGTCAGAGCGCCGCGCATGTCTAATTTGTGACATTACCCTGGCGTGAATCAATGCGTCCTTATGTCTTTATTCGCAAAACTTCCAACGTTTCAGCTGATGTGTGGCATGTTGCGCCCTCTTATTGAAACAATTTTTTTCCCATCAATATCCTTAATGTGGTGCCAAAAATATTCGATTATCATGCACCTATAGCACTCACTGTTGACTGTATCCGGCTAACCTTTATTGTCTTGAAAAATTAACGTTCAATCACGCCACCTGACCACAACGCGAACCGCGCACTAACTTTTTGGGGTGCAATTGGTGTCTTGTGAATCACGCAAGAATCATCTTCGCCCAAAATGAGTCAGTTTTAGTAACTTACCCCAGTGAGAAGGAAATAAGCTTAGCCGGTTTTTATTTTATTTTTTGAATACTACGAAAATTACCTCTAACGAACTTACTTACCTTACCTCCTGCAGAATGGACGCAAAGACTGTGGTAATTTTCATAATAAATATTGTTACTAAATATCACATCAGAGAATGGAAACTAAAAAAAATTAGGCGTTGTGTTATTTTTAAATAAAACTTAGTAAGCTTGATTAATTCTTCAATCAATTAATTATTTTTAATGATGTTTACGATACATAGAAGGCGGTGGAAAGGTTATCTTCAGGTTTCAGGATTCAGGATGTCTGGTAAGGAAGGGGTTCTGGAAATCGGGATGGTTCTGGAAAGGAGAAAATACATTTAAAAAGGTATTTTGGGAAACTATTGGAAGATAATAGCATCCCGCCAACGCCTTGGCAGTGGGCACTGGCGGTAGGTAGGATTGGCGGTAGGTACATTCGACAAGGAAAACAACATATTGTCAACTTTTTGGGAGATTTGCATTTATTTTTCATCATTCATCCGCGGTGTTCAGAAACATGTGCCCACATTTAGGAACACCCAGTTTTCATCTTTTGCTGCTCCTCAATAGAACAGTCAACAGCAGAAGTAAGTGTTAAATCAACGTGCCAAAATTGATGATTTTACAAAAACTATAAAGCATATTAACGTCGTCAAGGCTGACATGCGTGCCAACAGACTCACCACTGAGGATGCACAAGACCGCGCGAAGCGGGCCAAGAAAATAAGAAAGGCGGACCCTGGGACCCCACACTGGTGTAGGTTCACAACCGGGATAGACCGCACGGATGATGATGATGATTTGTAGCTTATTAAACTACTAAGAATATAAATGAGCCATTTCATTCATTATAATGGATAAATGCTTCTTGTGATCATTTTTTTACGTATTTTTCATTCATAAAAACATATTGGAAGATTGTTCAATCATCATTTACTTTTGCTGTTGACTGTACTATAAAGCAAAGATCAAATTCAATCTTCAAGATCAAAAGATCAATCTTCTTTGAAATGGCAAATGTACAAACTAATAATCTACCGATACCTATTAGTAAAAGTTATTTTTTTATTATGTATGTATACTAGCGGTCAGCGGCTTCGCCTGCGTAGACTGTCTTTCCCGTCAAAATACAACCTAAATAAAAAATATAGCCTAAATAAAAAAATATAGCCTAAATAAAAAAAATATAGCCTAAATAAAAAAAGATAGCCTATGCCACTCCCTGATGTAGCTTTTTATTAGTGAAGGATTTTCAGTAGTTCCGGAGCCTATTTAATACAAACAAAAAAACAAATCTTTCCTTTTTATAATATTAGTCTAGATTTGTTCGCTATACATCGAAGTAGCGCCTGCGCAGAGCTAACGTAATATTTAACCTGATCAATCAAAGTTGAGCAGTGCTTACATGTACAGCTGTTTCATTTCTACAGACATGTGACAGAACAGTCTTAACTTAAGGCATCCTGTACGTCTATCACGAGTTGTCACTTTAAATTTACGTTATCGTTCGCGTAAAAAAATGTATTGGGATTTGACATGACATGACATGATGTCAAATCCCAATACATTTTTTACCATGAGTTTCCGTCTCGTAAACAGCGATCATTGCGTTCAGAAAACTGATGTCCCATTTCTGGCGAAGTCTCTGTACACATTAAAAAATGAAGAAAAATCCACTGATGTCGGTAAAAATACAAACAATAAGAATAATTACTTAATTATCTGGTTCTTTAATAATAGTACATTATTGCAAAGGCAGCGAAATAGGCAATTGCAGGTCGAGTATGAGTTTGAAGGCCGAGCCGCAGGCGAGGACTTCAATGATAAGAGACAGGCAATTGCCATTTCGGCCGAGGCATATATAGTGCTTTTCTTAAAAAAATGCAAGGAAATAAAAAGGGCCTTTTACATAATAAATTTAATTAATATTATTAACAAAATAACAACTCCGCTTTACCGCCAATTTGTTTTTTTTTATTTTACAATTTGTGCCGAAAGGTAAAAGCATCTGTGGCTATACAGCCACGAGAACGCAATGTGTACGATAGATGAAAGAGTTCTAAATTCAAACAGCACACTGTTTCATACAACATTGCCGGCGCGCTCTTCGTTCGAAATTCAAAGAACGCGCCGGGAAGTGATTTTGGGTTTTCAGTCTACGTAAATATGATACTTCGCGTGTTCTTTATTCAAAAGTAATGACAATATTTCCGAGCATGTTTAAGATAAAATGATTTGTATCCAAGTCCATTTTTCAGTATGGCAGTTCAGTTGTTTAGAGACATTCAGAGCGATATGTCACTGTCACTGTAAGTATCTCTCGTATTGTGTTCGTACTTATTTTGGCTTTCGATTTTTTAATATGCACTGATATTGTCTCAGCTCAACTTTTTTTGAGCACTTAGAACCTCTAATGCTTTTCAGGCAACAATAACAAGAAAAGTTGTTCGTAACAACTGGTTAAAATAACTGGTTTTAGGTGAAAATAACCTTCAAGTTTTTTTTGTAGTCTTGTCAAATTGACACTGCGTAATCTGTGTTGCCACATTTGCGTTTTTTGTTGTGTTGCAATTCTGTTATTGGAAATCTTGTTTGAACCAAGTGAATAAAGCTTTTTATGGAAATTGAATATTTAGAAACTGTTCCACGTATTTTTTCCTATTTTTTGGTATGGTGTACAAGTACATAGACCTGGAGACGACATACATTTTGGGACATCGTTGTGTGCCATTTTTGGTTCTATTTTGAAAGAAAGAAAAATCATTTATTGACCCTTATTATACACACTACACATACACACACACTATACATACACTTATTTACACGATTTTTTGATTGTGTATGTACACTTATTTACACGATTGGCGTAGTGCGCTGTACGCACGGTTTCTCGCCTCGATTTCACTAGTGTCCCGGGTTCGATTCCCGGTCGGGTCAATTCAGGAAACGATCTTTTCTGAATTGACTCGGGTCTGGGTGTGCTGGGAGACGCCCCTGGCTTATTTCCTTGTGTGGTACCTCGTAACACAGGGATATTAATCCCTACTTCAAGACCAACAAGAGGTGTGTTGTCTGGCGCATATTTATTTATATTTATTTATTATTATTTATTTATGTTACAGCACAATAAAATTTAATAATGAAAGTAACCAACAAACTAAGAATATAACATTAAAATTAAAACGGGCCAATCAGGAGCCTGCCTCAGCATGTGTCGCTGCAGTCTCGACTGCAGAGACGCTGGTGTTCTGGCAGGGCCTGTTGAGTGAGCCACACTACGAACACTCAGTGGCTTCTGTTGTGTACAGTGTATGAGTGTGTAAATAAATTTAAAAATGTGTGTGGAGAAAGTGTCTTGAGTGCAAAAGTGACAAAAAAAAAGGACATGAGTGTGGACTTGTGGAGTGTGCCTACATAAAACCTACATAAAACAACAAAGCGTTGAATAAAACAAGTTGACAAGATTATGTAAATTACATTGCAGCAATATCACAAACCTTCGTGGTTTTTCGAATGCTAAATTATTTCTAATTGTGTTGTGTGACTATTTAGAATGGTAAATAATAAAAAAAAAAACAATGACTAAATAAACTCTATGTTTTTAAATTTTAAGTACATAATATGTTTATGTAAGTTTATTTATTGCTATCTTAATAACATGTATGTCCATTGTTATTTTTTTATTGATTATCTGCTCATCGGGCACCACCTCAACTGTTTACTCTTTTTAGTTTCTCTACCCGAAGGTTGCCGAGAAGAGATCATCGCTTCTAGCGATAAGGCCACCTAAGTTGTACTAATAAGATAAGATATGTGAGCTACCACTAAACAAATTCAAAAACCACACAGTATTATCAAAAAAGGGCTATTACACTACAATTGATTACCTTTTGGATAAAAAGGCCTGGGTTTAAGCTCTCTACTCGGTACATGATTAGTTAACTCTTGTAATATTTATATTACTAGTTTGTACTGACTAACAAAAATCTAACAATTTCTAGGCTTGAATTGTATAACTTTGTACAATGTTTTTGCTTTATATCCGGTAGTTTAGATGTACTTTTAGGTCCATATTTTAAGGAAATGTTAGAACGTAAGCATTTTTTTTAAATACTCTTTGTACTTTACTAACTCTTTTTGTGAAACCGAACTAAGTTTAAAAGAGTAAGTACTGAGTTTCTCGCCGGGTCTTCTCAGTATAAGATCAACTTCCGATGCGGTGGTAGAGTCACATTATGTTTGTATACAGTGTATTTATGTATTCATATTATTATAGTATTTAAGTCTATTACTAAGTTTTTTTTTCTTTCTTGTAGGTAATGACGATTTAAAAGTACTTGTTACAGGTCTATTTAAATAAAGATATTTTTGTTTGTTTGTTATTTGTTAAGATAAGAAATTTTTTATCGCACAAATATCACAATTACAAAAATAAAGTTTACTTAACTTATTTTTGTAATTATTATATTTGTGTAATAAAGAATATCTTATCTTATCTTAGTCACGGGCGAGGACGATGTACCGAAATTCCATACAAAAACGGCTACACGGTGTGCGCGGACGCTAGCGGCCATCATTATTGGTGAAAACTCATGTTAAACATACAGGAGTGAGTGAATTGCGACGAGTCCGCGCATTCAGCCATTCATCGCTGCGATAACAACGCCGTGTGGAGAAATTTTCTATGAGAGTGCATAGAAACACGTGGCTCGACGATGATATAGCCGTGATATGGTCGCTCGTGGAGGTGATGCCCTAATTTTTTTTTTATATTGCCTGTCAAGATGACCTCACTCCACCTGATGGAAATCGGTCGTGAAGTCCAGATATGAGGTTGACAAGCCCAGTCATTCAAACGAATCACTGGACTGGCCATCCTCACCTTGAAGGCCTGCAGAAATGCCTTTTCACGCCCTGCTTTAAGAACCCGGGACTATACGAGGAAGGAAACACATGTGCTGGAAGAGCGTTCACGTCTGGATGGTACGACAAAGAAACGAGTCACCGAACCTTTTAGTTCGGGCCAACAAATGTTGAATTGTGTGTGTGTGACCCACACACGCCGTAGTCCAGCACGCGTGGTACGGGAGTGGAAAGGTAAGGGGGGGGGGGATCAGGGTGAAATAATTTACGTTTCAGGGTTCGTTTACACCAGAGACGTGCGAGGATGCGCTTGTTGAGATTGAGAGCCAATAGAGTGACCAAAGCTTAGCAAGCAGCGATTCTATTGGTTCTAATCTTAACAAACAGATTCCTTGCAACGCATATCTCTGGTGTAAACAAACCCTAAGTCTTGTTACCTTACCAGTGTATATTTATATTATTCTAGCTGTCTCTCCCGTCAAAGTATAGCCTAAATTAAAAAAAATATAGCCTGTGTCACTCCTTCTTTGCTTCACTTCAATCCCTTCGTATTCCTTTTCCTTCTTCTATTACCTAACTCTTTACTATTCTTTTGTAATCCTGATATGTATAATATTTTATCAATATACATTATCCAAAATAATATCCGTTCATAATTACCTACTAACTTACCTGATCCGATCCAAATTCCCGTTTAAAATCCAAATTTTATAAGTCGCTTGTTTCCCTACCTTTTAATTAAAAACTCCAACACCCTTGTCAGTGGCGATCATGCACAAACCGTGCGAACCAATTGAAAAAAAAAAAGAATTTTTACACTGGTCCAGTACTTTCGGAGCCTATTAAATACAAACAAACCAACAAATCATTCTTCTTTATAATATTAGTATGGATCAGCAGATTTATCAAAAAACTAAGTTTATAATATCATCCAGTCTAAAAAATAAATTAGATGAATTTGTAAAAATATGGAAATTAATTATTGTGTGTGGTAGGTTATTTGGCAAGCCTACAAATAGTCACAATTTGCATACCAACGTTAACAAAAAAATTATAAAGGAAGGTAACTACCTAAATATGAACTTGTTTATGTTTTAAAGCACATTAAATATTTATTTTAAAAAACACATAAGTAGGTAGTTAATTTTAGATTGTCTAATCTCAAATTTGAAACAACAAGTATCCAAGGTTATGAGGTCAGAAACATTATACATCCTTATTAGATTTAAAATGAGCCAATCATTTCTATTCAAAGACTATTACAGGATAGGCCTGTTTGTGATGGTAGCGATCCTGCCTTGAGCGCCGGAGGACGTGGGTTCAATCCCAACCCATTACAGACTTAAGTCTGTGACACTAAATTTTTAGTGTATTTTGTGTGTCTGGGAAAGCCACCTGCCACCCACCCAGTGGACCAATGACTCGGTGCAAGTTGCAGGAACCCACTGGATGCCAATAGGGCTATTTGCAAAGCCACTTGCTGTGGCGTTCTATTGGGAAGCCCTATGTCCAGCAGTCGACTTCTAAAGGCTGTTGATGATGATGAGTACAAATACACAAATACAGCCTTATACGTCCCACTGCTGGGCACAGGCCTCACCTCAACTATGAGGTGGTACGAGCTATACTCCAAAACGCGGGCTCAGTGCGGATTGTTGGAGAGGTGAATGTAAGGCCAGTGATAAACCTTACCGTCAGATGTTATCAAGTCGCCTTTTTAGGCCTCTGACGGCTTTACGACTGATATCTTGCGACGTCAGCCGGGACCAACTGTTTAACGTGCCTTCCGAAGCACGGAGATGCCCGAAAAACACATCATTTAATTTCGGTCGGGATGGTCACCCATCCATAACCCGACCTGACTGGCGTTGCTTAACATCGGATCGTTGCCGATCCGCTGCCGTCACTTAGCCACGGGCACCACGGATGATGATGAGTGTCTGAGTGTTATTATCTGAAGTTTGTATTTAGAAGTAAGTATTTAAGTATGTTTATCAATCACCTAAACCCATAGTACAAGTTCTGCTTTGTATAGGGTCAGATGATCCTTCCATTTCTCCTTGATATTTATTTATTTATCTACATTAACAAAACCTGTCCAATAAGCAGGAGAATGCCAAAAAAGAAAGACAAAAACACATTTCAAGCTTACAAATATGGACAACCACCTCATTAGAACCCTCTTAGAATACCTACTAAAGATGCGGGTGTATCAGGGATCCATCATCGGTTTGCTAAATTCCGATTCAATGTGGGTTCACTTCGTCACTTCAAACTATTTTCACATTGTAAGTACATAAGAACTGTCCCACTGCTAAGTTAAAGCTAAAAGTAAAAGTAAAAAGTAAAAAATATCTTTATTCATATAGACTTATCGAAAGTACTTATGATAAGTCATTAGTTACAAAAAAAAAAAAATTAAAGCAAAAATATACTAAGCTACAGTTTACACATGCTCTAAAATGGAATAGCATGCTTAAAACGAGCATGCTCATTTCTGATGAGCATGCTCATTTCTGACGAGCATGCTCATTTCTGACGAGCATGCTCATTTCTGATGAGCATGCTCATTGTTAGCAATGCTTAAACACGCTACAATTGATGGGTATTGGCTTGATCACCACACTTGCCAAATAAACATCATATGCAAAAACTGTTACCTATTTCAAAAATACAGCTTTAAACTTTTTTTTTAGAATGGACAGCTCCCACCAGCATTTATTATTAAACTGATTAAAGAATGAAGGGTTTTATTAGTGGTTTCCAATCAGGAATATTAACATTTTAACATGTTCTCATCACAATTGACGTAGTGCGCTGAAGAACAGTTTCTCATTCTAACTTGTAGTGTCTTGGGTTTCACATCTGGTCGAGTCAATTCAGGGAACAATCTCTTTTAAAATGGATCAGGTCTGGGTGTGTTGGGAGATGCCCCTGGCTTAATCCCTTGTCTGGAACCTCATGACACATATATTAACCCATTTATAGACCATGTTAAGGGAGGTGCTTTCTGGTGCATATTTAATTATATTAATAATCAACCAAATAAAACCTATTTTGTTGAGGACTAACGAACTGCTACTATTTTAGTGAATACTCTCAAATAATATAGTGGATCTATTTAAGTTGTATTTTCTGCACATTAATAGTTCAGTCAGAAGGATAAGATAAATTACAATCATTACTGAGAGACGCCCCTGGCTTATTTCCTTGTGTGATACCTCGTAACACAGGGATATTAATCCCTACTTCGAGACCATTACAAGAGGTGTGTTGTCTGGCGCAAATAATAAATAAATAAATAATAAATTCTTGCACAAACAAACAAACAAAATAGATAAATACAGCAAGTAGAACTTCTACGTAACAATACAATACTAAGATAATTACATCTACAATTTTGGCAGTGTTATCTCTTTCAGGTAACTTTTCATATAGGAAATTCTACAAAAGAGCTACTTTCAGAACATACATATATACATACATACCATCACGCCTTTTTCCCATCGGGGTAGGCAGAGACCACATCTTTCCACTTTCTTCCACTCTCATTAATCCTTTCATACATGCTCGTCGTTTATGGGTACTCCTGACCTGACCTTTTATGACCACGTCTTGGACTGGTCCTAAGTACATCCGTCTAGACCTTCCCCTTTCAACAGCTCCATCCACCCTCGCCTTGTAAATTTGTTTCGTTAATCGCCTTTCATCCATCCTTTCCATATGCCCAAACCATCTTAGCATTCCCATCTCAATTTTAGTGACAACATCCTCTTTCACACCACATCACTCTCTTATTAAGCTATGCCTTACTTTATCACTCAATGTCACTCCTGCCAAAAATAATATGTGTATTTCTTTTTAGGCTGGTTTTACCCATATTCTTAACTTCTGGGCTGTTTGGTGCAGAGAGTGATGGTTTCTCTTTCATTCTTAGCACTGTCAACATTGGTTGGAGAGTGACAGAGTCGTCCATTGGCTAAAGTAGTGTTGTACTGATTTTATGAATAATTTAATTGTTATAATGATTTAACAGTTCAATGTTATAGAATACAGAGGATTACTTGCTCATATGAACCTACTTCAGGCACCAGTCTCTCACAATATGGCACAGTTCTAATATATTGTGAGTATTACAATAATTTAAATATAAGTTATACCTACTAAGAGAATGAAATAAATGTTTTAGTTTTTTTTGGTTTTAAACAACTTATTTCATGGGTTTTATTCAGGAACTAAGTAAGTTTATTAAGTAAACATAGAACTTTGTAATCTAATAATTTGAATAAACCCAGAATTTAAATTACATTGACACTAAAATTGTTAATTTAACTTCTTAATGATCAGTGCTAACCTCTGATCATTATGAAGTTAAATTGAAGTCATTCCACCCTAGGATTGTCCCTATTAAACTTTAATTGATGTGTGTGGTATAGGGGCCAAAACTAGTTAACTTATATGATCATGTTGCAACTAAAATATCTAAATAGAATCTTATTGGTTATCAGAACAGATTTTTTATTCAGATAATATTGACTTGAATACCACAAATCTTCTTGACTTGGGGTTGGTCAGAGTAAGGTCATTGACCCCTAACATAATCACTAAGTTGTTGGTTATGGTTTTCCCTGCTTTAGCCATAAAATGGCCTAGAATTTTGGCATAACTAGTTTAATAGGGTAATTTATTCGTGTTTATGCTCAAATAATGTTCACAGACTATTTTTTGGCTAGATTTCGTTGTCATAAGGTCCAAAATTGGCATTTGACCTATGGTCGTTCGGATTAGGGTCATCAGACCGGAAATGGCATGTACTTACAGCATTCGGCGATCAGCTGAGCAGGGCACAGCCGCTCGGGCATCCGTGTCTCCAGGCATCCAAACAATCCATAACAGCACAAAAACACAATTCTATAGTAAACTTTCACGATTGGAATGCACTAGACACAAGTATCAGCCAAACAAAAACACACACAAATAAACAATCTAAGTATCACAGAAGTCAATGGTCGCAAGATCTCAGAATTCCTTACCGCTAACCCATATTCGGGCAATGTATTACTGTGTAATCAACGGAATTATTACCAATTTACGGCACCGCTCGCGACGACCGTTCGCCCGCTGAGAAAATTTTTATAATGTTTTTCGAAAGCGCCTAGACGCCCCGCCGCAGACCTTTCGAAAAAGTACAAAATGCAATCGCGCGCTAAATAGGAAAATCGATAAGGCCGTTGGACCGCCGCCGAATCGAAACTAGAATAATAATTTATCAAAAAATGTAATAAAAACGACATTATTTCTTGTGACGGTTCCGAGCTGTCAGAATTTTCTATGCGCAATACAGCTGGTTTCAAAGCACCCCTGTTGTAATCTGAAGGTGGCGCTGCATTATGACGTCCGAATTCGGCCGGTTCGCCTTCACTGAAGGGCGAAATTGAACCGTATTGACATGACCACTTATGACTTTCTTATTTGGCGCTAATCGCGAAAAATTCGAAACGGATACGAATTTGTTTGTAAAACTTACTACTGACAGTAATCAGTCGATTGGAAAATTCCAAATATTTAATGGTAAGCGGGCGCGCGGTGTCCGTTGAAAGAAACGCGAGACACTGTTTTCGAAACAACACTGGCTCGACGTCATTTTTGGCGTATTTTGAGTTGGATCGTGACGGGAAAACTCGAAAGCATTCGGTTGCGAGAACGAGATGGTCGCCTAGATATAGCGAACGAAATTCAACTTTATTAAACTGGAGCCTCATACTTTCGCATTAGATAATCGTTTAATGAGGCGGGAATGTTGTGTGCAGCCGTACTATTTTGAAGTTTTTTTTCTATACTACGTATAGATAGTAAACTAGAGAGGAGAACGGCTGTTTTCTATATAAAACTGCACTTGTATGTGTAACTTCCCGTATGTAGTTATCGTATGGACAAAATCATATCTGTGTCTGTATTTGTATTACTTGAGAATATAAAAATTGTATAGTCGAGCGCGCCTTACGGAATCAATAATCTAAAAATCCGTTTTCTATTTTCGAGCAAGTCATGTTCGTGTTAACTGTTGGAAACTTAGATAGATCGAGGTTAGCGGCGGTTTAGTCCCTTATTTAGACCTAGATAGGATAGGTACCTACCCAGGTGACTGGCGCATAGTTTTTAATAGTTTTGCCTTGCGTCATTGTTACTACTATACCTACGTTAGGTATTAAAGGTGGTAAGTACTACGTAGACAGATGACAGGAACATACCTACCGAGCGTAAGAAGCAGAATTTGAGGCAGGTGCGTAAACGTAATTTGTAAATATATTAGAGTTTGTAAAGAAGATAGGTACATACTAAGTCTTCATTTGAACGGAAGCATTTTTTTTAAGTTGTAGTAGGTCGTTTAGTTGAAGTTTATCTCAATTCATTTGTTTATGGTATAGGGCCAGTAGGTAGCTATCTCATGTAGGTAACTGTTCTTATCTACCACGCAAGATTAGGTAATTACTTATTACTTACAGGTTAAAGGTTTGTGTATTTAAATAATACTTTGAACACGATCTCCTTAACTGATAAAATCAAATTACTTACCTACTTAAATGTTGAATGTACATTCCCAAACTGTTGTATTGTAAATTGTTTTGTTATAATGTTCTATTTAATAAAGATTATTATTATTATTATTAAATAGTTGCCTACTAACCAACTACATTTATAATTCCAATCACAAGTTTATTGCCTAAATAAAGATCAATAAGTAGTAATTAAAATTAAATATAAGTTACAATATCACGTTCACTTAGAGAGCAGATGCGAAGGAGTGAGGGCTTTTGTTCGGTCATGAACTCGATTAGGTACATAGGAGAGTCGTGGCCTAAGCACCCCAACTCGGATCGTGGATCGTGTGGACCCGAGTTCAAATCTGGGCAGAACCAGTCTTTGTGTGCATTGCAAATTACCAACTAGGTATAGGTAACTCTCCTCTCCGGTGTGATTGGAAACATCGATAAAAACCAGATCTACCCGGTTACCAGCGAATCGCTCACCAGTTCACCACCTACCACGTTGGGTTTTAATACCATTGGTGAAAGTGGGCTTCTGAGTGTTCCGTTCACCATGACGGCAACAGTCACCTTTGACTACCCCGTTTGGGATAAAGTCGTGATTGTATAGTACGCTCGTAGGTATTAAGGGTGTCTGACGCTCGAATCCAGACGTCAATCGAAGCTAAACAGTACATGCATGTAGTATAGCTGTCCCTTTCATTTCTATTGATATGTGACAGGGCAGCATCTAATTGATGTGTGCTCAACTTTTAATAGGCGTTTGTGGATACGGGAGAGAGACTGATAAACATACTCGTCGTATGTATCATGTAGGTATGTACCTATACTGTGTAGTGTACCTATTAGATATTCTCATACGTAAGTAAGACTCCGTTTTAGTGGTTTTGGAAAACATGATATCGACTGAGCATCGAACCTAGAACATTTAATCAACTCTAGAAGACCAACTAGAGCTACTAATTCCGTGAAGAAAATGTTAAATGTCTTGTGACGTTGCCTCCAAGTCCATAATTTAAAAAGCATACCTATAAAGCTAGGTCTACATCGCCCGTAGTCTGTGGCACTTACAGGCTACGTCGCTGCGCGCCAGATTATAATGCCGGTTTTCCTTTCCCTCCCACTTTTCATTTTCTACCCCATTTCCCCCTGGCGCCCCCCAGCCCCAGATTCATAAGCCGGATAAAATGTAGCCTATGTTCAAACAAATTATGTGGAAGAACTTAGGTGTTTTGTGGGCTTAGCATCTTGCTCAATAATTTTAGAAGTTATGCGTCTTTCAATATTAAACCTTATCTTGATTCTTGAGTAACGGCCTTTTTTTACCCATTTCAAAAAAGGGAGAGGTGTCCAATTCGGTTTAGTTTTATTTATAAATAAATATCTACACACGTTCTTTAGTTACAGATAACACATAATTTTTGAGTGAAATTGTAACAAAGATTTTTTCATAATTCTTAACATTTCAATGAATATAAAATAATCGAAACCATTCAAAAATGATAATGCCTAATTTAAAGTATTTTAATAATGATAAGTCACTTTTTCAAAATACCCACTAAAACACCCTGGGTACACCTCACCGCTTTGGAACGGGACGACATGGAGCAAAAAGATTAGATTCGTCCCAGCGGTCGGCCCAGCCGACCGGGCCTCCTCACGCTACAGGGCTATTCGGGTAAACTGGGACACGGACACCCCCTACGGAAGCATTATGGCTCTCACCCTGGTGCTGCTTTAGGCAGCAGGACGAGGACGGGCGAATCGCCGTCTTCTTGCGTCGGAGAGGGGCCACCAGAGGATCATCTCCTCGGGCCCTCTCCGCGGTCTCCTTCTGCGTCATCACCCACTCGCAGAAGGTGATCACTGTCTTCCAGGCCACCTCGCTCCCCAACATAGCCTGAATAACGGCCAGGAGCGGAATGAACCTGACAAGTTATGTGGATTGTAATACCCCTGTTGAAAGTTGTTAAATTATAATAATAAATAAATAATAATAAATAAATAAATAATAATAAATAAGTAACATTAGCATTAACTGTGGCTGGAGCCTCCTTTTAAGCGTAGAATTGCTTGTGTCAGGCAGGAGGCACCGCTCTTCTAAACATATTACATGAGTGTTACCTTTAAACTAGTATTACCAAAAGAAAGAAAGTTAAAAATAAAATAAAATACAGATATTGAAAGTAAAAGCTCTAGGTACGCGCGAGCTTGTGTGTGTGTGTGTGTGTGTGTGTGTGTGTGTCTTGCATTCATAAAAAGGTTAGCTATAAATGTCCAGTTCTTTATTAACTGGATTAAAGACATGGGCAGCACGATAGTTGTATTGTCTTTTGGCAAATAGAGAATTAGCTTTAGGCAGCTTATCAACTCTATCCTTTCTCCTTTTACTCAATATGTTTGGGTCATAAGGTAATTTACTATGCATTTTAGAATTGTTTGAGTAATGTATAAATTATACCGAACGAAGCATACTTTTTAAACGAATATCACGAATAAAACAAGCAATTGAATGCCATTATTTTAACTCACTAACTTATTTCGCAAAAATTACGACAGTGCGCAAAAAGCAGTACAAATTACTTGTTTAGATTAGAAACAATCGCGATTTATACAAAATCTGTTTTAAAATGTGTGTCATGGCTGGAAATCTAAAGTGGCGGAAGGTTTTTGCGTACTTGGAAGATAAATCTGGACTAGTATTTAGTTATAGTTATTTGACTGGCACGTTGACGTGCGTAAGTGATTTTTCCTCCTGCCCTGGGGGCCGTAAGTTCGTTTCCCACGTAAGTATAAATAAATGTAGATGAAGTAGAACCTTTATAATAACGCATAGAAGGATAGAAATAGAAATAGAAATAAAGAAGGACGGCGAACTTCCATGTAATTTCAGACCTCTACTTACGGGCCACGTACATAAAAGAAATCGGTAGATGTTTTTAGAACTACGCTAGACTAACAAAAAAGTTAATTGTTTTAACTCTCTTAAAGCTGGGGTTAAAAAGATATTAAAGCTATAAGGCGAAGGTAGTGAGGTTATATTTTAAATCGCTGGTTTTTAATCATTTTTTAATTATTAAAATGACACTGATGCTTACACATCAGTCAGAATGGATACATGTTCCACTACAATGCAACGTACAATATCCGCATTTTGTTCGACTAGGCACGGTTCCATGCAAAGTGTTCCGTTCCGGAGAATTGCGCGGATGACCGTCGTGGGAAGGCGGACTCCGCGCCCTCCCAGACGGGCCCACGTCTTTGCGACGGGTCCCGTCGCGGGTGTACGAACGGGCTTGTTCAGTCAACAGCGCTACATGATACGTGCAATGAGAACCCTCGATGGGCCTCATCCACCACATCCTCATCCTTTGCAAAGGCGCACTGCGAGTTTGTTAGTACGGCCGCGTGCTTCTTCTACTACGCGTATAGCTCGTGCCGCATCGGTGCGCGGCACGAGCGATCTGTCACCCGTTGCCCTTATCACATCATCACAAAACTATAGAACAAGACAAAGGCCTTCAAGGTGAGGATGGCCAGCCCAGTGATTCGTTTGAATGACTGGGCTTGTCAACCTCATATCTGGACCTCGCGACCGCTTTCCATCAGGTGGAGTGAGGTCATCTTGACGGGCAATATAAAAAAAAAGAACAAAAGAAGTACATTTCTGGTGTACTTATATTAAGTTCGTTAAGCTCAGTATGAGGCTTATTTAAGTTTTACTGCTATGTAAGCTTTGAAATGAAAATCATATTAACTTATTTATGTACATTTATTTAAATAATTTACAAGTGGTCCAAGAATGCAGCAGGAGCTCCGAAATGATCCGGATGACAAGCGTACCCCATGTACCATAAAATGGGCATTATGTGCGAGCAACACCCAACTGTATGATTTCCAGCAGCACAATAACAATAATATCCTAAAATGGCTTCACTCCCTTGTACTACTTAAAGTCTACTAAGTAGGACCCTTCTGTGTATAGACTCAGGTACATGAAGTTTTTCCCGATCATCACACTCTGGAAACAAGCAACGGCCAGCAGAGGCAGCTGCTCTTCTTGTTGTTGTAAGAGCTATTTGAGTGTTTGCTTTATTATTTGCTTGCTGGGTTTCAATTTGATTATGTTTTTCTGCAACAGGTGGTGCAGGTAATTCTGGAGGGATTCTACTTTCTCTTGCAGTTTGATTATTTGATAAAAACGAAAAGAAACTGTTACAAACAATTAAATAATAAAAATTAAACGTAACGTAATGTGAGTGATTCGTTTGACATTGACAATATTGACATTGATGACAACAATGGGCAAAAGGCAAAGAAGTATATTATCATACAGCCTCTTTGTCAGTTTGTTTTTTCACTTTGCACTTGAATACATTCAAAATACAATTATGTGGCTTTAAAATTTTCATTATTGTGTATTTATTTAATTAAAATAGGTCAAGACAGTTAAAATATAACTTACCATAACACAAATTGAAAATAAAATTAATTCCATGATTGAAAACTTCTGCGTAGATTGGAATACTCTCACAGGAAATAAAACCGTTTAGTTTTTGCACTTTTTGTTGCACTACAGAAAAGTTTTGTTTCATTGAAATCGGGAATAATTTATCTTTGACCTGCCTTCTTTAAAAATCCTGATTATATGGAAATAAATCCAACAAATTTAACTCTATTTATTTAACATGTTTCCGTTTGGTAACGTTTTTGTAAAATATGGAGGCGAGTTTCGCCGCCCTTCTTTATTTGACATACACACAGGAAACAATTAAAATAAAATCACAAGAGTTGTCAAAAGGCTCCCACTCAGCATATGCCGTAGTACCATGTTCAGCACCACGACGCTGGTTTTCAGTGGTTACCCTAACAAATAGGGAGAAGCGGCGCAATTACCATTAACTTAATCACTACTTTAATTAAGCTGTACCAAAAAAATATTAATTACTTATATGATAAAATGACAAAGAAATTACAACAGTGGACCCAAACTTAGCAATTATTATACTATAACTGTGTACATAGCATTCACAATAAATATCATTTTCTTAAACATGCTCGGAAATATTGTCATTACTTTTGACTAGAGAACACGCGAAGTATCATATTTACGTAGACTGAAAACCCAAAATCACTTCCCGGCGCGTTCTTTGAATTTCGAACGAAGAGCGCGCCGGCAATGTTGTATGAAACGGTGTGCTGTTTGAATTTAGAACTCTTTCATCTATCGTACACATTGCGTTCTCGTGGCTGTATAGCCACAGATGCGTTTACCTTTCGGCACAAATTGTAAAATAAAAAAAAACAAATTGGCGGTAAAGCGGAGTTGTTATTTTGTTAATAATATTAATTAAATTTATTATGTAAAAGACCCTTTTTATTTCCTTGCATTTGTTTAAGAAAAGCACTATATATGCCTCGGCCGAAATGGCAATTGCCTGTCTCGTATCATTGAAGTCCTCGCCTGCGGCTCGGTCTTCAAACTCATACTCGACCTGCAATTGCCTATTTCGCTGCCTTTGCAATAATGTACTATTATTACACGACCAAAATATCAATTTTGCGTTTACAGACTCTGTAATTTCAATAAATGCAGTTTGTATTTAACTTTAAATGAGACAACGCTATTCGAATTTCTTATGGGCGGTGGTATATTATTCCAGCATTTCGTGGCAGCGTAACGAAAACTGCCACGAAATGCGATCGTCTTGTACTGAATGCTTGCTAATCTGAATGCAGTTCTACACGGTCTATGCGAAAATTTAAGCTTTTCGTACAGGTAAGGAGGGGTTTTATTTTTTATGAGACCAAAGAGTAAGCTAGCAAAATGGAGACCTCTTCGAGATTCCATATTTAAAAGTCCCCCCTTATTAAGATAAGGCGTCACATGAGCTCTGCGCGGGATCGTGAAGCAAAACCGGGCACAAGCATTCTGCACTCGCTGTAGCAGCTTTCTAGTTTTAGCCAAAAGACATCCTCCAGTAACGTAGGATAGTCTTCATACAACCACCCCGTCAAAAATGAAGCACAAATCGGATCCACACATGCGTGACTATTGCTGGCTTACGTGCGGCGCGCGTTGACATTGAACATTGCGGAGCTGTAATGAACACTGCAAAACGGATCGTTTGGAGCCATTTATGGCTCCAATTAAAGTGCTTCAAAATGGGCGCGCGGACTTGGATTCTTTGAGTAATAATTATTCTAAAGGAGAACTCTACTTTTCACTCAACGTGAGCCAGGACATTTGAACTAGTTTACCTATAATTGAACTAGTTAAAATGTTTTATTCGTAGGTAATGTCTGTCCTGTAGATCCAGGGGTGGGCTAAGGGTCCCAATAGGCACCTAAAGATTATTTATTACTAGCTTTCCGCCCAGGGCTTCGCCCACGTTTCGTTATTATAGCCAAATTACATATAATCTATATACATTATAGCCCATGTGTTATTCTGATGTATAAGATGTATTACTGTGAAGTTTCATCCAAATCCGTTCAGTAGTTTCTGCGTGAAAGAGTAACAAATATACATACATCCTCACCAACCTTCGCATTAAAATTTATAATATTAGTAAGATAATATCTAGCGGTTAAAATCTTGTAAGTGTGGCGAGAAAACTCAAAACATCGAATGGAATCAGCGAAACATTTTTTTTTAAATATTTTAGTTTTACAACCAGCGACATCTATTTTTTTCACAACATGGCCGCTGTTAAAATGTTTAAGGGCGCTCTACACTGCTGGTGTCCGAAAAACTATTTTTCAAAAGTTAATTGCAAATAGTTTTTTTGTGCGCCTTTGGTACTTTATAGGTCATCCATGCGCTAATTTTTAATGCGTTACTAACGGTAAGAAAACCATACGATCTAAATATAACGTACCTAATCGAGTTGCAATATTCACTTTTGGATGATAATTGATGTCAAATCGATTTATTTGCTAAGCTAATTTTACATAATAGCGTCTTTTAAAGTATGTAAATTTTACGACGCACTCTTTCGTTTTGATCGCCGTTACTTTCATTCCTGGAGTCGGCAATTTCTTCACAATCTCATCTTTACCTCATCAGAACCTCATCGTCAATCGATGCTTTAATCCTGAAATCGGCCTTGTTATTCACACGCGCGTGTATACGCGCCGTAATTCTCAACATGGTCGCTAGCTGTGGAATTTTCCCACCTTTCTCTTCGAACTCTATTTGTTTTGCAACAACTCGCGCGGCAAAAACAACGTGAAAAGAGTATTTAGATCGATCGACGGCCTCGTTTCGTTCGATTCCTGGTTTAGACGTAATGATATTAATAAGCAAAAAGAAATAACTACTCAGTTAAAACGCGAAATGTTTCCACATGCAAATCAAAGCCCAGTCAAAACTAGACTAGAACAAATACCTATATCTAATCTACCCCTTTAAATGTTTTTTACTTTTCGCTACTGAATTTGTGTAACTTCGCTCGATTTTTTTTTTACTTGGCTTGACTGTCATTTGATAACTGCCTAGTAGTTAAGTGAATTTTTGATCTATCTTTGCCTAGTTTCTGTCTTGAAGAGACACTGATTGTATTGGTTTCGAAACACATGCGCGCCACCATCACCACCATCGCTCGCAGTGATAGGTATCTCCTTAGAATAATAACGTGTAGAAGGATAGTCTTCATACAACTGCCCCGTCAGAAAAGAAGCACTAATCCGATCCACACATGCGTGACTATTACTTGCTCACGTGGGGCGCGCTTTGACATTGAACATTGCGGAGCTGTAATGAGCACTGCAAAGCGCCAATTAAGGTGCTTCAAAATGGGCGCGCGGACTTGGTTTCTATATGCAATTATCATAAGAGTATCATTATGTCGCTGGTAGCGTCCCGTAAAGCGAGTAAAGCAGTTGCAATACCCACCAGTTGCCAAGTGTTAATGGTTTCACTAAACTTCGTCGATGTTACACCGGAGTAGACCCCCATTCCACAATCACTCTCACGTCGTCACGCTTTGACTTTGAATGACATGGTATTGGATGGTGAGCCCACCACTGGCCGGGCCTCGTCTGTTAGAGTGGCCCCACACTTGCGTTCTTTGAGCGTCAGCGTCTTGCCGGCGACCCTGTCACTAGCGTTTTTCGACGGCGGGAAGACGGTGTAGTGTAGGGGTCGCTGGCACGGCGCTGAGGCTCAAATAACGCTAGTGTGGGGTCTCTCTTAGGCAACAAGCGTACCTATACAGGTAAAGCAGACGTGTACATGTTAGTTTGCCTTGTATTATGAGATGCTAAGAACTACCTGAAGTCATGCCGTTGTTATGTAAAAAAAAAAACATCATTAACCATGGTTACATCAATAAACAAGGGTCGACTTCCTCTTTGAGTTCGGTTAGCACCCGTGCCAGAAGTAGCCACTCTTCCTTAACGCACTCATACATACAAGGTTTAATGAAATCCAAAAATACAATACAAATCAACCAAGACCGGAAAAATATGTGGTGTGAGCGCGGGCGCGCGCGCGTGTTAGTGTGTGTGTTAGTGCGTGTGTGTGAGTGTGTGTGTAGATATCCAATTTACATAGAATGTTTTATTAATAATTCAGCATCTTCATATTTTAAAGTTTTTAGCCAGCAGATAACTTTTGGCTTGCATTCACGTCGAGTTAAGGGATAAATTTGTAGGACTTTAATACATTTATTATACAAATGAGTTGACAGATATTGAAACTGTGTTTGTGCAAATTGTGTACGTGTCCGGATTGCCTCTACAACATTAATGATTCTTTTTTTTTGCTTTGATACGGGTTGTAGTCTAATTTGGAGTGTTTTTTCATAATTATGTGAAAAATGAAAAGTCTTCTAATGGAGAGAGTATCAGTGAGAGTGTGTAGGGTCTGTGTGGAAAATCTACGTTTGTTTTTCCTGCACAACCCCAAACAGTGATGCAGTAAATGGAAATGGATTGAGCTAGAGCGATATAAATGAGATTGATTAAGTTTTGTGTAGCAACATGCCTAATAATTTAAAATATCCAAATCAATTTACGTAATCTATTAGCATTTATCACATATATCTTAACATCTATTATGTTGATCTATAATCTGCAGAAAATATCACTGCTGACACAAGTGATTTTCTTTTAAAACCTAACCGGTATGTTTACGTACGCACATTGTCCCAATGCAAAGACCGGCCTTTTTAAGTGTCTTGTTTAAAACTATTAAACAGGTGTGGTGAGCCTTTCGGAAACCGGTATGGATACGTAGAGTGACCCATTTTCTTAGAATAATAACGTATAGATAGAAGGATAGTCTTCATACAACCACCCCGTCAAAAATGAAGCACTAATCCGATCCACACATGCGTGACTATTGCTGGCTTATGTGCGGCGCGTTTTGACATTGAACATTGCGGAGCTGTAATGAACACTGCAGAGCGGTCCGTTTGGAGCCATTTATGGCTCCAATTAAGGTGCTTCAAAATGGGCGCGCGGACTTGGTTTCTAAATGTATTATTCTGAGCCCATTTTATACATTTATTCAGTAATACCTACTTCAGAATATCCCGGAGAGCTGATGTTTAGTCAGCTAAGAGTCTTGGGGCCTTATCTTATTATAATCCCTTAACTTGTCAAGTTCATAATAATGAATATAATTTATTAATGTAATGAACATTTGCACGCTGTTAATTTAACAAATTTTTGTGAGACTATGTTACCTGATCAATAATAATGTCACGTGTATTTATTGAACCTAAAATTTATGCAAATAAATTGTTTGAGTTTGAGTTTTCATTCACAAACTGAGCGTAGAGCAATTTCGTAATATGATATTTCATTTACAGCCAGTCAGCGGTGACCTAGCACTAACGTATCCTCCAGGCTGGATATATAAGCGATTGTGATGAGGCCTCTAACTTCTTATTGCTGAGTAGGTATACAAAATAATTGTGGGTCGGTCAACAACGCGCGAGGTGTTAGGTATAAGCTTAGATTAAATCAAAATAGTAAGATAGGATTTCACTCAGTGGCAATATACGATTGACAGGACTTCACTCTGACGCACGCCTGTCTCGCTTACGCTAAGGTCAAAACGAATAGGTATGTCTCTGTCCTTCACATTGCACAACGATAATGTAGTTGTGCATCATCCCCGTTTTCAGTTGACAATTTTAAGGACGTGTCGTATCTTTCGCTATTTGATTTAATCTAAGGGTATGCTTAGAATAATAACGTATAGAAGGATAGTCTTCATACAACCGCCCCGTCAAAAATGAAGCACTAATCCGGTCCACACATGCGTCACTATTGCTTGCTTACGTGCGGCGCGCTTTGACATTGAACATTGCGGAGCTGTAATTAACACTGCAAAGCGGTCCGTTTGGAGCCATTTATGACTCCAATTAAGGTGCTTCAAAATGGGCGCGTGGACTTGATGTTGATTAAAAAAAAACTTGATCTCTTGTGCTTTTTCTGCGTCTGAGTGTTAAATATTTAAGTATGTACCAACTTAGGTACCTAATTTTCATGTATGTTGAATGAACTGTGAGGCAAGTCTAATACATAGATTAAATTAGTAACGCCAAAAGTGTGTCCAAAATATTAATTTGCAATAAAAATAAGGATAAGGATTTTTTTATAATGCTATTAAACTCAAACTCAAAAATGCTTTATTCAAGTAGACAATGAATTTACAGTTCTTTTGAATCGTCATTTAACATTTTAAATTCAGCTATAGTATAAACATAAATAATATTAATATAATCTATTTAGATACTAAATAATACATATATTTAATGTGACTCTACCACCGGCTTTATTAACTTCACAACATGACGCAGAGACAAAGTTGTGAATTTATTTGAGTCGAGTCGAGACATCATTTATTTTGAATTTCGAATAACAACTTACGTCATAGACTAACAGGATGCGTCCTTAAAAAAGTATGTAGTATGAACATTTAGACTGAACGAGCAAATGCTCATTCAATCTCAACTCTATCAAATTATCTTTGTGTAAACAGACACACAGCATTCTTTCGTTGTTTTATTTATGTTCGTGAAGACCCTGGAGCACGAGCTAGAATGCTCGTGCTTGATCCCTCATACTTTTTCGTTAGAATTATATTGGTGTAAATGAAACGCTAATTATGATTGCCACTAAAAGATCACGAAAGAACATTCTTGCTCTAACTTTATATTCATTTGGTCTAAACGCCCCTTTACAGAAACATAATTCAATCTTGTCTAACATTTTGGACGCCTGAAGGTCGAAAAGGGTTATTAAAACGTTGAGTTACCAAAAAGGGTCTTTTCGCCCAACCCAAGAAAATTGGACGCACAAAAATTCTATTTTAGCGACGCCCGGACATTAATATTTTGGTATGCCAGTGCGTGTGTTACACACACTGAAAAGAACCTTCACACGCGGATTTACAGTTTTATGAATAGTGCAATAGAATACAAAGTCGATTGCAGGAAAAGTTTGTAGAATTTCGTACAGTTCAGTTCGAAATTCAAAACGCTGGCATACACGCGCGGGTGATCGATTTTCGAAATGGCTGGAAGTCAGAGGCGCTCCCCCCCGCCGCTCCTCACCGAAGTCTTTTACGACCTTTTTATTTTTCTTTTTTTTATTCCTTGCACCCCCGTCTTGCCTTACGGCCGGCACATAGCTTTTTTATTTGTTGTAAAACATTGGAGATGGGATTTTTATATATTTAGCCTACTTACCATGGAAATGGGAAAGAAATGGGTCATGCGTATCTTACATTTCGAACAGCTCATATCATAACAAACCATCACGACTTTATCCCAAACGGGGTAGTCAGAGGCAAGTGATTGTGTCGTCACGGTGAACGAAACACTCAGAATCCCACTTTTTACCAATGGTATTAGAACCCAACGTGGTAGGTGGTGAGCCTTCCGCCGTTATCCAGGTTGATTTGGTTTGTTTGTTATCGATGTTTTCCATCACCGGAGAGTTAGTCGGATATTTAAAATGAACGCAAAAAAAACCTTAGCTGCCCAACAAATGTTTTGCAGATCGCAAGGAAATATACAGCAAATAACGTCACTTGCAGTTTTTAGGGAGCGTTTCGGGCAAGTCCAAAAATATGATTTGAAAAATTGCTATCTGTGGGAATTTTGGTGCTTTTAAAATATTTTTTTACCAATGTTTCCATATTTGAGAGGTCTTTCGATTACAAAACAATTTCGACTACCTTTTTCGAGTCAAAAGATACGAGTAGCTTCATCTTCATCAAACATCGAAATTGGTTTAGCGGAATTATGAGGGTGGGGTCTCGGGTTCGATTTCCGGTTAAGTCAATCCTGACTATGAACTTTTACAAATTGGCTAGTGTCTGGGGGTGCTAGGACACGCCCCTGGCTCAATCCTTGTCTGGTATGTTCAACAAATCTAGGTATGTTTATTCTTATTTCGAGGGCATGATGAGTTAAATTCGACGACACGTTTGCGTATTGCGCTGTGGCACGGTTTCTCGCAGTGTCCCGGTTTCGATTCCCGGTCCGGTCATTTCAGGAAACAATCTTTCCTAAATTGGCTCTGGTTGGGTGACACAGAGATATTTATCCCTACTTCGAGACCATGTCAAGTGGTGTGTTGTCTAGCGCATATTTATTTTATTTATATGCAAAATATCTTTTTCATTACTCATACACGGAAAGTACGCTTGAAGTTGCCTGAGCATAGGGTTGAAAGCTTCACTTTCAGCCTTAGGGCTGTAAAGTTTTTTCAGCCCTAGGGCTGAAAGTAAATAACTGTCAAATGTCACCTTCTATTTTGACATTCCTTTTGCGGCAAGTCGATGTATTCTATTCAGCCACAGCTGTATTTGAAATTTCTCTATCTTGATTTCAAATGAATATTTAAACAATCGAAGCAGGAATATACTCATTAATGTATGTTTCACTTAATTAGTATTTAATTGAATAAATTTGAGCTAAGCCTTTACGATAATTCCATCCATTGTCTAAGTATGCTTTTTTACAAATATAAAAAAAAAATGGTTGAATTCCACAGACAAAAAAAAGGCGGGATTGCAACTATATTCGAACTTCATTCAGTTGTTTCGTAAATCGAGTGAGATAAAATTTTATTGGTTGAACTTATGTATCTGATTTTTATTTACTTTCCTTATATTCGTAATGAAAAGCAGAGTGTTTACCTCGGAAGAAAGAACTTTTCAATGCCCTCGAACTATTAGCGCTCTCGCTACGCTCGCGCGCCAAACCATCTCGTGCATTGAAAAGGTAACTTTCTCACCTTGTTTAACAATCTACTATTGATCACTGTCTGAATAAGTCATAAAAACAAACACGAAATTTGTAAATCCAGTTACGAACTTCCAGTCAACACTGGTTATTTTTAATGCGGTTACAACTCATCCCAAGATGAAAATCGCACAAAAAATGCCACAAATACTACTTACTTCACAACCACAGTCGACCACAGAGCACGCATAATACTCGATTTCGTACTGTTCTCGCTTAGTAGGTACGTGAAACAGAAGAAACACCAGCGTTCGTCATAATACAAACATTGTCCGAGGTGGGGATCGAACCCGGGACCTACGGCGCTAACGGCGGGACCGCTACCATACCACCAGGTTGCCTATAAGAAATCGCTCTCCAGCGATAAGACTGCCTAATTAGTACGAATTGTTCGTTTAATGCTTTGTTTCTGTTATTGTTTTTTATTTTGTGCAATAAACTATATTTATATATACCTACTCGTACCATTGCGCAAACAAGCCAGCCATATTCGGACATAGTCACACACACTTCAAAATTTCATATCCCAGACGGTCTATTGATTTTGAAAAAATTCCCCTCTCCACGCAGACGCGAAGATATAAATTTTTTTACAACCTAACTTTCCCCCGCCCGCCTTCCGCCTTCCCCTCACCCCTCGTCTCTCAAAAATCCGTCTGTGAAGAAAATCGAAGGACGTAAAAAATAAAAATGCTAGGATGCGGATACGGTCGGAAAATCAGTTTTGGATAAATATTGTGATTTGATTCATACATTTATTTTTTATTTTTTATTTCCATTGTGAGCTTGGGTTTCGTTGCCGATGTTGCAATTTAGTTGCCATCCATTTGGGATTTAATTTTTTTCTGGCAAATTATTGTAAAACAAATAATTGTTTGGTCATGTTTCATTTTGCTAATTATTATACAAGGCTACTTTATAAACACCATCCAAATTGAAATATGAGAATCTATGAAGAAAATGGCAAAATACGTTTTTTTCTGTTTAAAATCCTTCTGTAGTGAAATGTTGAGTTATTAATGTTATTAAAACTACTCAAAGGTATAAAAAAATCACTGGTTTCGGTGATACTGCGTGGCGTGAGTGGCGGCGGGCTCGCAGTCTCTTCATCCCGCCCGCGCTTTATTCAGAAGTTGATATTTAATTTTGAATAAGTATCCGCCGCACGGATAATCTGTTCGAAAAAAATATAATACCTACTGTAAAAAGTCAGAAAGACTTACTCTTTTTTAAAAAAAAGCTGTTTTCGATTGATGCCTTATGTCTGGGAAAATTTTGGATGGTGTGTATAAAGTAACCTTATATAATCAAATGTTTCATTTGGCATAACATACGTACTCTTCCCAAACTGTTGTATGGCATACGATTTTGTCAATTAATCGCTCGGCTCGTGCGTGTGTGGTCTTATATCAACAATTTTTTCCACTTTTGTTTATTCGCCGACAATCCGGTTCCGCAGCCGCGGCTGTGCTCCTGTATCAACAAAAACAATCATTTGCATACGCTATAATTTGAGTAAGTATGTGAAATTGTCAAGTGTCAATTTGGCCAAATATTTTTTGGAAAACAACATTTGTCTTATATAATACTTGACAAAGTAAAATTTTGTGAAATGAATAAAGTGCGAAATGTACATTTGCTATGGTTTCATTTTGAAAATTAATCTTAGGCGATAAGTTTTTTGGGAAGTGAAATTTGGCGAAAAATAATTTGGCCAAAGGAGGGATACCTACCAATTTTATGATCTTCCATGCTTACTTTCAAAAGACCATCCCACCGCTCATTTTGCAGACGCTACTTTCATACCACGACCATAATATTCTGACGATCGTTTCATACGTAATTTGTGTGCTCCAAAAATATTCTAAAGTATTATGAAATTTTTTACATTAAATCAAAGTCAAAGTTCTTTATTTGCGAATCATGGGTACATTTGATGTTATGGATATGATAAGGATCTCCATAATCGGCCTCCCGGCATGCAAAAAACATTTTAAAACACCAAATTACACTACACAGGCATAAATACAATTTCAAAATATCAAACAAACAAACAAAAATATCTTTATTTAAATAGACCTGTAACAAGTACTTTTAAATCGTCATTACCTACAAGAAAGAAAAAAAAACTTAGTAATAGACTTAAATACTATAATAATATGAATACATAAATACACTGATACAAACATAATGTGACTCTACCACCGCATCGGAAGTTGATCTTATACTGAGAAGACCCGGCGAGAAACTCAGTACTTACTCTTTTAAACTTGGTTCGGTTTCACAAAAAGAGTTAGTAAAGTACAACGAGTATTTAAAAAAAAAATGCTTACGTTCTAACATTTCCTTAAAATATGGACCTAAAAGTACATCTAAACTACCGGATATAAAGCAAAAACATTGTACAAAGTTTATACAATTCAAGCCTAGAAATTGTTACAGATTCATTTCATGTCACGAGCCATTAAAATATTATTACATCTAGGATCAGTTATAAATATTATGAATGTCAGATAGTAGATGAAACAACAAATAATAAAAATAACTAAAAAATGTCAGACAAATATTCATTAACCGAGACAGAAGGGCTACTAGCCCTTCTGTAACAGAAACAATTTCATTTTTTGCATAAATATATTAATATCTATTATTTCTAAGAACGTTTCAAGTAAATGGTTGTATATGTGAAGTACCTATAGGCTTTAACTATTAGTTGGCCCAGTGGTCACTTATCATGTCTCCTGTGCTGAGGGTTTTAGGTTCGCAGTCTGGATACAATTAATGTGAAGATCATTGGTGATTGTTGTTCTGGGACCTGGGTGTTAGTGAGTTTATACTTGATATATCTAAACCTGGCTAAGTCGGCTTGGTAGTCAAGATCTTAACCTGCAAAGCTACTAGTCGCGGGTGCGACCGATTCGGTGAATTTCTTTCAATTTTAGTCCTAAGTCCAATTTTAGTCGCATGTTTATTTTCAAACAAAGGTTATAAGCGATAAGTACTTATAAGTTGATCTATTTGTCTTAGTTTTTGCGTTCTCATATGTTATTTATTTTATCTTAAGATAGAAATACTAAACAAATGGTAAAAGCAGTCGCCTGCAATGGTTTTGGAAGATACAGGTTCGATTCCCGTTTGATTCCTCCTGAACCAAAACCAAAACACCTCCCTTAACCAAAACATTTTAAACAATCAATCAGTTTTTCAGATTATCACTTTAATCCTGAAGAAATCGGGACATCGTCACACCACCGCCGCTACCTAGGTGGTAATATAAAAAAGTAAATTATGTCAGATGCAGACCATTATAGCCCCACTACAGGCCGAATTCTAGTTCTAACTACTTTAAATGCAAATTCTAAAAAGCATTTTACTAAATTGCCCAATAAAACAGCTAAAATCATCTACTTCCAAAAAGCAGAACCATACTCAAGCTAATCTATCCGACACCAAAACAAGTCGCGTAAAAACCCAACAGGTTATTCAGTTTTTACCCAAAGCGGTACCGTTGAGGCTAAATATAGCCGCGGTCCGGCGCTATTTATAGTTCGCTTTTTATCATTAACGCGCGAGCGGTTCTGCCGTGTGTGGGTCAGGCAGACCCGTAACGAGCGGTTTTTGAGTTTATTTTGGAGTAAGATTCATTTGGAAACTAGAGCAAAACTGAGCGAGCTATTTTTAACATTTACCAATGCACTTTTTGCTACACAAAGATAGAATAAATAAATAAATAAATATTCGCCGGACAACACCTAATCAAATCAAATCGAATCAAATATGTTTTATTACCAAGTTATAAATTTGTATATTACAGGTGTTGTGAGTTAATATTGTTTAGAGTTACCTTACAACAAGCCGTTTAGGCGTACAATATACATTTTTAATAAACTCAAATGTCAACTTAAATACTTTTCTTTCTTATCCTACATACTTATAGCCCATTATAACGTTCTATCCTAATTTTGTCTTCAAAGTACTCATGCAAAGAATAATAACACTTGCCGATAAGTCTATTGAACAATGTTTTTTTAAATATTTGTAATGACATTTCTTATAAATAACCAGGGAGGTGGCTAAAAATTTTAGATCCTATGTTATATAAACTTTTTGAAAAAAATGTTATACGAGATGGATGGTGTGGGAGTATATCTATTTTATTTCTAGTTTGGCGTGAATACTTTGTGATTCTTAATTTGAAATAATGCTCGTTGGTTTTGACAAATATACATGTAAGAAAGATGAACAAAGATGGAAGACTAAGAACCTGGAGTTGAGTTAGTAATGGTTTGCAGTTTTCTCTCGAGTTGGCACCAAACAATGCTCTTAAACACTTTTTTTGTGCGCGGAACAAACAATCCAATCTAAAAAGATCGTTAACTCAATTGACTCGACCGGAAATCTAACCCGGGACACTAAACGACGAACTAACTACGAACTTAGCCAAACGTGCCGTCAAAATAGTTACTGAAAATAGATTTTATTTCCAAATAATGTAGGTAAAAAGTAAGTAAGTAATCAGCCTATATACTGTCCCACTGCTGGGCAAAGGCCTCCATCATTGAAATCGAGTCATCGCTACAATGGATTGGTATTGGATTTAATCACCACGCTTGCTAAATGCGGGTTGGTGATCACAAACCCGCACGATGGTAGGTAGATGCAATTTTTTGAGGTACCTACATAATTGAATTAGTTTTCTCTGTCAATTACGCGCCAGGCGGTATTTTCCTAAAAAAATGATATTTTCATAAAGTTATTTATAAAGTTGTTGCAGCAACCTTGTGCAACTTAGCCCGTTATTTCAACCGTTAGTTGAGAAACCAAGAATTATACTTAATACTCAATTCAAAGCCAGTCCGCTAAGCGTGACTTGCTGGTTGAGTGTTCCTCACAGAGCGTTCCCAATTAAAACATATTTAGGGCCGTCCATTAATAAATAATTTATTTAGAAAGCTCACTGAGATCGCAGTAATGCGCAAGGACTGGTAAAAAATGAGTACCTACCTACATCGTTGAAAAGATGTCATATTTTTTAATGTTGTCAAAACCGTCACACACGGTTATTACGACGAACACATACGAGCTCAAACTCAAAACCTTTTTCTTGACTCGTTTCTTCTAAAAGAATAATAAAATAAATTAGTCAAGGAAAAGGTTTTAAGTTGGAGCTTTAGCTTTAGAAAACCATATAAGTCTTAAATCTAGATAGACAAAAATTTTAACAAAAAAAAAACCAACTTCAAAAATAACTATTCCAAAACAAAGCACTAAAAAGTAAAGAAATAATTGCGTATTCTTCTTAAACTTATACGATAATATAATGTAGGTATAATTAAATAAATAAATAAATAAATAAATATCCCTGGACATTATTCCACACAGCGCCATCTAGCCCCAAAGTAAGCTAATTAAAGCTTGTGTTATGGGATACTAGACAACGGATAAACATACTTAAATACATTTTCTTTTGTAAATACATACTTATTATACATAGGAGACACCCAGACCAGTACAAACAGACATGTTCATGCACACAAATGTTTGTACTGTGCGGGGATCGAACCCGCGACCTCTGGTGTAGTAGCCAACTTCTTAACCATTACACCAAGTCGGTCGTCAAATTAATTATTAATAATTGTTACTGTTGCAGTCGGTGTCAGCCAAGGAAACACTACAATATACCTAGTAATATACCTATTTCTTACATATCACGTTTACGTATGTATGTAGGTAGTTACAAACCTATATTGGCTGACACCGACTCCAACAATAAAAATAATTGTACCTACATAATATTATCGTATAAGTTTAAGAAGAATAAGTACGCAATTATTTCTTTACTTTTTAGTGTTTTGTTTTGGAATAGTTTTTTTTGAAGGTTATTTTTTTTTGTTAAATCTTTAATTATTTCTTGATTTTTAGTGAATAGTTCTTATTTATTTTATACATCGAAAAAGTATCGTCCAATTGCTCCTAGGAATTAAAGAGTTCCATTGCTTTGTCATGGATCCCATAATCAGAACCTAACCAAACTCTCATCAAACTACCCTTGAAGAATATCCTTTCCAATAATTAAACGGTTATGGAGTTAAAACCTTCCATCATCAGTTCACTTAAATAACCTGAAAGTATATGATTGTCGGTCTTGACGTACCTATAATATTTAAAGGATTATCCACCAACTACTAACCGTTAAGGAGTTTTACCTTCCATCACCAGCTCATCAACATGAGATGATGACTTAAAAAAAAGATAATTGCTTAGCTCCCATATTAAAACTATAATATTGCAACCCGAAAAATATTTAGTATTGGGTAGTTCCGGTGGCCATCAGTGGTCTTCATCAGCAGTTCCACTTCACCAAATGGTACTTTTCGTGAGCAACTGCATGAGTTACTATCAAAAATACCTGAATCGTTATAGGTGTGCCTATAGGCATAATATAATATTTGAAGAGTTTCCTCGATTTTCCCTGGACCCCATCATCCGATCCTGATATGCTGACAATGGGACCACCTCAGGAATATACCCTTTCGAATAAAAAAATAATTTTGAAAATCGGTCCACAATTGACAGAGATATCGGTGAACATACATAAAAAAAAATACATACAGTGGAACATAGAACCTCCTCCTTTTTTGAAGTCGGTTAAAAATGCGTGAGAAATGGACGAATAACTCAATATCACGCAAACCGATTTTGATAATTTTTTTTTTGAAAGCTGATGCTGCCCGTTTGGACCCATTTTAATTTGGACCAGTTCTGACAGTGGCATCCATGAGAAAAACATATAAGTCTTAAATCTAGATAAACTATATGCGTGACAAATGGACGAATAACTCAATATCACGCAAACTGATTTTGATAATTTTTTATTGGAAAGGATATATCCACTTTTCAAGGGTAGTTTGATGAGAGTTTGGTTAGGTTCTGATTAAGGGATCCATGACAAAGTAACGGAACTCTTCAATTCTTAGGAGCAAATGAACGATACTTTTTCGACGTATAAAATAAACAACAAGAATTAAAAATTACAACAAAAACCTAACTTCAAAAAAAATGTAGGTACAATTTATTGTTATTGTTGGAGTCGGTGTCAGCCAATGTAATTTTGTAAATACCTACATACATACAACGTGAGATGTAAAATATAGGTATATTGTAGTGTTTCCTTGGCCGACACCGACTCCAACAATAACAATAATTGTACCTACATCATATTATCGTATAAGTTTTAGAAGAATACGCAATTATTATTTTACTTTTTAGTGATTTGTTTGACGACACGATTGGCGTAGTGTGCTGTAGCACGGTTTCTCGCCTCGATTTCCGTAGTGTCCCGGGTTCGATTCCCGGTCGGGTCAATTCAGGAAACGATCTTTTCTGAATTGACTCGGGTCTGGGTGTGCTGGGAGACGCCCCTAGCTTATTTCCTTGTGAGGTACCTCGTAACACAGGGATATTAATCCCTACTTCGAGACCATTACAAGAGGTGTGTTGCCTGGAGCATATTTATTTATTTATTCTGAGATTATGTACTGTTCACACACACGTTACAGTTCACACACACGTTGAATAGTTTTTTTTGAAGTTGGTTTTTCTTTGGTAAATTTTTTGTTTATTTGTAGTCCTGAGGGCTTCAATCCCTTATAACTTGTCAATTTTGTTCCCTAAACTGAACCTGCAGCAAGCAGTTTCGTAATAACCTGGCACAAACACGTCTTCTAAGCTGGATTTTTACTTACGAAATTGCTCGCTGCCCTCAGTTTAGGTAATTAACTTGACTGGATATAAGCGATTGTAATAAGGTCCCTGATGGTCTTTTTAATCCTGAAGTCTAAATACCGAATTCCAAAACCCAGACCCAAATTGGGGTAAGTTACGTAATGAGTTTTTTAAAGACAGACGTCTGAATGGCGCGGAGCCGGTTCGTAATGTATGCGTCGACGTCACGTGAGGTAATTAGTTTTGTTTTTGGTTTTGAACGATGAAATGTGAACAACCTTTTCGAATTTGAATCGTTCAAGGTCTAGAGCAGGATGTAACGACCTGACATACTAGAGTCACGATTTCACAAATAGAATTTAAGCAGACATGTCTCATGTCTATGCATAATGTAATGGGAACCAAAAACAATGAACATTCCATATTATTGGCAAAATCAAAGAACGTTAAAAACTTTTTCTTAAACATGCTCGGAAATATTGTCATTACTTTTGAATAAAGAACACGCGAAGTATCATATTTACGTAGACTGAAAACCCAAAATCACTTCCCGGCGCGTTCTTTGAATTTCGAACGAAGAGCGCGCCGGCAATGTTGTATGAAACGGTGTGCTGTTTGAATTTAGAACTCTTTCATCTATCGTACACATTGCGTTCTCGTGGCTGTATAGCCACAGATGCGTTTACCTTTCGGCACAAATTGTAAAATAAAAAAAAACAAATTGGCGGTAAAGCGGAGTTGTTATTTTGTTAATAATATTAATTAAATTTAATATGTAAAAGGCCCTTTTTATTTCCTTGCATTTTTTTAAGAAAAGCACTATATATGCCTCGGCCGAAATGGCAATTGCCTGTCTCGTATCATTGAAGTCCTCGCCTGCGGCTCGGCCTTCAAACTCATACTCGACCTGCAATTGCCTATTTCGCTGCCTTTGCAATAATGTACTATTTCTAGTTTTTTTAACCAAATCCTAAGCACAGCTAACAAAGGGGTGGAATATAGTTAGTTAATGTGTGTTAAAGTGCTAACACCCAGACGCAAACCATTCAGTAACATATGAATGCTTTTCCGTGGTGGGTTTCCGACCTACGACCTTAACAACTGTAATAAATTTTCTGTGGAAGTGTATATTTATTTTAAACTAGCTTTCCGATCGCGTGAACTTAATTTTTAGGACATACGGGATTTTTTTGCGACTTTCGATACTTGTTATTCACAAAATACTGTCTTAGTTAGCACCTCCATCCTAAAAGGAGCCCCTATGCAAAATTTGGGACTCCTAGCACTTGAAATATCGAAGTTTCATACAAACAAACTATCAATACTTATATCAATATTACGGGCTGGACGAATTTTTTGCAGACAAATAGCTTATTTTGTGTGCCTCTTTTTTTAGTTTTTTAGTTTTAACATAGTGTCGTCATGTGCGTATAATTGCAGTGCCCTTACAGGGTGCCATATGTAATGTCCTGTTAAATTAATGTTAGATCTTTCATGTACCATGTGGCATGCAATAAATAAATAAATCAGAATCTATTAATCCAAATAATGTAAGCAAGGGACAAAATTTATCTCCGTAAAATTTTCTTGATTAATCATAAAAGGATTGATTTATGCTTGTGTTGTAATAATTGTCAAATATACCTTTTAATTTACATATTATTGAACACTTAACATACTTTATAGCTACTTATTTATAAAAGATAGATATATTGTGTCGCAGACTTTTTTATGGATCTAATAAAAACCTAAATTTTCTTGATTAATCATAAAAGGATTGATTTATGCTTGTGTTGTAATAATTGTCAAATATACCTTTTAATTTACATATTATTGAACACTTAACATACTTTATAGCTACTTATTTATAAAAGATAGATATATTGTGTCGCAGACTTTTTTATGGATCTAATAAAAACCTATATTTTTGTAGTACATTGTATGCAGGTATCATCAATAGTAAGGCCAGCGCACGCACGAAAATATTTTCGGAAGCGCTTTTTTCCCGGATTACTTTATAAGTGTTAATTGATCTGGCTGAAAACGAATTATTTCTAATCAAATATAATGCCTATAGCAATCGGGTATAATGCAGCTTTTTACCAGTGAAATAATTTCAAAAATCGGTTCGGTAGTTTCGGAGATTACCTGTCCCAAACATACAAACTCACAAACACTTACCTCTTTATAATATTAGTACTCATAGATTTTACTCGCCAATAATGAAGCTTCATTAATTGGTAAGTAATTATATTATGCCCGTGGCTAAGTAACGGCAGCGGATCGGCAACGATCCGATGTCAAGGCAACGCCAGTCAGGTCGGGTTATAGATGGATCATCCCGATCGAAATTAAGTGATGTGTTTTTCGGGCATCTCCCTGCTTCGGCACGTTAAACAGTTGGTCCCGGCTGACGTCGCAAGATATCAGTCGTAAAGCCTAGTCAGAGGCCTAAAAAGGCGGCTTGATAACATCTGACGGTAAGGTTTATCACTGGCCTTACATTCACCTCTCCAACAATCCGCACTGAGCCCGCGTGTTGGAGTATGGCTCGTACCACCTCATAGTTGAGGTGAGGCCTGTACCCAGCAGTGGGACGTATATAAGGCTGTATATATGCTTTGCTTTGCATATGCGTCAGACAACACACCTCTTGTAATGATCTCGAAGTAGGGATTAATATCCCTGTGTTACGAGGTACCAAACAAGGAAATAAATCAGGGGCGTCTCCCAGCACACCCAGACCCGAGTCAATTGAGAAAAGATCGTTTCCTGAATTGACCTGACCAGGAACCGAACCCGGGATACTACGGAAATCGAGGCGATAAACCGTGCTACAGCGCACTACGCCAACCGTGTGGTCAAAACCTATACCTACATAGAAAAAAAAACCACTAGCTACCTCTTCTAAAAAACAACATGTTTTTAAGTACCTAGTGGTAGTTAACATGAGGTCCGAGAATATTTCCACTTTATCACTGATGTAAATTGTAACTTAATGGTTGTATTACGAAATAATTTATTAAACCTTTTCGAATAGCGCGAAGTAAGCGTAGGGCTTGTCTAATTTGAAATGACGCGCCAGCCCCACCACTTATTCAGTTGATTTAGATGTGCCGAATGTAAGTACTTTTGGGAACAAACGCCGCGTGTCTAACCGGCTACTTACCGAACGACCAAATGCCAACGGTGGTATGTTTAAATGTACTGCTGCGTCCATATTTAAAGTTTATATTTGAGCGTGAATGTGGTGGAGGGGCGCGTCATTACAGCTAAGAATGGCTTTACCCAAAGAGGATTTAACGTTTCAGCTCTACCTACGAGTACCTTACTAGCTTGTAGGTGTATGGTATGTACAATAGGGTGTCCCGTCAGGCCAGGATGCCCAAATTAAGGTCAGCTTTTTACCGTCAAAAATACTTTTTGAAAACTTGGCAGGGTTGGCAGAGCCCTAAAAATTAAATTTTATTACACTTAATATATTATATATGTAATCTACGATCACCACCGTGACGTCACAGCAGCGACGGCGCAGCGGTGGGGATATTACGCTCCAGGCCGCCGGCTGTCAGTCAAGCAGCCACGGATTTGCATACTAAATATTTATATCTTCTCTAATTTCATCAATTGTATGTACTTACTACGAACAAACCAGTATTACAACAACTGTGCCTGAGTGAAGATCTGCGTGATCACCCTAGTGTGCATCATTAAAAAACAATGGCTAAGTTACACTACGTACTTCTTTGCATATAAGTTTGACGACACGATTGGCGTAGTGTGCTGTAGCACGGTTTCTCGCCTCGATTTCCGTAGTGTCCCGGGTTCGATTCCCGGTCGGGTCAATTCAGGAAACGATCTTTTCTGAATTGACTCTGGTCTGGGTGTGCTGGGAGACGCCCCTAGCTTATTTCCTTGTGTGGTACCTCGTAACACAGGGATTTAATAATCCCTACTTCGAGACCATTACAAGAGGTGTGTTGTCTGGCGCGTGTATTTATTTATTATTTACCAAATTACATTTTCACACAAGAATGGTTTTTATAAACAGACTAGAGAAAGCACCAAAGTTTCTAAAAGTAAAGTAATGTTTATTATCAAAGTAATGTTTATTATCAAATATATTTACATGTATTTCCTTATATCTAGCGGACTTTGCACTAAGCAATGCTTGTATCGCAACGTCCATACGATATACGACATACACGAAATTACAAACCAAAGTTGGTAAGGGACACAGCTCAAGTGACAGATTAAAAAAAAAACATTAATTAAGCTAGAATCAAAGCAGTAAATGAAGTAGTGTGTTTGGGCATGTTGTGTGGTGTGTGTTAGGATATGCGTGTTTGTTAGTGTGTTTGTTTGTGAATTATAGTAGAGATGTGTATGAGTGTGCGTGTATGTGCTATGAAGTGTGTGTAAAAAAACATAACATCTGAACTTGAGATTATTGCGGAACTAATTTCATATAGTATATTTCTTTCAATTGACTTTATTTTAAGGTTTTTATACAAAAAATACTGACTGACTGTTTGACTGATTTTGTATGTAGACCTTGAAATTGAAGTTAACTAAATAAATTTAGTTTCATAAGAATAATCACCCGGTATTTGCAACTTCAAAAATACGTATTTTTAGGGTGTCCGGGGTAAAATTACGATTTTACCCAAATGTCCGGGGTTTTTGAAGACTTTAATTTCAAGTTTAATTTCTTACTCTTAACCCTCCATACGATCGATTTACCTATCTGAACAGACATTCTTAGCAAAGCATTTAAATATTTTACCGTTTCGTATTGCAATCTCAACATGCGTACCATGTTAATATTTGGGGCAGCAGCTGGCTCACCGTGAATTATACTAGCCAAAACTATAACATTCTGAGAGACGGTACGATCATATTTGAAAACCTCAAAATGTTCGCGAAGGTCCATTGGATGTATTGTTTGTATTCTTGGTTGGAGTTTTTAGAAATTGATCGTCAGTTTATGTAATGTTTTCTCAAAAAGCACCGAGTAAAAGGCTTGACGATGGCGCTCTTCCTAATTTAAGTACGACTTGGATCTCACATCTTTTCAGTCATCAAGAAATTCACACAAGTTTTTAATCACACTGTGGATTTAATTTCCCGAATTTTGTCAGACGTGAAACCTCTGAGCTGTGTAGAGGATTTTTTAACAAACAGTATTGTTAATAAAAGGCTGGTTCTAATCGATTCTCCTTTCAAACTGGACAAATACAGGGCCGTTGTTTCGTAACACAACGTCCGAAACTATTTCTATGTCGGCAGGCCGTGTCACGGGCAGCAACTTATATTCACTTAATAACGCTGCCACTACAATTTTCATCTCCAGAATCGCAAATTTTTGTCCTGAAACAACATGCAAATCAAATAATACAACCAAGATTAATTGACTAATTTATAAAAACAAAATATATATAATAAGTTCATAAACACAATCAGGAAAGTCTCATTAAAATAAAAATCACCTATACAGTTTCTCGGACCAGCGCTAAGTGGAATATATGCGTAGGAATGCCTTCCTGCACAATTTTCCGGTAGAAATCTGTCGGGATTAAATTCTAGAGGGTCTTTGAAAATATTTTCTTCTCGATGTAGGTCATATAGTAGAATATTACATATTGTCCCCGGCGGAACGGTGTAACCACCTGAAATATAAAAAGGATAAGATACGAGTACTTACGCACAAAGAAACATGTCACTCAATCACACTCAGGAAAAGGTGTGCTACGTGCTACGGACCTTGACTACGCCAGGGTACCGCTAATAGGGAATATGCACTGATTTTTTTATATTTTTTTATGATAGTTTATATCGTTTTATTACTGTTAAATAATATTCAGCACCAAAAATGTAAATTGTAGTATATATTTACTATTTTAAAAAATTCAAACTTTTTCAGGCGTTATAAACGCCGTCCATTATGGCGCGCTTTGCGCGTGACGTCAAAGTCTATGACAACTTAACAACAAATGAAACCTACAAATTGTTGAATTCTTGTTCAGTAGATTTTGCTTGGATTTTGCAATCACCATCAATCAACAATGATAATGAGTACAATTTCAGAACTTCACAGTCGTTACGAACAGAACAAGCGCTTTTACAGTGACGCACACATAGACTTTGTTGACGTCACACTCGACTGACGTCATTGGTCAAATTGGGTATGGGAACAAAAATCAAACATGTCCTAAATCGAAAACCATTTCGAGGTATTTGTATTTTATAGCTTATTTAAATATTTTACATTTTTAAAAGCAAAGGATGGAGGAACACTAAGTGAATTTGTGACGTCAAGAGTTCGCAATGTTTAAAAATTAATAAAAAATTAACTACCGGATCAACGAAATATTCAAATTAGTTACTTATAATAGTAAAAAATATTAAAAAAATTTGTTCCCACACCCAATTGTCTGACCTTTTTTGTATTATTGTAATATGCCCGAAATGGGTAAACTGTTGAAACATGTACCTATTTGTATTTTATACCAACCATTGTACACAGTTTGAGACAATAAACGATTATCTTATCTTATCTACCAATAAAGCTGTGTTTCAACCGCTTTGAATTTCCCACATTTTTTTTCACTTTTCTTACTGTGACTTATTTTGTGAGCCTTGAAATAAATAAATAAATTTGGACTTATAAAAGTGTGTTCATCCGGGTGCGAGGTGTCCCAGATATTCATTTTTTAAATGTAAAAAAATACCATACAAACTTACTTAATTCAACCGTTTCGCTTATGGTGCGGCTTATGAAAGGAACTGGAGGGTAAAGGCGCAGTGATTCCTTAATGCAGCAATCCAAATATGGCAACTTGTTCAAATTTTCCATTGTATTTTGTTTTGTGACTTTCATAGATTCACCGAATACTTCTTTAAGTTCAGCTACAATTTTATTCTAGAATATTTAAAAGATATCTCGTTTAATTACTTTGTTTGGAAAGTAATTGTAAGTACACGAAAAAGGTTTTGTTAGTTTACCGAGCGACGAGACCCTGAATATACAGGGTTACTGAAAAAACATCAACAACCTCGCAAGACTAGCTAGCTACCATCATACACAACAACATTTGTTCTACGAATTTTATCAAAACTCAATGCATTAATTAAAACTGATTTTACATGCTTTTTTTGTACTGTCGTGACATTTTAAGTCTATGTTCCATTCACATACGAAAAGGCGAAGCCTGCGGAATCGCGCGCGATTCTGCTGAAAGTGATATAAAGTAGGTACATAGTACCTAAGTGATTCGGATTCACACCCCGTGATTCGGAAGGGTTTGTTTACCTTATTTTTGCAATGCCTGGCGCACAGAGATAAGAACATTCAGACGTAAAATTAAATTGATATTTATTTTTGTATAAAATTAAAATAAAGATAGAAACTAGAAAAATTCGACCTGGTCCTCGGACTCAAGCGGGATTCGAACCCGCGACCTTTCACAATCCGGGTGACTGCTCTTCCAACTGAGCTACCGAGGCCGTTAGCAGACCTGGCGAATATATCTAGTGTATTTTACGTTGAAAGCCAACGTTGTTTCATCAATGTTATAGGCAAGCGCCTTTTGTGTAGAAAATAGAGCATTGTTTAATGCTAAAAATAAAAAAATCACCTAAAATTAAAATGTGCCAAATTATCAAAAGTCGTAGAACAATAGTTAATATGAATGAGTCTTGCGAGGTTGTTGATGTTTTTTCAATAACCCTGTATAGTTTTTTTTAAAACTGATTATTTTAAACAGAAGCTCTTACATACCTGCACATGTTTATTATTAGCAAGCAACATTAATAAAAATGTTAAACCCGCTGCTGTAGTGTCGTGACCCTGTTGATAAATACAGGGACTATACTATACTATAGGGACAGGAAGCATAACATCATGAAAATTTCAACAGTTTAAATCTAATTTGCGTTTTGTTACCTCGAACATGAATGTGTCGACTTCTTCTTGAATACCTTGTTCGTCAATCACTCCTTCCCTTTCTGCTGATATAAGTAGGTCCAACATCGCTGTCCGTCTCTTTTTCTTAGTGAGATAAACCGTATCATCCAAGTCTTCATCTGCTTTCTTCTCGATAGGTTCCAGAATATGACGTTTCCTATCATTTATAACTTTCTTGGTAAAACTGTGCACTGTTGCTAGATGTTTGTTATGATTCCTTCCAATTGAAGACAAATTAAAAAGCAAATCAGAGTATAAATGTACTCTCACCAATCTCTCCACTAAGAGTCTCCCGAGTTCATATATCGCCTTCCTGTATGATTTTTCAGATTGAGATGCTACTTCATCCAATCGCGTGCCCATTGCAGTTTCTATAAAAGATAACTATTAATTATTGCACAAAATTTAAACTTTCATGTTTAAGTAAGACCCGTATTCTAGAATGTTACTCGAGTTTTTTTATAAATTAATGCTAGTTAATCGCAGCATAGTTTCGCCGGTCTGTAGGTTAGGCAGGCAGAATGCTCTTTACCAATAGTTTCTTCAGAATTTATCGATAATCGAGAAGAGATCAGACAACGGCAGTGCATACAGAAAAGTCCCACATCTACCAAAGTAATGGTCTTGGTTGACTAACGTTCTAGAATAGGTACGGGTCTCAAGAATGTGCTATTTACCGCAAATGGAGCTCAATGTAAATTCTGAAAGAAGTGGCGTAACATCAACAGGTCCTCCTAACAGCGGTCTTAGCCTGTCCACCAAACGATGACTGTTTTCGTCCAAAGTTACACAAAACCCGCGCAGGATATTAAAATGAAACGTTGGTGTTAAAATCTTACGCCGGTGCTGCCATTTTGCACCTTAAACATTTCAGAATTTGTTTTATATTAGAATTAAACATTTTGAACAATTGTAATTACCACATTTCAAAATTACCACTGCTTAATAGTAGTCCCTCGCGCAACCAAGGCTTTAAAAAACTGGAAATGGGGCTCTTTTCGCTGTGTTTCATTGTTGAAACGATTACCTGGAACAGTAAGTTATAAAACAGTTATATTTGTAGATTAAAACTCAGAAATATTTGTAGATAGAAAAGTAGAGAATAAAATACAACAGCCAAGTCCAAATTCAAAGTGCCTTATTAATAAACGAATTTCTTATTTGGACATACACCATCCCATTGTAACCTCGCACACATCTTTTTCACGTATTACCTTATTTATTACACACACACACACCCACGCACACAAATAATAATTGATATATCTGCATAATAATATATTGTCATGCTATATATACCATGCACGAATTTTTCTCCCTTTTATCTCACACAAACACACACACACAAACATACATTTTCATTTATTGTCTAAGGATATCTGTTTTAAGGTTTGTTGAATGTTTTATTATTATTTTGTTCTGTTTAAAATACTGTACTTTGATGTTCATATTATTATTTTGAAAGTATTATGCAGCCTTTATTATGAGGAGCTGCGCCACCCTCTCAATAGGTTCCACTGAAAACCAGCGCCAAGGTTTCTGGTGACCTTTTCGGTTGCAATATACTCGTAGCAGCTGACTAGATCACTGTGTAACTTCTCAGTCGGCGAAGCACTCTGTAATTGATGTTGATGTATTGTATGACACTCAGTGGTCAGACCACTTCCCGCTGCTTGTACATTGCGACTTAAAATTACTAGCCCCCAAAATATTGCCTAAAATTAAAAATGCAAATAAAGACGTAGTATGGGGTGAAAGAAGTGTGGAATAAATCAATATGTATACCAGTGAGTGTCATAAAAGGCTAAGGTTGATTGACCTTCCTTCTGATTGTGTGAATTGTGCTGATCGTGCATTCAAGGACCGTGGCCACTGGCAAACTCTAGATACGCTGTACGCCGACATTGTGACCGCCCTGCGTGACGCAGCGGCGGTGGTAGGTCGAGGAAGCGGGAAAGGGGGGAGGAGTGGCTCGCGCGTTGCGGGCTGGAACAAACACGTCAGTGCGGCTCACAGGGAGGCTAGGTCGAAGTTGCATGAATGGAGGATGTGCGGAAAACCGAAGTCGGGTTGTGTTTACCGAGAAATGTATGAAAGTAGGCGAGTTTTCGAATCTAGATTAAAGTGGTATCAAGACGCACCAGTTGGATGCAATGAACTCAGTGGACCGAAGGGCTAGGAGACTCATAGGCGACGATGCGCTCGTTGGAACCAAACTTCAGAGTTTGGAGCATCGGCGTAAAGTCGCCTGTCTATCTGTTTTCTATAAGGTGTATTTTGGAGAGTGTGCGCAGGAACTACACAACCTGATACCACCGTCTACTTTCTACCACCGGACCACTAGACGCCAACGGTTTGCTGCGTCTTTTCTGGTACGCACCGCTAGGGAGTGGAACGCTCTCCCTGCGTCTGTGTTTCCGGATACTTACAACCTTGGTGTCTTCAAGGCCAGAGTGAATAGGCATTTTCTGGGTAAACGTGTACCACCATCGGCCTCGTCATCGCTTACCACCAGGCGAGACTGAGGCCAAACGCAAACCCATTTAAAAAAGAAAAAAAAGAAAAAGACCACCAAAAACAAATAAAAATGGAATCGCTGCCCGAAAAACATTCCAAGGGGAACTTTAAGGGCTTTTGGAAAAACACCAGTAAAATGAATGTAAGGCCTGGCCTTCCTGTGAGCGTTGACGGAGTGAACGACCCCAGAGAAATCGCTAATATTTTTAAGAACCAGTTTTCTGTGAAATCACCCCTGGTCCCGGCTGAGGATGTGCTTAATAAAAATAGAAATAACCAAGTGGCTCCAATGGCGTGTCAGGCCAAACATGTAAGTTTCAAAAGCCATAAAAAGCATACCACGAGGTAAGTCACCGGGACTCGACGGTCTAAGTATTGAGCACCTGCAATACGCCGGACCACATATCGCGAGGGTATTGGCTATGTTTTATTCACTGTGCGTGGGCCATTCTTACTTACCAGTTGAGTTTATGAAGACTGTTGTAGTGCCTGTGGTCAAAAATAAAACGGGTGACCTCACTGACAAAACTAACTACAGGCCTATATCCCTTGCTACTGTCATAGCAAAAGTGTTTGACGGTTTGCATAATGCACAGTTAAATAAATATGTGACACTTTTCGTCTTTGAACGCATAACTGAGCAGACGTGCTGACAGTTTTCTCCCTAAATATAATAATCCGGTCAAGCAAGAATTTGTCTGTCTCCAAGTTAGAAAGTGTCGCGTGTGTTCATATTTGCGTAAAGATAAACGGTTAAAAGTTTGCGCGCGGTTCCATCGGTGCACAAAAATAGTGAGTGGGGTGCCCTTCTACCTCACCGCTGCGATAAGAGAGGTCCCTGCCATAATTGCCCTCTCTGTCTATCGTCACTCGTCGTGTCAGGTCGTTTGTTTACGCCGCTGACTCGGGCACTGCAGCTCCTCCCTCCGTGTGAATATTATTTCAACCAGCTAATCTACCTACCTACACCGGTTTCAATATGAGGACTTGTCAAGCCTGTAACAACGAGCTAAGAGAAAATGAAGATCGCCTGGAATGTTCGAAATGTCAAGAACTATACCATGTTTTATGTCTAAATGTGAATCCTGGCGATATCACTTCTTGTGCTGTGACGAACTGGTTGTGCCCATTATGTATGACGAAGCAACCCAAAGGGAACAATTCTGAATGCTTAGCTCGTCCGTCCACACCGACAACATTGGCGGAGGTTTCTTTTAACGTTACTCGCCGCAAAGCGCCTAATAAACTGGACATATCTGCTGCGAATAATAATGGTAATACGTGTGACTATGTACAACGCTCCGACTTACGCAGTATAATTAGAGAGGAAATGTCTTCTGTGTTGAACTCGTTTACCATAGAAATTAAGGCAAATTTCAATAAATACTCAGAGCAGATTAGTAACTTCCAAAAATCGATCGAGTTCATGAGCGATAAGTTTGACAAGATCTCAGCTGATGTCTCACGGCAACAGCAAGAAATTGTTTCTCTGAGGGGGGAGAACTCAGTTTTGCGCACTGAGGTCAGCGGTCTCACAAGTAAACTGAATATGCTTGACCAGCTATCCCGATCCTCTTCGTTGGAAATACAATGTGTTCCCGAGAAAACAGATGAAAATGTTGTTCAATTAGTGAAACAGTTGGGCCGTGCTGTGAATTGCAGTATTGCGGATCAGGATATAGCGTACTGCTCTCGAGTGGCAAAGCTGAAACCCAACAGTGTAAGGCCACGCACAATACTAGCCAAGTTTACCACACCGCGAACCAGGGACACCATTCTTTCGGCCGTGGCCCGACACAACAAGGAGCACCCACAAGACAAATTAAACACCCACGACCTTGGCTTTAATAGTGAGACAAAGTCTTCAGTCTTTGTGATAGAAAATTTATCATTTGAGAACAAGCAATTGCATGCTGCAGCTCGTCGACGAGGAAATGAGCTTAAATACAAATTCGTTTGGGTACGTGGAGGGCGAGTCTACATGCGGCAAAGTGAAACTAGTGAAACTATTTTTATACGGGACGGGTCTGTACTTGATAAGCTGTAGTGGTATCAAGTTATACTATTTTGTTTCGAGGAGAATGTTTTCATTGGAAGTGATTTTATACGAGTATCAGAGCTCATTAAGAAGATTGTTTGTGTTACTAGTTTTTATTATCCAGTATCTTTTGAGAGAACTTAGAATATTTCTATTGTCTTCAGATGTAGCCTTTTACCGTTTGTTTTATGCAACGTACGTGGGAAACCTGCATGCTGGCCGCCTGATGGTAAGCGGTAACCGCAGCATTTGGGCGCCTGATAACGAGGTATCCGTCGCGGGATCCCAACCCTGTACATTGTTTGTTTACTGTAGGTGTCAAAGAAATCCTGGAATAGTGATAGGTAGGCAAACTAGTTTTATGTCTGAGTTTTTTCTCGTGTGGTTAACTGTAGGTATGTGTGCGGGTGAACTTTGTTATTATGTAATTCTATCTCACATCCAACTATTGCTGATGGCCGAAACGATATTGCCTTTCACAGTAATAGATATCTTTTGTCACGTGATTATGGGTTGCCGTAATATCACGCCTGAACTGTCTTTTGTTTTAAATATAATTTTAATGTGCGTCAGTGAGGGCAGACATTGTTGTTTCGTCATGTTTTTGTGTACCCGAGTAAAACACTGTTGTGTTTCTAACTTAACTAATAATTTTCCTAGCAATCCGTTATCTATTAGTTTTTCACGACATCCTTGTCACGTTAAAATTATAAAGAAACTGTTTTCGCTGTATAGGTTTGTATTAATTCTTAAAAATAATGTCGAAGATGTATGTATTGTTTGTAGGAGACAACCTAGGTCACTAAATGTTGCAACTCGTTCTTTGTGTATAATGTATAAGAAAGCATGTACTAAAAACTACTATACGACAGGAAATATAATATTGGCGGCTAACATTAATCTATTTATTTACACTACAACACAAACCTTGCATAAAGTATTTACAATAACAATGTGGTTTTGGCGTTTTGTCTGTATTTGTCCTGGGGAAATACTACGGTTTCTGATTTGTAATGCAATCAATTTTTACATGGTTGAGTTGATGCAGTTTGTCTTTATGTCTATCGAGGTGTTTTGCTTTTTTTGTTATGGAAATGCATGATGACATAAATAATTTGAATATCTACTATCAAAACGTACGTGGACTTAGAACAAAATGTCATGAATTTTATGGTAGCGTAACTGGCTCTGATATCGACATATTACTTTTTACTGAGACATGGCTTCAGCCAGATATACTCAGCTCAGAACTGTGTGATAGTAGATATGACATTTTTCGAATGGACCGTAACTTACGAGTTTCAAATAAAAAAACGGGTGGAGGGGTTATGGCTTGTGTGAGAAGTGTACTTGGTGCACAGCAGGATCACAGCTTTTTGTCGAGTTTTGGAACTGAGTGGCTTTTCATTACTGTGCCGGCCCATACTGTCGGGAGTACAAATAGCCTGAATATAGTATTGGTATACCTCCCACCTAACCATGGCAGCATACCCGCACAGCTAGAAGAGATTAAATTATTTATAATAAGCCTGATTGAGCGGTCACCGAAAGAGACATTTCTCCTAATCGGAGATTTTAACTTACCTTGTTTGCAATGGCTTGATGATGGCTATGTGCTGCTACAGAACGTGGGACCTAGTATGCGAGACGCCTCTCAGTCATTTGTTGATAGCATGGCATTTGCTGGTTTGGCTCAATATAATCATGTTCTAAATAGCAATGGACGCTCACTTGACCTGGTATTTTGTAATTTAAATTCAGAAATAACTAAAGCTAATCAACCCCTCTTAAAGGAGGACATACATCACCCGTCTCTGCTCGTGGTGATCAAAGATCTGTTCATCAAGCCCCTGAAGGAATTAAGCGTTCCACGCCGTAACTTCCGTAGTTGTGATTACGATGCAATCAATAATTATTTAAATACGGTTAATTGGGATATTTTGGTGGGTGTGTCTGTTGATGTGGCATTGGATAGGTTCTATGAGGCTCTTAATGAATGTTTCGACCAATTTGTTCCATTGACCAGAAAGTTTGATTCAAAGAAAAAATATCCTAACTGGTATGATTCTGCTTTAGTCAAAATAATCTGCGAAAAAATTAAATACCATAAAAAGTGGAAACTATATGGCAACCCTCGTGATTACGACACATTCGCACTGATGCGAAAGCGGGAGCAGTTAGTCAAAAAGCAGTGTTATAATAAGTACATGTCTAGCCTGGAAAGCAAAATCCGTCACGACCCTAAGGCCTTCTGGACGTATGTGAAATCTAGACGTGGTGGGTCACAGTACCCCAAGAAACTTACTTACCGCAACAATATTGTAATAGATGGCGCTTCTATATGTGAAAGCTTTAATGAGTTCTTTAAGAGCATGTTTTCCCAAATAGGCTCTCAGGGTGCCGTAACATCTCGGACTGAGACGGATGATGACGCTGTAGACATCTTGACGTATGTTGTGATTACTCAGGATAAGGTGAAAAAATTACTTGAGAACCTTGATATCAGCAAGGGTCCGGGATGTGACGGTATTCCACCCTTGTTTCTGCAAAGATGTGCTGTTTCTCTGGCCTACCCTATTTATCTGTTGTTCTCACAGTCGTTGAAACAGTGCGTTTGTCCTGGTCTTTGGAAGCGAGCGCATATAGTTCCTGTGCATAAGAAGGGATCAAAAACCGAAATTTGTAATTATCGACCCATTTCTATTTTGAACACCCTAAGCAAAATGCTCGAAAAAATTATTTACGAAAGTATCTATCCCATTATTAGTGGAGGTATATCTCACCACCAACACGGCTTCCTCAAACATAAATCGACCACATCAAACCTGGCCGAGTTTTGCAATTATGTTTTGTGTGGAATGGAAAGCTGTGGACAGGTTGACGTGATCTACACAGACTTCGAAAAAGCCTTCGATCGTGTGGATCACGTCATCCTGTTGGAGAAACTCTTTTGTCTCGGGATCAGAGGCGATTTGCTTAGATGGATTACCTCTTACCTCATCAACCGGTCGCAGGCTGTTGTAATGGGGGGTTTTAGGTCTGATTTCGTAGAGGTCTCCTCCGGCGTTCCACAGGGGTCGCATCTTGGCCCTCTCTTCTACTGTGCTTACATTTATGACATTTATCGATGCTTCAGAAACTCGGAACATATACTTTACGCCGATGACAAGAAAGTGTTTATGAAGGTGGCGGCGGTTTCTGACTGTGAAGCCATTCAGGGTGACTTAGATGCCTTATACCAATATTATCAGAAAAACAATATCACAGTCAATGTCAGTAAATGTCAATGCATTAGTTTTAGTCGTAAGAAAGAAGTTATCAAATTTTCCTATAACTTTAACGGTACTAACATAGCCAGGACAAGCACTGTAAGAGATCTTGGAATTTTATTGGATTCTAAAATGACTTTCTCAGAACACGTTGATTACGTTACTAACAAGGCATATCGTAATTTAGGCTTTCTAATGAGAACCTGTAAGCCCTTTAAAAGCATACATAGCCTCAAAATAGTATATTATGCGTACTGTCGTAGTGTTCTTGAATACGCTAGCCCAATCTGGAATCCCCAATATACTACGTATATCAATAAATTGGAGAAAATACAAAAGCGCTTTATCAAACACCTAAATTTTAAAACCCACAGAAGGAACCAGCCCTATGCGCATGATTGCAAACATTATCAGCTGTTGCCTCTTGATTCCCGTCGAGACTTACTGGACTTATGTTTACTGCATGATATTCTCCGTAATAACCTGGACGTGCCTAACCTTATTGCACAAATTGGTTTTTGTGCACCGAGGATCCGCACGAGGCATACTCCTTTGTTTAAGGTTCCCAAATACCGTACTAATTATTCAAAAAATTCTGTTATGACAAGGTTGCCTAGAACCTACAACGAAAAATTTAAGCACATTGACATTTTTAGTACAGGAAAACGAGCCATGAAAATGAAAGCATTTGAGGAGACCTTTAGTAATCGTTAGATAACGGGAAATCAAATGAATATACTTTAAATATACCTTAAATTAAATGAATAAAAAAATAAAAAGAATAAAATGAAAATAATATAAAACTAAATGGAATACTCACTCCTTACCTTTATTCTAAGACTTACTTAATATACCTTAAAATAAATGAAGAAAGAATAAAAAGAATGAAATGGAAATAATATAAAACTAAATGCAATACTCACTACTACCTTTATTGTAAGACTTACTTGTATTGTATTGGCCTGGTCTGGCTTGTGGTCCTCATTTAATCTAAAATTTAAATTAACAAACTAACCGGACTTGTTAACCTAACAAATTAACTTTAACCTTAACTTAGACACTTTGGGAGAGTAATTGAGAATTTATATTAAATTTATATTAATTATTAAACGTGTCACCTATTCAGAAGTGTTACCAGACGTCTTTGCTGTATTAAGTTGTTGTTTGCCAATGTCTGATAACAAGACTTGTCAGTACTTGTCAGTATTCTGATGTTCTATTGTGCTTAGTTATAAGTGAATTAAGTTAGTGGTGGAACTCTGTAATTGGCTTTAGTAATTTTATATAAGTGTTTTAAATGTTTTTGTAAAAAAAGCTGTTGAGTTCCCAAATAAATAAAATAAAAAATAAATAAATTAATGATAACCAGTTCGGTTTTCGACCGCGGCTGTCGACAGAAAGTGCAATACTGTGCTTTAAGCATACCGTTAAATACTATACGAACCGTAAGACGCCTGTACACGCCTGCTTCCTCAATTTATCAAAGGCTTTTGATCTGGTGCAGTATAACCGTTTGTGGGATAAGCTGGGAAGCATAATCTTACCCGAGGAACTCATCAGCGTGTTCCAGTTCTGGTACTCAAACCAATCAAATAGCGAGCATTGGGCGAGAGCAGTGTCGGATCCGTATCGGCTTGAATGCGGCGTGAGGCAGGGTGGATTACCATCTCCGACTCTGTTTAACTTATATATGAACGACTTATTTGTATCTCTCGGTAGTCAGCGTGTCGGATGCTATGTCGATGGCGTATGTGTGAACAACCTGAGCTACGCCGACGACATGGTTCTACTGAGTGCGTCGATCTGTGGCCTAAGAAAACTGATACGTATATGCCAGGAGTATGCGAGTGGACACGGTTTAAAGTACAATGTGAGGAAGAGTAAATGCATGGTCTTCAAGGCAGGTACCAAGTGTCCCAAGGGCTTACCACAACTACTATAAAATAATGTCCCGTCGGAGATGTCGATCAGTTTAAGTACCCGGGACACATAATAACTCATGACCTCAAAGACAATGCGGACATCGAGCGGGAGCGGAGATCGTTGTCCATTAGAGCGAATATGATATTGATTTGCACGATGCTCACAGGCGGTCAAAATAACATTAGCATGTGGGCTGACTATAATAAACGGAGCTACAACGATATCCGTATCCTGTACAATAACGCTTTCAGGGTGATTTTGGGGCTGCCCCGCTTTTGCAGTGCCTCGGGCATGTTTGCGGAGGCGCACACTGCCTGCTTCCACGCGACCATGCGTAAGCGGTGCGCGTCAACGGTGCGCAGAGTGCGGGCCAGCTCCAATGTCATCCTGAAGGCGATAGGAGATAGGCTGGACTGTCCCTTCTTCCGGCGCTGCTGTGACAGACATGTTTCAGTAGTTGCTGAGGTAAGGGGCTTCTAAATGAATACAAGTAAATGTTTATGTAATGCGGTTGTTATGATAAGAATAATGATATACTCGTATTTCTAATGAATTGTTATTTTCTAATTTTAAAAATAATTTATTTTCTATTGGTATTTTATTTTTGACATATTATTATTATTATCTTTATTGCAATTTTACTTTATTTTATTGAATTGTATGAATTATATGTATGGATCAATGTAACCTAAAATAAATAATTTTGAATTTGAATTTGAATATTGTAAATTGCATTCAAATTCTTAATCATAGAATAGAATAGAATAGAATAAACGTTTATTTGGTATATACATCACACAGAAAAACAAAATACAAGTCAAAAAATAAAAACAACTTAAAATACAACGATAAATTTAAATACAACAAAGAAAATTATGTGTGTGACAGAGCCATGACGCTGGTTTTCTGTGGCAACCATCATGAAGAGGGGGACATCCCCGGCGTAGGTACTTACAAAAATAATATACTTAGTGAGTGTAAAATAAATGTGAATTATCAATGGTAACAATGGTATCTTAGGGCAATGGGTTTTTGTAACCTATAAATTGGTGATAATCTATCTATAAAGTCAGTTGAAAATGCTGCAAAAACATCATCGTTCGTGGACCATTACACTGCACACAATGCACCTAACTATCTACGAGTAGAACGAGTATCTATTCCTCTGTGTGATCTGTTATGAATCTGAAAGGTTTACGTTCAGCTGCTATCCACATTGTAATATATGTATGTAAAAGGTTTTACTACCTTCGATCAACAATACACTAGATAACCGGTCAGAGCGTCAAAAACGGCCGAGAAAATAACGTCCCAATTTGCAATCTCGCAAAACGGAATTCAGCATTCCCGCGGGATCCCGCACCTCTTATTAGTCTGCTGTATCCGGCACCTTCAAAACGCGGATCCGTGGATCCCGCAAATTTTAATTTGTCTCTAAAGCGATCATGAAAAAGTACGACAATGAAGCCAAAAATACAGATCGTACTCAAACACTCTTCATGCCAAAAAAGCTGCAATACGCCATGAATTAAAGAATATAATAAGAGGAGTTAAAGACGATGAAATGTATGTGAGGTCTTCGAAATTGCACCTATAGCTGGAACATCTGTAACTAACACAAGTCTCACTCTAACGCCTAAATAAGAATTAGAGAAACAGCTTCACTAAGAAAACGAAATATTTAAGAAAAAGTCAGACAACAAACAAAAGGATTAAGCAAATTTTGAACAAAGAAATGGCATGTTTTGAGCTCGATGGTATCAGATGTAAGATGAAGATGGTGTAAGAGTACAGAGGCGTTCACATCAACCTTAACAAAACCATTGGCAAATGGGTCTTAAATCGGCAGCTTAAGGTGCCCTATGTAAAGGTTGATGTGAACGCTTCTGTACCTGACGCTCGCCTATGTATTTATCCTGAAGATTCAGCCTACTAGCGTAGAAGCCGAGAGAGCGTTTTCGGTATCAGGATATTTTTGCAGTTCCCTCATAAGCAGGTTTGGAAATGATACTATAAATGCCCTTTGCTTTTCAAGAGCGTATCTTTAAAAGTTATCACTACTGGTTTCTAGCATTTACGAGTAGCTATGAGAAAGATGTGATTTAATTATTATCCATTTTAAGAATAAGACTGAAGTACAAATATCATAAAATTTTGTTAGAAAACAAATAATTTTCGTTGCGTTATGTGAGACATGCTTTAATTAACAAAACTCAATTTTTTGAACGAAAACCTGTTATTCAATGCGATTTAATAACGTTATTTCAAAGATGTGGGATCCCCCGGGACCCCGCGCGGGATTAGTCAACCCCACATATCAATCTCGCGGGATTGAATAATCTGTGGGATTGCAATCCCCTAGTCCCACTTCAAAAGTGGGAACTTATTTCTATTCAGTTCACTTTTGACTGGCGCCAACGTTTAATCAAACTCAGGTAGTTTGGCATGTGCTGACATGCCAAACTACCTGAGGTAGAAATAACCATCGGTAAAATAAATTATCGGATGGAATATCATACTTTCGATAAGAAAATGCTGTTTTATATTATAAATAATGAAATACCCAACTAAAAATCAAAAAAACCTAGCCAAAAAAGCTGGGAAATCTATGAATAAAATTAACATTTTAAAATATGTAAAAAAAATATGAAGTATTTGTCTCATTCACACTATGAATGAGACAAAAGATAGTACAATCATTCAGTGCCATTTTTGAGCTGTGATTTTCTTCCTGAGGCTTAACGAGTGTTATTGTTGATCGAAGCTTACTACACATATACTCGTACATACAATAACATCCAAACGTAACTCTTGTACGTTGTGGCGAAATACATTTTTGCAAACTGTCCCTTTTTATTATGTTGTATTTTCATTATGTTGAGCATGCATGTATAGTAATTTGAAAATAATACCTCTATGTCTTTCGGATTGTATAAATTAACCATGGCAAAAGGATACATCCAAAGCCTATAAATTCCATTCCACGTGCTCGCATATTTTCGTCCCAATTTAAACAGTTCTACTGTAAATAAAATGAAATCATTAATTCACAGGGTGTGCCTGGAAGTAAGGATCAAATCAAAATAGCGTATAGCTGGGGTCATTTTTGACCTTTTTAACCCTATCAATATTGGCCCGATTTCTATCCGTTAAAAAGTTATGATCAATTTTTTTTTTCAGAAAGTAAGTAAGTCCATACTTACAAAGATATTAATTACTTATCACTACTTAGTTTTTTTGTCAAAAGATCTACAGGTGATTTGTCTTACTTTAGCTAGTTATTTTACTGAGCTAGATAACCTTAATCTAAAATCTCAAAAATCTTAATCAAAAAAATTACTTCATGTTCAAGCAGATGACGTGAAAAAAAAATTACTATTGAAAGTTGTCCAAGTATATAAAAAAGTCGCACATTTATTACAAATTCTTTTAAAGTATAACGTGCAGAGTTATTCTAACTTTTTTTAAATTTTCTTTTAAACTTAAATTTTCGTTGAATTATCTAATTTCATTTTGATAATTCCACGAAATCAGAGAATGGAAGATGAATTGAGTGGGTGGTTACGTTAAATATAAATATACCTGGTGTCACGTTAATCTCCAATGCGTTTCCTAATATGAATACATCTCTTGGGCCAGGTATCTTTTTGATTAGCCTTGCAGTTTGGTTGTAATTAAACGTAATGTGAACTAGACACAGCACAATCACAATTATCAGAAGATACGCTATCATCGTCGCAGAACGTGTGCACGGAACGGCAAAATGAACTTAACTGAGCTAATTGGAAAATGCATGCATTGAATAATATTGCAGTTTTAGAAGGCCAAATTGGTCTTAAAGCTTATTTATTCCGTTGATTTTATGGAAGAATTGGCGTTGCAGCTCTATTATTAAGCACTGCGTAAAGTAAACGCTCCTATTACTGCCAGTTTAAGCTGCCTTCGAATTAACTTCAGAAAATTAGATATAAGTCGTTTTGCTAGAAAAGGAACTTTAATTTATTTATGATTAAGATAAAGCTTACCACGAATTTATTTTGTATGTTTGATATGGGGCAGGCAAGTAAAACAAGCGATTAGAAAAGATAGGAATAATTATTTTAGCAAATCATGAAAAATACAATCTACCAATAATAATCACATCACCATGACTACCAGACAACAAACGATAGACAGCTAAGGTGTCTCTGGTTACAGTAAAGAAGGTTCTATACTTCAACACCCTCCCATAACTAAGGCACCTTAGAGAACTCCAAGTTCCTCTGTATATTTGTCATGTTTTACACGCCCTAGGGGCTTAGTAAAAACATCCGCCACCATTTGACCGGTGGGCAGATACAATAGCTTAACATCAAGCTTATTCAATATCTCTCTTACAAAGTGATACCGCACACTGATGTGTTTGGTACGTCTGTGATGAATTGGATTTTCAGCAAGACTGAGGGCCGACTGATTATCGCAATACAAAATTATTTTGCAGGCAAAATCCAATTCACACAGCAGCGCTCTGAGGAATACCGCCTCTCGACACGTTTCACTAAGACTAACATACTCCGCCTCGGTAGACGAAAGCGCAGTGCACGACTGTTTGTAGCAACCCCATGAAATAGTATTACCGGCGTACTTGAAAACGTAACCTGTATACGACTTGCGGTCAGAGTCCGCGGCCCAGTCTGCATCTGCGTAACCTTCCAAGACTGAGTTTACATCCGATTTCTTAAATACTAAAGCCTTGTCCTTAGTACCCTTAAGATATCTTAATATGCGTTTGGCATGACTCCAGTGTTCCACAGTATAGCAACTAATAAACTGACTTAGATATGCCACGGCAAAGGAAATATCAGGTCGAGTGGTAACACATAAGTACATTAAGCTACCTATCAGTTCCTGGTAAGGAAGCTTTACTTGAACATCATTCTTAGTAGTTGGACTACCTAAAGAATTATTAATGTTAGCAACCATAGGAGAGTTGAAAGACTTGCAATCCGTCATTCCGAAACGATCAAGCAAATCGTCAATCTTATGCTCTTGACTTATTTTAATGCAACTGTCATCGCGTTCAACCTTTATCCCCAACATATTTCTAACTTGCCCTAAGTCCTTAACTTTGAAATGTTTTAGTAAAGATTTCTTTAAAGTTGTCACTAAAAAAATGTCAATATAAAATACGAAAAAATCGTCGACGTACAAAGCAATAATAGCAATTGACTTACCAATTTTTCGAATAAATATACATTCTTCTTGCTTGCATTGGTAATAACCCAAAGAAGTAAGTACATCTTTTACCTTCTGATACCAGGCCCGCGAAGCTTGTTTTAACCCGTACACAGCCTTACACAATCTATAGACTTTCTTTTCATTACCAGGCTTAACAAAACCTTCAGGTTGATGAAAGTATATTTCTTCCTTCAAAACCCCATTCAGGAAAGCCGTCTGCACGTCCAAATGATCAATCTTAAGATCCAATTTCACAGCTAATGATAATAACAGCCTCATAGAACAGTGACGTACGACCGGTGAGAAAGTTTCGGTGTAATCTTCACCGTATTTCTGGGTAATACCCTTCGCAACGAGCCTTGCCTTGTAACGTGTAATGTTGCCATCGGAATCTTTCTTCAGTGTAAATATCCACTTGTTTTTAACAATATTTTTGTTTAGTGGCATATCGACCAGCTCCCAAGCTTCGTGAGCATAAAAAGAATCAATTTCTTCCTGCATTGCTTTTTGCCACAATTCTTTTTCTACACAGCTTAAAGCCTCTTTTACACTTTGTGGTACGATAGGCTCAACATCTTTAACGTTAGCCACGTTACAGGTTTCTCTCGGGTTTCTGGGTCGCAAATTATACCGATGTCCGACAGATTCAGACTCAGTGGTACTATCAACCACAGACTGTCTGTCAGGACTTTGTTCACACTCCGCCTCAACAGGAGTATCTGATGACTCTGCACGAACAGGTGACAGCTCCGCCTCATTCGGCATGGCTTCCAAAACGTAGTCATCAAAACCTCCTGAAAGAAAAATAGGTATATTTTCTGTTTTGGCTTTCGAGTGTCTCCCAGGAAAGACATGTTCGTTAAACACTACGTCACGTGAAACGATAATCTTGTTGTTAGCTGGATTGAACAATCGATAACCCTTTACATTGTTTTCATATCCAAGGAAAACGAAAGCTTTACTTTTGGGATTTAACTTTTTACGCTTAATATCATCTACATGCGCAAATGCCTCACAACCGAAGACCCGAAGATGCTTAAAGCTAACTTTACAGCCAGTCCACAATTCCTCCGGGATTTTACCCGATATTCTAGAACTTGGTGAACGATTTATAAGATACGCTGCGGTACACACAGCTTCTCCCCACATCTTGTCATCTAATTGAGCATTAACAAGTAAACATCTCACTTTTTCAAGTAAAGTCCGGTTTAGCCTTTCAGCCGCACCATTTTGTTGCGGACTGTACGGGACAGTCAGCTGATGAACTATACCTTTGCTTTTTAAAAAGTTAGTTAGATCAGCGTTTCCGTACTCTGTACCGTTATCAGACCTAAGTACTTTTACAGTCGTACCGCATTGATTTTCTACCATATTAATAAAATCTTTAGTGTACTTACATACATCACTCTTCTTAGCGATCGGATAAGCAAACACTTTCCTAGTGTGGTCATCGAGGAACGTAAGAATGTACCGTTTGCCTCCGAGAGAAGTAGTCGGCATCGGCCCACAGATGTCCGTGTGGATCAGGTCCAGCCGCGCCTTTGCCACCTGCTTATTGGGATTGCTCACAAATGGAGCACGGGTCTGTTTACCCTTAAGGCAAACATCACAAACCTCTTTGCTAGAATCAACCTGAAAATCAATATCATTAGCGACACGTTTTAAAGCTTTTAAGCTTTCAAAGTTAATGTGTCCTAACCTCTGATGCCAAATTTTCATATCGTCTGAACCTCCCCTAATCAAGTTGGCCCTACCGACAGTTGCAAGTCTGTAAACCCTCCCAGATTGCTTGGCTCTCAAAACTACTACACCAGCCTTAGAAATATTACATTCTGAGTTAGAAAAAACAACATTATAGCCTTTTTGTGACAGACTATAAACCGAGCACAAGTTAACAGTAAGTTCCGGTACAAACAAAACCTCAGTTAAAGTAATATTAACAATTGTTCCGTTAAATTCCACTGAAAAATGTACATTACCAGTACCGCTCACATTTAACTTTTTGCCATTAGCAACATGCACCTCTTTCATCGTAGACGGTTTCAGTGTGTCAAACCACTCACAACATCCTGTCATATGGTTAGTTGCACCACTGTCAATAAACCAAGAACCGTTGTTACTACTTATACTGAGCGCCGATAACACCAGATTGCTCGATACACTCTTTTGAGTACAATCCTTCTTCAAGTGTCCTTTTGATCGACACTTCCAGCACCACAACTTCTTTGTCTTATTCAACGAATCGGTTTGCCACCGTTTATCCTGGTCTTGATTTTTCCTAAAATCCTTTCTTACTGACTCAACTGGAAAAGCTTGCGAAGTGCCTTCACCATCCTTGCTGTTCAGTGCTTTCTCATGAGCACACAGTTGACTAGTAAGGTTGTCCACCGTCCGGTCCTTCTTTGACATTAACAGCCAACCCGCTTTAAACGAAAAATAAGTTTCAGGTAAGGTATCCAATATCTTACATATTAGTAAAAGCTCTGGCAAGTTTGCACCAGTTTCCGCTTTGCCTAGTTCCTGTTTCAAATGAAACCACAGATTCTTCAATTTCGATATGTGCGTAGCCATGTCATCTCCAGGATCCTTCGAATATCTGAAGAACTCTAGACACAAATCATAAACCCGGTTGTCATTGACACCATCATACAATTTATGTAGTTCATCCCAGACTTCCTTTGGTTTGGACAAACGAATAACTTTGTCTAATGTTTCATCACTAATATTATTTGTGATTAGAAGCAAAGCTATACTCTCCTTTCTCTTGAACTCTTTCAAGGATGTGTCATACCTTGACATAGATGCTTCCACAGCTGCTGCATCGCCTGCTGCTGCATCAGGTCTAACTGGTATTAGTGTTCTACCTTCAACAATATCCAATAGTCCGTCGATGCCCGACAGAAGAGCGGTCAAACGGTACTTCCATTGAGTCCAATTGTTGGCTTCCAGTTTCGCTATCTGTACTTTAGCTAGATCCATATCTCCAAAGTATGAGGCCCATAACCTTTTGTATGTTTGATATGGGGCAGGCAAGTAAAACAAGCGATTAGAAAAGATAGGAATAATTATTTTAGCAAATCATGAAAAATACAATCTACCAATAATAATCACATCACCATGACTACCAGACAACAAACGATAGACAGCTAAGGTGTCTCTGGTTACAGTAAAGAAGGTTCTATACTTCAACAATTTAAGTGCTTACATTTAGTATTCAATCACACAATAATTATTAAATATTTATTTCATCTGAAAAAGCAGTTGTTTCTATTACCGACCGATAGATAGAGGTTATTTTCTATTAAAGTTTTTACTTATTACTTTGATTATTTAGCATTTTACAATGCTTGTTTTTCATATCTAAACATAGAAAAACTTGGCTTGCAACGTAAGCATAAACTGGAAAGATTCGTTCGTCCCTCTGAGGTTTCGGCAGCTCATTGGTTTAGAGCAGTCACCCGGATTGTGAAAGACGCGGGTTCGATTCCCGCTCGAGATCATCAAGGTCCGAAACTGATTTTATCCAGTTTTTCTAACGTTTTTACTATTTTTATTACCGACCGCTAAGAATATACTCTTAATCTTCATACGTAGATTCTATATTGCGTTATGGAATTGTATTATGGGGAAATTTAGTTGATATTCCAAAATTGTTTATTTTACAAAAACGATGTTTATGGGCTATGTGTAGTATTAAGAAAACCGACTCATGTCAACCATTTTTTAAGAAATTGAATATACTTCCATTGCCATGTTTGTATATTTATGAAGTGTGTCTATTCGTTTTTAAGTATAAACATTTATTCCAAAAAAAACAAGATACAACACAGAGAAAAATTCGTTCACAATATTTACAAAAACTACATAAACCCTTAATGAAATTAACTTTAGTTATGTTAATGTATACACAGCTACAGGTAATGCAGGTCAATTCTCAAACAGCTGTCCATGAAAATAGGAGATAACAGAATAGAACAAGTAGTTGAGGCTAATAATTTAGGATATAAATCAAATAGATTCTAACTTAAGATTTGAGAAGCTAAACACTGTGAAACATTGTTACTTCCGGCTGAAAGTACTCTATCAAGTAAGGCAATATAGGCGAGGAGTTGCGAAAGCATCTTTGCGAGTTTTTGATCCTACCAAAATTAAATTATGTGGACGTAGTACACACATCAACATGGTCTAGGGATATTTCAATTATATACCTAAATAACTAAAATTCTAATAACTTTTTGCTAAGACACCTACACATTGAAATAAACCTTGTTTACCTAATAGCCTATCTAATCTGATAAATAAACTTTTAGATAAAGTTAAATTTAAAAAAAAACTTAGAAGAAGAGGAATAACTCAGACCAAAATTTCAATCTTAACTTTATTTTTGAAACATCAAAACCTAAACAAAACTACTATTTTGTTATAAAAATTGTTGAAAACTTAAAATTAAAAATCCGTGGATCCACCTAAGACTCTCCTGACACATCTGCAGCGGTTCTGCATACTCAAAACAAGGGTGTCAATATCCTGTTGTGGAATACTGTCCCAAGTCCTGCTAAGATGCAAGAAAGGCTGGTTTTCATGCACAATATCTTCAGGGAAATTCCTAAGAGCTCTTCTCTGAAGCATATCCCAGGCATGCTCAATAGGATTTAAGTCAGGGGATTTCGCAGGCCAGTCTAAAGCTTGGATATCATGCTATTGTAACCAACTTGTAACGATACGCGCCGTATGTGGACGGGCATTGTCGTTGCATTAGCTGGAAATTATGTCCCATTTGCTGTCTGTGGGGCAAGATTACAGGCTCTAGCACCTCATCTCGGTATTTTAGAGCAGTCATATTGCCTTGTATCCAAACGAGGTCCGTTCTACCGCCGAGACAAATTCCTGCCCAAACCATAATCGTGCTACCCACCCATTCCAACGTCCAGGTTCTCTCCAAACGCGTTATCTTCGCGAATCAGGATGAAATACAAACCTGGATTCATCAGTGAAAAGCACAAGTGACTATTGAGAATGGTTCCAGTTTTCGTGTGCAATAGCCCATTGTAATCTTCTTCCTCGATTGCCTCTCCTTAGCGCTGGTACCCGAAGTGGCCTACGAGCACGTAGGTTGACTTCAAGCAGTCGTTTTCTCAAAGTTTGGCCGCTTACCAGCAAACCATACTCTCTCTGTAGCCTTTGAACCAATTGCATCGCCGTTATATTTGGTTTTTTGGTTGGCTTCGTACAGTATTTACTATGAATCGGTCCTGTACATGTGTTGTAATGCGTTGAGGTCCTCGGTGCCGTTCCACCACTTACCCCGTGACACGATAACGTGACCAAAGCCTGGATATAACGCTCTGAGTGGTCCTCATGGCTTCAGAAACCGCAATTCGGGTTGCGCCAGCTTGAATCATGCCCACTGCTCTTAACATTTCGTTCCTTGTCAAGCGTCTACGTGGCATGATTAAATTAACACCGGAGATGAGTTTGACAAAGATTTATAGAAATTAATGAAGTTTTAATCAAGTTAGAAGTTCGTGAAGATTTACTTCTTTAGAAGAAATTCAATGAATGCGAATTTCATCTTAAAACAAAACCTTTTATATACAAATTTGAATTTAAAAAAGGAACTTAATAATGTTTTTATAATCTGTCATGAATCGTGTTTTTGTAAGGCCAGTACTTTTTAAGCTATTTAAAAAAGTTTTATATATCCCTAGACCATGTTGTTGTGTGTAATAGGTGGGTGTTTGTTGGGTCGGACATAAAGGCTAATTCAACGCGTCCAGAACTTTTGCACTAGATACTGTTTTAACTTTTAATATCCCTCATAGATATCATGTAACCCCGTATTTAAACAAGATCACTCTTGTTTAAAAACGGGGTTACATAACTCCGGGGTGACTACATGTTTGAGAGATCACTCTCTTGAACATGGAGTCACGTCGTTCAATACATTATGCAACCTTATTATTCGGAGTAGTTAAACATAAAAGTCCACCATAGCTTTTTAATAAACTTAAGGCAGCGTTATTGCAGATTGCTCGGAAAACCCTTTTTTTTTTATTCAGTTCAGTGTTTATTTTTTAATAATGGTCTTGCAAGAAATATGTGATACGCTTAAGGATATTGTCTAGAACCTGTGCTAATTTTTTACATGATAGGATGTACTTTACTCGATCATAAAACAATCCGAAACCAGGCTTTAATGTAATTTTTAAACGAATTATTAGTGGGTAAAATGTGAAAAAAGCACATAATTTTTATTAAGAAATAATCGTCTTTGAAATCGTAGGCACGAAAATGTGTTTTTTTTACCTTCAACACTTATCATTTGAATTGGAAATTTGGAATATATTAGTTCTTCATTTTATTGAAAATTGCAGGAGACACATTATTTTTTAATGGTTTAGTTATTTTACAAATGAATTTCAAAGTTACGCTATTCGGCTGCCATCTAGATTCGAATAGCCAAAAGGCAAACAAATGTGTTGTGTCAAAATCATACCAACTACCAATTTATTTTATTGAAATATGATCCTTATGCCGATGTGTTTGAAAGTATGGTAAACGCATTTATGTTTATCATGACCTTCACGCGCATAGATTGACACCACACTAAGAAATCTTAGCATTAGTGCGATACTGGAGCCACACGGGGATAGAATGCCACTATCATCAAAAAAGCAAAGGCATGCTTCTCGAAATTCGATTATAAATAAATAATCAAACAGAAATATTGAGGGTCGTTATTTAAACTATATTTGAGTTTTAATTTTCATTCAATATTTCATTTTAATTTTGATTTAACTAATGTTTTTGGTCTAATTTTTGGTTCTGACTTAGTTTTTTTAATTTAATTGTGTGTATTTTAATTTTTATTATGAACAATTGGATGTGATTACTTTTAATTAATTTTTTAATTATTCAAAGGATCTCAAAAAGTTACATAATAATTGATGATTAAACGAACTTACCTGTAAGTGAAGTTCGATCACAATTATACGAAGTGCTTCGTCCGAATAGATTAGTATACTTACCACTTATTTAAATACAATATGTAAACACTATGTAGTAACGCGTAAGTGTTGCCACTCCTGCACTTTTAGTTTAAAAATGAATTTATTCATCGTTTCCGGTTAAAATCATCATTTAAAACCGTAAACGATAATAATTTGACTAATTTCCGGTTGGAACGGAAATGGAAAAATAAAATGTTAAAGGAAGGGCACGACTTCCCGCCATTTTGTTTTCTACTTACCCCACCTCTTTGGATATCGGTAGCGCTATCGTCATATAGTTGAGAGAATCAGTTATGTTTTTGTAACTAATTGGGTACTAATTATCGACGAATAATGACCGGGTGGGGGGGACTGTGTATACTAATCTATTCGGACGAAGCACTTCGTATAATTGTGATCGAACTTCACTTACAGGTAAGTTCGTTTAATCATCAATTATACTCGTGCTTCGTCCTCTAGATTAGTATACTTACCACTTATTTAAATACAATATGTAAACACTATGTAGATTTTGAGAGAAATAGTTACAAAAACAAATTTTGAAAAAATACAACTTTTCATAATTAATCACTCTTTATTTTGACTTAATGAACTCATTATTCTTGCAAACAAGGTATAATCATCGTTACTAATAACAGTTCTGTTATAGAATTTAGCAAATACAGTGGAGTTGCCGCTCCAGCCTGCAGTTTTCCTTATTAGGTCTATACTGACTCCATTACTAAGCGCCATTGATGTTGAGGCATGCCTTGTACTGTGAGCAGAGAACACAGATACGTCAATTCCACTGTCTTGCATTGTGGATCTAATCCATCTGCTAATAGTTTGACTGCCAACTTGCTTGTGAGGGCTTCTAATGCTTATAAACAATGTGTTTGATTTTCTTATATCCTTAGTTCTATTGATATAACAAATTAATGTAGCCGCAGGGCATATAGATACTCTATCTTGGAAGTACGGGATGTGTAGGGCTGGCTGATTACAGCCAACTCTAGATGTTTTAATCAGTGCCGGGATTTTAATAATAATTTGGTTTTGCAGGAAAAAGATATTATCAATTGTTATTTTAGATAGTGTCTGTACTCTATGTGCAGTTACAAGGGCTAATAGTGTAACACATTTCTTTGAAAGTTTGTCTAGAGGAACTTCTTCTAGTGGGTATAGGGAAGATAGGTGATCTAAAACAATATTGGCGTCCCAAGTTATGTTGTAACGTGGTAGCGGAGGCCTTATTTTATAAATTCCTTTGAAGAATCTTGTCAACAAATCGTCAGCTAATGATCCTGCCAAAAGCGTCATTGCAGACTTATAACAGTTAATGGTTTGGTATTGGCTGCCGGCATTGAAAATATTAGTAAGAAATTGTATTACATCTGGGATTGGCGGTTGGAACATGTCAACTTGGTGTTCACTACAATAACTGAACCATTTCTTTAAGCATGAGTCATACTGTTTCATAGTGTTTTCAGATAAGGAAGCTAACATGATGTCGATGGACTCTAGTGGGACATCTGTCCGTAGGAACCCCGAGCGGATAAGAGCGCGGCCTCCAGGGTAAGGTTCTGGTGAATGTTCCCGCTGGAATGTGAAAATATTAAATCTGAACAGTCTACAACAATAATGTCCGAGATCACAAGGCGTCTGAATAACGGATACGGATATATAGATATAGATGGTTGTGCTGGCCAGGCCGGCACAACCATGATCCCTTCGGCCCTGTCCGAGATAATTTTTCTTAATGTTTTAAGAATAATTGCAACTGGCGGAAAAGCATAGAAAAAATAATCGGCCCACGAGAATGTAAATGCATCTATAGCAAATGCGTCTGGGTCACGATTCCATGAAGCATACATATAACATTTTTTGTTAAGTCTATTTGCAAATAAATCAATTTGTGGACTACCGAATGCTTTTGTTATTATTTCAAACCCTCTAGCTGACAGCTCCCATTCAACATCAGGATGTGAACGTCTCGATTCCCTGTCTGCAATTACATTCTCTGAGGATTTGATATAAGCCGCAGTGACCTGTATGCGACGAGCCTCGCACCACTGCCATATATTTCTAGCAATTTTATTGAGGTGAGGAAATTGTACCCCACCCATGCGATTAATATAACTTAGAGCCGTGGTGTTATCAACACGAAGAAGTATTTGGCAGTCAAAACAGTCTTTGGCGAATATTTTTATTGCGAAAAAGGACGCTAACAGTTCTAAGCTGTTTATGTGTAATTTACGCTCAGAATCTGACCACTGGCCACTAGCCGTCTGGCCGTTACATGCAGCCCCCCAACCCGTTGTTGAGGCGTCAGAGTATATTTCTTTTGCATAAATGTCATCTTTGATTCTGTGATAGCTTTTATCTATTACTTTCAACCACCATTTTAAATCATTATGTAAAGACATCGGGATAGGCATATACCTTTCATAATCGTTATGTAATCTTAAATTTAAGTATTTGCAACGTTCTAGTTCCTTAGTATATAACCACCCATATTCAACTGCAGGGCAGGCAGAGACTAATAATCCAACTAATTGGGCAAATTTACGAATTTTGCATGTATTGACCTTCAAAATTTCTAAAATCTCTGTTCTAATACGAGTTCTTTTTTCTGATGGTAAATATATACACCAGTCATGAGAGTCTATCAAATATCCTAGGTATTTACAACGCCTGGATGGAATTAATTTGCTTTTCTCTGTGTTTATGATAAAACCTAAAGATTGTAATAATCTTTTGGTCATGTTGATATTTTCCAAGCATTTTTCAAATGTTAAGTCTGATAAATGTAGGTCATCTAGATAAATAGATGATATGAAACCACATGATCGCAATAGCTTCACCACAGGTTTCATTAATTTCGTAAATATGTATGGTGCTGTACATATACCAAATGGAAGCACATTGAACTCATACATTTGTGAACAATTACTGTTATTTTCCTCCACTAGGATAAATCTTAGATATTTCCTCGAGTTAGGGTGGATTTTTATCAAAAAATAAGCATCTTTTAGGTCAATTGTTCCCATATAGCAGTTTTTTGATATTAACTTTAAAACTGTTCGCAAATCCTCCAATTTAAAATGACTTACATCAATATAATTATTTAATTTCTTCAAATTTAAAATGAATCGCATTTTCCCATTGGGTTTGGGTACAAGAAAAACGCGAGAGACATATTGGCCAACACAGGGTTCACACGGGGAGATGGCTCCAATAGATAATAAGTTTTGTATTGATTGAGAATATTGTAACTTCTCGGAATCTGAACATATTTTCGTGATGGGCGGATTTAATTGAGTTACAGGTTCAAGAAACTGTATTTCATAACCATTGATCCATGATAAGATAGCTCTATCTTCGGTGATGAGCGACCACTGGTTATGAAAATGGTGTAATCTACCTGCATATCGTACCTCACTGGCGGCTAACGCCTCCTCGTCTGTCGCGGCCGATAGGAGGACGCGTTCGAGTAGTGACCGCGCGAGCTCGTCTGATGTTGCGGCGGCGGCGGTGGCTGGTAGCTCGTCGTCGCTCGTTGCGCTGGGGGCGGCTGGTGACGCTGAGGGCCCGGCGCCGCCCTGCGGTACCCGGGTCCAGTCTTTGAGTTTAAATTTCTTCCCTGCTTTGGTTTCAGTGTTGCGTCGACTTTTAAGTCTGAGCTCGACCTGGACACGGCTTTGGCGGCCTTAAGTGTTTCGGTTAAATTCTGTCCGAATAACAGATCATCGATCTTGGTGTTGCTAAGCTGTTCTTTTAAATCTTTCTTTAGCGAAGCTAACGCATAATTACGCCTTGAGGTAGACTGAACATATTGTAAATCGCACAAGATTCGACTGACGTCCATCAACTTTTTTAATAAGTCACTATCTCTCGTGGAGTTACTGATTTGCGTAGTTACGATTTGGCCGATGCATGTCACGGCAGCCGCAATTTGTTTCTGATTGAATTCGATGGATTTATCACGTTTTTGGACATATTCCGGGGTTGCAGCTTTAATCTCGGGGTTCAATTGTGGGGCTGACAAGTTCTTACAGTTGCCCGGGATAAGATATTTTTGTAAAAGTTCCTTGCGGACCTCTTTATCCAAACCGGAAGTGGCCATGTGATTTAGGCGGCTTGCCAGCTCGTCGTTAATATCTGGACCATATTCCATGACTGTCGACGGATCTGTACCCAATATGTCCAGTATTTCGGAATCCAAACCTGCGTCTGTCGTCATTGGCTGATCACAGTCTCCTTGTGGTGTGTCCAGATTGTGGGGCTCTTGGGGGGCCCCTTCCGCCGTATTTGTTGATGTCCCGGCGATAGGATCTGGCGCCGTTGCGGTAGCAGCGGGTTCTGTTGTCGCTGGGTAGCGTTCATTACGATCTGAAATAGAACGTACTAGTTTTAATGCACACCGTGGGTGTAATTGAGATTTATAATAATCTCTAGTCAGTCTTTAATACTGGCTGGGCACCGTGGGTGCAGGGTTTTTTATAAATATACACCATGGGTGTAAATGCAGCTTGGGTGAGGTTTACTCGTAGCCCATAGGGCTGGCCTGACACCGTGGGTGTCGAATGATACAACACCATGGGTGTCTAATACAACAGTTGTATTTGAAGTTGCAATACTAACCTTGGTCTGATAACGCCAGCAGCACCGGCGGAGCAGGTGAGCATTCCCGTGAACTTTCCGACGATGATAATCTTCTTGAGTTTGAGGAACTTGAAGACGATTCGGAGAGGGATCGTTGCTTTTGCGATCGCTTAAACTTCTTTTCAAGCTTTTTGAGTTTGCTTGCTAAGTATTGCACAGAGCTTTCGTGTCTTCTCTTCGGCATTTTGGTGAACGTGCGAAGTGGCTGAGCACTAAACTGCGAATGGCGATAGCGCTACCGATATCCAAAGAGGTGGGGTAAGTAGAAAACAAAATGGCGGGAAGTCGTGCCCTTCCTTTAACATTTTATTTTTCCATTTCCGTTCCAACCGGAAATTAGTCAAATTATTATCGTTTACGGTTTTAAATGATGATTTCAACCGGAAACGATGAATAAATTCATTTTTAAACTAAAAGTGCAGGAGTGGCAACACTTACGCGTTACTACATAGTGTTTACATATTGTATTTAAATAAGTGGTAAGTATACTAATCTAGAGGACGAAGCACGAGTATAATTATGGTTGTTAACGCATGATTGGTTTGGTATCATGTCAAAAATGGACTGCATACAAAATCTGATTGTTTACCATGTTAGATAAATACTAAATCCAGAATATGACTCTTCGCAGGTGGCGTTATAGCTATGAGGCGGTAATAGAATTGAGTATGAAGATTACTTAATTCTTTTAGCGAGCAAAAAAAGAAACAGTAACCTGCTAAAATATCAACTTTAATGGAAACGTAATAAGTTAAGTGTCATTGCTATTAGGTTTTTTATTATATTAAATAGGCACTAATTCGAATTTAAAAGGTTTTTACAAAATCAATTGCCATACATTATAAGAGATATTCGTTAAAGTCATCTGTGGCGGATAGCCACATGCCTTAGATAATCACGTCTAATAGATTGTCAAGATCATAGATTAAGCATATGTATAGATAAGGCATATGTGTGAATATCTCTGTAGTATATAAGTTGATAATTGTGTTGATCAAAGTCAGTAATTCTAAAGGTCCAACTGTGTCTTATTGCGTCTCCTCGACAGCACTGCAACATCATCATCACAGTTTTATGCGAAACCTACAACAATAAACGTATGGCTTTAATTAATCTAATTATGTGAAATATTCTTATAATACAATCATCATCATCCGTGCGGTCTATCCCGGTTGTGAACCCACACTGGTGTGTGGAGTCCCAGGGTCCGCCTTTCTTATTTTCTTGGCCCACTTCGCGCGATCTTGTGCATCCTCAGTGGTGAGTCTGTTGGCACGCATGTCACCCTTAACGACGTCGAGCCACCGCTTCTTGGGTCGACCTCTTCTACCGGTACCTGGCGGGGGCGGCATGGCCAGACATTGGTTGCCCACGTAGTTTGCCGATCTCCGTGAGACATGACCATACCAACGAAGGCGGCAATCCTGCAGCTTGTCTACGATGTCACGAATACGAAGGCTGCCGCGGATGTGGGTGTTACGCACGCGATCTTTGCGTGAGACTCCACACTTCCACCGCAGCATCTTCATTTCCGTGACGCGCAGCTCCTGCTTGTGTCGCTCTAGTAACGGCCATATAAAAGGACAGGCCTAATGATGGTTTTATAGACCTGCCCCTTCAGCTTGATCGGCATTTCAAACATGCCGATCAAAACGTCACAAATGACACCAGTCACCTCACGCCATTTGGCCCAAGCCACGGAAATTCGGGCTCTGACGTCGCGGTCGATGTCCCCGGACGCGCTTAACACAGATCCCAGGTATTTGACACGGTCCGTGCGCTCGACCACGTCAACGCCTATGCGTACGGACTGGGTATCTGTGGTGTTGCAGGCCATGTACTCCGTCTTCGCCACATTATGTTTCAGACCGCCGTTTTTAAGTGAATTTTTCCACTTATTCACCCGTGGTACCAGCCGTCCCCTCTCCGAATCTGCTAGCGCTATATCATCAGCATACATATAGCAACCAGGGTGGTTGCTCACGGTGGTCTAGGATGCTGTTTGACAGAACGTCTAATATTACTCTGAACAGAAACGGGCTAAGCACGGAGCCTTGGTGTACTTCAACGGTGATAGGGAAGGGAAGCGTGTCACCAACCGCAGTCCTAACTATGAAACTGGAATCGTGGGACATGTCCGGATAATGTCAATAAAGACTTCGGGAACGGCCCTGGACCGCAGCGCCCAGCCGATCATCTCACGAGGGACACAGTCGAAGGCCTTCTGCATGTCTAAGAAAAGTAGATGCAGAGGTGTATTCTTCAGTCTGTATCCCTCCATGAGCGTTCTCTAAAGGCAAATACGGGGTCCATGGTCCCGCAACCCGGTCGAAACCCACACTGACACTCCGAGATTGTACACTCCTGTCGGATCCGAGAGTCTACAATGCGCTCGAGGAGCTTCATGGTGTGAGACATAACCTTTATGCCGCGATAATTGCTGCACTCCTGCACCGAGCCCTTGCCCTTGAAGACTGACGTGATCTTATAATGCAATCAAGGAAACAAAATCGAGGTTAAGAAGCGATTAATGAAAATTGTTTCTAATCCCGCTCTAATTTAAAATTGTGTTTAAACCACTAAAAACAGTGAAAAAGCAATTTTGAGGGTTCATTAGGGAAAACAATGTATAAATTATTGTTATGCAAAAACATGTTGGTATAACCATTTTATGTGTGTTAAAATCGCTAAGTAATAACAAAGTGTACCTCCGTAGCTGGAAGCGCGACACTATGAAACGTGCGGGCCCGTCCCACTTACTGTCAGAGTTATTTGTTATTTAATTTACGAACACAAACTTTACTCTTTTTGATGATCAATAAACATACCTAGTAGACCTAGATAATTTTAAAGTAACGTCTTTTCCGGTATTATCGCTCTTATGAAAGAATGAAAAAACAGGCGTTATTAGAATACAAATTTTAGGGGGTCGTTAATGGGAGCACTTACGTTAATATAAGATTTTTAAAGACAAGACGTCTGAATGACGCGAAGCCGGTTCGTAATGTATGCGTCGACGTCACGTAAGGTACCTACCTACCAAATAGGTTTTATTTTTGGTTTCGAATTTGAATTGTTTAAGGTCTAGAGCAGGATGTAACGACCTAACATCCTAGGGTCACGATTTCACAAATAGAATATCGGCAGACATGACTAATAATATGTCTATGCATAATGTAATGGGAACCAAAACAATGAACATTCCTTATTTTCTGGTAAAATCAAAGACACAAACCATTCAGTAACATATGAATGCGCTGCCGTGGTGGGTTTCCGACCTACGACCATAAACAACTGTAATTTTATTTCTGTTTTGTGTCAATTTATTCAAAATATAGAATTTGGACAGTCGCCCAATCACCGAACAGAGATCTTCTATAATTTCCATAAAATGTAAATTTGACAATGTCGCGTCCAAAAAAGCGGTTTATACGCCAATTACTTATTAAATTATTGATACCTACCTGTCGTGACCAAACTGTGGCTGATACCTACATATACTTGGCGTAAATTTTCCACTATGTCATAATAATATGTTATTTACTGACCAATAACTTACAAAATCAACACGCAACTCAGTGGTTTATTAAAACACTAGCATTTCCGACGGCTTTACCTGCGTGTATTATTTCTTACTTACGTTAAAATATAGCTAGTCAGAATCAAAACATAGCCTATTTTACTCACCGAAAATGAAGATTCAGACTTTTGAGGAGATAAAAAAGCATAACAATTTTACTTGTTTCATATTTAATCAGTGTATGAACCATTAGTAGGTACTTAAGTGACGTAGAGGTGGTCCCTCACCGAGTGCCGAGTGCGAGTTGCAGTGAGAGAAGTGAATAACTTCACCATCGCGTTTGCGAGAAAAAAAACGCGTATTTGTATAGCATCGAGTGAGCGCCATCTAGCGGCCTGGATGTTGCCCGAATTCGCCGCTAGATGGCGCTGACTAGATTCCATACTAATTGACATTTACGTGCTCGCAAAACGCGATGGTGAAGTCATTCACTTCTCTCACTGCAACTCGCACTTGGCACTCTGGAGCATTTTCCTTTAATGTAACATTTCAGATTCGATTTTGAGCATACATGCAATACAGTACTGCCTCCCTGACATGACGAACAATTGCCTATAATTTGCATTTCAGATTCGATATTGAGAGAGATTTTTCGAATTTCGAATTTGCCACATTACAGTTTGCGCGCTGTAATGCGCGGTTCTCCTCCCTCACCGATGTAATGATCGACTCTGTAACGTAGCATTACAGGAGAATGCTCTAGGTGAGGAAGCACCTTAATAGTAATAAAGTAGAGTAAAATTAATTAGCCTATATACTGTCCCACTGCTGGGCAAAGGCCTCAGTCATTGAAATCAAGTCACCGCTACAATGGATGGGTATTGGCTTGCCTAGTCACCACGCTCGCCAAATGCGGGTTGGTGATCACAAACCGAAAAACGCACTTTGCCCGAACTGGGAATTGAACCCGGGACCTCCATCCATAAAAAATATAGTTTTACAATCAAAATATGTAGGTATAGCTTTCACTTGCCGATAATGAAACTTCATTAATCGGTGAGTATTAATGTTTTTTGAATTAGTCACTAAGATTTTGGCAGAAGTTATCGATTACAAACAAACAGTAACAAACCAAATCTCTTTTAAAAATAGAGTGTAGATATGATAATATGATAATTGACCTATGCATAGATATAGAAAAGGACCACTAGCTACCTACCTACCTACCTACCACCTCGTAAACATGTTAGACATGAGCACAGAATGAAATAAAAACATGAGGTCCGAAAATATTGCCACTTCATCACTAATGTAAATTGTAACGAAAAATAAATATTTTTAGCTCTTGAGACATTTTTGTTTTTAGTTGTTTTACCAAATAACTAATTTATTGAACTTTTGTCTAATTAGGTTTGAGGCTGGGATTTAGCACGCCGATAGAGCATTTGGTGAGCCACTGATTAGTTCCGCGCGAACGGAATAACGCCGCGGCTTCCTTTTTTTTTTTTTTTTTTAAGTAGGGGAAATGCCTTACGCATACCCGTCCACCGGGGGGGCGGACGGGTTATGTCGGACTCTCCACTGGGGGGGACTTCCTATTAAAGGAAACCGCCCAGTGGCCTACCGACTAAAAACCCTACTACTCCCTCTCATCGTCCATAGTGGGGGAGCACGGTAAGTAGCACGAAGCCTTCTACGCGTTCCCCCGGACGGGGCCCGCCTACACGGCGGGCCGGAAGCGACCCCCCCTTCTAAAGGAGGGGTCGATAGGGACAGCCGAGGGTGTCGAGCCGTCCCTACCAGGCGATGGTGGAGGCCTGTGCAATGCCGGCGCGGGGACCCCCGTACCGCGCGCCAGCTGGCCTCCTCCACGGAGAGGTTGGAGGCGACGAACAGGTGGTCGCCGTCTCCTCCCCCTCCTCGCCCTGCGGAGCGTATCAGCGTCGGGATCCTCTTTCCGCGCGCGCTCCGCGGCTTCCTTGGCAGTCACCACCTCCTCACAGAAGGTGGCGAAAGCTCTCCAGGCCTCTTTATCTGCCAGCAGTGCAAGCACTATGCTGGGCAGAGTGAGGTCCTGGCCCACCTTTGCGATAAGCGCACTGCGCTGTGGGGCCCACTTTTGGCACACCGCTAGTGTGTGGTGCGCCGTGTCCTCCACAGCGCCGCACTCATGGCAGAGTGGTGCTCCCTCTCGACGGATGCGGTGCAAGTAAGAGCCAAAGCATCCCCGGCCCGGCATGCCCGGTCATCACTTGCACCATCCTGTAGGAGAGGGAGCCATGCGGCCGCTCGAGCCACCCGTCAAGGACCGGAGCGAGCGCCTCCAGGGTTCGACGGCCAGACTCCGCACCTCTCAGGTCCGCCGTCCACAACCGAACCAGGCTTTCATACGCCTCCTTGCGGACGGCGTCCCGCTCTTCAGGGCAAAAGGGTTCGCCCGCGGCCCTCTTGGTGGCCGTCCAGCGGTACACGGCCGCCAACACGCCCGCCTCCAGCTCCCAGGGAGCGGTGCCTGCCAGCGCACAGGCCGCAGAGAGGCTTACGGTGCGGTAAGCTCTTACGGCCCGTTGCGCAATCGCCCGTTGGGGCGCTCGGAGGAGGCAGGCGTTCCTCTTTTTGGAGAGGGCCGCTGCCCAAATGGGGGCGCCATAAAGGGCCATGCTCCTTAAAATGCCGGAGTAAAGCCTCCGGCATTTCGACCCCGGACCGCCAGTGTTCGGCATCAGCCAACTGAGACTATTGGCTGCCTTGAGCAGCCTAGGTGACAATTCACGGAAATGGGGTAGGAATTGCCACCTAGAGTCAAGGATCAGACCGAGATACTTTATCTCGGTCTTCACCGGCGTCCTGATGCCCCCAAGCACAATACGTGCGTCAGGTGGCGCCGGAGGTTGCCGAGGCCCATGAAACCAAATGGCCTCGGTCTTTTCAAGCGCCACCGTGAGTCCGAGACGGCCGATCCGGTCGGCTACGAGGTCTCCTCCGATTTCGGCTATTAGGGCCGCATCCCTGTAGGACCTCCCCCGGGCAGTCATGCCGCGGCTTCCTTCTGTTTTCGTGTAATGAATTTATTAAGAAATAACATTAGACAAATTAAAAAAAAAAAGTTGTCGATCTAGTATATACAGAGACCTATCTATATATATTTTCCCAAGTGCAAAATGTTAATAATGAATAATTGAGAGTAAAACAAAAAAATCGACGACGTACTTCTTTGTGTTTTAATTTATCGGAGAAATTGTGCTATATCGTGTTTTGGAAAAGTTGTCGCCTTAGTTAAAGCCACTGACCTGCTTGCACAATTTTTTATTTGCTAAAATATCTTCTAATTTAGTAGTTATCTTCAAACAAAGTCGATGATAAATCTTGGGGCAGCATAGCCATATGTGTAAAATAAAACTAGGTATGCAAGGCAGTAGACTCTTGCAATATTGAGCTGAGTGAACATGTTTATTGCAATTAAACAAGCCCCAAAATTGTGTTTGGGGTAATGATCATTTTTGAAAAATCAAGTTTTTAATTTTATTTTCGGTGATTATTCCTTCGTGGCATGTCCGATTTTTAATCAGTTTTTTTATATATTTGCGTATGGTGCCAAAATTGTGTTTGTGGTGTTGACGATTATTGAAAAATTTAGTTTTTAATTTTATTTTCGGTGATTATTCCTCCATGGTATAATATTTTAAGTTTTTATTTTTTCTAAACCATCCTCATGGTAACCTTGGGTTTTGTGCAAAATTTTGTCAAAATCGGTTGGAAAGTTTAGGAGGAGAAGCGTGACAACCGAATTTAGCTGAGTGAGACGAAGTGGTAGGTAATTAAAAAAAATATATGAAACTACATACTTAGGCCTAAATCAGTTCTCAATTTGACAATTAGTTGATTATGATGTGCCGAATGTACTTTTGGGAACAAACGCCGCGTGTCGAACCCGCTAGGTACTCACTGAAGGACCAAATAGTTAACAGTGGTACTTATGTTTAAAGAGGTTCCCAAACTTTTTTTCCCATTAACCACTTTCAACATTTTGCTGGTTCCGGAAAATGTGACGCCAACATAGACCTCCGTCGAGTCTCCCGTGGACCCCTTGCGGTCCACCTGGACCACTTTGGGAACCAATGAAATGTACGTACTGCGTCCATATTTAAAGTTTATATTCGTGCGTGAATGTGGTGGAGGGGCGCGTCATTACAGCTAAGAATGGCTTTACCCAAAGAGGATGTAACGTTACAGCTCCACCTACCGTACTATATACCTTGTATGTGGTATGTACAAGCTTTGTATTTAAAGAAATCGTGCGCTGTTTTACAATGTTCCTTAAAAAATTAAAATTACGTTTATAAATAGAAATAAACAGTGCGAGACAACACACCTCTTGTCATGGTCTCCAAGTAGGAGTAAATATCGCTGTGTTATGAGTTACGATACACCCAGGCAAAGGCAACTTAAAAAAGATCGTTTCCAAAATTGACCTGACCGGGGATCGAACTGGAAACCGTGCTACAGCACTACCTACGACACGATTGGCGTAGTGCGCTGAAGCACGGTTTCTCGCCTTTAATTCCGTAGTGTCCCGGGTTCGATCCCCGGTCAGGTCAATTCAGGAAATTATCTTTTCTAAATTGGCTTGGATCTGGGTGTGCTGGGAGACGCCCCTGGCTTAATTCCTTGTGTGGTACCTCGTAACACAGAGATATTTATCCCTACTTCGAGACCACGACAAGGGGTGTGTTGTCTGGCGCATATTTATATTTATTTATTTATTTACAGCGCACTACGCTAATCGGGTCGTCACGATAGATAGATGTGAGACGTTGCCAGGGTTTGTAGGGTAAAATAAGTACAATATAAACTAGGTTTTACTATCTACCTGGAACAGTAGTTATCACCTAAAGCTCTAAAATAAACACCTTAAATTCATTTTAAGTGTCGACATTTTGGAATTTATGTTGATATCATGTCGTCGAACAACAACAAAACGACCGAAATTTTCCGCTAGCGGTTTTTGAAAAAAAAATCTCGAAAGGTCGTCGCCGCGTGACGCAGCCGTTCGAAAGCTGCCGCTTTTTGCTGCTTCAGGGCCGTTTTATTTGATTAGCACGGTAACAAGACTCGTTAAAAATGATCACTTGCAATGTAGGGCCAGTACTACATACCATCACGACTTTATCCCAAACGGGGTATTCAGAGGCAACTGACTGTGTCGTTTTGGTGAGAGAAACACTCAGAAGCCAACTTTTCACCAATGGTATTAGAACCCACCGTGGTAGGTGGTAAGCCTTCTGCCGTTATCCGGGTTGATTTGGTTTTTAATCACCGGAGAGTAAGTCGGATACTTAACAATGAACACAAAGATTTAGATTCTGGCCAGATTTGAACTCGGGACCACACGATCCATAATCTGAGTTCGGGTGCTGAACCACTAGGCCACGACAGTATAGATATTTTTTTCGATATTGAGAGCTTTTGTGATTTATTAAAATGTATGTCATTTTTCGTTTTTAGTATTTATTGATATCGTTCAATATTATTCGACAGCTTTATTCATTCGTGCACGAAAAAATAAAGCTTTTTTTTTAAGTTTGTACAAGTTAGTAAGTTTAGACAAGAATCTGTCTTCATAATATGTACATAACGTTTTTAACTGCATAAAACAGTCAAATTAGTTATGACGGATGTCCTTAGTCAAAAACAGTTTTGCCAGAAATCAGAAAAACTACATGATTTACCATGGCCGATCTGGAAGTCCTTAAACAGGCTTCGGACTCAGGTTGGCCGAAGTAAGGAGAACTTGGTCAGGTGGGGATTTTCGGTAAGCTCCGATGTGGACTGTGTTTGCGGTGCAGTGCAAAGTATGGCACACTTAACACCGTGCCCGGCGTGCCCCAACACCTGCACGCCAGCGGATTTAATGGACGGCAGTCGATCCGCAATACAAGTGGTTGAATTCTGGGCTGCTACGATGTAATTAATTCTCGGGTTCCATCGACACGCTAAGAAGAAGAAGAAGAAAAATTAAGAACTTTAGTGGGAAAACTATTATAAAAAATTTCAAAACAGTTCAAATAATGACAAACATGAGAATAGTCTACAAAATAATAAAATTCAAAAAGTACAGTCATGGCAGCTCACTTCAAATCGGTTCAGTTATACAATTGGAGCGTTTTTTACCATTTTATAAGAGTACCTCTACGAGTTACCGATAGTAATCATTCTGTTTTTGAATTTCAAGCCAAACGGGGCCAACAGGAAAAATCGTTCAAAAACCATTTGCTATGATATTGAATGCATAGTATTGTAATTCACAGCTAAGCTGTAAAAAGTGACGACGAATAGAGGCAGGTACTTACACACAGCAGCCAGAACAAATAGGCCATTCGCCCAACCATCGTACTATCCTTTATTGTTCTCAAACCTGTCAGAATATTTTGCTTTTATTTTTGATTATTTTTTTATGTAATTTGGTTTATGAAAACTTAGGGCTTTTGGCCTTAAAATATCAAAATATTGATTGCTAACGCTTACGCAAAAAAAAAAGTTTATTATTGATAATAAGTAGGTTCTACATAAATTAAGGTTGACTTCTCCTTTTAAGTGTACAGACACCTGTGACAGGAGAAGCCGCTCTCCCATAGCAGAATACAATTTTCCTATTGCTAATACATTACTTAATTTTAAATTATTTAGTTCAATTTACATTATTAAAAGTAGTACTTAAGCTTACGGATCATTTACTATAGATAAAACAAATTTACCGAATCGATCGATAACTTCGTTCTGCGGTCGATCAGGTATGATCGGCGTGTGTCCAACCGTCCGTCTTACGATAGTCCCCGCCAAGTTTGCGGGCGCAAAACCGCTCCCGCGGCGGTTGCACCGCACAAAACTCCGGTCTCGTAAGTTTGGGTACAAAACCGCCGTGCCGCCACCTCGGCGGGCGCGGTTGTGAACCGCTCCTTGAGTTGTTAGCCTTACAATTCGAAATTAGTTTGGTTTAGGGCCGATTTTTCTATCCTGAGATAATGAAATTTAATTGTAGAATAAAGTTTATTCGAAGGTTAACAAGATTTTTAATTTTTCAATGGTCAGATAGATGTTATCTGTTGAATAAAGCTGCTAACTTAAGAATAAAGTTATCTGCTTCTTGAGGGGCTGGATAAGATTTATCTATGCGTTTTCTTAGACATTTTGAGGTTATGTGGTGTCATTTGAGATTATTTCCATTTTGGAGTGTTAATTATCACAAACTTTTTGCCACAACTTTAGACAGCAAAAAAATCTGAGGTTGTTTTTCTTATACGTCAGTGTCAATTTGTCAAACATCAACTTTTGTCTTGTTTGTGAAGGTGGAAGAAGTCACACTTTAGCGATAAGGTAGCCTAAATAGTCCGAATAGCTGTCTCCCTAACTTTTTAATTTAATTTTGCGCAATAAATTTTGTCGACGAAGCGGCATGACAGCGTTGTTACATGTAACACATGCAAGTTACTCATGTGGCAGGTACCTCAGGTAGCCTTTGGTCATCTTGAAGACGCATGAAAAAATGATGAAACCCCATCGCGTTTATATAGCTCCGCCTCCGTGGACAATGGCGCTTAACCAACTATGCGTGTCAGAAATGAAAAAAAACATGTTTAAAATATAATTTTAAAATTCTCACATAAATAGATAATAACACCCAAACCCAAAACAAACGTTTGCACTGTGTGGGAATTGAACCCACAACCATCGACGCTGTAGAGTACCTCTAGGTACCTGTTGCGCTAACTGAGAAAAGGATGCGAATGGTGGATTTCGCTATTAAAAAAGAGCGTAGGTACCTACCTACTAGATTTTTTTGCAAACTGCCAACTACCCTATGTACTGCGACCCTACCCTACCCTACTGCGACTGTCATTCATTTGGTTTCACTCCCCCAGTCAAAATAACTTAAAACTAAGCACGATGTCCTGACGCTTAATTAGTTTAAATATCTCTCGTGTATTTTTTTCAAAGTACTGGCCCTTGACTCCCGAACCTAATTTCGCCGGATCGGCATTACATTACTGTCAACAAAATTTTTTTTTGAACCTGAACGCTGTGTAATATAAGGTTCATAAATTTCTTGTTTGACATTCGCAATGCTTGTCCAATAAAATGCTGTTCAAGAGTCAGGCCCATAATCGTTGCCGACCTTAGAAGAGTAAAGCTTCGGAACTGCCCCCCGATTCGGAACAAAGTTAACGACCGATTCGGTTTTCTTTTATTTTTAAATCAAATATTTAGTATGGGGTGCGTTTGTATTATTTGTTACACAAAAACTGAAGGCCTTTGGCTATTACATATAAAAATATTGAATGCTACCGTTTAGAGGATAATTTACCATATAAAACAAATTAACCGAATCGGTCGATAATTTCGTTCTGAATCGGGGAGGCTGGAGGCCTACCTACTCAGTAACGCAATGTCCGTAGTTTCGGTCAAACTAATGTGTCAAGAAAACCTACAACAATTTGATATTCTTGTATATTTACTTGTGTATAGGTACTGAATATCATATTTAAGAGTACAAAAATACGCCGGTTGATACAATCATGTATAGTATTCTTACAAAAACAGAGATTTATAACATTAAAAACAACTTATGAATTATAATTATAAAAACGAAATAATTACAATTATAAAACTTCAGATTAAAGTTACAAAAACAATGATTTATAAAAATACCATAAAAATCTTAACCTAGGGAGCCGCCGGCTGCGGGGCAGGCGAGGCCTAGAATACCGGTGGTTAGGGCTGCAGAGAGAGGAACCTCCTGACAATACGTACCGTGTCCAAGAGTACTGCCTTCTGTATCTGACCCTTGACCCAACCGCTGAGCGAAAGCCTCTCGAGGTGTTGGTCGAAGCTCTTCGCTATTAAGCCGTTTGCCGATACGACTATCGGGACAATTTTTTTTTTTTATACTACGTCGGTGACAATCAAGCACGCGGACCGCCTGATGGTAAGCGGTTATCGCGGCCTATGGACGCGTGCAACACCAGGGGTACTCGCGCGTTGTCATGAACGTCAAAATGGCGGGATCACTCTTCGTTTTAAAGAGACTTCCCACTAGCTTTTTAGTAATTATCCAGTACCTTTTGACACCTCTAATAATAGTTTAGGTACCTTCTTAGTCTAGACGATATTAAAGGACATAGAGGATCCCGCGTCAAGATGGCGGGATCACGCTGTTGCCACAAAACTACTAATCACTTTGGTAAACCAACTGCCCTGAGATTTCAATACCTATTCAATACCTTCGAAAAGTCTTGAGACGTTGCTTGAATACCTCGTAGTTTTTTAGTTATTTCTTATTGTCATGTTTAGAAGCTTTAACGCCTGTACAATTAACAAGAGCAAACATGTAGTGAAATGAATTTGCTATTATAAAGTGACAGAAGGTTTTTGCTTCATTGCAAAGGAATTAAAAATGTCAAAAGGTACTGGATAATTACTAAAAAGCTAGTGGGAAGTCTCTTTAAAACGAAGAGTGATCCCGCCATTTTGACGTTCATGCGTTGTCGACCCTAAAATGACAATGATCGTCAAATCAACATTCCACATGGCGGTCACCTCGTGAGCCAAGTCAAGGTACTTGCTGAGTTTGTCCTTCTCAGCTTTTACGAGGTTATCGTCATGTGGAATGGTAATGTCGACGAGCACTGCCTGGCGTTGGGATCGGTCTACCAACACCCCTTATCAACTGCCACAACATCGCGGTGTATCCCACATTCATTGCTGAGGAAAAACCTCCTAAGACAATATAATAAGACCATGTTAATTTTACCGAATCAACGGACATTGCGTTAGTGAGTAGGTACCCTGGATCGTACCTATCTGTCGCGACAGCATACCCAAGGCACCAAGGTCTTCGTTAGAAGAGACACACAAAAGTTTAGCAATATGTAAGCGGCCGTCCGTATACACAGAGGTACTTGTAGGTAACCGGGAGAGCCCTAGAGGTGGGCTACAGATATTTCAATAGTTTTCTTTCTCTCGTGAGGTATCAAACTCGCGAACTGCTTCGGCGCTCTCAGGACTTCCACTGCACCACAGACGGTCATTGAATTGTTCACACTATTATGAAAATCAAGTCTTACCCGAGTGTCAATTTCTTGTATAACGGCATTACACAACAACAATGATGAAAATTGCGTCGTTTTTTGGAGAACTTGCCTTTTTACAATGTTTTTACAGAATCACTAATATTTAAGGTAGAAAGAGCACAATCATTAGGAATAAAACAGCGCATAAGCCTTCAACCAACAGTTTATTTTTCATATTATAATACAACGAATAATTGGTTTAAAAAATTTGCATCACCACTTTTGAGAGAAATACAATATAATAGCTCCAACTGTACTGCATTGGGACCCAAGTCTTAGCCTAACGTTCAGTTCGAATAAAATTCATATAAGTTACAAAAATAATTTGCTAATCTCCTTGTACGAGCCAGCGATGCGACATTGTCGCTGCGATTAGTCGTACAGCCGTGTGTGCCGTAACTTCTAAACTGCGACACGCGAATATCTTAACACAACAACGAAATATCGTTAAGGCACATTAAAATTCGACACAAATATTGTCGATTTGAGATCCTAGTTCGCGCCAAACAAGTTAGTCGCAATAATAAAAGTTAATACATAGGCTTTTTATCATTAACAATACAGCGATGCGTCAGTTGAATAGGAGAGCAGTGGCGGATTTACCAGCAGGGTGAGCCTAGGGCGGCAGATTTTTGGGGCGGCAAATTTAGGGACCGAATTTCTTTTTATGCTATCTCATATAAAACAAAAAGATTTCTGCATGCCTGTTTTCTGATGTCATACAGATAGAAATCTGCAACAAATTATGCCGTCGACTTTCCCCCTTAGAGCTGTCTGAATGCTCACTTGTCAATGTACATTCGCTGTAGCAAACTTCCAAATCTAGAGTAAAACAGCTCCCTTGTACAACTTGACTGGGTTGATTATTTTTAGCTGTTTGCAATGAAGATTATTTATTCACGTTTACCGAATGTACATTATTCTGTAAATAGCATACATTACCCTGCCTTTATTAATCGTACATGACGAGCTTTGGATTGTGAAAATAATCCAGGAGGCAAAAACTTGAAAATTTGTAATATTATTAGGCTTACGGTGCGTTTACGAGCGAATGCTCATTCTATCCCCTCCCTCTCAAACTATTTTAGTGTATTTTAGTGTAAACAAAGAAAATTTCAAAGAGTTGTGATAGAATGAGCATTCGCCCGCGTGATGTAAACGCACCGTGAGTTGAACCATGTCACTTTAACAATAGCTGTGACATGTCAGAACTGTTAAGGTTACACGTTTCAAATAACACTTGGCTTTGTAAATATAATTGCACAGTAATAAGATAAGGTATACCGGAATATATGCGTTTCCAGACGCGGTGGTAACAAGATACTAATAATATTTTAATAAAATTTTATTAGGTGGCTGACGCAACGCTGTGGCAGCTCAGCTATGCCGAAATCAAAAATCTCGCTCGCCTGCTCGTCCTAGTAATTACCTCCTTAAATTTAATTATTATAATAAATTGAATCATTTCGTTACTGTCAGAGTGACTGACAGACAACACACAGAGGAAACTAATGGGCGTAGAAAGCTGAAATTTGGCGTGTAGGATCTTTGGGAATCACTTTTTCCCGAAATTCCCACTTGAATGAACAGGGCCTTTTTTACCCTGGCACATTAGGATGAGGCTCCTTTGACTAAAATGTCAAATATTTACTTGAGATTATTTTAGGGGCCCCCCTTTCTTAAGACTCACGAGGCCCTTGGCTGCCCTAAGTGCCTCTAGTGACGTAGAAACGAAGACAAGCTCAGCAAGGAGAAGTTTAAAATAGCAAATGCAGCCGCAGCCGACAGGGTTCCATATGCTAGTTGGTTTCTCATTTCCTGATTTGATTTTGTGAAGAAGTCTTGAGAATGACGTCACATTCTGCGTTAGATGTTGTCGCAGGTATGAATGAGACGTATTCTTAATTTTAATACCATCAGAAAGTAGCCAATTATCACAGAGTAATAGATTTGCTATAGGACTATACTTGGACAGAAATTTACGATGCGAGAAGAAATGGCAGCTACTTCGTTTTCTTTTTTAAGGCGTAAATAAAGAATACATCTCCAGTCGTATTGTTTTGTACCGTGTTTGAAATCATGAAATATGATTGAAAGTTTTCCGTTGACACATACTGAAATGATAAAACATCAAAGGCTTAACTCTCTAAGAAAACTTCAGTAATTTAAATTAAACTAAACAACTTAAAAAATTTTGTCACTGAGGTTATTTTGACCCATTTACTAGTCATTAATAACAAAACTGCGAAAGTTTTCTTAGGGTTTTCTTTAGTTTTTACATTTACCCATATCTAAATTTCAGTGTGGCATGTACAAGTTTAAACAAAATTAGGGGAAACTTTAAAATAAAACGGACAGGCGTCACAATCTTCCAAATTTCGCCACTAGGGGTGTGAATTTCACGCATTCGATACAATATCTCGTTGGATAGACATTAATTAAAGTGGCAAACTATCTGCTGCACCCAGTTAGCACTGAGTTATTAAAATTCCTAAATACCAGCCATTGATACCTATTTATACAACTTATAAATTATTTTAATATTTAATACGTACAAATCGCGAATGTTTCTGTATTAAAATCAAAGTTTTAACTCAGCAGACACATCATAGACAGTGATATTATTTCATACAACATCATAACAAGTCAAACACGTTCATTTATAAGATAATTGTGTAACAGCGTAAAAGTAATTTCGTCACTCATTTTACTTAGTGACATTTCATAATTTCTATTTAGAATCACCAGTACTTGTTATTGCATCAAGTGATAATTTCGAGCAGTTAGTAAATTTATTTTTATTATACAGTCTTTTATGCATGTTTTCTATATTATTCGGAATGAGGCGAGAAAACTTTTAACGTTTATATTATACAATTGAAATTAATTTTAAAAACTATTTGTTTTTTTTCAGTCAATGCTTTTTACACTTTTATTCATAAAAACTCAACCAGTAATACTAGTTTCTTTTAACTAATGTTCTGTTTCTTCTCTTACATACTTGCAGTGCTTTCATATTTGCAAGTGAGTTACAGCACAAAAAATAATAATTTTCTTTGGACAAATTTACAAATGGCTATCTGACCCTTAACTAAAGTTCGTAGTATGAGTGTCAGATATTAATATTCATACTTAAAGTAATTAGCCTGTATGTAAGTATAACGTCCAAAGTAATCATTGTTGAAATCATGATATCACTACAATTGCTACATTTTAAAAAACAAACATAATTGTTCGTTCTATGTGTGAGTCGAATCCACGGCCCGCGGCTTTGCTGGGAGGACCACTACCAAACCAACTGAGCCAACGAGCCAGTCCATTAGCTGAAGATGTTAAGTATTGCTAAGTTTTGATGAATAGAGGTGTAAATCAGTACAAGACGTCACGTCTAAACTAAACTAAAAGAAGTTATCAGCGACAGTGACTATGTTTTCTGTTGTGCATTATTGATTTACAATAGTTAGGTTTTTCCCACTTAGTAGTACTGTGATTTAAGGATGCATTCCTCGCCTCATCCCGCACGGTACAAAACACGACTAGTTATGAGCGACCATCCAGACTATATCGTTTGGTTAACAAATATATTTCTGGGTACAATACACCCATTTTTTTTTTTACGGGATATTACATTGTTACTGGGTATAATATACCCAGTGATCCGGGTCTGCCACACCCAGTTATCCGGACGGTCGCGCTGTCCCCGACGTTTAGTAGTCATCAATGTCGTATAGGTTGTCGATTTCTTCGTCATCTAGCTGCATCGATTGGAAGTCCACCTTATAACGAAGTAAACCTGGAAACACGGATGAGGTTAAAAATGACAAACAGTAAATTGTGTTAAAAAGAGGTTAACATTTTAAAATGTTGGGTACCAGATTTGAAAACCGAACAAAAAAACAGTTTTTTTAAAATTCAGAAGTCTTGACATGGCGAATCTTATACAGGCTGAGCAGAATAACGTGATAATTAAACATGTCAAAGTAATGATTTCCAGAAAACTAATGATTATGTTCAATAACAATTGATAAATATTGCATTTATATAATGACGATTTCAAATCGTAAACAATTAACAAATGCAGTTTTTGTTCTTGTTTGACCAATTTCATTTAAAAATCATTTACTTCTACTCCTGCTGACTTTTAAAATAGATCTCAGACAAAGATAATCCCTATTAAAATATCATTGTAATTAAATTATCAAACACAAAAAAAACAGAATACAAAATTTAACACACTATCGCCCGAATTCCTAATCGACAATCAGTTGAGCAGCCCTTACACGTATAGCAGCTGTCCCTTTCATTTGTACTGACATGTGGCAGGATAGCATCAATTTGAAACGTGCTCATAATTGCTAGTCGTTACAGAATTCAGGGTTATATGTAAGTACAGTTGGCCACAAATCAAGCGTAAGTTGAGAAATCACTTTTATTTTATTTAAAATGGACTTGCGTTTGGCCTCAGACTCGCTACGACGAGGCCAATGCTTGTGGAAGATACCGAGAGCGTTCCACTCCCTAGCGATGCGAAACAGAAGAGACGCAGCAAACCGTTCAGTGCGGATTGCTGGAAAGTCATCCATCTGAGGGTGGAAGCTCTCTCGGCGTCTAGGCGGTGCATTATCATATAATTATAACCAACACATTCAACTATTATACACCTGACCTGTTGTCGACTGTACGCGCAGAAATGGGTTAAGTTAGATCATGCTTAGTATAATGTTAGTTACCTTGATATCCCAAAAAGAAAGCATGAAAGATATATACCAAAAGAGCTTAATCTCTGTCCAGAAATGTTATATGTTGAAATGTATAAATAAATAAATATGCGGCAGACAACACGACAATTTTCATGGTCTATATTCCATTCATTATAGCATTAGAAAGAAGTAAAAATGTTTTTTTTAGGTTACACTTTGTGGTAAAAGTACAATAAACATCATTGCTTTTAAGATTTATGCCGAATTTAATAAAATCCACATAAATAGCAGCTGTCAAACTTAATTGTTCTCATTTAAAGTAAAGGAACTTCAGAATTTATGAGGCTTTTGCTTAAAATAAATATTTTGTCTAGCATCAAACTATATTGTCGATGTAAAAACCTAAAACAGGCAGGGGTTTTCATTTTTACTGTCACTATAACTCTACCAAATCTAAAATGTTACATAATCCCTTCATACGTTGTGGCGGAAGGGGTTTTCAATTTTGCCAGGTTATACTCAGGTGTGTTATCGTCATGGCAACGTCAAATGCAAATTGTCATTAATTTTAGCCCCCTGCTTCTTTTTTCTAATGTTATAATGAATGAAGTATAAATATTATTTATCATTATTACTATTATTATGTACTATTAATATTTAAATATCCTTGTGTTACGAGGTTTTAACCAGACAAGGATTTAAGCCAGCGGTGTCTCTAGCGCACCAGAGCAAATTCAGAAAAGTTAGTTTGCTGAATTTACCCGACCGAGAATAGAACCTGAGACACATGCAACTCAAGGCGTAAATATGCTTTACCGTGTCGTCTTTTCGAAATGTTTTTTACTTCTCAGGCCAAAGAATGCATGCGTGAAGAACAGAGTTTTTCATTATTAGATTCATAATGGCTTAGATTGTGAATATTGATTATTTTTTCGTGATAAACTGATTTAAATCCACACAAAGACTTACAGTCCATGATCCTCTTGATCTGGTTCAGTTGTTTATTGTATATTTTTTTATTAAAAAGAAACGTTTTAATGTAATCAGACTGTCGAATGCGAGTTGCAGTACTTGCAGTAAGCGATGCGATGCGAATGACTTGACCATCGCGTTTTGTGAGCACGTGAATGTCAAATAGTATGGCATCAAGTCAGCGCCATCTAGCGGTCTTAATGTTGCCCAAATTCGATGCTAGGTGGCGCTGACTCGATCTCATGCTAATTGACATTTACGTGCTCGCAAATGGTGAAGTCATTCGCATCGTTCACTGCAGCTCTCACTCGGCACTCTAATACTAGCACTTTTCAGAACTAGACACAAAATAGTATAATTCTGAACAGAATGTTATCACTCGATCCTGGATGTGATTCTATTATTCACAAACAATGTATGCTTCTCTAATGAGGTTAAATGTCAGCTAAAGGTATTATTGAAGATAGGTACCAGCCCAGCAATACGTCTAAATATATAAATTAATTCAGCTATATTGAATTTATTAACTAATACAATAATTCCTTTTTTAGTGGAAATTACCACTAAAAACATTATTCGTTTTAAATAATCGAAGCTTTTTGGTATACTTCCTACGTTAGTTAAAGAAATAATTCACTACTTGATTTTGAAAATAGCGGCATTGCATATCATTCCTGTCTAAGATATTTTTAATATTTTTTTGGAGGCCTGCCAAATAATTAAAAGGAGCTTCAAAATCACACACATACAATACCAAAAAACTTTTAATTTCACTATTGAAGACACTACACCTTCATTGCTGATGGTGTATTGCTGTTGGCCCGAACTAAAAGGTTCGGTGACTCGTTTCTTTGTCGTACCATCCAGACGTGGAACGCTCTTCCAGCACATGTGTTTCCTTCCTCGTATAGTCCCGGGTTCTTCAAGCGGGGCGTGAAAAGGCATTTCTGCAGGCCTGCAAGGTGAGGATGGCCAGCCCAGTGATTCGTTTGAATGACTGGGCTTGTCAACCTCATATCTGGACCTCACGACCGCTTTCCATCAGGTGGAGTGAGGTCATCTTGACGGGAATCATAAAAAAAAAATATTCCGCGACTATCTTCCAAATTAATCTAATCTTAGTGTTAAAAAGCACTATTTCTCTTTTTTGCCCGTCAACGTGACCTCACTCGACCTGATGGAAAGCGCCCGTGAGGTCCAGATATGAGGTTGACAAACACAAAATCCCTTTTACGCCTTGCTTGAAGACTATAAGAGTAAGGTCACATGTGCTGGAATGGATGGTACGACATTGATATAAGTCACTGAACCTTCACGTTGTTAGAACTATAATGACTATCAAATTGATTAGGTTCCGGTCTGGATGATGACTGTTTAAACAGCATGAAACTTTCGAGTACTTTCTTCCTCAGAAGCACTTGGTCATCATCAAACGGTTTTACTGAAAAAAATATGGTAACATTCGATTTTATGTCTTATTTTCCTGAACACGATAGTCTATCTCTTTTTTTAACTATTGAATATGCTTCATCTATTCTATTTATTAAATTTAGGTATGTTTCAATCTAATACTATACTATTCTTATATATTCCTAGTCCTAATTGGCATTATGTTTCGTCCTAAGATCTAATATATCATAAGTTTGCGAGATTCAAAAGTCATGTGTGAAGGTAATTTTTCCGACAAAAATTGATTCCCTAAATCATTTCTTTTAACTCCTGAGCTAGAAGAAATGATTCATCCATCTTGCTTTATCTCTCGTCTGTTGCTGTCTTCGAGATAATCTTCAAATGTCACTTTAGATATTGATTTTATTTAGCCTATACTTCATTCATACTGACATATTTGTGGGCACTATTTCTCTCACTCTGTTTCATCTACTTACAAATATATTTTTTTCGGTTATGTTGTTTAGTCCTAATAAAAGCTTGCATATTCCGCTTGCATTTTACAGTCGTCAGGCACACTATATTGAACGCATCTATTATATTTTTAATTATTAGAATATAAACAACTTGCGTATAAAATATCGATTCTATACACACCTATTTTATAAGACGTTCCTGCTGAATACAATATGGAAGTGTTATTTTTTTGTATTCTTCTTTAACAAGCCCACCAAACCTAAACCTAGATTATTTCATAAGCCGCTAATTTCAAGTAGAGCTCCTTTCTAATAAAATTTGAAGTTATAATACAATTGATACAATCGATTCAGTTTGCACTCGCTTTAAAACGGAATTCACTAAATACAAACATTAAATTATTCATATTGATTTCATTTAGTAATGTCTGTCTCATAATGGTCAAATCTGTCGCTTGTAGGTCATAAAGTCACTCAAAGTTCAGTCAAATGACGTAATATGTCACTTTAAAGGTCCGACATATCATTAGAAGTTTTATTTAAAAGCATCACTAGGTTTTGAAATTCAATAATGTTGATGTTTTGATCATGAAGAATACATCATCATCATCCGTGCGGTCTACCCCGGTTGTGAACTCACATAGGTGTGTGGGGTCCCAGGGTCCGCCTTTCTTATTTTCTTCGCCCACTTCGCGCGGTCTTGTGCATCCTCAGTGGTGAGTCTGTTGGCACGCATGTCACCCTTAATGACGTCGAGCCAGCGCTTCTGGGTTGACCTCTTCTACCGGTACCTGACGGTGGCGGCATGGCCAGACATTTGTTGCCCACGTAGTTTGCCGATCTCCGTGAGACATGACCAAACCAACGAAGGCGGCACTCCTGAAGCTTGTCTGCGATGTCACGAACACCAAGGCTGACGCGGATGTGGGTGTTCCGCAAGCGATCTTTGCGTGAGACTCCACACATCCACCGCAGCATCTTCATTTCCGTGACGCGCAGCTCCTGCTTGTGTCGCTCTAGTAACGGCCATGTTTCACAGCCATATAAAAGGACAGGCCTAATGATGGTTTTATAGACCTGCGCCTTTAGCTTGATCGCCATTTTGGGGTCACAAATGACACCAGTCACCTCACGCCATTTGGCCAAGCCGCGGAAATTCGGGCTCTGACGTCGCGGTCGATGTCCCCGGACGCGCTTAACACAGATCCCAGGTATTTGACACGCTCCGTGCGCTCGACCACGTCATCGCACTCATGAAGAATACGTTGGATCACAATTTCTTGTCTTGAATTAAATGTCTGCTATCAATAAGGTCATCAATATTGATTTCAAAGTAAAAAATTGGTAAAAAGCCGATACAAACCAGCTCTAATGAATTTCAGTTTCAGCCGTTTTAGCGATGACGTCAAAGAACAAGTGCCGGCTGAGCGATGAAAAGTATCAATAACATACATACATACCATCACGCCTTTTTCCCAACGGGGTAGGCAGAGACCAAATCTTTCCACTTGCTACGGTCCTGACACACCTCTTGCGCTTCTTCCACTCTCATTAATCCTTTCATACATGCTCGTCGATGATGGGTACTCCTGACCTTTGACCTGACTTTCTGAGCACGTCTTGGACTTGTCCTAAGTACGTCCGTCTAGCCCTCCCCCTTTCACCAGCTCCATCCACCCTCGCCTTGTAAATTTGTTTCGTTAATCGCCTTTCATCCATCCTTTCCATATGCCCAAACCATCTTAGCATTCCCATCTCAATTTTTGTGACAACATCCTCTTTCACACCACATCGCTCTCTTATTATGCTATTCCTCACTTTATCACTCAATGTCACTCCTGCCAAACTTCGCAATGCTCTCATTTCCACTGCATTTATCCTGCATTTATCCTACTTTCATCCTTCTTTTGCCATACCAAACTCTCACTTCCGTACATAACATAACATCATAGTATACTATTTCTGGGCTTTTAAAATGTGCTAGTGTCATGTATTGTTGTATATAATATGGTGTATATGTAATAACCTAATAGGCACAAATATTATGTAGTTCACTATGTATCTTTATTTCTAGAGTGTACTGAAGTTTTTCAACACTATTTTGGTTTCGTTTTTTCAGATTAACTCTGTCGAAACTTATGCTGAGGTATACGATGCGATGCATACTGATTCCACGAATTAGCTGTGAATATTTCGCTTAGATAAACCGATGCAACTTTCCATTTAATGGCAATATTTGAAGTAATACATCTCAATTGCAACGAAAATTACTTCTTTGTATGATATAAAATTAAATCATTACGTTTATTGAAGTATCGGACACCAGACACAGGTACAATACTTGACATTTGAAATTTTGTGATACGTATATAAGTCGCAGAAATAGGGCGTGCAATTAAACTGCTAGCTAAATGCATACTATAGCACGCACCCCTGATTTAACCTGGCGACGCTGGCCGCCAGGTTTAAAGAGGTACCAGATCCTCCATTATTCAAAGTGATAACACTGAACAGGATTTTCGCCTGTCCACCGAGAGTAGAGGAACTTGTCTTTGACAAGTTCTCTTGGTGGCGAGATTTTGTCATAACTTGCAAAGTAATGTTGAAGGTGAATAAACGGTGTTCAAGTTAAGTTCGTAAACTTATTTATTAACTAACTCTGCTAGTGATTTGCCTGTAGTACTGAGTGCCGAGTGCGAGTTGCAGTAAGAGAAGTGAACGACTTCACCATCGCGTTTTGCGAGCACGTAAATGTCAAATAGTATGCAGTCGTGTCAGACCCATCTAGCGGCAAATTCGGGCAACATCAAAGCCGCTAGATGGCGCTGACTCGATGCCATACGAATTTGCGTTTTTTTTCTCGCAAAATGCGATGGTGAAGTCATTCACTTCTCCTACTGCAACTCGCACTCGGCCCTCTGTTATTTGAATTCCTATAATTGAACAGAAATTCGGATATTTTATCTTGAATAGGAATTTTATTACAGTTACTTAATATAATGGTTTTTAAGCCCCTTTTTACAATTTTGACAACACTTTCTGCTTTCCCAAAATATGCTCAATTCCATTTATCATACAAAAAATATTAAAGATGTAAAGGAAGTACCGTTGTCAGTCACTAACGTATGAGGTACCTATTCTAGACATCAAATCGTGCAATTTACTCAATTACAGCTTTTGACCCGTATGACGAATTAAGCGTGTAATATTCGATCCATTTCGAGCATCTTATGTCGGCCACTGCGCATATCATAGCTTTGTTTACATAGTTAATTGTGGCTGCAAGTTCCAGATTGAATATTCGTATAAAGTTACGACCAAGAAGTGGTGGCCCACCGCCACGAACTACATACAACACTAAGTGATGGGTACTATCAATACGTGTTAATGAAAAAGCGCAAAACCTCAGACACCCCAACTTATTTTTATTATGAAAGAATTAAGTAAATTATTAAATTTAATTTTCGCGGATTATTTACGAAGATATTACCTTTTTTTTTTTTCTTGTGTTTGTCTGCAAATTAAAAAGTCTATGGTAATTACGCGCGATCTAGTGCGACGTCACGTCGCGTGCAGCCGCAATAAAAGAGTTAAGTAATGATTAAACACGGCATAATTAAAATATGTTTTAGTTAAAATTTCACCCCTGTTTTTTATTGGTGGAATTTCTACTCTCGATTCTGAACAAACTATTTTCAGGTTTTGCGCTTTTTCATTAACACGCTGTATATGTGACTGGTAATGAGAGCAATCCTAAGGTATTTAATTGGCCTACTGTATAATTGTATAAACGTTTATCAGAGACGGACTATGGTACTTCGCCGAAATGTGACTTATAGGTTTCCTCCGATACTACATTCACTGCAGATCTGCTATCTATTTCAAACTCCAAAGAAATACCGTTCACCAGAACGCATTCCGACATAGATTTACCCTTAACACATTTAATATTAAATACTTGGTCCCGGCTGACGTCGCAAGATATCAGTCGTAAAGCCTAGTCAGAGGCCTAAAAAGGCGGCTTGATAACATCTGACGGTAAGGTTTATCACTGGCCTTACATTCCCCTCTCCAACAATCCGCACTGAGCCCGCGTGTTGGAGTATGGCTCGTACCACCTCATAGTTGAGGTGAGGCCTGTGCCTAGCAGTGGGACGTATATAAAGGCTGTATTTGTTTGTTTGTTTTATTTGTGACTCACCGTCATCTCTGACATCCAACATACCTTCCTCAACATAATTAACTGATGAATTGGCCACACACATCCTACTTAAATGACCTTTTCTATAACATTTTTTGCACTTGTAACTCTTAAAACAACACTGATTCGACTTCTAGTTATTATAACCACACACACTGCATTTTTTACCCTATGGAAACATATCAATCACATTTCAAATCTTTGAAGTTATTAACTTTACCTTTTATTTAAATGTTGGAATTGTGTTTATTTGTGAAGTCTAATCCAAATCTGTTTAAAATGAAGGATCAAAAAGACCAGTCTGTACAAGTATTTGTAGAACCGCACTAATGCGTAAGAGTGTGATTGAGATGGCTCCAAGAGTTTTCAATAAGCTCCCTGAACGCTTAAGAACATTTAATATTAAAAAAAAACAAATCTGTTCTATTTAAAATCAATGTTAATGAATATTTTTGTGATAATGAATTTAAATTTTGATTGTAAATCAAATGTACCTATAATTAATATTTCTTCTAATGTAATTTTGTAAGTAATTTTTTTTTTATATTACTATTTATTAATCCTGATTAATGAGTCTTGATATTAAATAATTTCGTATGTCATTCAAAGCACATCATGGAGATACTGCATATGCTCAATACCTGTCAACTTGTTACCACCTATGATGACGAATAAATGAATTTGTATTTGTATTTAAATTTTTGGAGATGCTAAACACTCCCGACGACATGACGCTTGTCTAAGCCCTGCAGGTCCTACGCGACCGATTTATCCCGCTCCGGGCCTGCTGCCATTCCCATCACAAACTCGTCGAGAATAGCCTCTTCCAAATGCTTGGGTTTAAGCATTTGGAAGAGGACAGTGCGCCGACAGACCCCGAATCCTTGCTGCCCATTGAGTATGATTTTCTGCTGCCCGTTGCGTGGCTAAGCAGAAATGGAACCTTTGTGAACTGACTATCCAAAAACCTGATGATTCCATCGTACTCGACCTCTTTAAGTTTTTGAGGCAACGCCAGATCACTAGCCAGCTTGTAGCTGGACTCGCTTAAAGCGCTTAGCAAAATAGCCTCGCTTGACCTTCAATTTGTCAGACACGTCCGTTATGTCGTTCGCGATAAACCACTGCTTCAGTCTTGAGCACAATTTAAATATAAATATTTCCGACAATGTGATAAGATTTGATGCTGTCATTTTTATTATGTTTAGACATGGGATGGGTGTCTTGTCTATATGACTTATAATTTGTCTTTAATTTTAATTTTTTATTCCATAAGTACCTAATTATTTAATTCTATATTTTGCCATGACTTTTCATTTCATTTAATAAAATTTGACAATGATTATTTCTTTTGTTTTCATTCAGTAATTTGTAATTTGAATTGTACCCACATTTTAATTACATAATTAATTAGATATTGTAAACCTTGTAAAAGGTGGGAATGTAATGATACCTAAACCTAACCTAAACCCAGCGCCGTGGTGCTGAACATGGTACTACGGCATATGCTGAGTGGGAGCCTTTTGACAACTCTTGTGATTTTATTTTAATTGTTTCCTGTGTGTATGTCAAATAAATTTATTTATATTTCTCTTTCTCACCAACCTATGTACCTACATTACACAATAAAGATATTTGTATTTGAGTTGAACGTGTTCCAATCGTTTGCGAGACGGTCAAAATTTGCCAGGGTACCAAACCCAACACCAACTGTCATTTTCGCGTTAAGTAATCGCCAGTTGATACGTATCTAAGTCGCAGGGGGTGAGACGGTAGGGCGTGCAATCAAACTGCTAGCTAGATGCGTACTGATTTATTTTCAAAGTGTGAGAGTTAAACGGCCATACAACGTTTTACACAAGTACCCTCAATACATAACACTTTATAATGTGGAAAACATCAGTACACAGATATTACACATACAACGCGGAGGCGCGTGATTAATGAAGGAATTGAGATAGAGTTGTTAAATAAGAGAGAACATGCAAGCACCTAAAAGCTACAGGTGAGTGATGTTCTTTATTTTTGGGGTATATTTTTAATACTCGTCGAGATCTACGCCCTCCAAGGGCTCGTCGAACTGAAGGGACTGGAAGTCCACTTTGTAACGAAGTATACCTGTTTTTTTATTTATTTTACAATTTGATCCATCCAATATGGTTAATTTTTTATTTTTCGGTCGATCCGATGTAGTCCAAGCAGCAGGGAAAGAGAAAATATACAACGTTAGTTGGCAGTTTGTTATCTATAGCAATAATTAAAATATAAACAGGAAGTATAATAATATATTGATTACACCAATACCCATAAATAAATAGGACATTTCAAACTAATTGAGAAAATTTAATTAAGGCATGGCATCTGTAACTCCAAAATATTCAAGTATGTGAAAATTTGCAATTCCCGTCAAATATCTGGAATCTCTATAAAAAAAGGTGTAAGTCTGCAGTTAAGAGTGCCACGCTAGAAGATCACCAGCGTATGTACGCTGTGAGCAGACCGACAATTTCGCATTTTTGGAAATTGAAGTTAACATATTGTTCCATTCTAACAAAATCATCTTGTTCACTTCAGTCTTGTTTTGCGTATTATGATATTCTTAAAAACTCATTGAATCGCCAATAAATTGGTAAATAATATAAAAAACCCTTTTCACTAAATAAGTGTTACGGTACGCACCGTAACACTTAAAGTAGTCTTTACTTTACTACTTTAAGTGTTACGTACACAACAAACAAGTGTTTGTGTTTAACACTTAAAGTAGTACACAACAAACAAGTGTGTGTGTTTAACACTTAAAGTAGTACACAACAAACAAGTGTTTGTGTTTAACACTTAAAGTAGTACACAACAAACAAGTGTTTGAGTTTAACACTTAAAGTAGTACACAACAAACCAAGTGTTTGTGTTTAACACTTAAAGTAGTACACAACAAACAAGTGTTTGTGTTTAACACTTAAAGTAGTACACAACAAACAAGTGTTTGTGTTTAACACTTAAATTAGTACACAACAAACAAGTGTGTGTGTTTAACACTTAAAGTAGTACACAACAAACCAAGTGTTTGTGTTTAACACTTAAAGTAGTACACAACAAACAAGTGTTTGTGTTTAACACTTAAAGTAGTACACAACAAACAAGTGTGTGTGTTTAACACTTAAAGTAGTACACAACAAACAAGTGTTTGTGTTTAACACTTAAAGTAGTACACAACAAACAAGTGTTTGAGTTTAACACTTAAAGTAGTACACAACAAACCAAGTGTTTGTGTTTAACACTTAAAGTAGTACACAACAAACAAGTGTTTGTGTTTAACACTTAAAGTAGTACACAACAAACAAGTGTTTGTGTTTAACACTTAAATTAGTACACAACAAACAAGTGTGTGTGTTTAACACTTAAAGTAGTACACAACAAACCAAGTGTTTGTGTTTAACACTTAAAGTAGTACACAACAAACAAGTGTTTGTGTTTAACACTTAAAGTAGTACACAACAAACAAGTGTTTGAGTTTAACACTTAAAGTAGTACACAACAAACCAAGTGTTTGTGTTTAACACTTAAAGTAGTACACAACAAACAAGTGTTTGTGTTTAACACTTAAAGTAGTACACAGCAAACAAGTGTTTGTGTTTAACACTTAAAGTAGTACACAACAAACAAGTGTTTGTGTTTAACACTAGTAAGTAAGTAAGTCTTTATTGTAAAGTAAAGTACTTTACTACTTTAAGTGTTACGGTGCGTTACACCGATCGATCGAAAGCTCATTCTATCGTTTCTCTCTCAAATTCTCTTTGGGTAAACAGAGCCAGACCAAGAAAAATTCATAGAGTTGCGATAGAATGATCATTTGCTGGCTAGGTGTAAACGCACCATTAGGAAACGCTAAAATTCAGAGTAATTACGTACAGGTAAAATCTTACAATAATGCGACACTGCCGATCATACTCCAACGCACTTAAGGCTTAGGCAGGGCGAAAACGAGGACACTTTTGTGTCTTGTGCCAAATACAAGCTACCGATTAATATTTGATTTTTACAGAACCAGTATGAAATCATCCACTCCCTGCGCATAAGTAAAGTGTTCGATCACCGCTACAGGACACAGCAACGACGTTCCCTGTGATGGTGTGGTGTGCCGTGTCGGCAACAAAAAACCAAAAAGTGTCTACGTTGGAGCTGCGCCTTAAGAGCGTTTGCTGGGGTAGATCGTATACGTCGCATTTTTTAAAGATTTTCTTGATTATATAGCTGAATTCAATTCAGCATTTATCTACCTTTAATAACTAAAACTGTGTACAGTGTAATTTTACGTTTCTTAACAATTATTAAAAAAAACGGTTTATTACTCAATTTAGCAAATAATTGGCGACTACCTAATTTTGGACGATTCAATGTGTTTTTATGCAAAACTTGATAGAGTAAAAATTAGTTTTATTTCAATTCAAAAAAATATTCACAAAAATCTTAGAAAAATGCAACGCTTCCAATCCACCCCCACCAACGCTCTTAAAAAAAACTATCACGAGAACCATACAAAAAAATGCGCTATTACCGATCGCAGTGCAAACCCAGAAGCCTTTTTTTTTATGCTACACTTACCGCCGATGCCTCCGAAGCCGCGAACGAACTGGCTCCCCTCCTGGCTCTTGTCCGTGATGATCTCGAGCGTGGCGCCGAACGACTTGTAATTGTTCGCGAGCCACTCCAGCAGCGGCTGGCATTCCACCAGCTCCAGCTCTACGCCGCTCTGGGGTGGACAAATATAAATAAATATCGATGAAATGGAATCCTGTAGATCTTACATCTATCTACATTCTAGAAGCCTGTAAATGTGTTCTGAAACATCCGGAGTTTTACTCTCCACTTACAAATGACAAAAGAAATAATCGAAACTTAAACAAACCAAAGGTGCCTTTTTCGAAAATGAAGTTAGTAACATCTGGCCCCCAAACCATGTTAGTTAATTTTTTTAACCACATTCCTAATTACCTAAAAAATCTGGAAAAGCCTAATTATTTTGCTAAACAATTAAATTAAATGTTATTATAATTTAACTGAATTCTTCGAAGACAAAAACCAATTAAATTTAATAATATGAATGTGTGTAATTTATTAATAAAGTATTATAATGTGTTGTTAATTATTGTGTAATGAAGAATATTTTTATTGATAATTCAGTTTAAATTATTAAAACAGATTTCATTGAGTAACAAAGAAAAATATGCCCGAACTATTGTATTTTACATTTTTGTCCTGTGATTGAAAATAATTCAATGTTAATATTGTATGTTACTAAGTATAATAATATTGTGTTATTTTATTGATGAAGAAATAGCCCTACATTACTGAACTATTGCTATGCCCTTGCAGGGCGTCACATGTAGACAGCACTTACTACTAATCGCAGTGAATACGGGCCCATTTCAACTAACTCTCAACACGGTACAAACAGTCGTAACTCAGAAGCACCACTCTTCCTTCTTCAGATTTACAAGGCGAGGGTGGATGGCTGTTGGAAGGGGAAAGCCTAGACGGATGTACTTAGGACAAGTCCAAGACGTGCTCAGAAAAGCTCAGGTCAGGAGTACCCATAATCGACGAGCATGTATGAAAGGATTAATGAGAGTGGAAGAAGCGCAAGAGGTGTGTCAAGACCGTAGCAAGTGGAAAGATGTGGTCTCTATTATTTAAAAAAACGATCTAATTTGATCCATAAATCTTTGGAGGTAAAGTTTACGATCTAAATTGTGTATTTTTATAGTTAATAAATAATAAATAAATATCCTGGACATTATTCCACACAGCGCCATCTAGCCCCAAAGTAAGCTAATTAAAGCTTGTGTTATGGGATACTAGACAACGGATAAACATACTTAATACATTTTCTTTTTGTAAATACATACTTATTATACATAGGAGACACCCAGACCAGTACAAACAGACATGTTCATGCACACAAAATGTTTGTACTGTGCGGGGATCGAACCCGCGACCTCTGGTGTAGTAGCCAACTTCTTAACCATTACACCAAGTCGGTCGTAATAGTTAAGAAGTAGTATAGTTACCCGTTTGTTGCAAATAAATGATTTTGTTTTTATTTTTTATTTTGAAAGACTGCTACTATCTTTTAACTACGACGAAACAGAATCACTAACAAATATATAAACACATACATTATCTCTCACACACACAAAACACATTAACTTATTTATGAATAATATGTCACTGTTTTTAATTTTTATTTGAGCCTTAACTGTGAAATTTAAATGTAAATCGGTTTCCCAAGATACAGCCCTAGCCTAGTTCGGGAACCTCTGCTAATGTAGAGAGTGGTTTTTCACTGTGTTATTAGTTTATTGTATTTATTTTGAATGTGTTGTAAATATAGATTATTATTTTTTTATAAAAAGAAAAGGATCATGCAAAATTTGGTAGAAAAATGTGGTTTCAATTAATTTTCCTGAAATTTTGATATGTTATAAAGTCAAAGTAAGTACCATGATCAAAAGTCCTTAAGGAGTAATATCTTAATGAAGATTTATGTTTTGGATAATCAAAATCAACTGCCATTTTGATTAATAGGGCATTGAACTTTCAGTAGTTTGGACGGTGGAAATTCGATTGTATCTCGGAAACCAAATATAATATATTAAAATAAACGTCAATAAAATAACACTATAATAGTAAATAATAAATATCATAAATAAACATGTCGTTAGGAGGCCTCCCACAAAAACTTTTACTTTGAATCCACACAGAACGAATCTTGGTCTTCATTATCCCTTGGCTAGAATTTAAAGTAAAGTAAAAAGTAAAAAAGTAAAAAATATCTTTATTCATATAGACTTATAAAAAGTACTTATGACATGTCATGTAACAAAAAAAAATTGTAGCAAAAATATACTGAATAAAAATAAACTTACATAAAATAATACTATGATAGTTCATATCATAATTAAATATAATGTGACTCTACCACCGGTTCAGAGGTTGTTTCCGATCGAGAAGACTCCGGCAAGAAACTCGATGGTTACTCTTTTCAATCTTGTTTTTATACACAAAAATGGAATTGACAGAGTAAAATCATAACAAAAAAGTGTGCAGAGGAGCAGATTATACCTGAGATGACCACAAATTCTTATCATTTAAGAAATCGTCAACACTATAATAACCCCGCTTCATTAACTTAGCTTTAATTTGTGACTTAAACTTGTGAAGTGGCAGTTCAACAAGAGTTTGCGAAATCTTATTAAAATATTTTACACATTGACCAACAAATGATTTCCCTACCTTATGCAGTCTTAGACTGGGAGTTACGAGCTTATTTTTATTTCTGGTATTGAGTTTATGAACATCACTGTTTTTCTTGAAGAGATGCAAGTTTTTACGGACATATACTACATTATCATAAATAAATTGAGAGTACACAGTTAAAATATCTATCTCTTTGAATACTTCACGAAGCGAGTCGCGTGGTCTAAGGTTGTAAATGGAGCGGATGGCTCTTTTTTGAAGAACAAAGATGGTGTTGATATCCGCTGCCGAGCCCCACAACTGAAGACCATACGACATAACACTGTGAAAATAACTGAAGTACACTAATCTTGCTGTTGCGATATCAGTCAGGAGCCTTATTTTTCTAACAGCATAAGCTGCCGAACTAAGTCTTCCTGCCAGGGCAGAAATATGCGGACCCCACTGTAACTTGGAATCGAGAGTAATTCCCAGAAATACAGTGGAATTCGCAATCTCTAATGGCTCGTTATTCATGTTTATAATGGTATCGACCTGTCTTACATTGGGCATAGAAAATTTGATACATTTGGTCTTCTTAGCATTAAGCAGTAAATTGTTACTCGTGAACCAATTTGTAACGCTTACAATAATTTTAATCTAAAGTCCTGACCTGGATCTTTTCTGCGTTTCTGGTAAAGTCTTTAAAAGTAATTTGTTGAAGGTGCTCGAGTCTCATATAAGCTAATATTTAAATAACATTGTAAAATCATTTTTTCTTTATTTTATGTTTAACTGTAAATTTAAGTAGGTATACCTGTCACTTTATTTTCACAAATGTTGTGTATGCTTGTCAAGGCTTTTTTTTTTTGCGCCAGACAACACACCTCTTGTAATGGTTCGATGTAGAGATTATTATATCCCTGTGTTACGAGGTACCACAGAAGGAAATAAGCTAGGGGCGTCTCCTAGCACACCCAGACCCGAGTCAATTCAGAAAAGATCGTTTCCTGAATTGACCCGACCGGGAATCGAACCCGGGACACTACGGAAGTCGAGGCGAGAAACCGTGCTACAGCACACTACGCCAATCGTGTCGTGTCGTGCTTACATGTATGTCCTAGATATTATTATTATTATTTCAACTGGGGACGCTGGCAGTGGGCCGGGTGATCGGTCCGCTTGTTATGGGTCATTTCACCCATTTCCCCGGGGTCCTAGATATTAAGTGCACCTATATAAATGCTGTCCATGTTTAGCTGTAAGCAAACCTAAATAAATAAAATAAATAAATAATGTGACCCCACCACCAGTTCGGAGGTTGTTTCCAATCGAAAAGAATCTAGCCTAGCAAAGAAACTAGATGGTTTCTTTCAATCTTGTTTTAAAAAAAAAATTACACAGTAGTTATATCTAAGAACCAGGCTTACATAGCTATGCCGACTGATCGCACAATTTACTACGAAAGCAATAAATGAATCTCCTCTTTATAATTTTAGTATATTTTCATAATTTATATATATATATTTTTATATATAAATTATAAATATTTAATATATTTTTTAAATTATGTAATTTTTTTTTTGGTTTTTTTTTAATACTTTTTTATATCTCTGCACTTGCTGACCCTTTCTGTCATCTTTCCTCAACCTGTAGTAGGTTGTCTGGAGGAGATTGCTTTTAGCAATAAGACCGCCTGAATTGTACATCAACTTTCTTTGTAAATCTTGATTTTTCCTGGTTTTGTGCAATAAAGAGTATCTTATCTCAAATTTATCTTTAGTATGGAGTAGGGTAGGATTTCAAATGGTCATACCTCTTTATCGGTGAAGTGAGACTTGTCCTTCTCCTGCTCGGGAGTGAGATGAAGAATCGTTTCAATGTTGGTCGCGTGCGACTTCAGAACATATCTGAAATAGATTATTTTTAAGTACAATCTTTACTACTGATCTGAATCTTTGCTACTAAAGGAAAAGTCGTTTAATCCAGGAATTACATTCAGACACTTTTAATTGATTTGCATGTATATATTAATATCATAGTATTATTATATTGCATGCTTAGAGGGCTCTGTATTATGGTCGGCACAAAACCTTTTGACATTTAAATAAAGTGATGTAGTATAAATTAAGTGAAGTTAAAATCAATAATGAATATCTTTATAGACTTTATGGGTCTGATTGGTGGTACGGAGCGGGGGGTGAGGCGCCGCACGAACGGACCAATGGCGCAAGGTCACACATGCGCAAAGACATCCCCTCCACTGTATGAATATTCATTCACATCGTATGTTTGCATGCCTTCTGGCTAAATATGGATTTGGTTCAATTCTTATTTTTTTTAATATCTCAAATGTACAGTCAACAGCAAAAGTAAATGATGATTGAACAAACCTCCAACTTGTTTTTATGAATGAAAACTACGGAAAAAATTATCACATGCAGCATATATCGATTATAATGAAAGAACTATTTCATTTATATTCATAGTATTTTAATATACTTAATGGTTTTTGAAAAATCATAAATTTTGGTACGTTAAAGTATCATCCACTTCTGCTGTTGACTGTACACCCATTTGCAAATAAATCACTTTGACTCTGAGAAGCTCAATAGGCAATATTATGCACTTGAAACAGATGAGGGTAATATTTTTTTTTAGGTTCTATCTTGATTTTATTTCTGTATCGATGTGAAAATAATTATTGAAAAATGCAAAAAATGTAGGAAATTCAAAGCGGTTGAAACAGAGCGTTATTGGTCAAACGATTTGACCAATGGCGTCAGTCGAGTGTGACGTACGTCAAAGTCTATGTGTATGTCACTGTCAAAAGCGCTTGTTCTGTTCGTAACGACTGTGAAGTTCTGAAATTGTATTTATTATCATTGTTGATTGATGGTGATTGCAAAATTCAAGCAACTGAACAAGAATTCAACAATTTGTAGGTTACATTCGTTGTTAAGTTGTCATAGACTTTGACGTCACGCGCCAAGAAACGCCTGAAAAAGTTTGAAATTTTTAAAAAGTAACTAACACTACTATTTACATTTTTCGTGCTGAATATCATTTAACAGTAATAAAACGATATAAGCTATCATAAAAAAATATTAAAAAAAACTGCATATTCCCTATTCGGACCGCAGCCAGTACTGAAGGTGGCTCACCTCTGTATGTCCAGGTTCTCCCAGCAGATGAGCGTCTCGACGGCGCCCAGCTCCAGCGCGCGGAGAGTATCGTCCACGCCGAAGCAATACTTGCCCGTGTCCTGACAACAAACTCACAATTCAGTAATCAGCTTATGTACAGGTCGCGTCACGTAATAAGCGCTCCGGGGCTAATCCTGCGCAGTAGACGATTTATGGATCTGATTGGTGGTACGTAGCGGGGGGGAGACGCCGCACTAACGGACCAAACTCAAACTCAAACGTTTATTTGCCAAGAACACAATATATAAAGATGACATTTAAAAGTAAGTAGCGCAGACGTGCAAAAATTCAATTATAAAATGACACAATATTGATATCAATTAAATTAAATTATTAAATTATTTTAAAGATTAGCTTAATTATTTTGGGCATTTTGCATTTAATTAAATATTAGTATGTTGTCGCCAATTAAAATATTCATTATAACTATAAAAACATCTGTCCAATAGCCAGTTAGTCAATCTCCTCTTAAATATTGGCCCTTGAAGTGTTTTTAACTCGTCTGGTAGCAAGTTATACAAAACAATACTCCTATTATATGCGTTTCTTTTATATATGGCCTTGCGACAGGGAGAATGGCGCAAGGTCACACATGCGCAAAGACATCCCCTCCACTGTCTTCCAGGGCGCTTTTTACGTTACGCGAGAGGAAAAAGCCGGAAGGAGAGGAAATTTCCTATCAATTCCTTAGTTACAATGTATTCGTAATGTACACGTTCCTTTCACTAATACATGACTGAAATTCTTTGACAGGCCATTTCCAGTGTATAAAATATTGTTCTAAAGAAATCTATCAGCGCTTGGTGAAAGGAACAGGAAAAAGTGTGCTTAACGTCATTCTAAGCATACTTTTTTTCCTCAGTAACAATGTATTCGAAACTGACAGAAAGCAGGATGTCAAAAATTTTCAATTGTTTGACACGCCATTCGCAGTGGCATTTATCGATAATCTAGCAACGCTAATTTAGACGTAATTTATATTTTAATATTGCTATAAAAAGTTGTCGCTCGGGGGCTATTGACAATTTTCGATCACAAGAAAATCACAATTTCAGAAGCGACTTTTGCTATTTGTCGTCGAATACTGCGCTGTCATTGGCGTTCAAAACGCGAGCGCCTAGCAATCTAGTCGCGTTGCAAGTTAGAGAATGAGGGTCCACATAGTATTCCTCACCTGTGATGTCTTGACAAGCTGTCAAAAAGAGAAACTACGGGGCCCGGTATACTAGACAGTATATCTCACCTGCGATATCTCGTCATATTAAATCGAATACTGCGTCGTCATTGGCTGTTAAGGTGTCAAAACGCGAGCGAATAGCAATCTAGTCGCGTTGCGAGTTCTCGAATATGGGGCTAGATGGTATCCCTCAGTACAGCATTCTCACCTGCGAGATCTCGTCGAAATAACGTCCAATCAGCTTCTTCTCCTGTATGAACTTGACGTTCTGCAGCGACTCGGCGGCCAGCTCGATCGCCTGGTTGAAGCCGTTCTCTCCGCCGTACGACACGTCTACCAACTTGATGATCTTGGATTGCAGTCTCTGGAACGGAATGGTGGAAATTATAGCTTTGTGCAAAAACTATTGTCAGACATTTTCTGCATTGAATTTCTTAAAAATTGTTTTCTTTTCGTTGATTTCATGCGAAAACGATATATCAATCGGAGGCAAGTTGCCGGAGTAGCCCTGGGGAATGGACTATTCAAATTAACTGGCGAGCTAACCAGCGTTACCCGGGTTTTAATGCACCAAACGTGTAGATGCTTTGTGATGTTTTAAACATAGGCACAGTTATATGATCTGGGCAGGGTATTAAATTTTTTGAATGTTTACATAGTTTTGAACAAAAATTAGATACAAATATTTATTAACTAGAAGAGGCTAAAAGAGCAACATGCTACAAGTTTTTAAGGTGTGAAAAACGCAAGCACTAATACTTAAACGGCTTATATTATCGGAGATGCTAGATTTTAAGAGCTTGGTTTGATAATAACTCAAAACAACCCCAACACTCTCTAAAGAATTTTCCAAAACAGGATTATCAATCATTCCCCGTGAATCAGGACACAGCAGCGCTGTTGTCGACTGTTTTGAGTTTTTCTTAATTCTATGCATCTATATTTTTGACGACACGTAGTGCGCTGGAGCACGGTTTCTCGCCTTTATTTCCGTAGTGTCCCGGGTTCGATCCCCGGTCAGGTCAATTCAGGAAATGATCTTTTCTAAATTGGCCTGGGTCTGGGTGTGCTGGGAGACGCCCCTGGCTTAATTCCTTGTCTGGTACCTCGTAACACAGGGATATTTATCCCTACTTCGAGACCATGACAAGAGGTGTGTTGTCTGGCGCATATTTATTTATTATTTATTTATTTATATCATTTTGTTCATATTAAGTAAAAGCTTGGCATAACATTTAAAAAAACATTGCGACCAAAATCAAAAGAAATTTAGTCGGTTGATAAAAACGACTCACCGGATCGAACATGTCCGACTGGGACAGCTCAGTCTTGAAGTCCGCAGAACCGGCGAGGATGAGGCCGGACACGTTCGGACGGTCGGCGCTGATGAACAGCTGAGTTGCCACTTCGGCCACCTGGGGAACAAAACGACAATCACATTAGACACGGAAATATACCTTTCGAACTCTTTTGGTTTAAAGTTTAACTGGAAAAAATTCATTTCGACCGTGATGTTCTAGAGCAGGATCAAGGTCCAAAATCGTTTTTTTTTTTAGTTTTTCTATCAATAAATATGAAAGAACAAGTAGTATTGTAAAATACTAAAATAATCAAAGTGACCTTTTGGTTTAGCTATGTATTGATTTCCTAAGATACCGGCCTAGCCTAATTTGGGTACTTCTGGCAAACCTGTGACGTGCTTTTAATTATGTTTTAATTTTGTAATTGATTTGTCTCTGGTTTTAACCAAAAGATTATTATTCTTTATATATACCCTTTGCTGCAGGCTATTTGCGCGGGCTAGCGGCCAAAACGAAAACTTTGTTTTATTTGTCCAGGGAAAAGAATTTGCTTGGGATGAAGAACAAATGAAAGGGTGCCTTTGAAAAGTTTCTAAGCTGTTTTATTATTGAGGGTTGATTCTGGAACCAGTGAAGTAGTTGGATACTAGCACAAGTATCGGTGATCAGTATTTGGAATACGTTACAAAGCCATACTCCCTAAGAGTGCGTTTCCTTCCACCAGAGATGCGCGAGGATACGTTGCGAGGAATGTGTACGTTAAGAACCAATAGAATTGTTTCATTCACCTAGCTTCGCGATTGTATTGGTTCTCAACAAACACATCCTTCGCAACGCATCCTCGCATATTTATGGTGGAACCGCACCCTAATTGGTAGCAATAACTTGATCGCAATGATAGAAGCTATTGTCCAGCAGCTATTTTTATTTTAAGGCCAGGGAGTAATAAGAAAAAAAAAAAAAAACCAGACATTTTGTTTAAATTACCTTATGTTCATATTCTTTTATGTTTTTTTTTCCATTGTTTTATATTCTTTAGATTAGACACTCAGTAGGTTTATTTGTATCAAAATGACACATTATACTTTACTAACGCCTGTTGTAAACCCGAAACAAGTTTAAAAGAGTAACTGCTGAGTTTCTCGCCGTGTCAGCAAGAACGCGGTGATAGTCGCATTATGTCTGTATACTGTGTATTTATATATCTATATTATTATAGTATTTATGTCTATTATTTAGAATATCTTGCTTTAAATTTGAAGATTTAAAAGTACTTACTGTGAAAGTCTATTTGAATAAAGTTATTTGAGTTTGAGTTTCCTAATCTATGGTTTCCCGTAAAGGTGGTCCCTCACCAGGAGCTTTTCCCAGTAATGTAACGCTTCAAATTCGATTTTGAGCATTACAATACTACCTTCAGGTAAGTTGAATCAAAATATTACACATTGTATTATCAAGTTGCGCACTGTAATGCTTGCTGCTCTTCCCTCACCAACGTAATGCTCGAATTTGTAACATTACAGTTTGCGCACTGTAATGCACGGTTCTCCTCCCTCAATCTTGTAATGCTCGACTCTGTTACGTTACATTACAGGAGAAGGCTCGAGGTGAGGGAGCACCTTCAGGTTCAATTTCAGCTAACTTAGCTTACCAATCCAGAAGTTGTAGTTGGCGTCAAGCTTCTAGAACACTCCGTCGTTGTTTCGCGCGTGCGCAGAACCTAATTTACTATAAAAAAACCGGAATGCAACATCAGAGTGTACTAGAAGTATGGCGCGAACTTGGCGCGTTTGCTGGGGGAGGATCGCAAACGTCGCATTATGTGTCTTCTAAAACACAGTGTTGGCTGTGAAGAAAGCAGTCCTGACATTTGTCATAAATAATGAAAACTTACCAAATTTTTCGTTGTTTTTACTTTGTGGCTTGACACCTGAGGGCCGAGTGCGTAACTTACTCGGCATTGCAACCTGTCAAGGCTGTCAAATTCAATAGCGTTTTGATATTTGTCGGTTAAACGTCAAATTTTTTCATTAAATTTAAAAGTGTATAAAAACATGAAAATACAGTGTTATCTTGGAAATAGCTAAGAAAGATTTGTGTTACCCCTGATGGGGAACGTGTGGAATTGCACCGAATTGTTCGGATTCCTCTGCATCTTCCCTTTCGGACCATATAGTTGAATTCTCATAAAGTTGAATTCTTAAAATGTTGAATTTCTCATAATGTTGATTTTTTTAAGTTTCGCAAAATGGTGAATTCCCGTGAAGTTGAATTCCCAAAACGTTTAATTTCCCTGAATGTTGATTTTTTTTAGTTTCGCAAAATGTTGAATTCTCATGAAGTAGAATTCACATAGGGCCTTATCAGACTTGTGATTTGCGAGCGAGTTTTGTATGAAGGCGATTACGCAGCGAGTTCGCCGCGACATATATTTGTATAGAAACTCGCAAGTGTGATAATGATAACCCTCATATTACTTTCATATTTTTGCTAAATGTTGAATGTGTGCGGGTCCGATAACTATTTCTCAGATTATTAATTTTCATTTTTATGCTGTTAGAACCTTTTTCGTGGAATATAAATACTCTTTTCTGTTACACACGTAAACCACTTTAGATAACAAATTAACAATAACTGTCAATGTTAGTCAATGTCATTTCAGAATAATTTAATCGATGGATTAATACGTATAGAAATATAACGCTAAACCCTTTAAAACAATTTATTTTACTACAAATAAAAAGAAAACAAAACTTCTTGTAGTAAGAGGTAAATACACGCTGACCAAAGACGGGAAAACAAACCAGAACGGTACAACTCGATGGAAGTGCACTAATCGGGACGATTGTTCAGCAACGGTTACGTTAACTAATGACGATAGTAAGATAAAAAGGGAAACAAAACATACATGTATCCCAGACAAGAATAAAATAAAAGTTACGCAGCTGATCAACGTCATACGGTGGCAAGTATGTATAAATTTATGCCGTATCGAGCAAATTTATGAAGGAATGGTGCAACAGTTTAAAGAAAGCAACCTTGTTTTTCATATTACCGAAATCCCATCATTTATTTCATTAAAAAGTACTTTATATAGAACACGGAAAAACTATGAGCACAAATTCGCTTGTTTTTGAAAGAATCCAAGATGTAAAAATTCCAAAGAACGTTGATGAGAATTTCAAGGTCTTTGAAGATGGAAATGAAGAAAAAATTATTATCATTTGCTCCCAAGCCGCCATATTGGCAATGAAATCGTCAACATTATGTAGTTATAGTGGTGATGGTACTTTCAAAACTTGTCCACGCCCCTTTCAACAACTTTTTGTTATTCATCTTGACATTTTTTCTAACCATGAGACAGTAAACGTTTTCCCGGTTATATATGCATTTCTCCCAAACAAGACCGAAAAAACTTACAAGAGGTTATTCAACTTAATAAAAGAGAATTTGCCTGTGATAATGAAGACTTATAAATGTGACTACGAGGTAGCTCAAATCAATGGTCAAATCGATATTCCCAGATGTTGATTTATCTGGTTGTTATCAACATTTTAATAAAGCAGTCTGGAAAAAGGCTAAGGAGTTGAAGATAGTAAGAGTAAAGGAATCTACAAGTGACGATAGAACTGCAAGAAGCATTGTTAGGATGTGCTCTAATTTTGTCTTGCTTCCACCCACTTTCATGCCACAAGCTTGGAATGATATGAAAAAGGGTGCCCCAGGTTCACCAAAAATGAAATTATTTTTAAAATACTTTCAAAATCAATGGTTTAAAAAAGATCATAATATGATTAGTTGTGCGGGAGATACTCATCGGACCACTAACACGTGTGAAGGGTACCATCGACGAATTAATGGGAGATTACCTAAAAATCCAAATTTTTACCTAGTGTTCTATACACTTTTAAAAGAATTGAATCATTATGGCAATAAAATCGAAAAGTATATGTCTTTTGTGCCATTTAAAAGGAATAGACGAACAAGAGATATCTTGTTCGACAAAAAATATTTGTCGTTATTAAAGTTACTTGAGAGGAAAACAATAACTCCATTAGTTTTCCTCAACAAAATCACTTTTTCCAGGTTGAAACTTGGGTTTTAAATGTTAGAGAAATGTGTAAGAGTAATGAAGTATGTAAGAGTAAACTTATTTTATTTTAAGCGGTCCAAAAGGGTGAGGATCTTGTGATTTAATTATTATCTAACTTGTTGTCAATATATGATTGAATTATTTATATGTCTTTTAATCCGCCGGTAGATAGTTTTTTTTAAACTTTTCATCGCCATTGACTTGATACGAAGTCCGCACA